>CM069162.1:22293823-22893823 GCA_035221665.1 Okamejei kenojei
GTGTTTGACATCTGGTATAAATTACTCATCCTTAATGGAAGTCAAAGAAGCAGCTGCTGAAATTCTGAAATTAAAACAGAAAATGCTGTAAATACTCAGCAGGTCAGGTGGAATCTTGTGAATAGAGGAACGGGGGTGATGTTTCTATTCTTGTCCATGCTCAATGGAGCCAGTGAGAGAATTTTACTTCCACATTTTGCATCCTGAATTTTTGCACTCCCTTTCCTTTCCTTATAGTACCGAGGCCTCTATAGATAGTTCTATGAATTGAAACTTTTGGGAGGCAGCTGTCTGGTGGGAATGCAAATGTGACCAAGAAACTAAACTAACTCCGGCTTAACTCGTGGCGTGGGTGTGTTTGGCATTCACTTGATCTCCATCACCCTCAACTCAAACTCTGCCTACTAAGATAAAGCTTTTCCTTAATTAAAATATGTCCATCGTTCAGAGCAGGGTTCTCACCAATTTAATACTTCCCATTTTTTAAATCACGGACATTCTGTATCATTCGCAGATCTGATTCTCAATTTAGCACCATACGGTCTCCGTTTTTAAAAAAAAGTATGGCATTTCCCTGACTTACATCTTATTTGGCCTTAGTACGTGTGGCCCGCTTGATGCTCATGTTCTTTTCCACAGGACATCATAACTCTGGGACAGGCCAGATGCACCAGTACATTGATTGATTGAAAGATACAGCACGGAAATGGGGCCTTCAACCCACTGAATCAGCATCTACCATTTTCCCCATCAAATTATTGCTTTATTTTTGGCCTTTGTGATCCCAGGAGATTTATTCCAGATTGTATGTGATTTGTTACGCAGTACAGTCTAGAGAGGCTGTGCAGAACATTTAAACCTCCCCCACACTTCTAACCTGCCTTGGGGAATGTTTCCAGAGTGAACACCTTCACTGCGATAACCAAAAACTGCAGAAGACATTGTTATAGCAGAAAACGACAGGCATTACTTGGAACTGCAGATTACTTGGAACTGCTGGTTTACAAAAAGAGACACAAAGTGCTGGAGTAACGCAGCAGGCAGCGGGAAAATGACTGGTTCTTCACTGAAATGTGATCAGCTACTGTTGAACAAAGGTTTGGGTTAGTTTCTTTGGAACATGCAGAGAGAGCTGTTTAAAATGATAGGTCACACGGCTCTATGTACGATATAATACATTGCCCACCAACCTTACTGTTAGCTACTAATGTTTCTGCAGCAAGTTTCTCTCATTCTCTCATTCTGCAATGCAGAGTGCAAATGAAATTTACAAAGATGCTGTCACACTGAAAACGAGGAATAACTGGATACACTATGGTTGCTTTCCTTGTAACAGTGGAGACCCAGGAGAGACAACTGTGGCTTATAAAATTATGAGGCGTTTGGATGGAATAGATGAATTAAAAACCTGAGCCAAAGATTTAGTGGGGATTGAAGAGGAAAAATGGGTTTAGTGTAAATGGATTATTGGGCCAGGGAGCCTGTATTATCTCTATTATTCCTCAGATAAGGCCGTCTGCTGATTTTAACCACCCTTCGGAAGTTGCTGCAAAATCAGGTATTTACTCCAGTCAGACAATAGCAGGTAAGCTGGATGTTTAGTGAGTAGATCCTCTTTGTTTATAAAGTTCAATGGACTTGGATATGTGCTCAAATGCACATATGACTTAAATGAAATGCAGAGGAGAGGGTGGAGAATGGGGAGAAGACAGGAATGGGTTACTGATTGGGGATGATCAGACACACTAGAGGCAGGAAGCATGTTCCCGATGTTGGGGGAGTCCAGAACCAGGGGCCACCGTTTAAGAATAAGGAGTAAGCCATTTAGAACGGAGACGAGGAAACACTTATTCTCACAGAGAGTGGTGAGTCTGTGGAATTCTCTGCCTCAGAAGGTGGTGGAGGCAGGTTCTCTGGATGCTTTCAAGAGAGAGCTAGATAGGGCTCTTGAAAATAGCGGAGTCAGGGTATATGGGGAGAAGACAGGAATGGGTTACTGATTGGGGATGATCAGCCACGATCACATTGAATGGCGGTGCTGGCTCAAAGGTCCAAATGGCCTACTCCTGCACCTATTGTCTATTTCTCTACTTCCCTCACTCCCTTCTCTTCTCCCTCCCTTCTGTCCTTCCCTCCCTTCTGTCCTTCCCTCCCCCACACACACACAGACAACTAACACACACGCACATCACACACAGAGAGCCAACACACACGCACACAACTAAGTTAGGATGGGGTAGAAGCCCAAAGGGTAGGATGGGGCTGAAGCCCATAATTTAATGCCTGGACTCGTTTTTCCCCAATAATTATTGGTTTTCCAGGATCTAGTTGATTAATTTTTTTTCTTTTCATTTCAGTCACTAACAAGTGGTATTGTAACTATGTACTTTTCAAAGGTGATCTACACATTTTGTTTGCTACTTGTAGGCTTACATGTATACAATTTTATATAAAAATGTAGCTTAGATCTGTTTGGTCCATTAACTCGCAGGCTTCCACCACAGCCTCCAAAGTCTATAATAGACTTTTTGTATTTCTATGGTTCTACAGACCTTGGCTGGGAACCTGGAGCTCACCAAAATTGTTCAAAGTTAAAAAGGAGGACGAGGCAAGAATATCAAAATGATCACCTGCAGCTGAGAGAAAAAGATGATTTGTGCATGAAGAAGCCATGACCAAAGCAAAGATACTATAGTGGAGACGGAAGCAGGTTACGGAAATGGTGCTGAAAATTACCCATGACCCTACTACGGCTTTTTCGTCGAGTGGACCATCTTACTCCGCTATAGGATCTTTGCTTTCGAGTCTCCATGAGATGGAGAGTGTGTGAAGGAATATGGCGTTGTAAGGGCAGTCCACGTCTTTCACCAGCTCATTGGATTTTCCCAATTCCATAATGACTGTCTAAGAACTTGGCCCTCATCAGACCTGGCGTCTCTCCGCCGTAAACAAAGTTCACCTCCTGGACGCTCAACTCATAGGCCACCCGCTCCTTCCTGAAGCGGATATCAAACAGTGGCGGAACGCGAACTCCCAGTCAAAGTAGCGAACGTGGTTGTTTACAACGTGGTATCTTGGTCCACATGGCTCGAACTGGAGGGGGCCGTAGGTTTGAAACTTCTGGCGAGGTCTAAGCGAGGTGTAGTTGGGATCCAAATCCATCCTTTGGATCTCTCTCGCTCTCTCACTCCCTCTCTCTCACCTCGGCATTCCCAGTCATTTGCCGTTTTGCGGGGACGGCTGCATCTGCGGTTCCTTCCTGTTGGGGTGGATCCCGGGCCCGTGGTGGCTCCTAGATCGTTCCCTCTGCGGGTGCCGCCTGGCCCGCTGCACCAGCACTCTGTGTTTTTTGTTTGGCTCTGGAGTTGGTCGACACGGGGGGGCTGGGGTGGCTCAGTGGGGCGGGCGGCGGCTCTAGGGAGTGGGTGGCGTTTCGGGTCGAGACCCTTCTGCAGCCAATCACAAGTACTCTCACGGACGAGAGTTCAGTTCAGTCTGAACTCTTCCCTCCAGAGTCACTGCCTGTCCCGCTGAGTTACTCCAGCTTTATGTCTAACTTCAATTTCAAGAGTTCAATAAAAAACACAGAGTGCTGGAGGAACTCAGCGGGCTAGGCAGCATCTGTGGAGGGAATGGGTAAGGAGTTGTTTTGGGCCAAGGTTCTTCTTCAATAGGAAGGAACTGCAGATCAAAGATACTAGAGCAGATACTAGTATCTTTGCTGCAGATCAGGCATGATATTCTTCTGATTTAAATCGTAATTCCGATTTTATTATTTTCCTATTTTCAACTTTTTGTGCCCGATTATTTGGCAGCCAATCAACTGTTGTCGCTAAGGCGGTTGTGTCCAATCACCGACCTGATCCCCTTAAAATTTCCATCCAATCAACAAATCCGTCTCCTCCCGTCCAATCAGCCGCCGTCTCAAAGGGCATTGTGTCCAATCACATAATGCACTGGTCACTCGGCGGCCAATCAGACACAGTCTCCTAGGGGCTTTTTGATCAATCATCGACCTGCTTCCCTCACCGAAGCAGACGATGGCTGCAGCCAACACAGAGAGAGAGAGATGTAATAAAGCAGCTATGACATATAATACACAATAAGCTATATTATAAATACACAATAAACAAGTTATGCATTATTGTACTCTTACCCGGGTATAAAATAATACCCCCCCCCCCTGCCTTCCTTCCCAACCTCAGCCTCACGGACCTTAGAGTACCTCCTAGTTCCTAAAACCATTTCCATCACTGGTGAGGTGATAGATGAGCTCTACCACACACTGTTCCCCACAACACTGATTACACCAACGATGATGGAGCGGATTGCACTGCAGGAAACATAACGGAAGCCGCGTTTTGCATTGAAAAATTGCGGCCGTGACGCGCCGTTACGTATTACACCTCAGCGCGTCGGATGACGTCAGAGTGGAGGATCTTTGGTTGAATTCGCGAGTCGGCCCCTCGCCGCCTCCATTTTGTGCTCGTTGAACGACCAACGGCCCGGGCTCACCTTCCTCCCGAGGCTTTTCCCGTCGTTATAGCTTCGCGTTTGCGTTTGTTTTTTTATGTAAAAAAAAATCCTGGCCATGGCAGAGTACATACGTGTGGCCGATGAGGAGTCGGAGGAGCCGATAGAGATCCCGTCGGAGGACGACGGCACGCTGCTGCTGTCCACCGTGACGGCGCAGTTCCCGGGGGCGTACGGCCTGCGTTACCGCAACCCGGACAACCAGTGTCTGCGCGGGGTGCGTGTGGTGGAGGGCATCCTGTACGCCCCCGACAACGGATGGGGCAACCTGGTCTACGTGGTGAACTACCCGAAAGGTGCGGCCTGGCCTGGCCTGCTCTGGCGTGGGAGGAGGGAGGGAGGGAAGGGGGGGGGGGAGTGGGAGGGCGAAGGGGGGAGTCGAGTGAGTGTGTGAGGGAGGGAAGGAGAAGGGGAGGAGGGAGCTGGAGTAGCAAGTCGTCGAAGTTTGGCAGGAATAGAATGGTCATGAATGATAGCAGCAGAATTAGGCCATTCGACCCATCAAGTCTACTCAATCATGGCTTCCTTCCCAACCGCGTTCTCCTGCCTTCTCCCCATAACCTCTGACACCTGTAACGGAGGCGAGGGAGGGGGCTGGCCGCGGGTCTGTCTGGTTGTGGGTTGAGGACGGGGCAGACTGGTCTGGTGGAGGTTAGTGCGGCTCAGATTGGTCTGGTGGTGGTTAGTTGTGCAGGCGTCGGCACAGTCGTGCTTGTTACAGCTCCGAGGAAAAAGTAATGTAAAACAAATCGTGACAGCACAAGAGACTTCAGATGTTGGAGTGATTAGTGAAATCACTTCATTTTTAAAATTACAATTTGTTGTAAAAGGAATATGGAACTCAGTGTTATGGGTTCTGATGTTTTCTGTACTTGTGCATGTCTGAGTTAACTTTAAAATGCACATGTGCAGAAAAGAACTGCAGGTGCTGGTTTAAGGCAGACACAATGCTGGAGTAACTCAGTAGGACAGGCAGCTTCTCTGGAGAGAAGAAATGGGTAATGTTTCTGGTCAAGACCCATCTGTTCAGGTTTACACTGGACCATTTGGCATTTAAATTGATGTATTGTATTATCTGGGGGGGGGGGGAGAGATCAGTAGAATTCAAATGTGCTGGACCACTTTCACACCCAGATATCTGTTTGTCTTTGCATTTAGACAACAAAAGGAAAATGGATGAAACTGATGCGTCTTCAGCTGTGAAAGTGAAAAGAGCAGTTCAGAAGACATCGGACCTCATCGTTCTTGGCCTTCCCTGCAAGACGACAGATCAGGATTTAAAAGATTATTTTAGTACTTTTGGCGAAGTCGTTATGGCGCAGGTGAGCTTCATGTCACAGGTGGCATGGTATTGTAACATCCAAATGCACTCTGGCCATAAAATATCCCAAATCTATATATTTGTTGTATACAAACAACTCTGTAGTTGTGGAGTAGTGCAGATGAATTTAAGATTCTCGTACTATGCTTACATTTTTTGTTGATTATAAGTCTTGTTTGCCAAAATAATTTGTACCACACAACTTTAATATTATAAGTTTGTACACATTCTTGAGCTGAGTTTGCTGCTTGAAGCATTTTGCCTTTTACCTACAATGATATATGTACCATTTGCCCTCTCATTGCTCTAACCCTGCTACTTATTCTAAGTTTAGTTTAGAGATACGGTGTTGAAACAGGCCCTTCGGACCACCGAGTCTGTGCCAACCAGCAATTCCAGCACACCAACACAAGTCTACATACACACAAGGGACAATTTATACTTATGCCAAGTATGCAAACCCAAGCCATTTAACCTATGTCTGTAGTGTGGGGAAAAAAACAAAGATCTCCGAGAAAACACATGCCATCACAGGGAGAATGTACAAAGTCTGTACAGACAGCACCCTTAGTCTGGTCGAACATCAGTCCAATTAAATCTTAACTCGGTCAAATGTGTGGGTTGAGGTTGCAATCTTGTTTTTAAAGTTTGGATGTTAAACATTTTGATGCAATAGAAATTTGCTGTACATGGAGGCTTCTTGTAATTCCTCGCATTAATCTTCTGAAATAACTCGTACATCTACAGGTGAAGAGAGATATCAAAACCGGGAATGCAAAAGGCTTTGGCTTCATCAGGTTCACAGAATATGAATCACAAGTCAAAGTGATGTCGCAACGACACATGATTGAAGGACGATGGTGTGATTGCAAATTTCCCAATTCCAAGGTATGTGCTTTTATTTTTTTCTCTTCACCAGGTTGTAGTTAGTTTGTACTAACATTTTCCTGAGAAGAGAAATGCTGTATAAAGAGCTGAAAGCAAATAATGTCTGTCTGAAGAAGGGTCTCGACCCAAAACGTTGCCTGTTCCTTCACTCCATAGATGCTGCCTCGCCCGCTGAATTTCTCCAGCATTTTTGTCTACCTTCTCTGTAAATCTACCTTTCCCGTTTTTCTTTGAATTTGCTCGGTTCTGACTAATGCCAAGTACCTGCATCTGTCATATATGCTTTTGTTTTGTTAAGTGAACTGTGGCTTGGATTGCCTGTCCTGTATTATAGGAATGTACTTATTCTGCAGCCAAAACACTTTTGCTCAAAGAATATTCAATTACAAATTTGCTCCTTTGCCTTCAGTTTACCAAGGATAGCTTTGTTTTTGTCAAGTTGAATTGTTTTTTTCTATTTGTCAAAACTTTTGAAATTGTCACGATTCTGTCCCACATCAATTCCACACCTTTTGGTGCTAATTTTCCTTTTTCTTGTTCTGAAACTTGGATAGTAGTAGACACTACTCTTGTTCTTGTATCTATAATTGTCCTGAAATTTAATCTTCAATATCATTCACAGTTATTGGCCTGAACTCGTTTTAAACTCAACAGTCTGTATTGCTACTGAATTAAAATCGGGTAAACCATTAGCTTATTAAATACCAGAGCAGGTTTCAGGGATTGAAGTGATTTATTTCTTATGCGCAGAATGGTAATCCAATGTAAATTTGCAATTTATCTACCTTGTATAACATGATTCATGAGTTTACAATGTACGAACGTAAACAATCTCAAGCCTTGAATTTCTTAATCTTGATTTTTAAATTCTGGTGTTATGTATCATTTTCTGACCTTTTGCATGCATTTTCCTTTTTCGTCTACCTGCCTGTGCTCATTCAATGTGAGGACATGGATGGACATTTTTTTTAATGCAATCCATCCTGCTTAAGCAGGTTAATTTTGCCCCTCTCTTATCAGAATTAGTCCCACACTCTAATTCTGCAGTGCAGGTGGTAGTAGCATGGGAAATTAAAGTGGCAGGCAACAGTTTTGATTTGCTTCTGCAGACTGAACACAGATTTTTAACATCTGCATTTTTTTATTTTGGTGTAAAAGGGGCTTGTTTCAAAATAGGATGTAGGCTCAAGTTTTTTTATGGGCTGATTTTTAGATGTAAAATGGCTAGGAATTGCTTTGGAATAGTATTCCAGGTTAGGTCTTCAATGGTAGATCAAGGAATGCGAGAGCTGTAAGTGTGCTCTTGCAGTTGGAACGATTTGTGAGTGGAAGCTCATTCTGCAATCAAATTGAATGGGTGGGCAACTGCTGTAAGATAATCTGTAGCTTTTAGAAATTTGTAATAAAAACAAAAGCTGGAAACACAACACATTAAACTCTGGATGCTTATTATCGGACCAAGAATAGGGTAATTAACCATATAACCATATAACAATTACAGCACGGAAACAGGCCCTCTCGCCCTTGTTTGAATCTTCCCTACCCTCAATGGGAAAAGCTTATCCACGTCAACTCTGTCTATCCCTTTCATCATTTTAAAGACCTCAATCAAGTCCCCCCTTAACCTTCTGCGCTCCAAAGAATAAAGACCTAACTTGTTCAACCTTTCTCTGTAACATATTTGCTGGAATCCAGGCAACATTCTAGTAAATCTCCTCTGTACTCTCTCTATTTTGTTGACATCCTTCCTATAATTAGGCGACCAACATTGGACACCATACTCCAGAATTGGTCTTACTAATGCCTTGTACAATTTTAACATTACTTCCCTACTCCTATATTCAATGCTCTGATTTATAAAGGCCAGCACACCAAAGGCTTTCTTTACCACCCTACCTACATGCGATTCCACCTTCAGGGAACTATGCACAATTATTTCCAGATCTCTCTGTTCCACAGCATTCCTCAATTCCCTACCATTTACCATGTACGTCCTAATTTGATTTGTCCTGCCAAGATGTAGCACTTCACACTTATCAGCATTAAACGCCATCTGCCATCTTTCAGCCCACTTTTCCAAAAGGCCCAAATCTCTCTGTAGACTTTGAAAATCTACTTCACTATCCACAACACCACCTATCTTAGTATCATCTGCATACTTACTTATCCAATTTTCCACCCCATCATCCAGATCATTGATGTACATGACAAACAACAGTGGACCCAACACAGATTCCTGAGGCACTGGTCACCGGCTTCCAACCTGACAAACAGCCATCCACCATTACTCTCTGACATCTCCCATTCAGCCACTGTTGAATCCATCTCGCTACTCCTGCCATTAACACCCAAAGATTGAACCTTCTTAACCAACCTTCCATGGGGAACCTTGTCAAAGGCCTTACTGAAATCCATATAGACAACATCCACTGCTTTACCCTCATCAATTTCCCTAGTAACCGCTTCAAAAAATTCAAGAAGGTTTGTCAAACATGACCTTCCAGGCACAAATCCATGTTGACGGTTCCTGATCATACCCCGTTTATCCAGATGCTTATATATATTATCTCTAAGTATCCTTTCCATTAATTTGCCCACCACTGACGTCAAACTAACAGGTCTATAATTGCTAGGTTTATTCTTTGGACCCTTTTTAAACAAAGGGACAACATGCGCAGTACGGCAATCCTCCGGCCTCAATGTCATAGGGAATATCCTGTCAGGATCTGGAGACTTATCCACTTTTATATTTTTCAAAAGTGTCAGTACTTCCTCTTTGAATCTCATAGTTTCCATAGCTACTCTACTTTGTTCCCTTACCTCACAGAGTTCAATATCCTCCTTGGTGAATACCGAAGAAAAGAAATTGTTCAATATCTCCCCCATCACTTTTGGCTCTGCAGATAGCTGTCCATTCTGGCTCTCTAATGGTCCAATTTTATCCCTCGTTATCCTTTTGCTATTAATATAGCTGTAGAAACCCTTTGGATTTACTTTCACCTTTCTTGCCAAAGCAACCTCATATCTTCTTTTAGCCTTCCTAATTTCTTTCTTAAGATAATTTTTACATTCTTTATACTCCTCTAGCACCTCATTTACTCCATGCCTCCTATAATTATTGTAGATATCTCTCTTTTTTCTAAACATGTGTCCAATTTCCCTTGAAAACCATGGCTCTTTCCAATTTTTACTATTTCCTTTCAACCTAACAGGGACATAAAGATTCTGTACTCTTACAATTTCCCCTTTAAATGTCCTCCATTGCTCTTCTACATCCTTCCCATAAAACAAAGTGTCCCAATTCACTCCTTTTAAATCCTTATGCATTCCCTCAAAGAGCCTTTCTCCAATCAAAAATCTCCACCCTAGGTCCAGTTCTGACTCTCTCCATAATTATATTGAAACTAATGGTATTGTGATCACTGGTCCCGAAGTGCTCACCAACGCATACCTCCGTCACCTGACCTGCCTCATTTCCTAACAGGAGGTCCAGCACTGCCCCTTCTCTTGTCGATACCTCTATGTACTGCTGCAAAAAACTATCCTGCACACATTTTACAAACTCCAAACCATCTAGCCCATTTACAGAATGTGTTTCCCAGTCTATTTTTGGAAAATTAAAATCTCCCACAATCACTACCTTGTGCTTACTACTAATATCTGCTATCTCCTTACATATTTGCTCTTCCAATTCTCGCTCCCCATTTGGCGGTCTATAGTACACCCCTAAAAGTGTTGCTACACCGTTCCCACTTCTCAGTTCCACCCAAATAGCCTCCCTAGACGAGCCCTCTAATCTATCCTGCCAAAGCACTGCTATAATATCCTCTCTGACAAGCAACGCAACACCTCCACCACTGGTCCCTCCAATTCTATCACACCTGAAGCAACGAAATCCTGGAATATTTAGTTTTCAATCACAGCCCTCCTGCAACCATGTTTCACTGATTGCCACAACATCATATTTCCAGGTGTCAATCCAGGTTCTAAGTTCATCCACCTTTCTTACAATGCTCCTAGCATTAAAATATACACATTTTAGAAACCCACCATCCCTTATTCTCTGTCTATTATCTTTTTCCTCTTTCTCGCCTACATTTTGGGTCCGAGTGCTTCCCTTCTCTGCCTCTTGCCCCACACCCTGTCCCCTAGCCCCCTCTACCCGAGTCCCTCCCCCCAGCCTTTCTAGTTTAAAGTCTCCCCAGTAGCCTTTGCAAATCTCCCTGCCAGGATATTGGTCCCCCTCGGGTTCAAGTGCAACCCGTCCTTTTTGTACAGATCATGCCTTCCACAAAAGAGGTCCCCGTGATCAAGAAACTTGAATCCCTGCCCACTGCACCAGTCCCTCAGCCACGCATTTATCCTCCACCTCATTCCATTCCTACTCTCACTGTCACGTGGCACAGGCAGTAATCCTGAAATCGTTACCCTTTTGGTCCTTCTACTTAACTTTCCCCCCAACTCTCTAAATTCTCCCTTCAGGACCTCGTCTCTTTTTCTGCCTATGTCATTGGTACCTATGTGTACCACAACATCAGGCTTCTCTCGCTCCCTTTTCAGAATCTTTTGGACACGTTCCGACACATGCGAGACCCTGGCACCAGGGAGGCAAACTACCATCCGGGTCTTCCGACTGCGTCCACAGAATCGCCCATCCGACCCCCTAACTAGAGAGTCCCCTATTACAATTTCCCTCTTTTTGCTACCCTTCTGAGCATCAGGGCATCATAATTTTACATAATTGCATAACTGAGCATCATAATTTTACATAAGCTTTCTATAGATTTAAATTGGCTGTATCAAAATATAATTTTTTCTCAACCAGCAATTCATAAGCCATTCAGTTCCTGTATTACCTCATCAATCAGAGGAATTTTCCAATTTAATCCGTGGTAATATTGCGTGCCTTTGCTTTATCAGTATAATTTCATATTCCCTTTGTTCTCTGCATACCTCCACGACAGGCACGTGCCGTGAGTAATTACTCAAGGCAGTCAGTCGGCTTTAAAAAAAATCTTAAAACGCGCATGCGCAGATTGTTCTCTCCGTAAAAAAAAAGGTCAAAATTCAATGTTCCCAAGGCTTCTAAATCTCCTCCATTTTTTAATTACTGAATGGGTGGGGTACGGAGGATGAAGGCAGGTGGAGAGATGGTGGGAAAAACAGGAGCACACTGGGACGTTGAATCAGTCATCTAATTGAATGACAATACTAATTCAAGGGACCAATTGGAGGCAGAGTTCCTTTCATAGCATGTGGAGAGTCTGTGCCAGAGGTTAAAGATGTGGGGGGGCCTGGGTGTTGAGAAGGAGGGGGTCGGAGATCATGTCAGATTCACTCACCACTACCGCAGCGCTCCGGGCACGGACAGCAGAACTGGCCGCCACTTCCGGGGCAGGAAGCAGCTCGGGTAACTGTGAGCGGCCGCCGGGACCCGACAGCAGAACCGGCTGCCACTTCAGCGCCTTCTGCCAGCCCACTCACCTCTGGCAATGTTCTCCGCCTGACCACCTCTCACCTGCCACTCGCCGGCTTCGCTCATGTCAGCCGCTTCCCGCAAATCCTTAAATTCCGACACCCGAGTAACCTCAATTGGTCCCTTGAGCGCGCTGTTGGAATTTAAGGATTTGCCGGAAGCGGCTGACATGAGTGAGGCCGGCGAGTGGTAGGAGAGAGGTTTTCAGACAGAGCACTGCCAGAGGTGAGCGGGGACCGGCAGAAGGTGCTGTCCGGTCCCGGTGGCCACTCGCAGCCACCCGAGCTAATTCACTCCCCGGCCACAATGTGGTGGCTCCGTGACCGGAGCGTCGCAAATGGGTTACTGGCCAAGATCTCCTCCTTCACAACGCTCCTGCCCTCCCCGCAACTTTACCCCGGGGCAGACTCCCCAAATGCTGTGAAAGCTCTCCCCCGATCCCTGGAAATACAGTATTTAAAAACATAAAGCACCAAGAAATGTACTTACCACGTTATTGATACACAAACTACATTCTTCACTCTTTGTTTCCTAAGATACTCTTAAAATAATGACAATCCATATTTGAAAAACCCGCCAAGAAATCGCGCTGCGCATGCGCAGTACTGCAAAGGCAGAATTTCAGCTGCCTTCAGCTCCGCTTGAAATTGACAGCTTGAAGCAGCGCTGACGGCACGTGGGCTGCAGAGACCTTCGCGTGTTACAAGTGCCGCGGTTGAAAGGCACGGAGAATTATGCCTACCTAAGAGATTGATCTCTTAGATAGGCATAATTCTCCCTTGCCTTTACTATTTATATTTAATAATTGCCATTTCAGTGCCTACCTTGCCTACCCTGACGGCACGTGCCTGCTCCACGACCATCTCTTCCAATTGTTTTCTTCTGATGAAGGGTCTTAACCTAAAATGTTATTTGGGGGTATAAAACTGTAAATTTTACAACCCAGAGCAAAAAGCAAACCCCCAAAAGAACTTAAAACGTCGCCTATCCATCTCTCTCCATAGATGGTGTCCTGGCCTGTTTAGGTTCCACCAGCATTTTTATTTTTTACTTTAAAATGTTATTTGTTTATTTATCTGTAGATGCTACCTGACATTTATTTTCCAATTGGCTTGTACTCGCTAGAATTTAGAAGACTGAGGGGGGATCTTATAGAAACTTACAAAATTCTTAAGGGGTTGGATAGGCTAGATGCAGGAAGATTGTTCCCAATGTTGGGGAGGTCCAGGACAAGGGGTCACAGTCTAAGGATAAGGGGGAATTCCTTTAGGACCGAGATGAGGAAAACATTTTTCACACAGTGGTGAGTCTCTGGAATTATCTGCCACAGAAGGTAGTTGAGGCCAGTTCATTGGCTATATTTAAGAGGGAGTTAGATGTGGCCCTTGTGGCTAAAGGAATCGGGTTATGGAGAGAAGGCAGGTACAGGATACTGAGTTGGATGATCTGCCATGTTCATATTGAATGGCGGTGCAGGCTCGAAGGGCCAAATAGCCTACTCCTGCACCTATTTTCTATGTTTCTATGTTTTGCATTTCAAGTTTCCAGCGCCTGCAGTTATTTATCTTTGTCCAGTTCATTCCCCTGATGGCACAATAAAACTGCAATGGTTCCCCATTGAACTATTTTGAAATCTCAGTGATTTGGCATTCGGTTCATCAGTTGATGTTTATCATTGTCACTCTCCACTCGCCTGGCTCCCTGATCTTGATTAGCAGTACATTTCTCATTTTGCTGTAACTACTGGGAAAATCTGCTTGGTCCCTCGAACTCTTGGACGTTGCAGCGGGAATGATAGCGGCTGGACACGTGCAACCTGGGAACTCACTCACCTGGGAAGATGGAGCTCCACGTTGTAGCAGGCAGGCAGCGACGGGGCAGGGCACCATAGGCGTTCACAGGCAAAGATCGCTGTAGGATCTTTGATCATAGCCACCGGCGGAGGAGGGAGGGAGAGGGTCTTCATCGTTGTCCAGGTCGGGCGAACACCAGCGCACCTTTGACACACTTCCCTGCCAGCGAGAATGAACGCAGCGATGCAGGACGTTCACTTTCTCAAGTCCGCCTTGCCGTTCTCCACATGAGGGTCCAGGAGCATCACCATGTTTCGTCCTACGGCAGCTCCCTTCATGAAGGTAAGTGGAGCCAGCTCGGCACCTCCTTCAAACCACTCCAAGAGTCAACAATGTTTTACCTTTGGGGTACACAAAAGGCTTGGAGAAACTCAGCGGGTGCAGCAGCATCGAAGGAGCCAAGGAGATAGGCGGCGTTTCGGGTCGAGACCCTTCTTCAGACATTTACACAACGCTTTACCTTTGTCACGTACCTTTTAGGGGGGAGATGAGGAGGAATTTATTTAGTCCGAGGGCGGTGAATCTGGGGGAACCATTACCACAGAAGGCTGCGGAGGCCAAGTCAATGGGTATTTTTAAGGTGGAGAGTGACAGATTCTTGCTTGGATGTCAACGGTTATGAGAAGGCAGGAGAATGGGGTTAGATCAGCTACTATTGAATGACGGAATAGACTTGATGGGCTGAATGGCCTCACTGCTCCTATATCTTATGAACTTATGTGTCCTGAAATGGAACAATGAAACTTACTTGCAGCAGTGCAACATATGTAAGCACAGTACTCTGTAAAACACATACTAAGCAACAAAACATTCATTGTATACACCTATGTACATAGTGTGTGCAGGAAGGAATTGCAGATGCTGGTTTACACTGAAGATAGACACAAAATGCCGGAGTAACTCAGTGGGGCAGGCAGCATCTTGGAGAAAATGAATAGGTGATGCTTTGGGTCGAGACCCCTTTTCAGACTAGAGTCAGGTGAGAAGGAAACTGAAAGTATGAAAAGTATTGTTAGCTGTGCCTGAAGGCTAAAGCATTCAAGATTCATCAAAATATATATAAGTACATCTTTTAAGTGATACTGTGTATACTAAAGGATGTTTATGTGTGTTTAATGAGTTTGTATATAGTACTAGTTGAAAAAAGGAAGGTTGGATTCAACGCGCGTTGCAGATTTTGGGTCGTTGCCATGCATATTTCTGGTGCCGCAACATGTTACTGAGAGAAATGCATTTACCCCCATTTGTTACTGACAAATGGGTTGAATGTTACTGTGAACTAAATTTAGGGTTGGCATCTCTGGAAGTGTTGAGCCGGATGGTAAAGCAGCAAATCTGCTTCACTAGGAACTAGGAAGGAAAATGTCCTGATATTATATGTCATTTTATTTTTTTCAGCAAAATGCAGATGAGCCTTTAAGAAGCAGAAAAGTGTTTGTGGGTCGCTGCCCTGAGGACATGACTGCTGATGATCTCCGTCAGTTCTTTTCCCAGTTTGGAGATGTCACCGATGTATTTATACCACAACCTTTCCGTGCTTTTGCATTTGTCACTTTTGATGATGACCAGGTAGGTTTTTATGAAAGTGAAAATGCTAAACATTTAGCTTTCTAAGATTTGAGTAAGTTAAAATCTGAGCTTTAATTTGTAGGTTTTGTTGTTTTACATTGTATATTCCATCCCCCAAGTAAGTGTCCTATGCATCTGACCAGAAGACTTTATCAAGCAATTTACTGTCTGGTTCATTCACATAATCAGACATTTGAAGATACATTTAATATTGTCAAAAATAGCTGTAAAGCCATACTCCAGTTTTGTGTACTATAGGTGCCAGTATATTAAGATATTTTAAGTTGGGCATATTATATAGTTATAAGCATGAGCAATTCTGGTGACTATTGAATTGAGGGGTGAGGTCTCAATTTGTTTACAGACATAAGCATTATTTGCAGTTATTACACTTGTTGAAGCACTGGGAATAATTCAGTTTAAGCATTGTATGAAGCATATCAATGCTTTTGTTTTATTTAATTTTGCAGTTTTGATAAAGTATTAGAATCGCATATTTTCTCATTTGGCTCTGCTATTTAAATTTGAATTGAGCTGTTGCTGCGGGATCCAGAAAACAGGCAACCAAGAGAGGTTCTGCATCCCAGAGAGCTGAGAATCATTGTGTAGTTAATTACTTTTTAGTAATTTATTATCTTGCGTAATTTCATTGTGGTTTGCTTTCTTTCACAGATTGCCCAGTCTCTGTGTGGTGAAGATCTGATCATTAAGGGGTCCAGCGTGCACATTTCTAGTGCAGAACCTAAGCATCTGAATTCTAGACAACAGATAGATAGAGGACGATTCACAAACAGCCAGGGAGGCTTTGGCAATCAGGATGGGTTTGCAAATAACAGGGGTGGTGGAGGAGGATTGGGTGGCAGTCCCAATAGTAACATGAGTGGGGGAGGAATGAATTTTGGAGCTTATGGTATTAACCCAGCAATGATGGCTGCTGCCCAGGCAGCCCTACAGAGTAGTTGGGGAATGATGGGAATGATGGCTAGGCAACAGAATCAATCCGGTGCTGCAGGGGCAAACCCACAGCAAAATCAGGGCAATGTATCAAGGGAACAGAATCAGCCACTTGGAACAAATAATAATTCGTATAGCTCAAATTCAGGTGCATTAGGTTGGGGGTCGCCATCCAATTCAGGTGGTCCTGGTTTCAGCTCTGGTTTTGGATCCGGCATGGAGTCCAAATCATCGGGCTGGGGAATGTAAAAAGATTTGTACGTGCTTAGCAAATGTGAAGAAAGAGTGTAAAGATTTAAATAATGGTAAGTAAACACAAAAGTAGATTTTCACAAACTTTTTCTTGCTACATAATTGAAGAAAATGTTTACGCTGTTGCCTTGAAATGTCATTCAAGACACTGATGATAAGGTGAATTTTGAAAGTGCTTCTACCTGTTCCTGATTCATACAGCAGTATGTAGTTCTGTCATGAGTTTAATTTCTTAAACTAATGAACTATAATTTATGTGCACACAGTTGTTACTCTTCTATGAACTCCAGTCTCTCAGTTGTGCTGAGCATTTGACACAATGTCCAAGTTAGTGTTGAACTGCATGGGTAACTTGGCTATTTCATTTCTGTTGAAGATTATGAAGTTATAACTTCAGCTGACTGAGGTGCAGTTTAACTCCACATGTATGTGCAAGGTAGACAAAGGTTTCTACCTTTTATTACCTAGTAAACTGCATATTTTTTGTAATAATGCTATCATTGTACCAAGATAGCCTTTTTTAATTGGTTAAATTCACTTCTCCCAATCCAGGTTATATCTTGTGTGTACCCAAAACAATTCTAAACTGTATAGAGAAAATATTTCCAAAAGATATCTAAAAACGAAACCACTTCACCAGTACCTCACGATTAACTCTTTGATATAATACCAGTGAATACATTTGCCCAAGTTAAATGGCTTTGCATTGTCTCCATTGGCAATCCTGGCAATTAACTTTTCTTGAATATGAACAATGTTGGGTGGATTTCCCTGTCTGGCCATAGAATTTTTTTTGAAATTTTCTCATTAAATGAAAAAGTGAGTTGCTGAAAAGGCATTACATTGGATAATCAGAGCTGAGTACCAATTTGGATTTGGTTATCTTCACCTTTTTTTCCCCACAGTGGACATAATTGATCTTTAATAATCATTGTGCACTTGCGTCTATTATTTACATCCTTCTTACGCAACCATTTTTTTCTGAATTTAATGCAAATTTGTAGTAAAGGGGGGAATGATCTTTACAGCAGATGCCTTTTGCATGGGCTTTCATTGAAGTCGCAAATAGAGTTTAACCAGCCAAAGGATTGTAAATATTTAAACGAGTATTGACTTGTAAAATCGCATCTTTTGTGTTTCCCTTTTTTGGCTTATAATAATTTAGACCTGCTTCAAAGTATTTTCTGTGCTGTTTCTCTCTTTGCATAAGTACATAATGACATAAGTGAATGTACGCTATGTCTTCAATGCAAATGGGAGTATTATTTTCAAATGCTATTACATTTAAGAGTAACACCCCATTTGCTTTCTGAAAATTTGAAAATGTCATAAACATCTGTAAGTATAATGGTGAGCTAAAAGTTTTGGAGTGAGTTAGTTAAAGGCCGGCATGTTTTTCAATCCAAAGCATTTTAAAATTGAAATGTGCAAATTGCACCCTTGTTTTCATTTATAATTGTATAACCTCTGCAGGATCACGGTTAAGGCTTGCCATATCTACATAATTATTTAAAGTGTTTTCTTGGCTTTGTATTAGCAAATCACACTTCAGTTCCACATTGGACATCAAAAGCAAGTTACGTTGCCATTCCATGAGGGCAGCATAGGTGAATCTGAAAAGACCATTGGTAAAATATCTTGTGTTGATACATTTGTTGAATTGCTGGCTTTCCAGATTAGATCATTAATTGCATTGAATGTCCAGTAGTGAATCTATGTGCACTGGGATATTGCTGTTTCATTCCGAACTACCCATCTTAAAATTTAGATTTAACTCCCTGCTAAATGTAGTCTTTACCAGCTCTGCTAGCCAAAGGAGGGCTGTGGGGGTATTGTTTGAGCAGCTGCGAATAGGAAATGAGCAACATTGTGTAGAAAATCTTAACTTGGGTACAAAAACTTGATCTACTGTTTAATAGAATATTATGTAGAGTTTTCAGAATTTAATTTTTTTTAAGGAGTGGTCTGGATCTCCGAGCATGAGCACCTACATATGTATAGAAAATGCTTTCTCTAAACCATTTCGCCAGATAACTACAGGCTGCACGGAGGTTCAGGTTCTATTTGAAGGGACCATGATGGGTGTTCCATTTTAGTCCTCCACTGTTCTTTTCATCGATTTTTCTTTATCAGCACTGTGAAACAAGATATGATGCAAAGCTGTAATGACAGTTGATGCCTGGTGTGGGATTGATGCCATGATGGTGCCGACGAATGAGAGAGCTAGAATGAGCGCGGTAGGAGAGAGCGCATGCAGACCTGGTGGTGCATTATGGCATTTTTAAACATGGAAAGATGTGGCTCTCAATCCCTTGGCATGGTGAGAGAATGCAGTGGAGAAGTGGTATACAGTACGAATGTTTTTCTTTTATTCACAAAGGACGTCCGTGGTTTATGAGGGAGAAAAAACTTTGGAGTGGTGATATTTGCTTGTAATTTGAGTAATTGGAAAATGTTGAATGTGTTTAGTGAAATGAATATCTCCAGGGGTTGAAACCAAGAAAATCTCAGTTCAGTAGTATTTAAAATATTTCCAAATATTTATTTTCTAACTGAAATAAGCATTCTTCTAATTATAGAGTGCACAATAAAATTATTTTGCTTTACGCTTGAATTAAATTGCAGGTTGTTTAGTAAATGATATTCAGTCTTTAAAAAGCTACAAAGAGGACTGCTAATTTTTTAATCTAGTTTCAATCCCTGAATATTTTGTATCTTTCGCCGCCCTGTTAACTATGTGTGCCGAATGGTTTGTGATGTATTTTTGTAATACTGATTTGTAAGTGTGGACAAGTGAAATGATGTGGCGTTATGAAGGAAAAATATTCTGGGGAGTGTATTGTGTATTGCCTGCCGGAGATGACTTGTGTGAGCTCAGTGTCAATCTTGAACAAGAGTGTACGTTTGTGTTTTCTGCGAGTATATTGTGAATGAATAATAAATGACTGCTTGAGTTAAGTGTGTTTTGAAGCCCCTTTTTTTAATGTAATTGTAGGTGATTCTTAATAAAAAATTTAACTTGACTGAACATTCTCGTCTCTGCATTCTGACCCGATAAAAGACAGAAAAATAAACTTGGAAATTATGCAACGTTCTAAAGGATGTATCTAGTACATCAAAAGTTAACCTTTTTAGGTCTTTATATTACAGGTCTTGATTTCATTCTCCAAACATAAACCTTGATAAGTGCTTCGAAGATGTTCATTTTGTATCTTGTTTCCACTAAAAAATTAAATAGGACTTTTCATTTTCTCCTTTAAAATTGTCACAATTTAACCATTTAGGGATATAGCTTCCATGGGTGTGAATAGCCCACTTGTATTTCTTTCAAGTGAGCATCCTTTTTTGGAATTGGTACTGGGTTGGTGAGTTCCTGAGTATTTGACTGTTTTGGATAGTTCGGTCTTTATATTACAGCTAAGACTAATTCTGCTCTCTCCAATACTGATCAGTGGACAGCTAATTCAAAATCCTAGGCAAACTTATTTGCATTCGGGATGTTGTGCTTGGCCTATCAGAAAGTACTTGATGCTTATTTACCGGGGATACCCTTTTGTTTTTATTTTTTCTTTGTGTATCTATTGTGTATATAAAGTCTAAATATTTAGTTACTTAAAATGGTAATCATTTATCATTTTTGATGGTGTTCTAAGTTTAAGTAGAGGTCATGAGGATTCCCAGTGGGAGACTATCTTGGATTTTGCTTAAAGTTAACGTTTTTCAGTGAATAGATTTTTAAATAGATGAACATTTCTATCTACATCAACTATAGATCTCCTGAAGTAAATTACTTCATTTTCATGGAAGCAGTAATTCAATTTTCTGACTTTGTATACAAGAGATTACCATTCCCAGCACCAGGTTAATGTTTTCTTCCTGCGACTTCCTGATTTTTTTTTTTTAATCATAGGGGGTTTACCGGGGTTCTGGTAAAATGTTGGCATTTAAAGGTAGGGTTATTGTATGAGTACTCTTGAATAAATAGCAGATTTGTACTGATTTTTATTGTTGCTAAAACTTAAATGTTTTGCTGATGTTGGTTTGGTAGCATTGTCCCAAACTGGCATACGCTACTAATTCTGTGTTTTAAAGTGATTGGGTGAGTTAATTGAAGATTTCAGCAATTAGTGGAGATCCGTAGCAAAGTTTGAAAATGTTCTACAGTTTTAATTATCACATTTGAAGGTTTAGATTTTGGAGGTTTTTTATTCATTAACTATAATCATCTCCAACATTAGTGGTAGATTAGGTGTGAGGTTTGAATGTGAAGAAGTGAAAAGGGAAATGTGTATAGCTAATACCACATTGGGTAAGTATTGAGCAAAAAGAAAACATGGATCTCTGGGTTGTCTATTTTTTGGTTGTTCTTTGAATAGTTTTGGGCATCGTATATTTGTCATGCAACGCAGCCAAAATAATAGATTTAGCTGGTTGTTTATCTCATTTGTGGGATTGGCTTTAGGGTTTTCCTGTGTACAGGAACAGCACTGGAACTGATTAATTGGCTCTGAAGTTGAAACTTCCTGAGGACTTGATGCATCCTATGAGGTAATTCTTTATAAGATGTTTATGATAAAAGGAATGGACTATTCTTGACCTGTAGCAGTTGTGTAATCTTGTATGTCGACATGTGGGTTTGATCTTTCATTCACTCTTCTATAATATTTCCTCCCAATGTCACTGCAGTTATACCAATGTGGAAATGGTCAAATAATTAAAAACTTTATTCTCTTGAAGTACACATGTGCAATGAATCCAAGTACTAATATATGTATTTTGCATGTGCTGCATACGTCTGTCCCCATTAAAACCTCTAGTACTCCAATCGTTGATGCTTTGGGCTTAACAATTTTTTAAATCAAATTTAAAATGCAGAATTCCTCATCTTATGCACTGAATTTTCTCCCATCTTTATTTTCTTGGGATGTTAGATCAGTTACAATACTGATTTATAAAAAATCTTTTGGGATGTAGGAATTTTATGTACAAATGTGTTGTAAGTTTGAAGTAAGGGTCCATATTCTCCAGATATGAATTCTGACACGATGTATTACTTCAGCACTTTGGGGTTTTATCTATGTTTCCTTATCTTTCCTTGTTGCTTCCCATCCCAGCAGGCACCATCCTGATATATATTTTGCAGTTTATCTCGCAGGCTAATTGATAAGAATATGTGTACTGGAGAAATCTTTGCAATAATTTTATGAATGCAATGTTATTTGGAATGTTTTCCTATTTCACCTGTTTTTTGGTTCTATTATAGTTTCTACTGGATAAACATTTTTAATTGAAATCATTGTTGAGGTCCCTGCACTATTTTCACTTTCCTGCTGTCTATGTAAATCAAATGTTTAATAGTTCCACTTAAATATCACATACCTTATTGGGGATTTTTGTTTTAAACCACCATAGATTTGCAAAAGTAACTATTTCACAGCATTGTAATTTACTGAAGAAGGACATAAAGAAACATCATAAATAGTATTTTGAGGAATTGGTAATTTGCTCTCTGCTATAATGTTTCTTCTAGGGTGAAGATGGCTACTCCAACTCTCTGCAGCTAGTTTTCCAATTGTGGTCAATTCCTGCCCTGGCTCCAGAGAGATTGAGACGATGCGTCAAAACATTCCCATCCAGACTAGTGTCTATGTTCTACACAATCTGAAATGAATGTTGGAAAACTAGGCTGCATGCAATAACTCCTAATTGCTCAAATGCATTATTGTAGTTTTCTCATGAGAATTTTTAAAAAATCATCTCAAATTGCCTATACACACATGGCCCCAAAAAGTTGTATTTCAGCTAATCATTATGGGTCAAGTGCTTAGAATTGTGCCGTACTCATTGGGCAACTATTACACTGCCTTTGTGGATGAATTCGCCAGTTAGAACTTGAAGATCACCCGTTTCCATGGATACTTAAGGTAAGTTTCATTGGGCTACAGGTAAATTTAAAATATACTTCCATTTCATAGTGATCTAAATTTGCATGCAATGTAGCACTAGCTTCACAAAGGTGAATATGCAAGGTTATGAAATGTTACCTTGGTAGATGAGTGTGGAGTTGAGATTATAATCTAATCTGCCATGATTTTATCAAATTGAACAGGTTGAAACCTGATGACCTGTTCCTGATATGTATGTACAAATTGTTTCTTAATTTAATGATGCTGGCCATTCCCTTGCGTATTATCCTTTAGATGTGTAAAAGTGCATGTTAGATTTCAGGTGTTGCCTCAGCAATGACCTATCACCTGCCCATATCCCTATTATGGGTAATTGTCATAAAACATTAATAATCCAAAACCCCAACCAGAATGTATTCTATTTTACATCTTACTATTGAACTAGCATTGATCTTTGCTGTGTTTGGCTCTTAATCTTGGAGTCAGGTGAAAATTTGATTAAAGGCTTGGTTGCTCTTGACTACCAACTTAAATACCTCTCAATTCAGTAGATTTGAGAATATAATTCTATTTCTCAGTCATCAAGATATTTAGTGTATAAATTGATCATCATAATGACAGTTGGATGGGTGCAACTGCCCACTTGTGCATCTTGAGAAATCATTATCTGTGTGTTTTTCTGGGTGATTGACCTTTAAATCCTAGAATCATGCAGTTTATTATTTGAAAGTCTCACAATTTAGGATGCGTATCACTTGTAGGAATATCTTTCCCAGCTAACTTTTAATTGCCTGTTCAATATAAAATGTAACAGAAATCCAACAACCAACCAAATTCTGTTGTCTATAAAGTATTAAAGATTCAATGGCAAAATGTCTGATATTAATTTCCCAACATGTTGGAAGATCAATTTTTATTTTGTAATTTGATGATCCCTTCTCGTTTTAATTATGATTACAATTGTCTTACCAGAAGTTTAAATTAATTTATTTTAACACAATTGCACTTCCCTCTGAAATAATCCATTGTGCTGTGGTAAAGAAAATATTATTATGATTTAGAAAAAAGGGTGTGGATGACTGCTCATGTTACTCAGCATTTCTTTGTGGTTTTAATTAGCTTCCATTTGATTAATTCCCTTGTCCTTTACCGTCCTGGTTCCCAAATGCTGACATTGACCATTTTTGGCCATGTCCTGGGAAAAGGAATTTGTGACATTTTTACTTGTCTCAGGTATTTTTTTTTACTGCATATGAATGTAAACTGAACTAGCATTCTCTAAGCTTTGTTTTTACAATAAAGTGTTCAGAATTTTGTATGTTTGCTATTTTGTTCCCCCACCAGGGATCAAATACTTGTCTTAAGTATGCTAGTTCATTTAAATATAAAATCTACACGTTGCAAAATAAATACAAAGATACTTTTTGTACATTTACAACGCTATCTCCCATAGTTATTCCCATCATTGTTTTTATTTGCAAAGGCTGCTGATTACAACGAAAGGGAACTAATCATGCATTATATGTTGAGATAAGGCAATTATAGGCAATTTGTGGGCTGTTGCAAGTAGTTCACAATGATTTGGCTCTAAATGGATTCTGGATTCCAAGGGGGCAATGTCCCCTGGACCCCCATCTCTTGTTTTTTCATTGTTTTCCTGTCATGCCTGTAGCTGAGTTGTGAACTTTTTGAATTGCCTGTACTTGAGGGAGCTGTGACAGTCAAGCTCATTCAGAACTGTCATTTCTACATATGGGAACTGTTAGGTATGGCGATAACCAAGGAAAATGCCATTTAGGTAAATGATTATACACCCATTTATAGTAAACATGTCAGGCAAATTCTATGCATGCAGTACAAATTGGTGTGGCAACACCTCTTCCCAAGACCACAAGCCCTTGCAGAGGGTTGTCCAGTTCATCACAGACCATCCACTCCACCTTTGACTGCATCTACACTGCGCTGCCGCAGTAAAGCACCCAACATTCTCAAGACAGACACAAAATGTTGGAATAACTCAGCAGGACAGGCTGCATATCTGGAAAGAGGAATGGGTGATGTTTCGGGTTGAGGCCCTTTAGTCTTGCCCCGAAACATCATCCATTCCTTCTCTCCAGATATACTGCCTGTCCTGCTGAGTTACTCCAGCATTTTGTGTCTATCTTCGATGTAAACCAGAATCTGCAGTTCGTTCCTAAACATTCTCAAGAACCTTTTTGACAATATGAGCATGAAAGCACATTACCACCAGGTTCAGGAACAGCTTCTTTCCTGCTATTAGAGTACTAAATGGTCCTCTTGTAAACTAAGATGTTTACAATTTTCCAACCTAGGTCATTTGTGGACTTTGGATTTTTTGTAATGCTGGTAATACTCACCCGATCTTTTGGTATTTTTCTCATTGCAATACCTGTTGTATTTGTGTATGTTCTGACACGTGCTACATTTCCAATAACCACTGTGAGTGTTACCTGTGTATAAGGAGCACTTGATTATGCAGCAGATAGTGCTGCTGCTTCACAGCCTCAGTGACCTGGATTTGTTCCTCCTGCAGAGTGTTGCAGTCATACAGAAGGGAAACAGACCCTTTAGCCCAACTCCTCAATACTGACCAAGATTTCCCTTACAAGCTAGTGCCATTTACCCATGTTTGGCCCATATACTGAAAAACCTTTCCTGTCCATGTGCCTGTGCAGATATTTTTTAATGTTGTTGAAACTGCCTCAACTGCCTTCTCTGGCAGCTCTTTCCTTATAGCCACCACCATTTGTGTGGAAAATGTTGCCCCTCTGGTTCTAATATAAACATTTCTCCTCTCACCTTAAACCTATCTACCAGTGACATCACTTTCAGGGAACCATATACTTTACTTCTAGATCTCTGCTTTACAACACTCGCCAGGGCCCTTCCATTCACTGAAAGATTTCCCATGGTTTCATCTCCCAAAAAGCAATACCTTACACCTTGCCTGAATTAAACTCTCTTTATATCCAGGTTTTCAAGCTGTAATTCTTGATAATCAACTTCACTGTCTACTTTAGTGTCGTTGGCAAACGTTGACCATGCACTGTCTACTCTCATCCAAATCACTGATATAGGTGACAAACAGCAATTGATATGCCACTAGTCATGGGCATCCAGTTCAAGAAACACCACCACCATCCTCTGTTTCTTACCATTAAGCCAATTCTGTATTCACTCACCCATGTGATTTAATCCTCCAGAGCAGCTTACCATATGGATAATTTTCAAAGGCAAGGTGTGGAGTTGCACATTCTCCTCTTGCGCTTTTGCATGCTCCAGTTTTCTCCAATTTCCCAAAGGTGAGCAAGTGAGCACACCTTTAGAACAGGTAGGTAAACAAGAGAGTTGAGAAGCAGTAATTACAGGGAAGGAAATGGGAATGACCTGAAAGCCAGCATAGATTCATTGGGCAAAGTATGTTCCAAGGAAATATAATAATAACAAGATAAATATCATGAACGGATAACAAGAGATATCGGTCATAGTGATCAGAAGGCTTGAAGATGTTTTAAAATCACACTTTGCAATTTATTTTGAAAAATTATTGCCATGATGTGCATTAATGGTTAGGAAGTACAGTACATCCTGCGGTGGGAGTAACCATACATTCAGTGGAACACTAACCATGCTATATTCTTGATGGTGAGAAGTTTAATGAGTGTTTTGAAGCTGTATCTGTCGGGTACGTGAGAGAATTGATTACAGGGAAATGTGATGGAATAAAATATTCTGAGTTAGCACCCTCTTGAGGGGCTGACTGGCTTTCAAGATGGAAAGGAAATATGAGAATTAGATTTGTAAGTGTTCCTGAAGAAACCACGTTCTGACTTTATCGTAGAAACCCTTCGGCCCATCAGGTCTGTACTATCCCAGAAGTCCCTTCTGCCCATCAGTAAGTATTCCCCCTGCAAGTATTAAACCTCCCCCCAGTATTTTTCTCCCTCTTCATTTGCTCCCTGTGAGATCCAGGCAAGGATAGGCTTTCCTCCTTCATTGCTGTAATCTGCAGAAAAATATATAAAATGTCAAATTAATTCACTGCCCTCTCCCCCTTCTCTCTCTCACAGAGTCTCTCACCTGTTTTGGGCAGAATTTCTGGCAGTTTCTGAGCTGAGCTGCCAGCCCACCAGGCCTGAGTGACTGAGCTGCCAGCCCACCAGGCCTGAGTTCCTTCAACCCAAACCAGTCCCTTCAACCCACAACACCCATACTAGCGCTCCAGAAAGCCCACCCCCCCACTGGCCAGCAATATTGGAATTGGTGGAGAGGTGGAATATTGTGTTGGGGGACCAGCCCTCACGTGTGAACATGGGTGAATAGTCTAGTACACTGTAAATGGCTCAATTATAATCATGTGTTGTATTTCCGCAGACTGGTTGGCATGCAACAAAAGCTACCTCGGTACACGTGACAATAAATTAAACTTTCTTCCATCTTGGATCCAGTTGTCTCCCATTTTAACCCTCACCTCCCATGATCTTCCCCTCCCTCCATCTCCTCTCAGTGCATACCCACTCCAACACGTGTTGTGAATACCAAATATAGACACAAATTGCCTGAATAACTCGGGGACAGGACAGGCAGCATCTCTGAATGGAAGGAATTATCCCATTCCGTCTCTCCAGAGATGCTGCCTGTCCTGTTGGGTTACTCTGGCATTTTGTGTCGATCTTCGGTGTTAGCCAGCACCTGCATTTCCTTCCTACACATGATGGGAATACCAGATGGCAGGAAAATAAAATATATCCGATTCTTTACTTCGATTTTATAATAGGTGAAAATATCTGTGACCAATTCACAATCCTACCATGCACTTTTAGGCTGTGGGCCGATGAGCTTTATTCTAAAGTTTTGTGACCCAAGTCACAGAACTACATGAAATTTTCACATATTGTGTAAAAATATTATATAAATCACCCCTGAAACTCGTCAAGAACAAGACTTGCGCATTTTTATTAAATTAGAGAAAAAACGGAAATTTTTCGGGTATTTTGAGTCCAATCAAAGCATGTTTGACATTGAGTTGTATGCTAGTTGGCCAATCACGTGCTTTGCTTCAGGCTAGCTAGGCAGGGAGCACACAACATGGCTGAGAGGACTTCACTGATGCCTGTTTTACTGGAGATTCCGCTGAAGGTTCTTTCTAGTTCTGTGAAATACAAGTCGTGGAAACTTGCAGCAGGGTAATTGAATTTAGTGAGAAAAGCATTAAGAAGTCTGAAGAATGTGCAGCTAAGTGGATAGAACTGGAAGAAAGTCTTGAAAGCAAAGTCCCTGCTGAGATGCTGCAACACAAAGTTGAAACCAGTCAAACTTTGTGAATCAACGAACTGCAAGATCTAAAGTTGGAATTTATGAAAATTAATCTGTATGGACTTTAATTAATTTAATTGCACCCTTTATAATGTGAAAAAATGAGATTTGGAGGCTGTACATTGACTCACTCATTCACACTAATTCACTCATTCATTCATGAAGTTGAGGGCCTGAACTATCCATAACAAGGTAAATTACACATTTTCATTAATGCCTGCTTGCTGTAGTCTAATAAGTATTTAACATATGATCTCGGAGCTGCCTGTGATCACTTAGAGTAAAAATGCTCCGATCGCGGGGCCTATGTACTTAACATAGTGAAGCCGTGGTCTCAATTAAAAAGCGACCGATTCTCGAACACGGAACCGCGGAGTGTGTTTGGATCATCTCCGCGGGGGGGGGGGGGGGGGGTTTGGAGGGCTGTACATAGTGGTGGCCGTTTCCAGGCCCCTACCACGGGAGAAAAACGGACGAGTATTCATTGCACTTTATAGGCTTCCAGTGGAGTGAGAAATGGCTGATGTTTATGTAGAAATGAATTGGTGTATGTGAATTTGATCTTGAACTAATTTATCTATGGTAGTAACTGTTATTCTCATTAACATTAAGAAGATTTTATGAATTGAAGTCCATGCAGACTTAATGACTATGAGATGGGGGGTTTTTGCAGCCTCTGCCTGACCCTCCACTTTAACTTGAACTAACTTTTCAATGGACCTATCTGTAGAGAAGGTAAACAGACACCTTAAAGTCTTCACTACTTTATTTAGCATACATTATATATAGCCCTGGCTGTACGTGGTCTGTCACGATCACTAGAGAGAGAGCTAGGGGCGTGTGGGTTACAATTATACTAACTGGTGGGGGAGGGGTTAGCATGGACATTGTTACTATCAATTAAAGGTGTACATACATATCATCTACATCCTTTCTCTACCAAAACAAACAGTGAGTGACAGGGCGACCACGTCTCATGTGCTAGGGTGAATGCAAACAGTAAAGCACAGGAATACAGGATCACACGTAATCGCCGTAACGGACCGGCGGCCTGATCAGGCGACCAGACCGGATCTGCACCTCGCCATCACCAGTGGCATGGTGGGGGCTACGGGCAGGAGAACCCCTTGGCGAAGAAGTCATCGGGGGGGGGCGGCGAAGAGAAGGGCGAGGAAGCCGGAGAAAGCGGGACCACAGTCGGGAGGCGTTCAGGAGGAGGATGAGGGGAGGTTGGCCCCAGAGGAACGGGCAAAACACAGGGCCGCGACAGTGGGGGGGGGGGGGGCATACGGAGCCGCCAGGGGACAGAGAGGCTCGTTCACGAGCCGGAGATGCTGGCGGGACCGGCGGTACACCCTTCCGCCGTGGTTGACAAGGTACGAACGAGGGGAACCGGCAGAACCGACGACCACGGCCAGAAGAGGACTACATACGGACGACCTGGCCGGGGAGAAGAGGGCGGAGGACACGGCATGACCTGTCGTGGGAACGCTTCTGGATACTGCGTTTTTTGGCAATGCGTTTCCGGACCAAGGCAGGTTTAAAGATGGAGGGGGACAGGGACTGCTGAGACACCGGGACTGTGGGCCTCGTGACACGGGGCATGAGTTGCTGAGCCGGGGAGCCTAGGGCACGGTCGCGGGAGATGTTGCGGAGGTTCAGCAGGGCCAGGTAGATGTCGGAGCGGGATAGGTGACAACGTTCCAACAATCCTTTGGCACTGCGGACCGTGCGCTCGGCCAGTCCATTGCTCTGTGGGTATTCTGGGCTGCTGGTGTAATGACGAAAGTTCCATCTTTCAGCAAAAGCGCGGAACTCGGCACTGGTGAACTGGCTGCCATTGTCCGACTGCAGGCTGACGGGGGACCCAAAGGTGGCAAAGTGGCGGCGCAACTTCTCGATGACTGAGGCGGAAGAGAGGGAGTGGAGCTGGTCAACTTCAAACCAGCTGTAGTAAGAGTCGACAAGCACCAGGAAGTGCTCTCCGTGCCACTCGAAGATGTCGGTTGCTAGCGCAGACCATGGCAGGTCAGCAGCTGGCTGCTGCAGGAGCGGCTGCCGCTGTTGCTGTGGAGCGAGGCAGTTGCAGGTAGGGCACGCGGAGACCCTATAGCGAGGCATGTCGGGCCAGAAGGACAGGCTCTGAGCGATGGAAAGGGTCGCCTCGGCCCCGGGATGGCCACAATGAGCGGTTTTCAGGTATGGTTCTCGTAGTGCTTCGGGCACCACCACCTTGTGCCCCTTCACAATCACACCATCACGCAGCACCAACTCGTCACGAACCAAGAAGTAAGGCACCGCTGCGGCTGGCAGGGAAGAACGGCGGTCTGGCCAAACCTGCTTGATGATCGCGGCCAGCTGCTGTAGCGAAGCGTCTGCTGCCGTGTGCTTGGCCAGGGACTTCAACTGACCGGAGGGCACGAAGTTAACGTTTAGGACTATCAGATCGGACGTCACGTACGGATGTTGGGTTGTGGATGAGAGAGGCGCCCGAGACAGCGTGTCAGCAACAAACATGTCCTTGCCCTTGCGATAAACCACTGTGAAAGTGAAGCGTTGCAGCTGGAGCATCATGCGCTGGAGCCGGGAGGAGGCCATGTGTATCGGATTGTTGAGGATGGTGACCAGAGGCTGGTGGTCCGTCTCGACAGTGAAGCAGTTGCCCAGGATATAGTCTTTGAATTTGGAGCAGGCAAAGACAACCACCAGCACTCTGCTTGGAGTGCTGTGAGGTTGGACTTGCTGCAGAGTTGGGGGGTGAAGGGAGGAGGGGTAACAGTGAATTGCCACCACACCAGCTGTAAGTGACTGAAGTGCCAGCTCACCAGCCATGTCTTCGTGAACTGGCAGCCCACCAGCCATGACTCACTGAACTGCAAGTCCAAAAATCCATTCAGTCCACAATGTCCATACTAACCCTCTGGAAACCTGACCCTTCAGCCCATAACACCCATACTAGTGCTCCGGAGATCCATGCAAGGATAGACTTTCCTCCTTAATTGCTGTGATTTGTAAAAAAACTGAAAATGTCTAAAATTGATTGTCCATTCACTCCCCCTTCTCTCTCACAGAATCTATCACCTGTTTTCAGCAGAATGTCTGGCATTTTTTCTGCCAGCCCACCAGGCCTGAGTTTCTGAGCTGCCAGCCCAAGAATCCATTCGGCCCACAATATGCATACTATCCCTCTGGAAACAAATCCAGTCGGCCCACAAAACCAATGCTAACGCTCCAGAAAGCCCCCCCAGCCAGCAATATTCGAATTGGTGGAGAGGTGGAATATTGCGTTGGGGGACCAACCCTCCCGTGTGAAACTGGGACCCAACGGGTCCCACTTAGTCTAGTTGTGTGTGTGTGTGTATATATATATATATATATATATATATGTGTATATGTGTATGTATATGCGTATATATGTATGTGTGTGTGTGTGTATATATATCTATATATGTGTGTGTGTGTGTATATATATATATATCTATATATATGTGTGTGTGTGTGTGTATGTGCCAGCCCAAGAACCCATTCGGCCCACAATATGCATACTAGCCCTCTGGAAACCAATCCAGTCGGCCCACAAAACCAATGCTAGCGCTCCAGAACCCCCCACACCCCCGGCCGGCCCTCCCGTGTGAAACTGGGACACAACCGTGATCTTTGCAATACAAGGGAAACTTCGCAAAGGAGGGGGCTGGCATCCAAGGATGGGAGGGAAATGGGCAGAAACAGGGGGGAAACATTTACAATAAAATTAACGAAAACATGTGAGGTGATAGATGAGCTCTACCACACACTGTTCCCCCACAACACTGATTACACCAACGATGATGGAGCGGATTGCACTGCAGGAAACATAACGGAAGCCGCGTTTTGCATTGAAAAATGTCGGCCGTGACGCGCCGTTACGTATTACACCTCAGCGCGTCGGATGACGTCAGAGTGGAGGATCTTTGGTTGAATTCGCGAGTCGGCCCCTCGCCGCCTCCATTTTGTGCTCGTTGAACGACCAACGGCCCGGGCTCACCTTCCTCCCGAGGCTTTTCCCGTCGTTATAGCTTCGCGTTCGCGTTTGTTTTTTTTTAATGTAAAAAAAAACCCTGGCCATGGCAGAGTACGTACGCGTGGCCGAGGATGAGGAGTCGGAGGAGCCGATAGAGATCCCGTCGGAGGACGACGGCACGCTGCTGCTGTCCACCGTGAAGGCGCAGTTCCCGGGGGCGTACGGCCTGCGTTACCGCAACCCGGACGATAAGTGTCTGCGCGGGGTGCGTGTGGTGGAGGGCATCCTGTACGCCCCCGACAACGGATGGGGCAACCTGGTCTACGTGGTGAACTACCCGAAAGGTGCGGCCTGGTCTGGCGTGGGAGGAGGGAGGGAGGGGAAAGCAGGCTGTCGAGGTTTGGTGGGGAGGGAGAATGGTCATGAGTGATAGGAGCAGGATTAGGCCATTCGGCCCATCAAGTCTACTCGACCATTCAATCATGGCTTCTTTCCCAAACGCATTCTCTTGTTCTCCCCATAACCTCTGACACCTGTAACGGAGGAGAGGGAGGGGGCTGGCGGCAGGTCTGCCTGGTTGTGGGTTGGGGAGGGGGCAGGCTGGTCTGGTGGAGGTTAGTGGGGCTCGCATTGGTCTGGTGGTGGTTAGTCGTGTTTGTGACTGCTCTGAGGAAAAAGTAATGTAAAATTAAATCGTGGCAGCACAAGAGACTTCAGATGTTGGAATGATTAGTGAAATCACGAATCACTCCAATTTAACCTTGAGGTGAAATGGAGACAAAAAAGGGTGCCAGGTAATGAAGGAAGAGTTGGAATCAGATGGGAGGCTGGAAGGAGGGATATGGTTAGAGCGGGCAGAAAATGTTATTCAAAAAATATAATGAGTAATATAAAAATAATATTGGGAATGCTCTAGAAATCAGTCAAAACGATTGGAGGGAGTATCATCCCTCCCCCACCAATTGGAAAAAAAATACAATATGTGGAGGAACTTGGTGGTTAGGCAGGATCTGTAATGGGGGGGAAAAGACAAACTACATTTTGGGTCGGGGCATGTATCTTGATTCTGAAGAAGGGCCCCAACCTGAAATGTCTGTCCATTTCACTGTTTACATGCTGCCTGACCACTGAGTTCCTCCAGCAATATTTATTTTACCCAAGTTTACCGCACCTGCAATGTCGTCTCTTAACCTGTCCTTCCCATAGCTTTAACATTGATGTGAGACATCGCATGGTCCAGCACGTGTAATGTGCTGGCAACTACAGCTATTGAGCCATTTTGATACTTTGTTCCACACATCACTCACCTTGTCTGGTCCTGAGAACTAACTTGCATCTATCTCTAGGGCAACAAACAATGTTGCTGAAAAGCTGGTCAAGGCTCTCCAGGTTGGGTTTTAACAAAGATTCCAGCATATTTTGCAGTTTTGGGCTCTGGGAAGGGGCTATAGAATGTCTTGATCAGAGAGATCTTAAGTTGCTGATTTCTGCAATTTCTGTAAATGTTGAAGGCAAATGTTTATGTTTATTGCAAGGATTAGAGGCACAAGTAAGGTTGCCTATCAAAGATTCTCTTAGGCCATAAGTTCAGTCTTGGTTTCTGTGTCCTTTGGGATATAGAAATCTACGTAATGAAAATCCACTAAATCCAGGAAACTGGGTGTTAAATGGTGGCCGATTAGGAAAAGGGGAGATGCAGCGAGACCTGGGTGTCATGGTACACCAGTCATTGAAAGTAGGCATGCAGGTGCAGCAGGCAGTGAAAAAAGCGAATGGTATGTTAGCTTTCATAGCAAAAGGATTTGAGTACAGGAGCAGGGAGGTTCTACTTCAGTTGTACAGGGTCTTGGTGAGACCACACCTGGAGTATTGCGTGCAGTTTTGGTCTCCAAATCTGAGGAAGGACATTATTGCCATAGAGGGAGTGCAGAGAAGGTTCACCAGACTGATTCCTGGGATGTCAGGATTGTCTTATGAAGAAAGACTGGATAGACTCGGTTTATACTCTCTGGAATTTAGGAGATTAAGAGGGGATCTTATAGAAACTTACAAAATTCTTAAGGGGTTGGACAGGCTAGATGCAGGAAGATTGTTCCCGATGTTGGGGAAATCCAGGACAAGGGGTCACAGCTTAAGGATAAGGGGGAAATCCTTTAAGACCGAGATGAGAAAACTTTTTTCACACAGAGAGTGGTGAGTCTCTGGAACTCTCTGCCACAGAGGGTAGTTGAGGCCAGTTCATTGGCTATATTTAAGAGTGAGTTGGATGTGGCCCTTGTGGCTAAGGGGATCAGAGGGTATGGAGAGAAGGCAGGTACGGGATACTGAGTTGGATGATCAGCCATGATCATATTGAATGGCGGTGCAGGCTTGAAGGGCTGAATGGCCTACTCCTGCACCTAATTTCTATGTTTCTATGTTTCTATGTTTGTCATCTGGAACAGTGCAAGTGCAGGATGAGTTGTATTTGTTTTAGCAGATTCAGGAAATAATTTCGTATTGATGGGAAGTACCAGTTCATTTTTTAAATTACAATTTGTTGTAAAAGGAATATGGAACTCGGTATAATGGGTAGAAACCATTGGTTCTGATGTTTCCTGTACTTGTGCATGTCTGAGTTAACTTGTGCATGTGCAGAAAAGAACTGCAGATGCTGGTTTAAGGTAGACACAATGCTGGAGTAGTGGGACAGGCAGCATCTGGAGAGAAGGAATGGGTGATGTTTTGGGTCAAGACCCTTCTGTTCAGGGTTAGGCTGGACCATTTTGCATTTAAGTTGATGTATTATCTTGGTTGTTGGGAGATCAGTAGAATTCAAATGTGCAGGACCACTTTCACACCCAGATATCTGTTTGTCTGCATCTAGTCAACAAAAGGAAAATGGATGAAACTGATGCATCTTCAGCTGTGAAAGTGAAGAGAGCAGTTCAGAAGACATCTGACCTCATTGTTCTTGGCCTTCCCTCCAAGACGTCAAATCAGGATTTGAAAGATTATTTTAGTACTTTCGGTGAAGTCGTTATGGCGCAGGTGAGCTTCATGTCACAGGTGGCAAGGTATTGTAACATCCAAATACACTCTGGCCATAAAATATCCCAAATCTATATTTTTGCTGTATACAAACAACTCTGTAGTTGTGGAGTAGTACAGATGAATTTAAGATTCACGTACCATGCTTAAATTTTGTGTTGATTATTAATTTTGTTTGCAGAAATAATTTGTACCACACAGCTGAAACTTTAATATTATAAATTTGTACACATTCTTGAGCTGAGTTTGCTGCTTTTGAAGCATTTTGCCTTTTACCTACAATGATATAGGTACCATTTTCCCTCTCATTGATCTATAACCCTGCAACTTATTCTAAGTTTAGTTTAGAGATACTGTGCTGAAACAGGCCCATCGGACCACCGAGTCCGTGCCAACCAGCAATTCCAGCGCACCGACTCAAGCCTACACACACAAGGGACAATTTATACTTATACCAAGTATACAAACCCAATCATTTAACCTACAAACCTACAGATGTCTGGGGTGTGGGGGAAAAAAATGAAGATCTCTGAGAAAACCCATGCCATCACAGGGAGAACGTACAAACTCCGTACAGACAGCACCCTTAGTCTGGTCGAACCTGGGTACGATTAAATCTTAACTTGGTCAAATGTGTGGGTTGAGTATGCAATCTTGTTTTTAAAGCTTGCATGTTAAACATTTTGATGTAATAGAAATTTGCTGTACATGGAAGTGTAGAGTCCTTGTGATAATAAAGACCTCATGTCAGGTTATTCAGGATAAACAATTACAAGTTCTCACTTGAGAGTTTACTTCAGACTGCCGAGTGTAGGAGACCGCGAGGCTAATAAGCTAGTGGGCGTAACTACAAAAGCATGACTCATAACATGTGCCACTAATCTACATCCTCCCCCCCCCCCCCCCCCCCCCCCCCCCCCCCCCTTAAAGAATCAATAACACTGTATACCCATAACTAATCAAAGCAAATATCACAACCGATGACAGGGGTATGTAAAGTCAAACATAGTCCGGATACTTCACGACCGGCCTGCAAACACGACCAGCACGTGTACGATAAAGGCCATCTCCATTATTTTTCTCCGGGGACAGAGCTGGTGATTTCACCATTGTAGGAGAGTGCACCAACGCCTCTGTGGTTGAAGCAGGAGACTGTGACGCAGGCGAAGATGGGACAGACAGAGAAACTGTCACAAGCATGGATTGTTGTGCTGGCAAGAGCATGCGAGGGTCGCCAGATGCAGATTGAAATGAACTTGTACGATCAGGATAATAAGGAGGAGGGATTGGCTCCTTCAATGGCAGAAGATATCTGTTTCGTCAGTAGGTGCCGCCATCTGCTCTAACAATGTACGAGCGTGGCTCCGAGACTATACCAAAAATTATCCCAACGCGGTCATGGCCTTTGTCAGTCTGTAATTCTTTGGTCAGTCGTGCCAGAGGCCTGCTCGTCGTGTTGAACCATTTTTTTTTAAATGTCATGCTTCTGTTGTAACCTGGTTTGAATATCCTCAGGTGAAAAGACATGTGGGATTAACGTTTGTTCTGCGATTGGCAACAGGGTTCGGGTCTGCCTTGACAATAATCGTTGAGCAGGGGAACGCAAGGCAGGGTCACGGGAAATGTAGCGTAAGTTGAGCAAATCCAGGACTACGTCAGATTTGGCCCTGTGAGAGCGCTCCATCAGTTGTTTTGCACTCCGGACAGCCCGTTCAGCCAGCCCATTAGACTGGATACTCCAGGCTGCTGGTGATGTGGTGAAAATTCCATCCACTTGCAAACTCTCTGAATTGTTGGCTGGTGAACTGACTGCCATTGTCAGTTAACAGCTTGCCTGGAGATCCATGGATTGAAAAATTATGAGATAATTTCGAAATCATGCCGCTGGAAATGGGGCTGCTGAGAAAATCAATGTCGAACCATCCTGAATACGAATCCACGAACACCAGGTACTGCTTGCCATGCCACTCAAATAAATCAGCTGCCACTGTAGACCATGGGAGCGCAGGTACAGGATGTGCAGAAGTGGTTGCTTTTGTTGATGAGGTGCCATGCTATTGCACACAGCCTAATCTGCCACATTGTCGTTGATGTATTTGACCATGCCAGGCCAATAAAACATGCTTTTCGCCCGCGAAACAGTGGCTTCAGCGCCTGGGTGTCCTGCGCTGTGTCAAAATATCGGTGATGTTGTGAAGCAGGAACCACGGCCTTGCGTCCTTTTAAACCAATCCCGTCTTGTAGCACTAATTCGTCCCAAACAGGGAAGAAAGGTCGGACTGGCAAAGGAACGTTGTAGTGCTTGTCTGGCCAGCCACGCTTAGTGACAGAGGTCAGGGATGGTAGGGTCTTGTCGGTAGCAGTGTGGGCAACTAAGTCCTCCATCCATGATGAAGGGATGATGCCTACGGACATCACGATAAAGTCATCATCCTGCAAGGGCAGATGAAAACCCGCAGATTTTCCGAGGTGTACGTGAAAGAGTGTCTGCCAGGTACATATCCTTTCCACCTTTGTAAGTGAGGACGATGTCATATTTCTGAAGTTGTAGGCGCGCTGGAGAGCTATGAATGAATTTATTGAAAATGCTGATAAGAGGTTGGTGGTCGGCTTCTACTGTGCGACCAAAGATGAAATTGTTGAACCTTTTGCAGGCAAAAACAACTGCTAGTATTTCCTTTTCAATTTGGGCACATCGTTGTTCTGTGTCAGACATGGTGTGCGACGCATAGGCGCCAGGCTTTTTGCCATGGCCATCATTTTGAAGGTATGCACCGCCCAGGCCATGTTGTGATGCATCACATGTAAGTGTATGATCAAAGTACGCTAGAGTAGGGGTGGCTAACATCTGCCGTTTAAGAGTGTCAAATGCTGTCTGTAGTTGTTCATGCCAGGTCCAAGCAGTGTCCTTGTGTGTGAGCAGGCATAATGGGGCTGACGTTGCGCTGAAATCGGGAATGAATTTGCTCAAATAGTTTGCCATGCCAAGGAACCTCTGCAAGCTAGGCATGTCAGTGGGTGCTCGGAGTTCATTAATGGCACTGATTTTCGCTGGATTGCTTTTCAGGCTGTCCTTGGTAAATATATGACGTAGGTATTTTAGCTCATTCACTCTGAGTCTGCATTTGTTGAGTTTGAGATGGATAGCCTCGGCATGCTTCAATATTTTTGTCAGATTGGCTTTGTGTTCCTCGATCGTTTTCCCAGCAATGAGGATATCGTCCACTACGATGGAGCATGGTTATCTGGAAAACAATTGCTCCATGGATTGTTGAAACACTTAACTGGCTGGACTTATACCAAAGGACATTCTCAAACATTTATATCATCTGAACGGAGCACTGAAAGTTGTCAGCTTGGAGGATTTATGTTCCAGTAGAATCTGCCAAAATGAATTCTTGGCATCTAGCACTCGATACAGTTGCCATCTGTGCCGCAATCTCGTCCACTAAACGCATTGGATAGCGTGGTCTCTTAATTGCTGTATTTAAATCCTTCGGGTTAGTACAAATCCGTACCTCGTCTTTATTCTTCTTAGTAGCGGCAACCATGGAGGAGACCCAGTCTGAGGGTTCAGTTACGGGAGTAATCACACCAAGAGTCACCATTCTGTTAAGTTCACTTTGTACTCGATCCCACATAGAATGGGGAATCCTGTGAGCTCGACGAACAACTGGGATTGCCTCGGGGTCAATAGTACTCGTGCATCTGGCAGGCAACCTGCCCAGCTCATTGTTAAACAAGTCCTTGGATTGTGTTAAAATGTGATGTGTGAAATCACAGTTGACAGTCAGTGGACAGACTGAAGGGCTGAAGGAAATCAAAGCTATGTCATGGCATGCATCGGCATCCAGGATGTGGTCATGCGCGTTGAGATGGTAACGTAACTTTGTTTGGCGGATAGGGCACAGTGCTGCACCATTAAAAGAGATAAGTGAAGCAGTTGTCTGTTAGAGCTTCTGTGTTTTGTAGCTGTTGGAAGACAGCCAAGGAGATAGCATTACAGCGGGCCCTGGAATCCACCTTAAGATAGAGTTTTTGCGTTATTGAGCAGTTTGACCTTGGGATCGAGTTTGGAAGCTGAACCAGACAAAGCATGCACATTAATCTCTGTGCTGTCATCATCTGTTTGTGGGAACTGGGAGCTAGGATATTCATCCTGGTTTTGCAAGCTGACAGACGCGTTTGAAATCTGTTGTTTCCCGATTCGCAGCATTTCGCGAAATGGTTTCTTTTATTACAGAGCCTGCAGAGTTTTCCAAATGCCGGACACCGGTCACGAATTGCAGTATGTGAACCTCCGCAATTAAAGCAATTAGTAATCCATCTTGGGCTGTTAACTGGCCCCTAAAACTGTCCGGTAGTAATTTGATTAGACAAGCTGGCTGCATTTCATGATGTTAGAGTTTTAATGTGGGCATTGGTTAACTCGATTCATGGTGTAGTTTATCATTAAATATGCCAATCAATCTCTTATCAAACTAGCTTCGATTTCTCTAAAATTGCATTGACTAGCAACATGCTTCAATACACTGACATAGAGCTCGACTGGTTCTCCTTGTTTTTGACACATTTAGAAAAATGTATGTCGTTCAATGCTCACATAGTTGTCGGAATTTACGTAGGAGGCACTCAGGATCACGGATGGAGTCAGCTGGAATTTGTACGTTATTATCTTCCACGCCAGCCGGTGCATAGTGAAATCTTCTGGCACGCCGGGCAACTTCAATGCCTGCCAAGTTAAGAAGAATTGAGGCACGAAGAGCGGGTGCTGCAGCTGGATACGCTGCATCAATGTAGATTGAGAATTCTTCCTCGAACACACGCCATCGTTCAGCTATATCAGCATCAAACACCAAGACATCAGGGATTCTGGGAGCAGCCGCCATTGCAGTAGTTTTAAAAAAAAACTAAGATAAAAAACAATATGATCAATCGGAGGGTGAGATCGTAAACTTAGACACCATGTTGATTTAGAGTCCTTGTGATAATAAAGACGTCATGCCATGCCATGTCAGGTTATACACTGTTTATTCAGGATAAACAATTACAAGTTCTCACTTGAGAGTTTACTTCAGACTGCCGAGTGCAGTAGACCGCGACGCTAATAAGCTAGTGGGCGTAACTACAAAAACCACTAATCTACAGGAGGCTTCTTGTAATTCCTTGCATAAATCTTCTGAAATAACTCGTACATCTACAGGTGAAGAAGGATATCAAAACCGGGAATGCAAAAGGCTTTGGCTTCATCAGGTTCACAGAATATGAAACACAAGTGAAAGTCATGTCGCAACGACACATGATTGAAGGACGATGGTGTGATTGCAAATTTCCCAATTCCAAGGTATGTGCTTTTATTTTTCTCTTCACCAGGTTGTAGTTAGTTTGTACTAACATCTTCCTGAGAAGAGAGATGCTGTATAAAGAGCTGAAAGCAAATAATTTCTATGTCTGAAGAAGGGCCTCGACCCGCAACGTCACCTATTCCTTCGCTCCATAGATGCTGCCTCACCCGCTGTGTTTTTCCAGCATTTTTGTCTACCTGCTCTAAATCTACCTTTCTCGTTTTTCTTTGAATTTGCTTGGTTCTGACATGCAAAGTACCTGTATCTGTCACATATGCTTTTGCTTTGTTAAGTGAGCTTTGACTTGGATTGCTTATTATAGGAACGTACTTATTCTGCAACCAAAACACTTTTGCTTAAAGAATATTCATTTACAAATTTGCTTCTTTGCCTTCAATTTACCAAGGACAGCTTTGTTTTTGTCAAATTCAATTGTTTTTTTCTATTTGTCAAAATTTTTGAAATGATCTCTATTCTGTCCCACATCAATTCCACATTTTTTGGTGCTAATTTTCCTTTGTCTTGTTCTGAAACTTGGATAATAGTAGACCTCATGTCTCTCACTACTCTTGTTCTTGTATCTAGAATTATCCTAAAATTTAATCTTCAATGTCATTCACAGTTGTTGGCCTGAACTCTTTTTAAACTCTGTATTGTTACTGAGTTAAAATCGGGTAAACCATTAGCTTAGTAAATAGCAGAGCAGGTTTCAGGGATTCAAGTGATTTGTTTCTTATGCTCGGAATGGTAATCCAATGTAAATTTGCAATTTATCTACCTTGTATAACATGACTCATGAGCTTACAATATACGAACGTAAGCAATCTCAAGCCTTGAATTATTTCTTAATCTTGAGTTTTAAACTCTGGTGTTATGTATCATTTTCTGGCCTTTTGCATCCATTTTCCTTTTTCGTCTACCTTCCTGTGCTCTTTCAATGTAAGGACATGGATGGACATTTTTTTAAATGCAATCCATCCAGCCTAAGCGGGTTAGTTTTGCCCCTCTCTTATCGGAATTAGTCCCGCACTCTAATTCTGCAGTGCAGGAGGCCACAAACGGGTCGAAGTAGCATGGGAAATTAAAGTGGCAGGCAACGGTTTGGATTCGCTTCTGCAGACTGAACACAGATTTTTAACATCCACATTTTTTTATTTTTGTTTAAACGGGGCGTTTCAAAATAGGATGTAGGCTCAAGTTTTTTTTATGGGCTGATTTTTAGATGTAAAATGGCTAGGAATTGCTTTGGAATAGTCTTCGAGACATAATACAGGTTAGGTCTTCAATGGTAGATCAAGGAATGGGAGAGCTATAAATGTGCTCTTGCAGTTGGAACGATTTGTGAGTGGAAGCTCATTCTGAAATCAAATTGAATGGGTGAGCAACTGATGTAAGATAATCTGCAGCTTTTAGAAATTTGCAATAAAAAAAAAAGCTGGAAACACAACATATTAAACTCTGGGTGCTTATTGTCGGACCAGGAATAGGGTAAATTTACATAAGCTTTCTATAGATTTAAATTGGTTGTATCAAAATATAACTTTTTCTCAACCAGCAATTCATGAGCCATTCAGTTCCTGTATTAACTCAACAACCAGAGGAAATTTCCAATTTAATCCGTGGTAATATTGCCTGCCTTTGCTTTATCAGCATAATTTCATATTCTCTTTGTTCTCTGCATGCCTCCATGACCATCTCTTCCAATTGTTTTCTTCTGATGAAGGGTCTTAACCTAAAATGTTAATTGGGGATATAAAACATTTTTATTTTTTACTTTAAAATGTTATTTGTTTATTTATCTATAGATGCTACCTGACATTTATTTTCCAATTGTTTTGCATTTCAAGTTTCCAGCGCCTGCAGTTATTTATCTTTGTCCAGTTCATTCCCCTGATGGCACAATAAAACTGCAATGGTTCCGCATTGAACTATTCTGTAATCTCAGTGATTTGGCATTCGGCTCATCAGTTGATGTTTACCATTGTCACTATCCACTCGCCTGGCTCCCTGATCTTGCATTCCCTTTAAATATACTGGGTTTAGCAGTACATTTCTCATTTTACTGTAACTTATAAAAAACTAAATTAGGAATTACAGTACTAATAGTCTGGGAAAATCTGCTTGTCCAACACCACCGAAATGTTGATCCGGATGGTAAAGCAGCACATCTGCTTCACTAGGAACTAGGAAGGAAAATAACCTGATATTATATGTCATTTAATTTTTTCAGCAACATGCAGATGAACCTTTAAGAAGCAGGAAGGTGTTTGTGCGTCGCCTCACTGAGGACATGACTGCTGATGAACTTCGTCAGTTCTTTTCCAAGTTTGGAGATGTCACCGATGTATTTATGCCAAAACCTTTCCGTGCTTTTGCTTTTGTCACTTTTGCTGATGACCAGGTAGGTTTTTATAAAAGTGAAAATGCTAAACTTTTAGCTTTCTAAGATTTGAGTAAGTTAAAATCTGAGCTTTAGTTTGTAGGTTTTGTTGTTTTACATTGCATATTCCATCCCTCAAGTAAGTGTCATATACTTCTGACCAGAAGACTTTATCAGGCAATTTACTTTCTGGTTCATTCACATAATCAGACATTTGAAGATATGTTTAATATTGTCAAAAATAGCTGTAAAGGCATACTCCAGTTTTGTGTACTAGAGGTGCCAGTATATTAAGATATTTTAAGTTGGGCATATATAGTTATAAGCATGAGCAATTCTGGTGACTATTGAATTGAACGATGATGTCGCAATTTACAGGCATAATTTTGAGTTGCATCATTATTTGAAATAACTGGGAATAATTCAATTTAAGCATTGCATGAAGCATATTATTGCTTTTAGACAATAGGTGCAGGAGTAGGCCGTTCGGCCCTTCGAGCCACCTCCATTAAATGTGATCATGGCTGATCATCCCCAATCAGTACCCCCCTCCTGCCTTCTCCCCATATCCCCTGATTCCGCTATTTTTAAGAGCACAATCGAGCTCTCTCTTGAAAGCATCCAAAGAACCCGCCACCACCGCCCTCTGAGGCAGAGAGTTCGGCAGACTCGCCACTCTCTGTAAGAAAAAGTGTTTCCTCGTCTCCGTTCTAAATGGCTTACTCCTTATTCTTAAACTGTGGTCCCTGGTTCTGGACTCCCCAACATTGGGAACATGTTTCCTGCCTCTAGCGTGTCCAAACATTTAATAATCTTATATGTTTCAATAAGATTCCCTCTCATCCTTCTAAACTCCAGAGTATACAAGTCCAGCCGCTCCATTCTTTCAGCATATGACAGTCCTGCCATCCCGGGAATTAACCTTGTAAACCTACGCTGCACTCCCTGAATAACAAGAATGTCCTTCCTCAAATTAAATTTTGTTTTATTTAATTTTGCTGTTTTGATAAAGTATTAGAATCGCATATTTTCTCATTAGCTTCTGCTATTTAAATTTGAATTGATATAACCAAGAGGGGTTCTGCATCCCAGAGAGCTGAGCATCATTGTGTAGTTAATACTTATTAGTAATTTATTATCTTGCATAATTTCATTGTGGTTTGCTTTCTTTCACAGGTTGCCCATTCTCTGTGTGGCGAAGAACTGATCTTTAAGGGGGCCAGCTTGCACATTTCTGAGCATCTGAATGCTAGACAACAGATAGAGAGAGGACGATTCACAAAGAGCCAGGGAGGCTTTGGCAATCAGGATGAGTTTGCAAACAACAGGGGTGGTGGAGGAGGATTGGGTGGGAGTCCCAACGGTAACATGAGTGGGGGAGGAATGAATTTTGGAGCTTATGGTATTAACCCAGCAATGATGGCTGCTGCCCAGGCAGCCCTACAGAGTAGTTGGGGAATGATGGGAATGATGGCTAGGCAACAGAACCAATCTGGTGGTGCAGGGGCAAACCCACAGCTAAATCAGGGCAATGTACCAAGGGAACAGAATCAGCCATTTGGAACAAATAATAATTTGTATAGCTCAAATTCCGGTGCATTAGGTTGGGGGTCGGCATTCAATTCAGGTGGTCCTGGTTTCAGATCTGGTTTTCGATCCAGCATGGAGTCCAAATCATCAGGTTGGGGAATGTAAAAAGATTTGTACGTGCTTAGCAAATGTGAAGAAAGTGTAGAAATTTAAATAATGGTAAGTAAACACAAAAGCAGGTTTTCACAAACTTTTTCTTGTTACATAATTGTAGAAAAATTTTAAGCGGTTGACTTGCAATGTCATTCAAGACACTGGTGATAAGGTGAATTTTGAAAGTGCTTCTACCTGTTCCTGATTCGTACTGCAGTATGTAGTTCTGTCATGAGTTTAATTTCTTAAACTAATGAACTACAATTTATGTGCACACAGTTGTTACTCTTCTATGAACTCCAGTCTCTCAGTTGTGTTGACCGTTTGACACAATGTCCAATTTAGTGTTGAACAGCATGGGTAACCTGGCTCTTTCATTCCTATTAAAGATTATGAAGTTATAACTTCAGCTGACCAAGGTGCAGTTTTTTTGTAATAATGCTATCATTGCACCAAGATAGCCTTTTTTAATTGGTTAAATTCACATCTCCCAATCTAGGTTATATCTTGTGTGTACCCAAAACAAATCTAAACTGTATAGAGAAAATATTTCCAAAAGATATCTAAAAACGAAACCACTCCACCAGTACCTCACGATTAACTCTTCGTCATAATGCCAGTGAATACAGTCGCCCAAATTAATTGGCTTTGCATTGTCTCCATTGGCAATCCTGGCAATGAACTTTTCTTGAATATGAACTATGTTGGGTGAATTTCCCTGTCTGGTCATAGAATTTAGGTGAAATGTTCTAATTAAATGAAAAAGTGAGTTGCTGAAAAGACATAACATTGGATAATCAGAGCTGAGTACCAATTTGGATCTGGTTATCTTCACCTTTTTTTCCCCACAGTAGACATAATGGATCTTTAATAACCATTGTGCACTTGTGTCTATACCTCAGTAGAGGTATTATTTACATCCTTCTTAGAAACCATTTTATCTGAATTTAATGCAAATTTGTGGTTAAGGGGTGAATGATCTTTACAGCAGATGCCTTTTGCGTGAAGTCTCAAATAAAGTTTAACCAGCCAAAGGATTGCAAATATTTAAACGAATATAGACATGTAAAATTGCATCTTTTGTGTTTCTAACTGCATTTTTTTTTTTGGCTTATAATAATTTGGCCTTCGATTTTGCAAATTTGGCTTCCAAGTCTTTTCTGTGCAGTTTCTCTCTTTGCATAAGTTCATAATGACACGAGTGAATAGACACTATGCCTTCAATGCAATTAGGAGTATTATTTTCAAATGTTATTACAATTAAGAGTAACACCCCCTTTGCTTTCTGAAATTTTGAAAATGTCATAAACATCTGTAAGTATAATGGTGAGCTAAAGGTTTTGGAATGAATTACCGTTAAAGGCTGGTACGTTTTTGAATCCAAAGCATTTTAAAATTGAAATGTGCAAATTGCACCATGTTTTCATTTATAATTGTATAACCTCTGCAGGATTGTGGTTAAGGTTTGCCAGATCTACATAATTCTTTTAAATGTTTTCTTGGCTTTGTATTAGCAAATAACCCTTCAGTTCCACATTGGACATCAAAAGCAAGTTACGTTACCATCCCATGAGGGCAGGATAGGTGAATCTGAAAAGACCCTTGCTAAAGATATCTTGTTAATCTCTTGAGTTGATAAATGTGTTGAATTGCTGGCTTTCCAGATTAGATCTTTCATTGCATTGAATGTCCAGTAGTGAATCTGTGCACTGGGATATTGCTGTTTCATTCCGAACTATCCATCCTAAAATTTAGAATTAACTCTCTGATCAATGTAGTCTTTACGAGCTCTGCTAGCCAAAGGAGGGTTCTGGAGATATTGATTAAGCAGCTGCAAATAGGAAATGAGCAACATGGTGTAGAAAATCTTTACTTGGGTACAAAAACTTGATCTAATGTTTAGTAGAATATTATGTAGTGTTTTCAGAATTGATTTTTTTTAAGGAGTGGTCTGGATCTCCGAGCATGAGCACCTACATATGTCTAGAAAATGCTTTCTCTAAACAATTTCGCCACATAACTACAGGCTGCACGGAGGTCCAGGTTCTATTCGAAGGGACCATGGTGGGTGTTCCATTTTTGTCCTCCACTGTTTTCATCGATTCGTTTATCAGCGCTGTGAAACAAGATATGATGCAAAGCTGTAATGACATAAGTTGATGCCTGGTGTGGGATTGATGCCATTTTGGTGCCGACGAATGAGAGGGCTAGAATGAGCGCGGAAGGAGAGAGCGCATGCAGACCTGGTGGTGCATTATGGCATTTTTAAACATGTAAAGATGTGGCTCGCAATCCCTTGGCATGGTGAGAGAATGCAGAGGAGAAGTGGGATACAGTTCGAATGTTTTTCTTGTATTCACAAAGGACGTCCGTGGCTGATGAGGGAGAAAAAACTTTGGAGTGGTGATATTTGCTTGTAACTTGAGTAATTGGAAAATGTTGAATGTGTTTAGTGAAATAAATATCTCCAGGGGTTGAAACCAAGAAAACCTCAGTTCAGTAGTAGTTAAAATATTTGCAAATATTTATTTTCTAACTGAAATAAGCATTCTTCTAATTATAAAGTGCACAATAAAATTATTTTGCTTTACACTTGAATTAAATTGCAGGTTGTTTAGTAAATGCTATTCAGTCAGTCCTTAAAAAGCTACAAAGAGGACTGCTAATGTTTTTAATCTAGTTTCAACCCCTGAATATTTTGTATCTTGCTCCTCGCTGTTAACCATGTGTGCCGAATGGTTTGTGATGTATTTTTGTAATACTGATTTGTAAGTGTGGACAAGTGAAATGAGGTGGCGTTATGAAGGAACAATATTCTGGGGAGTGTATTGCCTGCCGGAGATGACTTGTGTGAGCTCAGTGTCAATCTTGAACAAGTGTGTACGTTTGTGTTTTCTGCGAGTTTATTGGGAATGAATAATAAATGACTGCTTGAGTTAAGTGTGTTTTGAAGCCCCTTTTTTAATGTCATTGTAGGTGATACTTAATAAAAATTTAACTTGACTGAACATTCTCGTCTCTGCATTCTGACCCGATAAAAGACAGAAAAATAAACTTGGAAATTATGCAAAGTACTAAAGGATGTATCTAGTACATTAAAAGAACCTTTTTAGGTCTTTATATATTTTCCAGGTGTTAATTTCATTCTCCGAACATAAACATTGATAAGTTCTTCGAAGATGGTCATTTTGTATCATGTTTCCACTAAAAATTCTTCCTGCGACTTCCTGTTTTTTTTTAATCATAGGGGCTTTACCGGAGTTCTGGGAAAATGTTGACATTTAAAGGTAGAGTAGTACTCTTGAATAAATAGCAGATTTGTACTGGTTTTTATTGTTGCTAAAATTTATGTTTTGTTGATGTAGGTTTGTTAGCATAGTCCCAAACTGGCATCTATATAATTAAAACTCTGATCTTGACCACTTCCTGTTTGCAATGCATATTGTTTTTAGAAAAAATGCTACCGCTTACGGCTGTGATGTTTGGGCATCTCACTCAGAGTCTCCCTCCGCTGCGCAGGACAAGAGAATTTTTCCCATCGATGAAAAATAAAAGACTTAATGTTTAAAAAATGTTGAGATCCTCTCTCCTGTCAATCATGCCATCAAGGTCATGCCCCTTCTGGTGGGAAGGGGGAGGGACTATAAAACCCGGAAGTGTGGACGTGCCTCAGTTCTCTGCAAGACGGGGGAAGCGAGAGGTTGCGACTCTCAGTCTGAGCTGTGAATAACACTGAACATCTGTCTACTAAACTGTGAGTGGTTTTACTGACCTTTCAGTGCCCTTAATATGGTTTGAAAATGCAAAGGGGTTTTTTGATTTGAAAATGCAAAGGGGTTTTTTGGTTTGAAAATGCAAAGTGGTGTTTTTACCTTGTTGCAAAGTGGTGTTTCACCTCATGGAGAGGGGGAGGGACAATGAAACCCGAAAGTGTAGGCGTGGCTCAGTCTCTGCAAGATGGGGTGGTAGAGATCACGACTGTCTGTCTTTGGTGACCTTGCATCTTGCGTGAAGTGGCAGGAAACTGCACTAGAATTTGGTGACCCTGCGTGAAGTGGCAGGAAACTGCACTTGAATTTGGTGGATTTGCACCCTGCGTGAAGTGCCAGGAAACTGCACTTGAATTTGGTGGCCTTGCACGCTGCGTGAAGTGGCATGAAACTGCGCTTGAATTTGGTGGCCTTGCACCCTGCTTGAAGTGGCATTTCAAGAAATAGCCGTGAGTCAACTGCCAGCCCACCAACCACGAGTGAGTGAGCTGCCAGCATACCAGGCTTGAGTGACTGAGCCTCCAGCCCAATAATCCATTCGGCCCACAATGTCCATACTAGACCTCTGGAAACCAGAGGTCCCTTCAGCCCACAACACCTATACCAGTGCTCCAGAAAGCGCCCCCCCCCCCCTCCCCCACCACCACTGGCTACCAATATTCGATTTGGTGGAGTGGTGGAATATTGCGTTGGGAGACCAGCCCTCCCGTGTGAAGCTGGGACCAACGATTCCCATTTAGTCTAGTAAGCTACTGTCAAATGTTTTAAAGTGATTTGTGTGAGTTTATTGAAGATTTCAGCTATTAGTGGAGATCCTTAGCAAAGTTTCAAAATGTTCTACAGTTTTAATTATCACATTTGAAAGTTTAGATATTGGAGGTTTTTTTATTTATTAACTATAATTAACTCCAACATTAGTGGTAGATTAGATGTGAGGTTTGAATATGAAGAAGTGAAAAGGTAAATGTGTATACCTACTACCACATTGGGTAAGTATTAAGCTAAAAAAAAACAGATCTCTGGGTTGTCTATTTTTTGGTTGCTCTTTGAAAAGTTTTGGGCATCGTATATTTGACATGCATCACAGCCTAAATAATAGGTATAGCTGGTTGTTTTTCTCATTTGTGGGATTGGCTTTAGGGTTTTCCTGTGTACTGGAACTGATTGATTGGCTCTGAAGTTGAAACTTCCTGAGGACTTGGTGCATCCTATGAGGTAATTATTTATAAGATATTTATGATGAAAGGAATGGACTATTCTTGAACTGCAGCAGTTGTGGAATCTTGTATGTCGACATGTGGGTTTGATCTTTCATTCACTCTCTATAATATTTCCCACCAATGTCACTACAGTTATATCAATGTAGAAATGGTCAAATAATTAAAAATGTTATTCTCTTGAAGTACACATGTGCAATGAATCCAAGTACTAATATATGTATATTGCATGTGCTGAATACATCTGTCCCCATTAAAACCTCTAGGACTCCTATCGTTGATGCTTGGGGCTTAACAATTTTTTAATCAAATTTAAAATGCAAAATTTCTCATCTCTTTATGCACTGAATTTTCTCCCATCTTTATTTTCTTGGGATGTTAGATCAGTTACAAAAATATTTTTTTCTAAATTAGTATTGTATGTAGGAATTTTATGTACAAATGTAAGTTTGAAGTAAGGGTCCATATTCTCCAGAGATGCATTCTGACACGCTGTATTACTCAAGCACTTTGGTTTTTTGTCTAAGTTTCCTTAACTTTCCTTGTTGCTTCCCATCCCAGCAGGCACCATCCTGATATGTATTTTGCAGTTTATCTCGCAGGCTAATTGATAAGAATATGTGTACTGGAGAAATCTTTGCAATAATTTTATAAAATGCAATGTTATTTGGAATGTTCTCCTTTTTCAACTGCTTTTTTTTGGGTTCTATTATAGTCCACTGCAAGATAAGCATTTTTAATTGAAATAATTGTTGAGATCCCTGCACTATTTTCACTTTCCTGCTGTCTATGTAATTTAAATGTTTAATAGTTCCACTTAAATATCACAAACCTTACTGGGGATTTCTGTTTTAAACCACCATAGATTTGCAAAAGTAACTATTTCACAGCATTGTCATTTACTGAAGAAGGACATAAAGAAACATCATAAATAGTATTTTGAGGATTGATAATTTGCTTTCTGCTATAATGTTTCTTCTAGGGTGAAAATGGCTACTCCAACTATTTGCTGCTAGTTTTCCAATTGTGGTCAATTCCTGCCCTAGCTCCAGAGAGATTGAGGCGATGCGTCAAAACATTCCCATCAAAACTATTGTCTATGTTCTACACAATCTGAAATGAATGATGGAAAACTAGAGTGCATGCAATGCTCCTTAATTGCTCAAATGCATTATTGTAGTTTTGTCATGGGGATTTTTTTTTTAAATTCTAAAATTGCCTAAACACACATGGCCCAAAAAAGTTGTATTTCAGCTAATCATTATGGGTTAAGTGCTTAGAATTGTGCCGTACTCATTGGGCAACTATTATACTGCCTTTGTGGATGAATTTGCCAGTTAGAACTTGAAGATCACCCATTTCCATGGATACTTAAGGTAAGTTTCATTGGGCTACGGGTAAATTTAAAATATACTTCCATTTCATAGTGATCTAAATTTGCATGCAATGTAGCACGAGCTTCACAAAGGTGAATATGCAAGGTTGTGAAAGGTTACCTTGGTAGATGAGTGTGGAGTTGAGATTATAATCTAATCTGCCATGATTTTATCAAATTGAACAGGTTGTAACCTGATGACCTGTTCCTGATATGTATGTACAAATTGTTTCTTAATTTGATTATGCTGGCCATTGCCTTGTATATTATCCTTTAGATGTGTAAAAGTGCATGTTAGATTTCAGGTGTTGCCTCAGCAATGACCTATCACCTCCCCCTATTCCTGTCACGGGTAATTGTCATAAAACATTAATAATCACTTGTAGCAAACCAAAATCCCAACCAGAATGTATTCTATTTTACATCTTACTATTGAGCTAGCATTGATCTTGGCTGTGTTTGGCTCTTAATCTTGAAGTCATGTGAAAATTTGATTAAAGGCTTGATTCCTCTTGACTACTAACTTAAATACCTCTCAATTCAGTAGATTTGAGAATATAATTCTATTTCTCAGTCATCAAGTGTATAAATTGATTATCCATCATGACAGTTGAATGGGTGTAACTGCCCACGTGCATCTTGAGAAATCATTGTGTGTTTTTCTGGGTGACTGACCTTTAAATCCTAGAATTATACAGTTTATTATTTGAAGGTCTCTCAATTTAGGATGCGTATCACTTGCAGGAATATCTTTTCCAGCTAACTTTTAATTGTCTGTTCAATATAAAATGTAACAGAAACCAACAAACAACCAAATTCTGTTGTCTATAAAGTATTAAAGATTCAATGGCAAAATGTCTTATTTATTTCCCAACATGTTGGAAGATCCATTTTTATTTTGTAATTAGATGATCCCTTCTCGTTTTAATTACATTTACAATTGTCTTACCAGAATGTGTTTCTCACTTATCAACCCTGTTTAAATCAAATTATTACAAATTTAAATCAATTTATTTTAACACAATTGCACCTCCCTCTGGAATAGCCCATTGTGCAGGGTGGTAAAGAAAATATTATTATTATTTAGAAAAAGGGTGTGGATGACTGCTCATGTTACTCAGCATTTCTTTTTTGTTTTAATTAGCTTCAATTTGATTAATTTCCTTGTGGTTTACGGTCCTGGTTCCCAAATGCTGCCATTGACCATTTTTGGCCTTAAATTCCTTTTTCCCAGGACATGGATAGTTGTGACATTTTTACTTGTCTCAGATTTTATTTACTGTATATGGATGTAAACTGAACTAGCATTCTCTAAGCTTTGTTTTTAAAATAAAGTGTTCAGTATTTTGTATGTTTGCTATTTTGTTCCCCCGCCAGGGAACAAATACTTGTCTCAAGTGCTAGTTGATTTAAATATAAAATCTACACGTTCCAAAATAAATACAAAGATACTTATTTTTTGTATATTTACAATGCTGTCTCCCATAGTTATTCCCATCATGGATTTCATTGTTTTTATTTGCAAAGGCTGCTGATTACAATGAGTGTTTTTAAGGGAACTAATCATGCATTATATGTTAAGATAAGGCAATTATTGGCAATTTGTGGGCTGTTGCAAGTATTTCACAATGATTTGGCTCTAATGAAATGGACAAAATTGGCAGTTTAACACATACATGCCGAGATTATCCACTACAGTCAGATTCCTGGGATGGGAGGACTGATATACGAGGAGGGCTGGTTCTCCTGTTAGGCCTACATTCACTGAACTAGAAAGCAGGTGGTGGTACCTGTTGGTTGGAGATTCGAACAAAGGGTCAATCACTGGGCATGAAACATATAATTTAGAACAAGTAATCGGGAGTTTTCTTAAAGACAAAGTTAGTAAATCTGGTATTCTCTACTGCAGAAGGATGTGTTTCGGGCTGTCAGACAAGTCACAATGGGACATGCAGTCTGTGAATAACCCTTGAAACAATGTATCGGCCCGGTCCATAACGACCCTCATCATATTGTTAGTGGGATCCTAAAGGGCCTGTCCCACTTTCACGACCTAATTCACGACCTCTGCCGAGTTTGCCCTTGACTCATACTTGCAGCATGGTCGTCACAAGGTCGTAGGTACTCGTGGCATCAAGTAGGTCGGGGAGATTTTTCTAGCATGATGAAAAATGTCCAGGAGTAAAAAAGGTGAATTGGGTCGTGAAAGTGGGACAGGCCCTTAAATCTTGGTAATACCACCGAAATGTATGGCCAGGTGATTATACTTTTATCAGATATGATCTTAATATGTAGTGACATCTAACCACACTCGTCTTCCCTTGCTGCAGGTAGAACTCCATCCATTGTGTTTTCAATGTTGTGTTACTTTAATGTTTATCAAGATATCTTGATACCACAATGGTGCACTAAATAATCACTTGCATCACCTTTAGAATTCAGATATTTGGTTCACCAAGTCTGGGACAACATCCAAAGTGGAGTGGTGCCAGTGCCACTAAACTTGTATGGAGAGTAGATTATTGCCAAGTGCCTCTCAATTGTGCTGTTGATACCACAAAACAGCACTTTGCAGATGACCAAGAGTAGATTGATTACACAATTAGTTGATTAGATTTGGCTTTTTTGTGTGAATTGGGCACATCCAATCTGTTATCAGGTAGACACGAGGACAAAAATATGTATTGGAACAGCCTCGCTAGCTCTGGAGTACAGAAGTACAAAAGCCATAATTCTGCATAGTCCTGTAGCTTTTAGTTTGTGCTTTCAAACGTTTCTTAGTATCACGTGGAGTAAACTGGCCTAATAGTTTATGACTGCAGAACATCACGAGTAAGATATGTGAATTAAACTCTTCAGATGAATCTAGTCAGACCTTAGCTAATTACTTGAAGATTATTCACAATTAGATGTGTCAGAGCAAAGCCCTGCAATTCTTCAGTTGTGTAATTGTTAAATATGGGCAGAAGAACTTTTCACTTAGGGTGGTAGGTATATGGAATGAGGGGTAACTTCATGCAGGGTGGTGGGTATATGAGATGAGTTGTGAAGGAGATTGAGGCAGAAGCTATGCCAATGTTTAAAAGACATTTGGACAGGTACATGAATAGGAAAGGGTTAAAGGGATGTGGGCAGGTGGGACTAATGGGGCACATTAGTCGGCATAAGCAAAGTGGGCCAAACGGCCTGTTTCCATACTGTGTGTCTATGACTAAGATGTAATTGCCATAGAAGTAGCACTACAATCATTTATGTGCAGATTGCAGCCATGGTGGGCAAAGGTTAGTTGTTGTCTAAGGAGAGAACAAGTAGGCTGGGCCTGTGTGCTTCAGAAATGGAGATGAATGATAAGTGCACACTTGACAGGCCGGATCGAGGGAGGGCATTTCCATGGGGTGAGGGCTCTAATTTCCAGGATCTTGATTGAGGATGTTTACAAATTAGCTGAGAAATTGCTTCTCAGGCATGAGATTTCTCTGCGGATTTTGAAATTCGTTAAAAAAAATGTAAATCTATAAATGGATTTCCCCGAGACAGTGAGGGCGGGACTGATGATCGTGGGCGCCGATTGGACGAGAGTAACGTCGGTCGGGGGGGACATGATTGAAGGAGGGAGGCGTCGGGGCGGGTCAAGGCGAAAAGCCGGGGTTTTGTTGATATCAAGCGTTTTAAAGCAAGTAGAGGGAGTGTGAGCAGAAGGGGGAGTCTGAGTGAGTAAAGGTGAGGTGACGTCCCTGTGAATAAGCAAAGGACAAGGTGAGGAGGTCCCTATGAGTGAGCAATGAGGGGTTCCCTGTGAGTGAGTGGGGAAGTCTCTGTGAAATTAAGGGTAAACAGGCAAGAAAACGGTTTCATTTCAAGGTACAAGTTGTACCTTAATTTATCAAAAACCTGCTGGACTTGCTGCCTGCACTCTGCTTGCTGTGAGGTTGGACTTGCTGCATGTACTCTGCTTGAAGTTGCTTCTAATCCATGAGAAGGGTCTTTATTTATCTCTAACTTGCCTCTTACACACACACACACAATCATATATTTATTTATTTATATATGTTGAATTTAATTTTGTGCACAGTGAAACTTCGCAAAGGAGGGGGCTGGCATCCAAGGATGGGAGGGAAATGGGCAGAAACGGGGGAAACATTAACAATAAAATTAACGAAAACATGTGAGGTGCTAGATGAGCTCTACCACACACTGTTCCCCACAACACTGATTGCACCAACGATGATGGAGCGGATTGCACTGCAGGAAACATAACGGAAGCCGCGTTTTGCATTGAAAAATGTCGGCCGTGACGCGCCGTTACGTATTACACCTCATCGCGTCGGATGACGTCAGAGTGGAGGATCTTTGGTTGAATTCGCGAGTCGGCCCCTCGCCGCCTCCATTTTGTGCTCGTTGAACGACCAACGGCCCGGGCTCACCTTCCTCCCGAGGCATTTCCCGTCGTTATAGCTTCGCGTTTGCGTTTGTTTTTTTTTTAATGTAAAAAAAAACCCCTGGCCATGGCAGAGTACATACGTGTGGCCGATGAGGAGTCGGAGGAGCCGATAGAGATCCCGTCGGAGGACGACGGCACGCTGCTGCTGTCCACCGTGACGGCGCAGTTCCCGGGGGCGTACGGCCTGCGTTACCGCAACCCGGACAACCAGTGTCTGCGCGGGGTGCGTGTGGTGGAGGGCATCCTGTACGCCCCCGACAACGGATGGGGAAACCTGGTCTACGTGGTGAACTACCCGAAAGGTGCGGCCTGGCCTGGCCTGGCGTGGGAGGAGGGAGGGGAAGCGGGCTGTCGAGGTTTGGTGGGGAGAGAGAATGGTCATGAAATATTGATTCTGAAGAAGGGCCCCAACCTGAAATGTCTGCCCATTTCACTTCAAATGCTGCCTGACCACTGAGTTCCTCCAGCAATTTTTATTTTACCCAAGTTTACCGCACCTGCAATGTCTTCTCCTCACCTGTCCTTCCCATACCTTTAACATTAATGTGAGACATTGCATGGTGTAATGTGCTGGCAATTACAGCTATTAAGCCATTTTGAGAATTTGTTCTACACATCACCCACCTTGTCTGGTCCTGAGAACTAACTTGCATATATCTCTAGGGCAACAAACACTTGCTGAAAAGCCAGTCAAGGCTCTCCGGGTTGGTTTTTACCTAAGATTCCAGCATCTTTTGGGTTCTGGGAAGGGGATATAGTAGTATGTCTTGATCAGGTGTATCTGAAGTTGCTGATTTCTGAAGATGTAAGCCTGCAGTTTCAGTAAATGTTGAAGGCAAATGGTATGTTGGTGTTTATTGCAAGGATTAGAGACACAAGTACGGTTGCCTTTCAAAGATTTTCTTAGGCCACAGCTGAAGTTCAGTCTTGGTTTCCATGTTCTTTGTGATATAGAAATCTAGGTAATGAAATGTCACTAAATTGATGAAACTGGGTGTTTTGTCATCAGGAACAGTGCAAGTGCAGGATGAGTGTTGTATTTGTTTTAGCAGATCCAGGAAATAATTCTGTATTGATGGGAAGTACCACTTCATTTTCAAAATTACAATTTGTTGTAAAAGGAATATGGAACTCGGCGTAATGGGTATAAACCATTGGTTCTGATGATTTCCGTACGTGCATGTCTGAGTTAACTTTAAAATGTGCATGTGCAGAAAAGACCTGCAGATGCTGGTTTAACTTAGACACAATGCTGGAGTAACTCTGGGACAGGCAACATCTCTGGAGAGAAGGAATGGGTGATGTTTAATCTTTCTGTTCAGGTTTAGGCAGGACCATTTTGCATTTAAGTTGATGTATTATCTTGGCTGATGGGGGAGATCAGTGGAATTCAAATCTGCTGGTCTACTTTCACACCCAGATATCTGTTTGTCTTTGCATCTAGACAACAAAAGGAAAATGGATGAAACTGATGCATCTTCCGCTTTGAAAGTGAAGAGAGCAGTTCAGAAGACATCGGACCTCATTGTTCTTGGCCTTCCCTGCAAGACGACAGATCAGGATTTAAAAGATTATTTTAGTACTTTCGGTGAGGTCATTATGGCGCAGGTGAGCTTCATGTCACAGGTGGCATGGTATTGTAACATCCAAATACACTCTGGCCATAAAATATCCCAAATCTATATATTTGCTGTATACAAACAACTCTGTAGTTGTGGAGTAGTACAGATGAATTTAAGATTCTCGTACTATGCTTAAATTTTATGATGATTATAAATCTTGTTTGCAGAAATAATTTGTTGCACACAGCTGAAACTTTAATATAAGTTTGTACACATTCTTGAGCTGAGTTTGCTGCTTTTGAAGCATTTTGCCGTTTACCTACAATGATATAGGTACCATTTCCCTCTCATTGCTCTATAACCCTGCAACTTATTCTAAGTTTAGTTTAGAGTTACGGTGCTGAAACAGGCCCTTCGGATCACCGAGTGCGTACCAACCAGCAATTCTAGCGCACCGACTCAAGCCTACACACACAAGGGACAATTTATACTTATACCAAGTATACAAACCCAAGCCATTTAACCTACAAGCCTACAGACGTCTGGAGTGTAGCGTAAAAATCAAAGATCTCTGAGAAAACCCATGCCATCACAGGGAGAACGTACAAACTCCGTACAGACAGCACCCTTAGTCTGGTCGAACCTGGGTCAGATTAAATCTTAACTTGGTCACCCCCGCAATTAAAATGTGGATTGTGGAGATGTCGGAGACCTTGCATTTGGAAAAAATTAGACTTGTCTTAATTGACAAACCAGAATTATTTGCTAAAATGTGGTCTCCATTTATTGATTTCCTGAAAGGGTAAATTGGTCCAGCGCGGAAGCTTGACTGAAATTTGAATCCAGGATTAGATGAATAGTTACGTTTATAATCCACGGACCTATCTCCAAACTGTATTATTGGTAATTTGTCTTATTTTTTTCATCTTTTTCCTCTCTATCTAAAAAAAATAAACAAATGGAAGCTGTGTTAATATGTAATTGATAAACGAGGACCCCAGCTATTTTGATAGCTAGGATCCCAGCTATTAACGATATGTAATTGATAAGTAAATTGTGTTTTGATTACGATATGTATATGCTTCTAATAAAAATATTATTTAAAAAAAATCTTAACTTGGTCAAATGTGTGGGTTGAGGTTGCAATCTTGTTTTTAAAGTTTGGATGTTAAACATTTTGATGCATTAGAAATTTGCTGTACATGGAGGCTTCTTGTAATTCCTTGCATAAATCTTTTGAAATAACTCGTACATCTACAGGTGAAGAAGGATATCAAAACCGGGAATGCAAAAGGTTTTGGCTTCATCAGGTTCACAGAATATGAAACACAAGTGAAAGTGATGTCGCAACGACACATGGTTGAAGGACGATGGTGGGATTGCAAATTTCCCAATTCCAAGGTATGTGCTTTTATTTCTCTCTTCACCTGGTTGTAGTTAGTTTGTACTAACTTCTTCCTGAGAAGAGAAATGCTGTATAAAGAGCTGAAAGCAAATAATTTCTATGTCTGAAGAAGGGTCTCGCCTGAATCGTCGCCTATTCCTACGCTCCATAGATGCTGCCTCACCCGCTGAGTTTCTCCAGCATTTTTGTCTACCTTCTCTGTAAATCTACCTTTCCCGTTTTTCTTTGAATTTGCTCATTCCACATCTTTTGTGGAATTCCACATCTTTTGGTGGTAATTTTCCTTTGTCTTGTTCTGAAACTTGAATAGTAGTACACCTCGTGTCTCTCACTACTCTTGTTCTTGTATCTAGAATTATCCTGAAATTTAATCTTCAATATCATTCACAGTTGTTGGCCTGAACTCTTTTTAAACTCAACAGTCTGTATTGCTACTGAGTTAAAATTGGGTAAACCATTAGCTTAGTAAATAGCAGAGCAGGTTTCAGGGATTCAAGTGATCTGTTTCTTATGCGCAGAATGATAATCCAATTTGCAATTTATCTATAACATGATTCAGGAGTTTACAATGTACCAACGTAAGCAATCTCAAGCTTTGAATTATTTCTTAATCTTGATTTTTAAACTCTGGTGTTATGTATCATTCTCTGACCTTTTGCATCCATTTTCCTTTTTTGTCTACCTTCCTGTGCTCATTCATTGTGAGGACGTGGATGGACATTTTTAAAATGCAATCCATCCAGCCTAAGTTGGTTAATTTTGCCCCTCTCTTATCGGAATTAGTCCTGCACTCTAATTCTGCAGTGCAGAAGGCCACAAACGGGTCGAAGTAGCATGGGAAATTAAAGTGGCGGGCAACAGTTTGGATTCGCTTCTGCAGACTGAACACAGATTTTTAACATCCACATTTTTTTTTTTTTTTTTTTTTTTTTTGTTTAAACGGGGCTTGTTTCAAAATAGGATGTAGGCTCAAGTTTTTTTATGGGCTGATTTTTAGATGTAAAATGGCTAGGAATGGCTTTGGAATAGTCTTCGTGAGATAATGCAGGATAGGTCTTCAATGGTAAATCAAGGAATGGGAGAGCTTTAAATGTGCTCTTGCAGTTGGAACGATTTGTGAGTCGAAGCTCATTCTGCAATCGAATTGAATGGGTGGGCAACTGCTGTAAGATAATCTGCAGCTGTTAGAAATCTGCAATTTACAAAAAAAAGCTGGAAACACAACACATTAAACTGGGTGCTTATTATCGGACCAAGAATAGGGTAAGTTTACATAAGCTTTCTATAGATTTTAATTGGTTATATCAATATATAACTTTCTCAACCAGTAATTCATGCCATTCAGTTTATGTATTAACTCAGCGACGAGAGGAATTTTCCAATTTAATCCGTGGTAATATTGCTTGCCTTTGCTTTATCAGCACAATTTGATATTGCCTTTGTTCTCTGCATGCCTCCATGACCATCTCTTCCAATTGTTTTCTTCTGATCAAGAGTCTTAACCTAAAATGTTAATTGTGGATATAGAACTGTAACTTTTACAATCCGGAGCAAAAAGCAAACTCCTAAAGGAACTTAAAACGACAACTATCTATTTCTCTCTATAGATGGTGTCTGGCCTGTTTAGGTTCCACCAGCATTTTTATTTTTTACTTTAAAATGTTATTTGTTTATTTATCTGTAGGTGCTACCTGACATTTATTTTCCAATTGTTTTGCATTTTAAGTTTCCAGTGGCTGTAGTTTTTGATATTTGTTCAGTTCATTCCCCTTATAGCACAATAAAACTGCAATGCTTCCCCATTGAATTATTCTGAAATCTCAGTGATTTGGCATTCGGCTCATCAGTTGATGTTTACCATTGTCACTTTCCACTCGCCTGGCTCCTTGATCTTGCATTCCCTTTAAATGTAGCATGATTTAGCAGTACATTTCTCATTTTTCTGTAACTTTTAAAAAATAAATTAGGAGTTGCAGTACTAATAGTCTGGGAAAATCTGCTTGTCCAACACCACTGAAGTGTTGAGCCAGATGGTTAAGCAGCAAATCTGTTTCACTAGGAACTAGGAAGGAAAATGTCCTGATATTATATGTCTTTTTTTTTCCAGCAAAATGCAGATGAGCCTTTAATAAGCAGGAAAGTGTTTGTGCGTCGCCTCACTGAGGACATGAGTGCTGATGAACTCCGTCAGTTCTTTTCCCAGTTTGGAGATGTCACCGATGTATTTATACCAAAACCTTTCCGTGCTATTGCTTTTATCACTTTTGCTGATGACCAGGTAGGTTTTTATATGTGAAGATGCTAAACTTTTAGCTTTCTAAGATTTGAGTAAGTTAAAATCTGAGCTTTAGTTTGTAAGTTTTGTTGTTTTACATTGCATATTCCATCCCCCAAGTAAGTGTCATGTACTTCTGACCAGAAAACTTTATCAGGCAATTTACTTTCTGGTTCATTCACATAATCAGACTTTTGAAGATATGTTTAATATTGTCAAAAAATAGCTGTAAAGCCATACTCCAGTTTTGTGTACTATAGGTGCCAGTATATTAAGATATTTTAAGTTGGGCATATATAGTTATAAGCATGAGCAATTCTGGTGACTATTGAATTGCGGGATGATGTCTCAATTTGTTTACGGACATAATTTTGAGCTGCATCAATATTTGCAATAAATCTTGTTGAAGCACTGGGAATAATTCAGTATAAGCATTGTATGAAGCATATTAATGCTTTTGTTTTATTTAAATTTGCTGTTTTGATAATGTATTAGAATCGCATATTTTCTCATTTGGTTCCGCTATGTAAATTGTAATTAATATAACCAAGAGGTGTTCTTCATCCCAGAGAGCTGAGCATCATTGTGTAGTTAATACTCATTAGTAATTTATTATCTTGCATAATTTCATTGTGGTTTGCTTTCTTTCACAGGTTGCCCAGTCTCTGTGTGGTGAAGATCTGATCTTTAAGGGGGCCAGCATGCACATTTCCAATGCAGAACCGAAGCATCTGAATGCTAGACAACAGATAGATAGGGGACGATTCACAAACAGCCAGGGAGGCTTTGGCAATCAGGGTGGGTTTGGAAACAACAGGGGTGGTGGGGGAGGATTGGGTGGGAGTCCCAACAGTAACATGAGTGGGGGAGGAATGAATTTTGGAGCTTATGGTATTAACCCAGCAATGATGGCTGCTGCCCAGGCAGCCCTACAGAGTAGTTGGGGAATGATGGGAATGATGGCTAGTCAACAGAATCAATCCGGTGCTGCAGGGGCAAACCCACAGCAAAATCAGGGCAATGTGTCAAGGGAACAGAATCAGCCATTTGGAACAAATAATTATTCGTATAGCTCAAATTCCGGTGCATTAGGTTGGGGGTTGCCGTCCAATTCAAGTGGTTCTGGTTTCAGCTCTGGTTTTGGATCCAGCATGGAGTCCAAATCATCGGGTTGGGGAATGTAAAAAGATTTGTACGTGCTTAGCAAATGTGAAGAAAGTGTAGAGATTTAAATAATGGTAAGTAAACACAAAAGTAGGTTTTCACAGAATTTTTCTTGCTACATAATTGAAGGAAAATTTTAAGCGGTTGCTTTGCAATGTCATTCAAGACACTGATGATAAGGTGAATTTTGAAAGTGCTTCTACCTGTTCCTGATTCATACTGCAGTATCTAGTTCTGTCATGAGTTTAATTTCTTAAACTAATCAACTGTAATTTATGTGCGCACAGTTGTTACTCTTCTATGAACTCCAGTCTCTCAGTTGTGTTGAGCATTTGGCACAATCTCCAAGTTAACAGCATGGGTAACTTGGCCCTTTCATTCCTATTGAAGATTATGAAATTACAACTAGAGCTGACTGAGGTGCAGTTTAACTCCAAATGTATGTGCGAGGTAGACAATGGTTTCTACCTTTTATTACCTAGTAAACTGCGTATTTTTTGTAATAATGCTATTGTACCACAATAGCCTTTTTTTAATTGGTTAAATTCACTTCTCCCAATCCAGGTTATATCTTGTATGTACCCAAAACAATTCTAAACTGTATAGAGAAAATATTTCCAAAAGATATCTAAAAACGAAACCACTTCACCAGTACCTCACGATTAACTCTTTGTCATAATACCAGTGAATACGTTTGCCCAAATTAATTGCCAAATAAAGTCTCCATTGGCAATTAACTTTTCTTGAATATGAACTATGTTGGGTGAATTTCCCTGTCTGGCCATAGAATTTATTTGAAATGTTCTCATTAAATGAAAAAGTGAGTTGCTGAAAAGGCATTACATTGGATAATCAGAGCTGAGTACCAATTTGGATCTGGTTTTCTTCACCTTTTTTTCCCCACAGTGGACATAATGGATCTTTAATAACCATTGTGCACTTGTGTCTATACCTCAGTAGAGGTATTATTTACATCCTTCTTAGAAACCATTTTTTTCTGAATTTAATACAAATTTGTGTTGAAGGGGAGAATGATCTTTACAGCAGATGCCTTTTGCATGGGCTTTCATTGAAGTCTCAAAGGGTCCAGCCAAAGGATTGCAAATATTTAAACGAATATTGACTTGTAAAATCTCATCTTTTGTGTTTCTATTTTCTTACGTTACGTTACCATCCCATGAGGGCAGCATAGGTGAATCTGAAAAGACCCTTGCTAAAGATATCTTGTTATTCTCTTGGGTTGATAAATTTGTTGAATTGTTGGCTTTCCTGATTAGATCATTCATTGCATTGAATGTCCAGTAGTGAATCTATGTGCACTGGGATATTGCTGTTTCATTCCGAACTATCCATCTTTAAATTTAGAATTAACTCCCTGCTAAATGTAGTCTTTACCAGCTCTACTTGCCAAAGGTGGGTTGTGGAGGTATTGTTTAAGCAGCTGCAAATAGGAAATGGGCAACATTGTGCAGAAAATCTTAACTTGGGTACAAAAACTTGATCTACTGTTTAATAGAATATTATGTAGAGTTTTCATAATTTAATTTTTTTATGGAGTGGTCTGGATCTCTGAGCATGAGCAGCTACATATGTATAGAAAATGCTTTCTCTAAACCATTTCGCCACATAACTACAGGCTGCACGGAGGTTTAGGTTCTATTTGAAGGGACCATGGTGGGTGTTCCATTTTTATACTCCACTGTTTTTTTCATCGATTCGTTTATCAGCGCTGTGAAACAAGATATGATGCAAAGCTGTAATGACATAAGTTGATGCCTGGTGTGGGATTGATGCCATTTTGGTGCCGACGAATGAGAGGGCTAGTATGAGCGAGGAAGGAGAGAGCGCATGCAGACCTGGTGGTGCATTATGGCATTTTTAAACATGGAAAGATGTGGCTCTCAATCACTTGGCATGGTGAGAGAATGCAGAGGAGAAGTGGGATACAGTACGAATGCTTTTCTTGTATTCACAAAGGACGTCCGTGGCTGATGAGGGAGAAAAAACTTTGGAGTGGTGATATTTGCTTGTAACTTGAGTATTTGGAAAATGTTGAATGTGTTTAGTGAAATAAATATCTCCAGGGGTTGAAACCAAGAAAATCCCAGTTCAGTAGTATTTTTTTTAAAAAGAACATTGGGTTACAATTTGAGTTAGAATTAAACCCTTTGCAAATATTTATTTTCTAACTGAAATAAACATTCTTCTAATTATAAAGTGCACAATTAAATTATCTTGCTTTACGCTTGAATTAAATTGCAGGTTGTTTAGTAAATGCTCTTCAATCAGTCTTTAAAAAGCTACAAAGAGGACTGCTAATGTTTTTAATCTAGTTTCAACCCTTGAATATTTTGTATCTTTCTCCTCCCTGTTAACCATGTGTGCCGAATGGTTGGTGATGTATTTTTGTAATACTGATTTGTAAGTGTGGACAAGTGAAATGATGTGGCGTTATGAAGGAACAATATTCTGGGGAGTGTATTGTGTATTGCCTGCCGGAGATGACTTGTGTGAGCTCAGTGTCAAACTTGAACAAGAGTGTACGTTTGTGTATTCTGCGAGTTTATTGTGAATGAATAATAAATGACTGCTTGAGTTAAGTGTGTTTTGAAACCCCTTTTTTAATGTCATTGTAGGTGATTCTTAATAAAAAATTAACTTGACTGAACATTCTCGTCTCTGCATTCTGACCCAATAAAAGACAGAACAATAAACTTGGAAATTAGGCAAAGTACTAAAGGATGGATCTAGTACATTAAAAGTTAACCTTTTTAGATCTTTATATTTTACAGGCCTTGATTTCATTCTCCAAACATAAACATTGATAAGTGCTTCGAAGATGTTCATTTTATATCTTGTTTCCACCAAAAAATTAAATAGGGCTTTTCATTTTCTCTTTTAAAATTGTCACAATCTTACTTCATGGAAGGATATAGCTTCCATGGGTGTGAATAGCCCACCGGTATCTCTTTCAAGTGAGCATCCTTTTTTTGGAATCTGGTACGTGATTGGTGAGTTCCTGAGTATTTGACTCTTTTGGATAGTTCGGTCTTTATAATACAGCTAAGACAAATTCTGCTCTCTCTATTACTGAATAGTGGATAGCTAATTCAAAACCTTAGGCAAACTTATTTGCATTCTGGATGTTGTGCTTGTCTATCAGAAAGTACTTGATGCTTATTTACCGGGGTTATCCTTTTGTTTATTTTTATCGTTTTTTGTATATCTAAAGTCTAAAAATCTGGTTACTTAAAATTGTAATCATTTATTGTTTTTGATGGTGTGCTAAGTTCAAGTAGAAGTGTTATGAGGATTCCCAGAGGGAGCCTACCTTGGATTTTGCTTACAGCTAACATTTTTCAGTGAATAGATTTTTAAATATATGAACATTTCTATCAACTATAGATCTCCTGAAGCAAATTACTTCATTTTCATTGAAGCTAATTCAATTTTCTGACCTTGTATACAAGAGATTACCATTACCATTTCTTCCTGCGACTTCCAGATTTTTTTAATCATAGGGGGTTTACCGGAGTTGTGGTAAAGTGTTGGCATTTAAAGGTAGGGTTATTGTATGAGTACATAGCGGATGTACTGGTTTTTATTGTTGCTAAAACTTAAATGTTTTGCTGATATACGTTAGGTAACATAGTCCCAAACTAGCATCTATATAATTAAAACTTTGATCTTGACCACTTCCTGTTTGCACTGCATATTGATTTTAGAAAAAACGCTGCCACTTACGGCTGTGATTTTTGGCCATCTTACTCAGAGTCCCCCTCCGCTGCCCAAGAAGAGGATTTTTCACATCGATGAAAAATAAAAAATAAAATTTAAAAATGTTGAGATTCTCTCTCCTGTCAATCACGCCATCAAGGCCACGCCCCTGGTGGGAGGGAGGAGGGACTATAAATACCGGAAGTGTGGAGGTGCCTCAGTTCTCTGCAAGATGGGGGAGCAAGAGGTCGTGACTCTCAGTCTGAGCTGTGAATAACGCTGAACACATGTCTACTAAACTGTGAGTGGTTTTACTGATCTTTCAGTGCCCTTAATGTGGTTTGAAAATGTTAAAGTGTTTTGTGGTTTGAAAATTCTAAAGTGTCCCAACAGGTCCCACTTAGCCTAGTAAGCTACTAATTCTATCAAGTGTTTTAATGTGATTTGGGTGAGTTAATTGAAGATTTCAGCAATTAGTGGAGATCCGTAGCAAAGTTTGAACATTTTCTAGTTTTAATTATCACATTTGAAAGTTTAGATTTTGGAGATTTATTTGTTAACTATAATCATCTATAATTAGATTTATTTGTTAACTATAATCATCTCCAACATTAGTGGTAGTAGCACTGCAACTGATTCATTGGCTCTGAAGTTGAAACTTCCTGAGGACTTGGTGCATCCTATGAGGCTATTCTTCATATTCTTGACCTGTAGCAGTTGTGTAATCCTGTATGTCGACATGTGGCTTTGATCTTTCATTCACTCTTCAATGATATTTCCTCCCAATGTCACTGCAGTTATACCAATGTGGAAATGGTCAAATAATTACAAACATATACATGTGCTGCATACGTCTGTCCCCATTAAAACTTCTAGTACTCCAATCGTTAATGCTTGCGGCTTAACAAATTTTTAATCAAATTTAAAATGCAAAATTTTTCATCTCTCTGCACTGAATTTTCTCCCATCTTGGGATGTCAGATCAGTTACAATACTGATTTATAAAAAATCTTTTTGGATGTAAGAATTTTGTGTACAAATGTATTTAAAGTTTGAAGTAAGGGTCCATATTCTCCAGAGATTCATCCTGACATGCTGTATTACTTCAGCACTTTTTTTTCTAAGTTTCCTTAACTTTACTTGTTGCTTCCCATCCCAGCAGGCACCATCCTGATATGTATTTTGCAGTTTATCTCGCAGGCTAATTGATAAGAATATCTGTACTGGAGAAATCTTTGCAATAATTTTATGAATGCAATGTTATTTGGAATGATCTCCTTTTTCAACTGCTTTTTTTGGTTCTATTATAGTTTTCACTGCTGGATAAGCATTTTTAATTGAAATCATTGTTGAGATCCTTGCTCTATTTTCACTTTCCTGCTGTCTATGTAATTCAAATGTTTAATAGTTCCACTTAAATATCACAAACCTTTCTGTTTCTGTTTCTGATTTATGTTTTAAACCACCAGAGATTTGCAAAAGTAACTATTTCACAGCGTTGTCATTTACTGAAGAAGGACATAAAGAAACATCATAAATAGTATTTTGAGGATTGATAATTTGCTCTCTGCTATAATGTTTCTTCTAGGGTGAAGATGGCTGCTCCAACTATTTGCTGCTAGTTTTCCAATTGTGGTCAATTCCTGCCCTAGCTCCAGAGAGATTGAGGCGATGCGTCAAAACATTCCCATCCAGACTATTGTCTATGTTTTACACAATCTGAAATGAATGTTGGAAAACTAGGCTGCATGCAATAACTCCTTAATTGCTCAAATGCATTGTTGTAGTTTTCTCATGGGGATTTTTAAAAATCTTCTACAATTGCCTAAACACACATGGCCCAAAAAAGTTGTATTTCAGCTAATCTTTATGGGCCAAATCAATCTGGCCGTAGTCATTGGCCAAGTATTACACGGCCAGTTAGAACTTGAATATCACCCATTTCCATGGATACTTAAGGTAAGTTTCATTGGGCTACGGGTAAATTTAAAATGTACTTCCATTTAATAGTGATTAAATTTGCATGCAATGTTTCACTAGCTTGACAAAGGTGAATATGCAAGGTTGTGAAAGGTTATCTTGGTAGATGAGTGTGGAGTTGAGATTATAATCTAATCTGCCATGATTTTATCAAATTGAACAGGTTGGAACCTGATGACCAGTTCCTGAAATGTATGTATAAATTGTTTCTTAATTTGATGATGCTTGCCATTCCCTTGCATATTATCCTTTAGATGTGTAAAAGTGCATGTTAGATTTCAGGTGATATTATTGAAAGTCTTGTCATTTACGATGCGTATCACTTGCAGGAATATCTTTTCCAGCTAACTTTTAATTGCCTGTTCAATTTAAAATGTAACAGAAACCGACAAACAAGCAAATTCTGTTGTCTATAAAGTATTAAAGATTCAATGGCAAAATGTCTGATATTTATTTCCCAACATGTTGGAAGATCCATTTTCATTTTGTATTAGATGATCCCTTCTCGTTTTAATTACGATTACAATTGTCTTACCAGAATCTGTTTCCCACTTATCAACCCTGTTTAAATCAATTTATTACAAGTTTAAATTTATTTTAACACAATTGCACTTCCCTCTGAAATAACCCATTGTGTGGTGATAAAGAAAAAATTATGATTTAGAAAGAAGTGGTTGTATGACTGCTCATGTTACTCAGGATTTCTTTGTGGTTTTAATTAGCTTCAATTTGATTAATTCCCTTGTGGTTTATGGTCCTGGTTCCCAAATGCTGCCATTGACCATTTTTGGCCTTAAATTCCTTTTTCCCAGGACATGGATAGTTGTGATATTTCTACTTGTCTCAGGATTTTTTTTTCCTGCATATGAATGTAAACTGAACTAGCATTCTCTAAGCTTTGTTTTTAAAATAAAGTGTTCAGTATTTTATATGTTTGCTATTTTGTTCCCTCACCAGGGAACAAATACTTGTCTTAAGTGCTAGTTCATTTAAATATAAAATCTACACATTGCAAAATAAATACAAAGATACTTATTTTTTGTACATTTACAACGCTATCTACCATGGTTATTCCCATCATGGATTTCATTGTTTTTATTTGCAAAGGCTGCTGATTACAATGAGTGTTTTTAAGGGAACTAATTATGCATTATATGTTAAGATATGGCAATTATTGGCAATTTGTGGGCTGTTGCAAGTATTTCACCATGATTTGGCTCTAATGAAATGGACAAAATTGGCAATTTAACACACATACATGCCGAGATTATCCACTACAGTCTGATTCCTGGGATGGGAGGACTGATATACGAGGAGGGCTGGTTCGAACAAAGGGTCAATCACTGGGCATGAAACATATAATTTAGAACAAGTAATTGGGAGTTTTCTTAAAGACTTCTTAAAGTTAGTAAATCTGGGATTCTCTACTGCAGAAGGATGTGTTTAGGGCTGTCAGACAAGTCACAATGGGACATGCAGCCTGTGAACAACTCTTGAAACAATGTATCGGCCTGGTCCATGACAACCCTGACTGAACATATTGGTAATGGGCTCCTAAAGGGCCTGTCCCACTTTCACGACCTCTGCTGAGTCTGCACTTGACTCATACTTGCAACATGGTCGTCACGAGGTCGTAGGTACTCGTGGCATCAAGTAGATCGAGGCGTTTTTTCTAGCACGATGAAAAATATCCACGAGTAAAAAAGGTCGTGAGAGTGGAACAGGCCCATAAATCTTGGCAATACCACTGAAATTCTTGGCCAGGCGATTATACTTCTATCAGATATGATCTTAATCTGTAGTGACATCTAACCACACTTGTCTTCCCTTGCTGCAGGTTAAATTCCATCCATTGTGTTTTCAATGTTGTGTTACTTTAATGTTTATCAAGATATCTTGATAACACAATGGTGTACTAAATAATCACTTGAATCACCTTTAGAATTCAGATATTTGATTCACCAGGTCTGGGACAAGGTTCAAAGTAGAGTGGTGCTAGTGCCACTGAAGTTGTACAGAGAGTAGATTATTGCCAAGTGCCTCTCAATTGCGCTGTTGATATCAAAAAACAGCATTTTGCAGATGACCAAAGAGTAGATTGATTACACAATCAGTAGATTGGATTTGTCTTTTTGTGAATTGGGCACATCCAAACTGTTTTCAGGGAGACACTAGGATAAAAAAATGTATTGGAACAGCCTCGGTAGCTCTGGAGCACAGATTAAGTACAAAAGCCATAATTCTGCACAGTCCTGAAGCTTTTAGTTTGTGCTTTCAAACTTTTCTTAATATCACGTGGAGTAAACTGGCCTTATATTAGCTTATGACTGCAGAACATCACGAGTAAGATATGTGAATTAAACCCTTCGGGTGAATCTAGTGTTTGATAACTACTTGCTGGTATCTGCCATCACAGAATAGAGATGTTTATTGAATTGTCAGACTTTAGCCAATTAATTGAATATTATTCACAATTAGATGTGTCAGAGCAAAGCCCTGCAATTCTTCAGTTGTGGAATTGTTAAATATGGGCAGAAGAAGTTTTCACTTAGGGTGGTAGGTATATGGAATGAGGGGTAACTTCACACAGGGTGGTGGGTATATGAGATGAGTTGTGAAGGAGGTTGAAGCAGAAGCTATGCCAATGTTTAATAGACATTTGGACCGGGACATGGATAGGAAAGGGTTAAGGGGATCTGGACAGGTGAGACTAATGGGGCATATTAGTCGGCATAAGCAAAGTGGGCCAAACGGCCTGTTTCCATGCTGTGTGTCTATGACTAAGATGTAATTGCCAGAGAGGTAGCACGACAAGAATTTATGTGCAGATTGCAGCCATGGTGGGCAAAGGAGAGACCAAGTAGGCTGGGCCTGTGCGCTTCAGAAATGGAGATGATAGAGAAGTGTGCACACTTGACAGGCCGCATAGAGGGAGGGTATTTCCATGGGTTGAGGGCTCTAATTCCAGGATCTTAATTGAGGATGTTTACAAATTAGCTGAGAAATTGCTTCTCAGGCATGAGATTTCTCTGCGGATTTTGAAATTTAGTTAAAAAATTCAAAATCTATAAATGGATTTCCGCGAGACAGTGAGGGCGGAACTGATGATCGACGGCGCCGATTGGACGAGAGGAACGTCGGCCAGTGGTGGGGGGGGGTGGGACATGATGATTGGAGGAGGGAGGCGTCGGGGCGGGACAAGACGAAAGGCTGGGGCTTTGTTGTTGTCAATAAGCGTTTTAAAGCAAGTAGAGGGAGCGTGTGAGCCCCGGTGAGCAGAAGGGGTAGTCTCCGAGTGTGTGTAAAGGTGAGGGGACGTCCCTGTGAATGTGAACAGCGAGGAGATCCCTGTGAATGAGCAAAGGTGGGTGGGGGTTTCCTGTGAGTGAGCAGTGAGGGGGTCCATGTGAGTGAGCAAAGCGAGGGGGGGGGAGTCCATGTGAGTGAGTGGGGAAACCTCTGAAATTAAGGGTAAACGGGCAAGAAAATGGTTTCATTTCAAGATACAAGTATCAAAAAATGAAATGAAAACAAGATTTTGTAGTTTGGAAGAAATGGTGAGTGGAATTTCGAGCAAATTGAAGGAAGTTCAAGACAAGCTGATTATGTTACAAGATGAATCTCGTGAACAGAAGGAACAAATTGATAATTTGCGAACCCTGGGCCAGGAGAGAGATTTGAAGATTGAAAAACTGGAACGTAGAATGAATGAAAATACTTGGGCACTCCAGCAATACAAGATTAAAAATATGGATCTGGGAAAAGAAGCCGTCGACTTAATTTGCGAATTGTTGGTTTGCCGGAAGCTCAAGAAGGGGATAATGTTATAAAATATACTTCTAAAATGATAAAGAAGACTTTCATAATTGAGCTTAATGAAAATCTTACATTTTTGGATAACGCACACAGGATTGGGAAGAAATCTGGTCCCCAAGATAAACCGAGACATTTGATAGGTTTCACTTCTTGCAGATGAAGGAGAATATTCTCCAGGCAGCAAGAAAATTGGGCATGGTTGGATATGAAGGATGCAAGTTTCGTTTTGTTCCTGATTATAGTTACGAGCTTTTGGAAATAAAGTCTTTCCATGATGTAATGTCTGAGTTGTTCAAGAAAAAGTTGTGCCCAGCCTTACTTTATCCAGCTAGACTGCGTATATGACTCTTTAATGGTAACATTTGATTTTTTAACAATCCTCAAGACACTTCCAGCTTCCTGGAGACTTATGAGGGTGAAGTTGCGACCGGGAGCAATTGATAGCTGATTAGATAAGAGATTTAATGTTCCTATTTTGACAATATATCATTTTGTAATGATTAAGAATTTAACTGGATGGGTTTTTCTTTTTTTAATTTACTTTTTGGAATTTTAGTATGGTGGTATTAAACAACAACTTTTACCTTCTCTAAAACACTGTTAATTTAATATAATGGTATATTAATTTTTAAGATTTTTTTGTTAGTTTTTCTATTTTTAAAATTGAAAGAATTGTTTTCCCCCTGTCTTTAGACAAATTAAGTGAACACAAGTTCTTGTTTTTCATATTTCGACCTTGGATAAATAGTATGAAGTAGCTCTTGTGTTCCACTGCAAACATGTACTTTTTTTAACCATAACATTAATTTTGTTTTGGCTGTTGAGTGGCAAATATGCTTTCTTTTTACGTTGGGTGCTGTCGTTAGGAGAGATGGGGGTAGGGAAGGGATTAGGTAGCATACTAACTGTTTACTAGTCAGTTTCAGGCTTTGCATGGGTGGGGGAGGGGGGTATTTTGCTTTTAGCGTAGCTTTTTTCATCTGTGCAGAATCTGAACTACAAAAATGTCTGAAATGTCGTTACTTCTGGCTCCCAGATTTTTCTTCTTCCAGTATCATGAACTATTATGCTTTAAGAAATTAACCCTTTACATTCTGCATGATTTTTACAAACAATATGGATAAAGTTATTAACTTCCTTTCATGGAATGTGAATGGTTTGAACCATCCCATTAAGAGGAAAACATTTTTTTAAAGTTCTTCGTAGACTAAATGCTCAGGAAACTCATGTAAGGCAAGGGGTGGAAGATTGCAACCTTCACGTGGTCCACCCTGTTTCAACTAATGCAATCAACTCGACGTGCACAAACGGAAGATCAAATAGAACAAGTTGTCCAACAACTTTAGGCTGTGCACGCCACATGAAAGAAGAAGAATGTAAGGCATGATTTTTCAAGTTTTGGAGAGGACAGCAGTTTCATTCAAATTCACAGGCTAAGGTGAAAGGAGTCTCTTTTTATTGACCCCTCAATTCCGTTTGTTCATTATGAAACAATTTCTGATCCATATGGCAGTTTTTGGTGACGACTGGTGTTCTTCATAACCTAAAAGTTGTTATGGTGAATGTTTATGCACGAAATATTGATCACCTTAGTTTTTTAAACAGTTAAATGCATCCTTTCCTAATTTAAATGAACACATTTTAATAATGGGCGGAGATTTTAACTGTTGTTTGAACCCCTCGATGGGCAGATCTGCATCTGATCATGTGCTTCCAAATAAATCAGCTAGTTTAATCAATGCTTTTTTACTTGACTCTGGAATGTTAGAAGTCTGGAGATTCTTACACCCAAATGACAAAGAATTTTATTTTTTCTCTCATGTATATCATGGTTACTCCAGGACTACTTTATAATAGATTCTCGGCTAATTTCATCGGTCACTGCAAGCGAGTATGATGCAATTGCTATTTCTGATCATGAACCATTGAAACTATCAATCAAACTACCTGATTCCAAGTTTAGTGCTACTTTGTTTCAAGATCTAAATTTTGTTAATTTTATTAAAGATCAGATTGCTTTTTTCTTCTTAACAAATTCTACTCAAGAAATATCCAATGGTGTAGTCTGGGATGCTTTTAAGGTATATATTTGTGGACAAATGATTTCATACTCCGCGGGATTACAAAAACAAACTCAAAATGAAATACGTATATTGGCTGATGCGATTAAAGAAATTGATAAAACATTCAAAAGCTCCTAGTTTAGAGCTCTATAAGAATAGAGTTGAACTTCAATTGCGATATGATGTGTTATTAGTATCACCGATTGAGAACCGGCTACTTAAAACCAAAAGTCAATTTTATATACGTGGTGAAAAATCTGGTAAATTACTTGCTAATCAGTTGAAAGCGGTGTCGGCCAAACGTCAGATTACTAAAGTGAGTAAATAGGATGGTACACTAACTGTAGACCATGATTAAATTAATAAATCCTTTCAGGAATTTTATACCTCTCTATACCAATCAGAATTTCTTACTGATTCCAATATAATGCATACGTTTTTAAAGAAACTGAACTTGCCAAATTTATTACATAATGAGTCTGTTGTTAGACAAACCAATCATGGAGGAAGAAATACAGAAATAAATCCTCTCAATGAATTCTGGTAAGGCTCCCGGTTTAGATGGGTTTACAGTAGAATTTAAGTATTTCTCAAGTTTACTGTCTCCCTGGCACAGCGACGGGACACAAACCAAAGTTCGCAGAGCATCAGCACCCATGTCACTGAAGAGGGTGATACAAGCACAGAAATGCCGGTGGAGGAGCGCACGCAACAACTACAAAGACCTCCATTGGAGGAAAAGATCAAAGAGCACAAACCTGGAGTGAAATGGCCCAAAGTTGTTGGAAAGAAAGAGTGGGAGATGGTCAACAGTGACCTTATACATATCTTGGAGCAACAAGTGGGCACATCAGTGGAAAAGCTTGAAAGGATGGGCAACACAATCTACAGCTATGGAGAAGAATGGTTTGGGGTGAGTAAAGGGAGAGGTGGAAAGAAATTACCAACACCAATCAAGTCCAGGAGGCAGCAGGAGATCGAGAGGCTAATCAGAGAGAGAAGACAGTTGAAAAAGCAATGGAAAAAAACAACTGACGCAGAGAGAGAAGGTGCCAAGAGTACATCAAGAGCCGATTGGCAACCTTGCGAAAAGCAGAGAACATGAGGAAACTTCGCAAGAAGAAAGAACACGGTTCTACAAAGACCCTTTCAAGTTCATCAAAGACCTCTTTGCAAAGGAAAAAAGTGGAACTTTGAAAACATCAAAACCAGAATTGGAGGAACACCTGGAAAAGGCCCACCAAGACACGAAAAGGCATGAGCAGTTAGTCATCCCACATGACATCCCGCCTATTCAACCACCTGAATTCAGCATCAGCTCCGGGGCCAAACGGAGTACCATACAAGCTCTACAAGAACACACCGGATGTGTTACGCTTTCTATGGAAGCTCATGAGGGTGGTGTGGAAGAAGCAACCAATACCTAAGGCGTGGCGAAGGGCCGGCGGCGTACTAATACCTAAAGAAAAGGATGCATCAGACATCAGCCATTTCCGGCCAATATGTCTCCTCAACGTCGAGGGAAAAAATCTTTTTCAGCATTGTATCACAAAGGCTATCCACCTATCTGGTAACAAACAAGTACATTGATACATCTGTACAGAAAGCAGGAATTCCAGGATTTTCGGACTGCTTGGAGCATACAAGTATGATCTGGCACCAGATCCAAGCAGCTAAGAAGGACAAGAGAGACCTACACGTGATCTTCCTCGATCTGGCCAATGCATTTGGTTCAGTTCCCCATGAACTCCTTTGGGAATCTTTTGCCTTTTTCCATGTACCAGAGCTCATCACCACACTGGTCAAGAACTATTTCCAAGACCTGCAGCTGTGCTTCACAACAGCTGAATTCAGTACAACATGGCAATGCTTGGAAGTAGGCATCATGGCAGGCTGCACAGTCTCACCATTGGCCTTTACAATGGCCATGGAAGTCATCATCAGGGCCTCAAAATGGGTGGTGGGCGGTGAACGAACCAGTGCTGGGCTCCGTCTGCCACCCATCAGGGCATACATGGACGACATTACAACAATAACCACTACTGCAGCATGCACCAATCAGCTACTTGGAAAGCTGCAGGAGAACATCAAGTGGGCCCGAATGAAAATCAAACCAAGTAAGTCTCGAAGCATCTCCATTGTTAAGGGGGTGCTTAGAGACACAAGGTTCTGCATCGGTGACGACCTAATACCAACAGTGTCTGAGCAGCCAGTAAAAAGCCTGGGCAGATGGTACAACGCAAGTCTCAAGGACAAAGAGCAGGTGCAACAACTAAGGCAAGAAATTGTCAACGGCCTGGAGAACATCAATCAGACCCTACTGCCTGGGAAGCTGAAGCTCTGGTGCCTACAGTTTGGACTCTTTCCTCGGACAATGTGGCCACTGACCGTTTATGGAGCCCCAATAACAACTGTGGAGAAGATGGAGCGAACCATAACTTCGTACGCGAAGAAATGGCTCGGTGTCCCACGATGTCTAACTAACATCAGCCTCTGTGGCAAAGGGGTCCTGGAACTACCTCTCACTAGTCTAACAGAGGAATACAAGTGTTCCAAAGTAAGACTCCAGATGACACTGAGGGAGTCTAGAGACAAGACCATCAGTGCTGTTGCGCCGCCCCTAGTAACTGGCCGGAAGTGGACACCATCTGATGCAGTACAGCAAGCTTCATCAGCCCTGAGGCACAAAGACATCGTGGGGCAAGTGCAGCAGGGAAGAGGAGGCTTTGGCCTTACGACAAGTAAAGCAACTTGGCGAAAGGCCACAACATCAGAGCGGAGGACATTGGTGGTTGAGGAGCTGCGGCAACAGGAGGAGGCCGCAAGAAGTGCAAAGGCGGTCTCCCTTGCCAAACAGGGGCAATGGATGCAGTGGGAAGGTGTGGAGCGGAGGAAGATCAGCTGGAATGAACTATGGGAAATGGAATCAAGCAAGATCAGCTTCATCATCAGAGCGACATACGATGTCCTTCCATCACCAAAGAACCTCAATCAGTGGTACGGCGAGGATCCAACCTGTGCCCTCTGCCAAACTCCAGCGACCCTCAAACACATCGTGGTAGGCTGCAAGACCAGCCTCACGCAAGGGAGATACACGTGGCGGCATAATCAGGTATTAAAAAACCTGGCAACAGCCCTTGAGAACAGGCGGTGTGCGACCAACTCCTTGCCTCCGAGAGCAAGCAACCCCTCCCACTTAAGGGCGACAATCTTTGTCCGAGAAGGACAGAAAACACCTAAACATCTTTCCACCAGATCAGAAGAAGGAAACCTATGCAGGGCCCGTGCACTGGAGGATGCTGGCGGACATCGGCCGACAACTAATCTTTCCACCTGAAATTGCTTCAACCAATCCAACCTCAGGCCAGATTTGGTGTTCTGGTCCTTTTCACAGAAGACTGCTTACATCATAGAGCTCACAGTTCCATGGGAGAACTCTGTTGTGGAGGCCTATGAGCGTAAGAAGCTGCGCTACACAGAGCTTGCAGCAGAGACAACGCAGCGTGGCTGGAACACCAAAGTTTATCCAGTTGAAGTGGGATGCAGAGGATTTGTTGCGTCATCTACCATCAGACTGCTGAAGGAGCTTGGAATCCACGGTCAGGCTCTGCGGAAGACCATAAGATCACTCTCAGACGCGGCTGAAAGAAGCAGCCATTGGATTTGTCTCAAGCGGAAAGACCAATGCTGGGCCCCAAATACGCCATGGTCAATCTTTGAGGCAGTTTGACACAGGGCACGCGCTGAGGGCTGATCATCCTGCAGCGGGCCACCCTTGTGGAGGGTGTATAGTGTTAAAAAGCCGAAACACCCAGTGATGCAAGGGTACACTACTGATGATGTGTCCTGTGCCCAACTGTCCTGAAGGTTACCCAGGCCAAGATATACGTATACGTACCAACCCGCCCCCCCCCGATGTTGAGTGTCTACCACTCTCAGCAATCAATGAATGTCGTGAAATGCTCCCCACCTACTGTCACAAGAGACTTCTTAACATCTTGTTCTGTGTATTTTATTCTTCTTTAAATAAGCCTTTTTAATGAATAGATTAAGCGGCAGTCTTTTTGACATGACTGGTGACCTTGACCTGTGCCAAGTCATCAAAAGCCTTAACAACAGGCGCTTCTTTGTTCAACTAAACGACAAGAAGAGCAAATGGAAAGCCCAAAAGAATGGCCTACCACAAGGCAGCGTACTGGCCCCCCTCCTCTTCAACATCTACACCAACGACCAACCACTTCCCCCACAATGCCGCCGCTCCATCCATGCTGATGACCTCTACAACACCACCCAACAGGAGAATTTCCAGAAGATCGAGTCTGTCCTGGAAAGCGCCCTCCAAGAGATGACAACCTGCTACAATAACAACCACCTGAAACCCAACCCATCAAAAACCCCACTATGCAGCTTCCACCTGAAAGATCGAGATGCAGGAAAACAACTGAGCGTCTCATGGGATGGCCACAAACTCTCCAACTACTTCCACCCCGTGTACCTCAGAGTCACACTCGACAGGACACTCTCTTTCAAAGCCCACCTTCAGAACACCAAAGTCAAGGTCAACACTCGCAATAACATCCTGCGCAAACTGGTAAACTCAAAGTGGGGCGCTGATCCACCAACTATCCGCGCTCAAGCTGGAGCCGCTCCCACCACACCAAACTGGTTGACACAGCCTTCAACGACACCTGCCGCATTATCACAGGATGCATAAAGACAACGCCAGTCCCGTGCCTCTACGCCCTAGCTGGTATTGCCCCCCCCCCCCCCCCCCCCCCCCCCCAATATTAGACGATCCATCGTCGCCCAAGACGAGCGGAGAGAACAGGAGATCGATACCTGGCAACCCCTGTACAGACACACAGCACCTCCACCCCGACTGCAGAGCCAGTTTCTTGCAGACAGTCCCACCTCTCCAGACAACCAAATAAACAGCAAGGACCAACATCTGGAAAGATGAATGGAATCAGTTCAACACACAAGCCCACGACTGGATGGAGAGAGGAATCACTCCGACTGAATGCCTCGCCAGCGGGCACAACCTCCCATGGCCAACCTGTAAGACCCTCAACAGATTACGAGTGGAGCAGGAGAGGTGCAAAGCACTTATGAAAGCATGGAACTACCAGGCAGAAGACACATGCAGCTGTGGAGCAGTACAGACAATGTCCCACCTACTGGAGTGTGACGACGCCCCCCAGTGCAGCCCCCAGGACCTGGCTGAACTGACCCGACCAGCTGTGACCTGCGCCAGATGCTGGCAGAACGACATCTGAGATTCCAACGTACTCGAAGAAGAAGATGAATAGGTTACTACAATCCTTTTATGAAGCATCTATTTCTTTAATTCTTATAAAAGATAAAGGCCCTACTGAAGTGACATCATATAGACCTATATCACTGTTAAATGTAGATTCCAAAATTCTTTCCAAAATATTAGCTACGAGACTGGAAAATATTTTACCGCAAATTATTTCTGAAGATCAGCCAGGTTTTATTAAAAATCGTTACTCGTACTTTAACATTAGGAGATGAATATCGTATATACAGCGTCAAATAAAACTCGAGAATGTGACACTTCACTTGATGCCGAGAAGACATTTGATCGAGTAGAATGGGAATACCTATTCAATACACTTGAAAAATTTAAGATTGGTCCAAATATTTTTTCTTGGATTAAGCTGATATATCATATACCTCAGGCTTCTGTACTTACCAATAATCAGAGATCCCCTTTTTTCAGGCTGTTTCGAGGTACTGGACAGTGCTGTCCTTTAATTCCTTTACTGTTTGATATTGCTTTTGGAATCTTTGGCCAAAGGAATCTTTGGAATCCCCTAATATTTTTGGTATTGTCCGCGGGAATAAGACACATAATCTATCTCTTTATGCAGATCTGTTATTCATTTCTAATCCTGACAAATCTATTCCGGCAATCAACTTAATCAATTTAGTAGTTTTTCTGGTTATAAACTAAATCTTAGTAAGAGTGAGCGTTTTCCATTAAACAATCTAGTTTCGAATTATGGACAGTTTCCATTTAGATTGACTACCGAATGCCCAGGATGGATAAATCTTGAACGTGATTCTATGCAAAGGCTATCATTGGCTTCTATTCTAGGGGCCTCGTTACCTTTTACAATTATGAGATTGAACAACTATATGACTAATCCAATAATAAGACATACATTCCGAATATGGTTTCAATTTCGTAAGTTTTTTGGATTGAATGATTTTATCTTAACTAGTCCTATCATCTAATTTTCTCTTCCAACCTTCTAGTACTGATCAAGCCTTTCTGTTATGGAAGAGGAAGGGATTAGTAGCTTTTTGTGATTTGTTTTTGGATGGCTGTTTTATGTCTTTTGAACAACTCTCCAATAAATATAATTTACCTAACTCACACTTTTTTAGATATTTACAAATTAGACATTTTTTTGAAGGCTCTATCCTTTTTTTCCGTTACCACATTAAACTGAAATCTTGGGGGGAAAATTGCATTTACACCCTTATCAGAAAGGCTTAATAACGACTATTTATGAGTTGATTTTGAAATTACAAATAGATACATTTGATAAAATTAAGAATGACTAGGAAAGAGAACTCCAAATTTCTCTATCCATAGAGTATAGAGAATTTATATAGAGAAATGGAAGAGGATTCTTCAATTAGTTAATACTTCCTCAATGTGTGCAAGACGCGCTTTGATACAATTCAAGGTGGTTCACAGAGTTCATATGTCAAAAGATAAGTTAGCTTGTTTTTGTGGTCATATAAATCCTACCTGTGACAGATGTAACTCTGAAGTTGGGCACCACTGACCCACATGTTTTGGTCCTGCCCACTTTTGGAAAAATATTGCAAATAAATCATTGATATTATTTCTGTAGTTTAGGTATTGATTTACAACCTCATCCTATTGCTGCAATTTTTGGGCTACCAGTGTTAGATTCTACTCATTTGTTAGATTCTACTCATTTGTCCTGTTCCGCCCATCGGCTGAATGCTTTTACCACATTAATTGCCAGAAGATCTATTTTATTTAAATGGTAAGACTCTAACCCTCTGCCCTCACTCCATTGGTACGTGTTTTACTCTTCTACGGGTTCTTCCTGGTCACTCTCTCACGCACTTACTATCTTATCTAACTTTCTCTATTCTTCTTAAAGTTTAAAATAAGAAGTGGTACAGGAAATGTATTATGTAATTTTTGGCTTATATCACTGTAATGTACATTACTTCTAATAAATAAAATTAAAATACAAAAAAAAATTCAGAGTTGGCACCCTGTTGAGGTGCTGACAGGCCTTCAAGATGGAAAGGAAATATGAGAATTATGAGATGATTTGTAAGTGTTCCTGAAGAAATCACGTTCTGACTTTCATGGTAGACGATGAGGCACTGAGAGGTTGGGAAATGAAATGCCTGTTGCAAAATATCTATCCTTGGCCTGATCTTGAGAGCACGGTTCTAATCAATTTCATTAAGGTTTCTGGTCAAACATGACATTAAGATATTGAAACCAGAAGAAAGTTGCTGGTCTTTTTGTTATTGGAGGTTTTTATCCATTCTCGCAAATGCACAGATGTTATTTTGGATAGGTTTGGACACTGGACAGGTGTCTGGATGCTGACCTGAGTATTGCAAAAACGTTGTAAATTTATAATTCCAAGGTAAAGCTGCAGAGTTGGATAACAAAAGACTGGATGTTGAAAACTCACTGATATGCCCTAAAGCTGAGTTTACTATTGTCCCTTCCACACCCAAGGCCACTCAAGAGAGATGTTTTCCTTACTGTCTGAAATGAAATTCTATTAAAACGCACACCACATAATAAAGTTATAGCCACTTTATTTGTTGTGGTACAGGAGTGTCTCTATCAGGAACATTAAACAATGCACATTGAATGTTTGAAGAAATATGAACTCTGACAAGTGCTAACTGCAGATGGAAGAATTACCTAATTTTCAATGCACTGCAAATGGCTGTCTTTCGGGTGAGGTGGGAATGCACTGCAAATGGTTTTCTTTGGGGTGAGGTGGGAATGCACTGCAAATGGCTTTCTTTGGGGTGAGCACTCAAATGGGTGAGGTGGGAATGCACTGCAAATGGCTGTTGGGATGGCTTCTTTGGGTTGAGGGAATGCACTGCAAATGGCCTGTCTGGCAGGGGGAATTTTGGGTTCAAGTGGAAATGCACTGCAATGATGGCGGGATGAGGGGGTTTGGGTTGAATGTTATGGCTGGGGGGGGGGGGGGTTTGGGTTGAAGTGGAAATGCACTGCAAATGGCTGTTTTGGGTTGAAGTGGAAATGAACTGCAAATGGCTGTTTGGCTAAACTTGACAACTTCCTGTTTGCACTATATTGATTTTAGATAAAATGCTACCTCTTACAGCTGTGATTTTTGGCCATCTTACTCAGTCCCCCTCCGCTCATCAGGTGCAGAGGATTCTTCCCATCAATGAATAATAAAAGTGTTTAGTGTTTAAAAAATGTTGAGAATCTCACTCCTGTGAATCACGGCATGAAGGCCACACCTTTTCTGGTCGGGGGACCCAATGGGTCCCACTTAAGTGTTAAATATTTTTATTAGACGTAAGTACATATTAATAGAATATACTTCACACATACATTCGTGATATTATTAATATTAATAGAATATTGACTGGCCTTGAGGGGGATACGACATATATTGCCTGAAGTAGATTCATATTGCCCGAGTCGAAGACGAGGGCAATATGGATCTAGTGAGGGCAATATATGTCGTATCTCCCGAAAGAGGACAGTCAATATTGTTATTATTACCCATTATCAGACATCTAGAGGAAAATTTGAACATCTCAGCTCGGCGGACTTCCACGTAAAATTTAACCAAAATGGACGCCAAAGTCTTCCTGTCTGCCGTTTGAATATTCTAAATTTCCCACGCAGCGTCACGTTGCCGTCACGTTGCCAAGTTCCCGGATGTGAGACCAGGGGAATATAAGACTATATTCCCCGCTGTTTTAACAGGTAAAGTCCATAGGCGTTCGCAAGAAAGGGGAATATAAGAAAATATTCCCCTGTTACCCCTGCTGGCAGTAAAAACGAAGGGAATACAATTTTGTAAAAGCATACCTCAGATGTGTGATATGGGTAATAATAACAATTATGTCTTTGTATTTCTATACTTTTTTTTTATTACAAATAGGAAAAGATAGAGAAAAATAAAGTAAAAGTAGAAAATCAAAAATAAAGAAATGAGTGGAGTATTAAAAAAGTTATCCATCATTGGAGATATATCCATGATTTGTTATACATGATTCTTCATCCATTCCATTATTCAGGCTTCAGTCAGGCTCTCGTACAGAGCCGTTTTGACCCTTTAAATATTCAATAAATGGAGACCATATCCCTCTGAAAAGATCCAATTTGTCCAGTAGGACAAGCCTTAATCTTTCCAGATGAAGTGTCTCCGACATTCCTGTAATCCACATTTTGGTTGTGGGGTATGAAGGACCTTTCCAGAATTTCAATATTAATTTTTTTTTCCCAATTATTAAACTAATCAATAAAAATTATTTGATTCGTTGTTATTAATTGATCTGTTTCTAATATTCCCAATATTATTAATTTTGTGTCAGGAATCAGATTCATATTAACATTCGAAATTATCTTAAATATTTCTGTCCAAAATTTAGTAATATTTTTACAATTTGTAAATGAGTGCCTTAAGTTAGATTCTAAGTGCTGACATCGCATATGGCAGATACATTTGAAAAAATACTATGTAGTTTGGACATTGAATAATGTAGTCTATGTAATATTTTAAATTGTATAAGAGAGTGTCTAGCATTTAATGAACAATGGTGTATATGTTGTAAACTTTCATCCCACACTTCTAGTCTGATTAATTGACCTAATTCGTTTTCCCATGATTGTCTATATATTTCTGTCATTGGAACATCGTTTTCCAATAAAATGTCATAAATATATGATATCAATTGTTCTGTGTTCGGGTGTTTATTTAGACATTCATATAAAATTTCTGTCTTTCTATTTCTGATTGCTTGTCTGTTTGCTTTTACATTGTCTAATTTGTAAATATTTAAAGTAATCTTTTGAATGTAATCCATAAATTTGTTGTAATTCTTGAAATGACATGAAGGCGTTTTCCCTATAGAGATCGCCCATCTTATTAATTCCATAGTTTTTCCATTGTAAAAAACCTTTGTCCATGATTGAAGGTTTAAATGTAACGTTATTTACAATGGTTAGGGCTAGTGGTATACATTTCAATTTTTTTTTTTTTTTTTTTTTTTTTGTAAGATATTTTTATTAGAAGTAATTACATATTAAGAAGAAATATAAAATTCAATTAAAACAAAGGAAAAAAATTAACGTCACATACATTTCTTAATATTTTTAAAATTAACAGTCAATCTTATTTGTACTTCTATAATTTTTCTTTTTTATTTTATAGCAGTTGAGAAAAAGAAATGAAAAAAAAAGAGATAAACTGATTGAGTGGAATATTAAACAAGGTATTCTTCAATGGAGATATATTTATGAACTATTGTCTATAATTCTTCATCCATTCATGTATTCAGGCTTCCGTCATGGCTTCGAACTGGACCATCTTAACCCTTTAAATATTCAATAAATGGAGACCATATTCCTCTGAATTGGTCCAGCCTGTCCATCAGGGCAAGCCTTAATCGTTCCAAGTGCAATGTCTCCGACATTTCTGTAATCCACATTTTAGTTGTGGGGGAAGTAGGACCTTTCCAAAATCTTAGTATTAATTTTTTACCGATTATTAAACTATAACCGATAAAAATTCTTTGTTGTGTTGTTAATATCTGGTTTGTTTCCAGTATTCCCAATATAATTAGTTTTGAGTCTGGAGTAACTTTGCATTAACTACAGTTGAGATTATGTTAAAAATCTCTATCCAAAAATTACTGATTTTTATACATTTTGTAAATGAGTGCGTTAAATTAGCTTCTAATTGTTGACACTTATCGCATATTGCAGACACATTTGAGAAAATTCTATTTAATTTGGACTTTGAGAGATGTAATCTATGTATAACTTTAAATTGTATCAAGGAGTGTCTAGCATTTAATGAACAATGATGTATATATTGTAAACTTTCATTCCATACTTCTCTACTGATTACTTGACCTAGTTCATTTTCCCATGCTTGTCTATATTTATCCGTATTTGGTAAATCATTTTCCAATAAAATTTATAAATATATGATATTAATTTCTCAGTATTCGGATGTTTATTTAAACATTCATTAAAATTTCTGTCTTTCGATTCCTAAAATCCAGTGTATTTGATTTAACATAGTCTCTAATTTGAAGATATCGAAAATATTCTTTAAAATGTAATCCATAATTTTGTTGTAATTCCTGAAATGAGAGAAATAAATTTTCCCTAAAAGATCACCAATCTTATTTATTCCGTAGTTCTTCCATTTTAAGAAACCTTTGTCCATCAGTGAAGGTTTAAGAGAGATATTGTTTACTATTGGAAGAGCTAGTGGTATATTCTGTAATTTTAATGTTTTTTTTAATTGTTTCCAAATACGTATTCCACTTTCTATTAATGGATTTTCTTTATAAGATTTCTTATGTATTGGAGTATTAGCAAATAAAATCGAACCAATTTCAAACGGGTACAGTCTTCTTTTTCCATCTTTAACCAATTTGGTTGTTTATCTAATTCACCCAGCCAAAAATTCATATTTTTTATATTAACTGCCCAATAATAAAACATAAAATTAGGCAGTGCAAAGCCACCATTTATTTTTGATTTACATAGTTGCTTTTTAATTATTCTATGATTCTTATAATCCCAAATAAAATTACTAACCATGGAGTCCACTTTCTTAAAGAATTTTTTAGGAAGATATATCGGGATCATTTGAAACAAGTATAGTAGTTTGTGGAAGAAAAATCATTTTTATCGCGTTAATCTTACCTAACATTGAAATAGGTAAGTTTTCCAATATTGAATATTCTTAAATAGTTTATTCAATAAGGGTAAAAAAATTAGATTTAAATAATGAATTATATCTTTTTGTTAAATAAATTCCAAGATATTTAATTTTTTCATTTGCAATCTTAAAAGGGTATTGTTGTAATATATGTAAATTATTTCCCATTATTGGCATAAGTTCACTTTTATTCCAATTAATTCTATATCCTAAACGATCCAAATTGGGTTATCAAATCTAACAAATTAGGAAGACTAATTTCTGGTTTTGTGATATAAAGTAATACATCATCTGCGTACAATGAGATTTTATTTTCAGTTTCTTTAGTTTTCATACCCATATATTTCAGGGTTTGATCTCACAGATTTTGCTAATGGTTCTATTGCAAGTGCAAACAGTAGTGGAGATAAAGGGCAACCTTGTCTACAACCTCGGAATAAGTTAAATTTCGTTGTTAACACTTGGTTAATTAATATTCTAGCTGTTGGTCTAGTATATAGTAATTTAACCCATGTTATAAACTTCTCTCCCAATTGAAAAGATTCCATAACCGAAAATAAATAAGACCATTCAATCTGATCAAAAGCTTTCTCTGCGTCCAACGAGATAATTGATAAATCCTTCGTAATATTTCTTTTCGAGTATATAATATTAAAAATCTTCTCAAATTATTTGAAGAGTATCGTTTTGGTATAAATCCCGTTTGATCTGAATGAATTAATTTATTAATCACTTTGTTTAATCTTTGTGCTAATATTTTTGTTAATATTTTTGATCAGTATTTAAAAGAGATATAGCTCTATATGACCCTGGGTCATCGAGATTTTTATCTAATTTAGGTATAAGGGTTATAATAGATTCATTTAATGTGTCTGGTAATTTCTGTTGTGTGTAAATGTGTTCATATAGTGTCTTCAAACGTGGGGCTATCATGTCATAAAATATTTTATAAATTCTGCTCCAATACCATCTGGTCCTGGAGTTTTACCATTTTTTAATGATCTAATATTTCTTCAATTTCTTTAGTAGTTATTTCGACATTTAATAATTCCCTATCTTCTAAATTTAGTCCATTTAGATTACAATTTTCAAAAATGTTTCTACTCCTATACGATTTTCTTTTGTTTTAGCTGAGTATAAATTTTTATAATATTGCAAAAATCTTTTGTTTATATCTTTAGTTTGTGTTAGTAATTCTCCTTTATCTGATTTGATCCTATATATTAATTTTTTCTCCTTCCAGTTTTCTTAACTGACGAGCCAATAGTTTATGTGGTTTATCACCGAATTCAAATTGAGTTTGTTTGGTATATTGTATAGTTTTACAACTTGATCTGAATGTATTTTTATTTAGTTTATATTTCAATGCAAAAATTTTATTATGGTTGGTCGTAGATGGATTAATGGCATTCTCTGTATCTAATTGTTTAATCTCTCTTTCCAATGCCTGTTGTAGCTTCCTATTCTCTTTATTATAAAATACTTGAGAAGATATCATAATTCCCCGAATATAGGCCTTAAAAGTTTCCCATAAGAGGGATGATGATATTTCAGGTGTATCATTTGTTTCAAAGAAGATCTTGATCTGTTTTGTAATATATTCTTGAGTTATTTTGTCCTTTAAAATTTGTGGGTTAAATCTCCAATTATCTTGTTTATCCATTTTATCCGTTAGTTTCATCTTAAAAGTTAATGGTGCGTGATCTGAGATTATAATATATGATATTTTGAATTATACGTAAGTGGAATAAGTTTTAAATCTACCAAAAAATAATCTATTCTTGAATAACTTTTATGCACGGCTGAATAAAATGAGTATTCGCGTCCTGTTGGATTTTGCAATCTCCATACATCTTTAATATTACTGGTGTCTATATATGCATTTATTAACTCACTGGAATGTGATTTAAGTTTTCGTTGTTTTGATGATCTATCCAAATAAGGGTCAAGTGTGCAATTTAAATCTCCTCCAATTATTAGATTATGCTGTGATAATTCTGGGATTGTATTAAATAATTTTTTTAAAAATCGCGGGCATACATTTCAATTTTAACGTTTTCTTTATTTGTTTCCAGATACGTATCCCACTTTCTATTATAGGATTTTCACTATAAAAAATGTTGATAATCTCACTCCTGTGAATCACGGCATGAAGGCCACACCTTTTCCGGTTGGGGGACCAGCCCTCCCGTGTGAACATGGGACCCAACGGGTCCCACTTAATCTAGTATATCTATATGTGTATATATATGTGTGTGTATATGTATGTGTGTGTATATATATATATATATATATATATATATATATATATATATATATTATATATATATATATATATATATATATATAATATATATATAATATATATATATATATATATATATATATATATATATATATGTGTGTGTGTGTATATATATATATGTGTGTGTATGTCTATGCGTGTGTGTATATGTGTGTGTGTGTATATATATATATATATATATATATATGTGTGTGTGTGTATATGTGCATACATATGTGTGTGTGTCTATATATGCATACATATATGTATGTGTATATGTACATATGTGTGTTTGTGTGTGTATCTGATTGTATGTGCGCTTGCTCTCAGGCATATCCACTTTTTGTGCCTTTTCCCAGTCTACCTCTATTTGATATATAAACATGATTTTTAGAATAAAAGGTTAACCTCCCCTTTATCTGTGCTGCCAACTCTCATGCATTGAGCGTGAGACACGCATTTTGACAAATTCTCACGCTGATCACAAATTTCTCACGCTGTGTTGTAAGTAATTCTGTGACCAACGCGAATTTCAAAATCCATCAACTGCATGGGCCGTGGGTGTTGGAGAGCCGTGGCTGAGGGAGAGATGGAAGCAGAAGCAGCGGCGGGGACAGATGCGGACAGGGAGCCGGGGCTGGCGAGTGTTTGCCGGGCTGGCGAGTCGCTTGCTGCACATCCGGCCATGGAACAGCCTGTGCAAGAGTCCCGGGCTATTTTGTTCATCTTTTAATGGAAGTCTTGGGTTCATGTATCGTGGGAAAAAATAAGCAAAGGCAGGATGGTAAATATAAACTACAAATTAACTTCAGAAAATGAAACTTTTAGAGATGAAGTTTGCCCTTCACTTTACAAATAACCTCGGGGATTGTGCAGTAAATGCCATTCAAATACTCTGCAACCTTGGGATAATATTGTTTTTTATTTTATTTTTATTTATTTATTTGCACCATGTTTTAAAAGAAGACAAACAATCAATTTATAATACCATACAGTGCTGGAAGGGAAGTACAGAGGGCATATACAAAGTCCGCTTCCATCTGAAAATTAGCGTTAATGGCAAATCGGGGTAGGAGAAATAAAAAAGACCATAATAAACAATAATACAGTTTAAGAATGAAAATTAAAAATATGAAAATAAATAAAATAATAAGGTATAGTATGAGATAAGAGTCCACAGAAATAGTTTGAGCTCATAAATTGCATTAAAAAAAGCTGGAGGTCAGAACTCAGGACATGATGAGAAACTTTTTCAGCTCAATCTTAAAGGTGGCTAAGGAGGTGTGAGACTTTAATGACAGAGGCAGGGTATTCCAAAATTTAGGACCTTTAAAAGTAATGCAATGTTGGTGTTTGGATGTTCGACAAAACGGAAGATGAAGATCATTTCTTCTTCTGGTTGGGTAATGGTGAATATTAGAAGAAAGGGTGAAAAGATCATGAAGAGAAACAGGCAAATCATGTTTACATTTAAGATATTTGAAAATAAAAATACATATTTGGAATGCATTGAGTTTACAGACAAAATTGAGTACTTCTTGAAGAGAGGGGCAGACGGTTCTTGTGAATTTGAATGCAAAATTAATCTTAAAAATTTCTTCTGTATGATAGCTTAAAGATAGGTAGAACCCCAAACAATATTACAATAATTGAAATAAGGAAAAATCAAACTGTAATATATTGTTTGATGGGAAGACGGGTGAATAAATGCACAAACCTTTCTCAGAATACCAAGCATTTTCATTGATCTTCTACAGACAATATTGATATGTTCTTTCCAAGTTAAATTTTGATCAATGGTTACTCCTAAACATTTTGTATATGTTATTTAAGAAATTTCATGTCCATTGATAAAAATTTTAGATTTGTCTTTGGGAAAAATTTTGTTCTTATTGCAGAAGATCATGTAATTGCATTTTTTGATATTGGGAGAGAGCCTGTTCACTTCAAACCACTTAGAGACATGAGACATTTCTTCATTAACTAATTCAACCAATGATTTTAGATCACTATGTGAAGCTATAAGATTGGTGTCATCGGCAAACAGGATAGGAAGAAGTACTCTACAGGTGTAGGATAAGTCATTTATATAGATCAAGAATAGTAAAGGACCAAGGATGGAGCCTTGTGGTAACCCACAGTGAATTATAATTTTTTTGGATGAGCTTCCATTTAGATAGACAAATTGCACTCTATTTGCTAAATAGTTAACCATAGAATCCTTTACCCCATATCTATTGAGTTTAGAGATTAAGATTGAATGGTTGACTGTATCAAATAGAAACATAGAAACATAGAAATTAGGTGCAGGAGTAGGCCATTCGGCCCTTCGAGCCTGCACCACCATTCAATATGATCATGGCTGATCATCCAACTCAGTATCCTGTACCTGCCTTCTCTCCATACCCCCTGATCCCTTCAACCACAAGGGCCACATCCAACTCCCTCTTAAATATGGCCAACGAACTGGCCTCAACTACCTTCTGTGGCAGAGAATTCCACAGATTCACCACTCTCTGTGTGAAAAACGATTTTCTCATCTCGGTCATAAAATACATCCCCCTTATCCTTAAACTGTGACCCCTTGTCCTGGACTTCCCCAACATCGGGAACAATCTTCCTGCATCTAGCCTGTCCAACCCCTTAAGAATTTTGTAAGTTTCTATGAGATCACCCCTCAATCTTCTAAATTCCAGCGAGTACAAGCCAAGTCTATCCAGTCTTTCTTCATATGGAAGTCGTGCCATCCTTGGATAGATCTAGAAAGACACCAAGAGCAAATTTCTTTTCATCTAGAGCAGTAGAGATGTTATTAATAAGTTGTAATAATGCATGCTCCATAGAGTACTTCTTCCTAAAGCCATATTGATAATTATACAAAATATTATTCACAGTTAGATGGTTTAGGATTCTTGTGTACACTAGTCTTTCTATGATTTTTGAGAGACATGTTCATGTTCAAATCCAATAAGTAAAGGGCCTGTCCCACTTACACGACCTTGACTCGCAAATTAGGCGACCTCGTGGTCACTTGAGGCGTCCGGGCCTCGCGGGGCTGATCCCACATAGAAGCGCGGAGGCGTATGGAGTTGTGCGGGGCTGGTCCCGACATCGCGTGGGGCTCCAAAAATCCTGCAGTGTCTGAAAATTTTGCGCACCAATGGCTTGTCGGCCCGCAGGCGCATTGAGGGCGTACGCAGCGTCTTGACAACGTACGCCTAGCACGGTGGCGTCACCGCCCGACGCCGTGCGACGTCCAAAATCAGTCCGCCCGCCTTTATCGTGTCAGCATAAAAACCGCATACGAGAGACTCTTGAAGGAATCCCCTGATGCAAGGTAGCGGAGGGTGATGGCTAGGTGCAGGCCTGGTTCCAGCGCCTTCCTCCTGAAGGTGTCCGTTTTCTCTAGAAGAGGGCTGACTCGTGTCTAGCTCCAGAAACAGGCCAGGGGGGATCCTGGTGAAATTTCTAAAGGCAGCCTTATCTTTTCGCTGCAGATCCGTCACCATGATCTCATACTGGCCCAAAGTGGGTCTCATCCGGAACAAAGACCTCGTCCACACAGGCATCTTCCTGAGTTTCTTGATAGCCTTCCTTGTTGAACTCCTGCCCAGCTGATCTGTAAGCATGAGGGCTGCTGCTAACAGAAGTCTCTCTTGCTGTTGCAGCAATGCAGTCTGCATCTCTTCCATGATTATCATGGAATAGCAGCCAGCAACCCCCATTTATACAAGTAAAAATGATTTCACGCTCGAACTTCATGCGACCTCATGCAAATGGGGCAGGCCCTTTAGTCTTGATTTGTTCAATATTATAATTAGTTTAAAGATGCAGCGTAGAAACAGGCCCTTCGACCCCTCGAGTCCGTGCCGGCTATCGATCACCCTTTCACACTGGTTCTATGTTACCCACTTTCCCATCCACTCCCTACACACTAGGGGGCAATTTACAGAGGGCCAATTAACCTACAAACCCACACGCCTTTGGGATGTAGGAGGAAACCCACATGGTCACAGGGAGAACGTGAAACCTCCGCACAGACAGTGCCTGAGACCAGGATCGAACCCGGGTCTCTGGCGCTGTGGGGCATTAATTGTAATGCTAATACTTGGGCCTCCACTGATATGCCAGGATGATTACCCAATATTACTGATTATTAATCCATTGTATTATTAATTATATATATTGGGCCCGTTCTCCTTTATCTGTACATTGAGCGGCTTGCTTGCTTTTACCGGATAGCACACAACAAAAGCTTTCCCCTGTACCTCGCTACAGGTGGCAATAGTAAACTAAATCAATCTATTTACATGTGTCTGTGCTGTTCCTTTTAACGGCCTGTTAAGGTGCAGCAACTGAGAGTGTCATTGTTCTGATGTTGCTGCACGCGACAACTAAACACGCTTATCTTCATTCTACACTTAAATTACCACAATGACATTTAAACGGCATTTGGACAGGTACACGTGTAGGAAGGAACTGCAGATGCTGGTTTAAACCAATAGGCACAAAGTGCTGGAGGAATTCAGCGGGTCAGGCAGCATCTCTGGAGGGAAGGAGCGGGTGACGTTTCAGGTTGAGACCCTTCTTTAGACTGAAGGTCTGGTTAATTGGCTTGGTATAAGTGTAAATTGTCCCTAACGTGTGTAGGATAGTGATAATGTGCGGGGATCGCTGATCGGTGCGGATTCGGTGGGTTGAATGGCCTGTTTCCGCTCTGTATCTCTAAACTGAAACCTGTAGGACCGAGTGCCGGGACACGGTGGCATCTGTATCTGATTTCTACAAAGCCAATCACATATCGAATAACGCCGCAGATAAATGGGCGCTTGAAGTCGGTCCAGAGACCCAGAGAGGAAATTGGATGTTACTCCGGCTTTTTGCGTCTATCAAAGACTTGGAGAGTGGGATGGACAACAAGTAATGCAGCTCCCCTGATCCATGCTATTCCCACATACTCATGGGCCTGTCACACTGACATGACGCTTTTGGCGACTGTCAGGGACTAGTGTTAGTAGCATTCACCTACGACACGTCGCGACAACCTCCGATAGCAAAAACGGTTGCCACTGTCGCTTGTAGTCGCCCAAAAGATCGCCTAAGTGGGACAGGCCCTTCAGGCTGCGGCTTGGTGCATCCTGGAGGACAACCAGCAGCTGCTGGAAGTAAGTACCAAGCACTGGGTAGAAACGGTGGAAGATAATGGCCTTCAAATGGGGGTGTTGGAGAAAGCATCCTGCTTGCCTGCTAGATTTTCACTTACTGTAACTGTGGGAAAAATGTCCCTGATGTTCAGAACCAGGGGTCAGAGTTTAAGAATAAAGAGTAGGCCAGTTAGGACTGAGATGAGGACAAACATTCTTCCCCAGAGAGTTGTGAATCTGGAATTCTCTGCCACAGAAGGCAGTGGAAGCCAATTCACTGGATGTTTTCAAGAGAGTTACATTTCGCTCTTGGGGCTCGTGAAATCAAGGGATATGGGGACAAAACAGGAAAGATGCAATGATTTTAGATGAACAGCCATGATCATATTGAATGGCAGTGCTGGCTCGAAGGGCTGAATGGCCTATTCCTGCACCTATTTTTTATGTTTCTATGCTTGAGTATATGGCAATAAAACTCGACCACTTGATTTTGAAGCATTCATGCATGGAGGAGGTATAATGTAGTCATAGAGTGATACAGTGTGAAAACAGGCCCTTCGGCGCAACTTGCCCACCCCGCCAACATGTCCCAGCTACACTACCTGCTTTTGGTCCATATCCCTCCAAACCTGTCCTATCCATGTATCAGTCTAACTGTTTCTTAAATGTTGGGATAGTCCCTGCCTCAACTACCTCCTCTGGCAGCTTGTTCCATACACCCACCACCCTTAAAAAGTTACCTCTTAAAAATACTTAAAAGAAAAAACATTGAAGTCATACTACAATGCAGTAAAGTATGATTTTAATACATCAAATTTCAAAAGGTCCCTACCCTGGGAGGGGGGACACCCCCTTCCACACCCTCCCTCCACTCATGTGCTCCACTCCCTCGCCGGGTGCCCCCAAGGCCAGTGATCAGTGATCGCTCAGCCCCCCCACTTTCAAAAATGCTCCGTGGCCCCTGGTTCAGACACTGCCAAATGTGAGCGGGAAACTGAGGCCAGTTGTCCGTGATGTATGGATCCCAATGCTCAGCGCTTCTGTTTCGGAGTTGGCCAATGTTATTGATTTGTAATAAGTTGACAAAACCTTAATTTATTAATCCGGAATATCCAGAGGGATGGGGTAAGTGTAATATTAAAATGACATGCAAGGTGTCAGGCTGTATGTCATAACATATAGCCCCGATACCCCATTATTTCCTTCAGTTAAATATTGGGAAGGAAGCGCTATTGTCATTTGCCACTCAACTATTATGTTTGTTTACCTCACTGACTATTTCTAAATCCCCCCCCCCCACAAATTCCTTTGACAGGTTGAATAGAAATATCCAAAATCTCGTTGTTTTATTAATTTAACATGTAGATGAACATCCTCAAGGAGTGTAATCAGATGGAAACCGATTCGGATGCGATGTTTAAGAGCTTGTTCAAAGAAGGGGCATATTTTAAAGGAGTTACAGAGATACTTGCAGGGGAATGTGTGGGGAGGTTATTATTTGCCTTTAGTTTTAGCTCGAACCAGGACATCTGAAGATTCAAAGTTTAATATACTAATTGTGCTGATACTGACTCCAGCCAACCACGTAATGAATATCATCCATTCCGGAGGTTTTATTTTTCGGATGCCATTTAAACTTTACTTGGATTTCAATCACTTCAATATAAAAGTAATTGGGAATAGGGAGGATTGGAACAAAAATTTGCCCTCGGTACAGATTAACTGTAATGTAATAATATATGCATGTTGGTAGGTGCAATCAAAACAAAGAACTTTTATCATTGTTGTGTTATGAATACCACAGAAAATATTATGTATTCTCAAGATCACATTTAATAGAATAATATTGCTTAAATATATAGATATTGGACTCTGCGTTTCGGAAAATCCCCAGCTGAGAGGAACACAGCAATATACTGAAAATATTGGGGGTGAAAATGGACAGTTTGTTAGGAAAATGAAGGAAATGGTAACAGAATACTTATACAGCTAAGTGAATATAATTTTATGGATGAGAAATTGTGTTCACCCAATTGATGAGTTATTTGACAAAGTAACTAGCATGTTGGTTAACAAGGAAGCCAATGGATGTTGCAAATTTTGTTATACAAAATTTGGTCCATGAAGTGCCCCATAAAAAAATTACCGCATTAGATAAGCACCTGTGGACTTGAACGTAATAGGTTAAATCCAGGTGGTCAGATATGGGGCTTTATGTGTGGGCCAGATATATTGTCAGTGCAGAGGGGCTAGGAGCAAGGCCAAGTGTGCATCCAGAGTCAAGGTCTGGAATAGTACTAGATGTGCAGTCAAAGCTGGGACAATAGGAGTGTCAGCACTGGGATCCTAAGCAGTTAAGCAGCTATGATCAGGCTAGAATAGGGGGCCAGCTGTAAGGCTGGACTCGGGGTCAGGAATGAGAGAAGGTGTGCAACTGGAGTCAGGGCAGGAGTATTACCAGGTGTGCAGTGAAACCCAGGTTGGTCAACATGGGCCAAGTGTTTGATTATAATCTGATTTCCATACATGAATATACTAAGATCTTCATGTGCTGCACCTGTTGATCAGAGCCTGGCTGTATTGTGGAATGTAATTAGGAATGTAATTTAGCTTGTATTGTGGAATGTAATTGGGAATGTAATAACCTTATTCAAAGCAAATCCAATTTAAAGCATAAATATTGCATTCAAGACTTTCGGTGGCACTATGGAGGGCTAGAGGGTAACGCCAGCCAGCTCCTCGTAAAAAACGGAGAAAAATCGGGGAGAAACCGACCTACCTGCTGCCTGCTGTCTCTGCACCGATTGCTGTGAGTGATGTCATCAGGCGCGCGACTTACTATGTCTACACAGCGCAGCCCACCCGCGGATAAACCGAAAAGTTGGGTTACCAGGCAGAAAACAGTGGAAGGCCTGACTGAAGCCTCGGGCTCAGGTAGGACGTTATCCCAAGAAGATGTGTCGAAAAAAACAACGAAAAAATCGGAAGGTGAAGAACTTAAAACTTTTATTGCATGTGAAATTGGTGGTTTAGGGGAAGAAATAAAGCTGATGAATGTTGGTGAAGAAATAAAAAAAAATCAAGGAGGAAATGAAGGACTTAAAGCTTGAAATTAATACCACGACTAAGAATACATCAGATGAATTGAAGAGAGAAATTGCAGAAATATTGATTGGTCTGACAAAGGAGACGAATGATTAAATCAAAAATATGAAAACTGATTTTGAAGAAAGGCTGAATCCTGTGGAACAGCCACTGAATCAACAGACTGTTGCCATAAAGGACCTTGAAGAACTAGTCGAAACAAGCGCTCAGACTACAGCAAAGCATATCACAGAAAATCAACGTCTAACTGAATTACTGGGCAAAATAACCGAGAAATGTACTGAATTGGAAGGTCGCCAGAGAAGACAGAACCTAAGAATTGCGGGTATTCCAGAAGGGGAAGAGAAAGATCAAGATCCCCGAGAATTCATTGCAAATTTACTGCAGAAAGTTTTATGTCTGGAACAAAAGCCTTTACTTGCCCGAGCACATAGAGTGATGAGACGTCAGACAAGGCAAAACGCTCCCCCAAAACAAATGATAATAAAAGTACAGTACGACCACGTCTTGGAGGAGATAATGCAAAAGATATCAAGAAACAGAAGTCTTGCATTTGAAGGACACAGGATCAGTATTTATCGAGACTATCCAGCAGAGGTCTCCAGGAAACGAAAAGCGTTAAATGAGACTAAAAGTATCTTGAGGGAAGTGGAGAATTTGAAATATGGTCTGAGCTATCCAGCTACCCTAAGAGTCACTTACAACAAGAAGGAACATTTTTTCACCAATCCTGTGGAAGCATTGGACTTTGCCCAGAAGATTAAGGCTTGAGAGGATGCTTGAATAATACTTATAAAACTGTGCCTCACCATTGAATAAACTGACTTTGCAGGACTGGATGGAATTGAAGTGGTGACTAAGGAAGCTGGAGAAAGATGTGGATCGGAAACGCTCACATGGATACTAGTAATTAGTATAACTGCACTACTAATACAAATAACTAATATATACTAAAATTATACCGTGGTATCTTTACTAATCAGAGTTAATAATTATCACTAATGACTAATACTTGCTTATAATGGAATGATTAGAGTCAAATATAGAGTTCGATTTAATTTGCCCTCTTTGGAAACCTTTCTTTTTTACTAGTAATTTTCATTTTTATTTTATTTTTTCCTTTCTTATCGTTTTTTTTTAAATTAGATTTTCAAACAAGTTTTAGATATGTATCCTCACATTTCCGACTATTGGAACCCGAATAATTGAAAATTTAATATCCCCGGTAAAATACTGCTATGGAATAAAAATTCCAAGAAACCAAGGAGCTGGTTAAGTTCGTAACATCAACTACGGAAGTCGGTAGATGGTTAGCCATGCTAGTATGGCTAGCACTAACTACACTAATATTAGATGTAGTTTTTTCCTTCTTTGTGCACAATACTAATTTCTTAACCTATCCTCTTTTCTTCTCTATTGTAATCTATCATTATTATTTTCAGTTTGAATGGAGTTACAAATTGGATCAAAGGAGATATACATGTGAGAGACATTCACGGGTCTTAAAATTTGTCTATTCGGAGTTCGGGTGTAAGGTCAGGTCTGTCGAACTGAACCATTGGCTCTATTATAGACCCCCATAGACAAAAGATGCAAGATTTAAAAATGAATACGGGGAATGAAGGAATAACGTTTTACAGCTGGAAGGTTAAAGGTATTAATGAACCAATTAAGAGAGGTAAAGTATTAGCACATTTAAAAGCAATTGAAGCTGATGTGATTTTCATTCAAGAAACACATTTAAAAAAAGATGCCGAGCATAGACTGAAAGCTATATGGATAGATAAAACGTATCATTCTTCTTTTACACACAAATCAAGAGCAATATTATTTCGTAAAGGAACTTTATTCAAACATACATCAACTATAACTGATAATGATGGTAGATACATTATTGTAAAAGGAGAATTAAATGCACAAAAAATGATTTTTGTCAATGTATATGGACCAAACTTTGATAGTCCACTGTTTTTTTAAGAAAATATTTAACAACATCCCAGAAATAGCGCAACATAACTTAATAATTGGAGGAGATTTAAATTGTACATTAGATTTTTATTTAGATAGATCCACAAGACAAAGGAAAACCAAATCTCATTCCGGTGACTTATTAAATGCATATATGGATACTAGTAACAATAAAGATGTTTGGAGAGTAGAAAATCCAACAGGACGAGAATATTCATTTTATTCACCTGCACATAAAACCTCTTCAAGAATAGATTATTTTCTGGTTGACGCTAAACTTATCTCACTCACTTATAATTCAAAATACCATAATATTACAATCTCAGATCACGCACCTTTAGCATTTATGATTAAAATAAACGGTAAAACGGAAAAACAGGGACAATGGAGATTTAATGCACAAATTAAAAAAAAACAAAGCAACTCAGGAATATATTATAGAACAGTTTAAGATTTTCTTTGAAATAAATGATAAACCGGAAATATCTTCTTCCCTATTATGGGAAACTTTTAAAGCATATGCCCGTGGAATTATGATTTCTTCTCAAGCATTTTATAATAAAGAGAATCGGAGGAAACAACAGGAATTGGAAAAGGAGATTAAACAATTAGACACAGAGAACGCTGCTAATCCATCCATAACAACACATAATAAAATTGCTGCACTGAAATATAAATTAAATAAAATATACTCAGATCAAGTTGTAAAACTTTATCAATACACTAAACAATTACAATTTGAATTTGGAGATAAACCTCAAAAATTATTGGCTCGTCAATTAAGGAAGATGGAGGGAGAAAAAAATAATCCATAGGATTAAATCATACAATGGCGAACCATTAGTACAACCCAGAGATATTAATGAGAGATTTTCCCAATATTATAAAAATTTATATTCAGCTAAAACAACAGAAAACAGGATAGGAATAGAAGCATTTTTTTCAAAATGCAATCTGAATGGGTTGGATTCACAAAATAGAGAATCACTAAATGCTGAAATTTCAGTAAAATACATCGAATAATCTATCAGATCATTAAAAAATGGTAAAACACCGGGACCAGATGGTATTGGCTCCTTACATTATAAAACATTTTATGATCTCCATGTTTGAAGATACTCTATGAGTACCCACCAGAAACTACCAGAAACGTTAAATGAATCTATTATAATACTTATACCTAAAATAGACAAAGACCTGGATGGCACAGGATCATATAGAGCTATAGCTCTTTTAAATACTGATTAAAAGATACTAACCAAAATATTAGCACAAAGACTAAGTACAGTTATTAATAAATTAATTCACCCAGATCAAACAGGATTTATACCAAAACGATATTCCTCATACAATTCTTCAATTGATTATTCAATATTATATATTCGAAAAGAGGTATTAATAAAGAACTAGTAATTATATCATTAGATGCGGAGAAAACCTTTGACCAGGTGGGATGGTCTTACTTGTTTTCGGTTATGGAAACTTTTAAGTTGGGGGAGAAGTTTATTACTTGGGTTAAATTATTATACACTAATCCAACAGCCAGAATAATAACAAATCAAATGCTATCAACTAAATTTAATCTGTTTCGAGGCTGCAGACAAGGTTGTCCTTTATCCCCGCTACTGTTTGCACTTGCAATAGAACCATTAGCTCAATGTGTGAAATTACATCCTGAAATATATGGGTATGACACCAGAGATACTGAAAATAAAATCTCCTTATATGCGGATGATGTATTACTTTATATTACAAAGCCGGAAATTAGTATCCTAAATTTACTAAAATTAATAACTGAATTTGGATTATTTTCAGGATATAGTATTAATTGGAATAAAAGTGAACTTATGCCAATAATGGTAAATAACTTACATGTATTACAACAATTTCCTTTTAAGATAGCAAACAAAAAAAATTAAATATCTTGGAATTTATGTAACAAAAAGATTTGATTCTTTATTTAAATCCAATTTTCCACTTTTATTGAATAAATTAAATAAGAACATTTTATATTGGAAAACATTACCTATCTCAATGCTAGGTAGAATTAATGCAATAAAAATGATTTTTCTCCCGCAATTACTATATCTTTTCCAATTGATTCCGATATATCTTCCTATTTTAAATATTACATAGACTACATTATTCAAAATCCAAACTACATAGTATTTTTTCAAAAGTATCTGCCATATGTGATGAATGTCAGCACTTAGAAGCTAACTTAACGCATTCATTTACAAATTGTGTAAAAATTACTAAATTTTGGACAGAAATATTTAAGATAATTTCGAATGTTGTTAATATAAATCTAATCCCTGACTCAAAGTTAATAATATTGGGAATATTAGAAACAGATCAATTAATAACAACGAATCAAAGAATTTTTATTGATTACAGTTTAATAATTGGGAAAAAATAATATTGAAATTCTGAAAAGGCCCTACATCCCCCACAATTAAAATGTGGATTACAGGAATGTCGGAGGCACTTCATCTGGAAAGATTAAGGCTTGTCCTACTGGACAAGTTGGATCTTTTCAGAGGAGTATGGTCTCCATTTACTGAATATTTAAAGGGTCAAAGTGGCTCGGTACGAGAGCCTGACTGAAGCCTGAATAATGAAATGGATGAAGAATCATGTATAACAAATCATGGATATATCTCCAATGATGGATAACTTTTTTAATACTCCACTCATTTCTTTATTTTTGATTTCCTACTTTTACTTTATTTTTCTCTATCTTTTCCCACCAGCAAAAAAATGTATAGAAATATAAATAAGACATAATTGTTAATATTAATAATATTACAAATGTATGTGAGAAGTATATTCTATTAATATGTACTTACGTCTAATAAAAATATTTAACAAAAAAATATATATATTACATTCAAGTGTAATTTAAAAGACTCGCTACAGAATGCACCAGATTGCATACTTTCAAGTTGAAATATCCAAATGCTCCATACCAATGGGAGGGGGGCACACTACCCTCCCCCTCCCCCTCCCCCTCATTTTTCCACATTAAACTTTTCATTTGCCATCAATTTGCCCATCTGTCATGTATTTGTTCATTCACCCGACTTGCCCAAATCGCTTTGGAGCCTCTGCATACTCCTCACACCTCACACTTCATCCCAGCTTTTTGTGGTCTGTAAACAAGTTCCCTCTTAAATAATTAAAATATATTGTGAACAGCTGTTGCCCAAGTACTGATCCTTGGGGCAGCCTACAATCTGTACCTGCCATGCAGAAACAAACTCCTTAAGTCTGAAGAAAGTCAAGACCTTTCTTGAGACTTAAAGTAGGGTGTTTGAGATTTTTTTGTTTTATATTCTCTGCAATCTCACATTTTTTGCAATATCCAGAATTTTGCCAATTAGATTTTTTACATTAATCTGTAGATCAAAGCTAAGGGTGAAGGGGAAAACACATGTAATTTATTACTAGACTAAGTGGGACCCATTGGGTCCCATGTCCATGGGAGGGTCCCATGTCCATGTCCAACACAATATTCCACCTCTCCACCAACCAACTAACCACCACCACCACCACATTTGCTTTGCTTTTTAAACCCACCACCACCACCCCCACATTTGCTTTGCTTTTTAAACCCACCGCCGCCACCACCACATTCGCTTTGCTTTTTAAACCCACCACCACCACATTTCCTTTGCGTTTTACAACCAACCAACCAACCACCACCACCCCCACATTTGCTTTGCTTTTCCAACCCACCCACCACCACCACATTTGCTTTTTCAAACCACATTAAGGGCACTCACAGGTAAGTAAAACCACACACAGTTTGGTAGACATGTGTTCAGTTTTATTCACAGCTCAGATGGAGAGTCGTGACCTTTCGCTCCCCCATCTTGCAGAGACTGAGGCAGTCCATACTTCCAGGTTTTATAGTCCCTCCCCCTCCCACCAGAAGGGGCATGGCCTTCATGGTGTGATTGACAGGGCAGTATCTCAACATTTAAAAAACATTAATAAGTCTTTTACTTTTCATTGATGGGAAAAATCCTCTTGTCCTGCGCAGCGGAGTGGGACTCTAAGTAAGATGGCCAAAAATCACAGCCGTAAGTGGTAAGCGTTTTTTCTAAAATCAATATGCATTGCAAACAGGAAGTGGTCAAGATTTGAGTTTTAATTATATAGATAAGATCATAAGTAATAGGAGCAAAATTAGGCCATTTGGCCCATCAAGTCTACTTTGCCATTCAATCATGGCTGATCTATCTCCCCCTCCTAACTCCATTCTCCTGCCTTCTCCCCATAACTTCTGACACCCGTACTAATCAAGAATCTATCTCTGCCTTAAATATATCCACTGATGTTGCCTCCACTGCCTTCTGTGGCAAATAATTCCACAGATTCACCACTCTCAGGCTGAAGATTTATTTGATGTGCCAAGAGATTGTGAGAACAAATTCTGCAACAGGAATCTAGGTTATAAGATTTGTTAGTGTAAGGCAATGTGGAGAACGGAATGAAATATCAATCGCATGGAAGAAAGAAAACACAATGCATTGTGGCTTAGAATACATCTCGCATTAAGTGATTTGGTTTATTAATCATTGGTGATCTGGCATACACAACAAATAATTTATAAAGATTAAATACAATTGTAATAGAGCTGGAAGACCTTCGCAATACTTCGCTTCAGCTTCACTATTAGTCTCTCCTTCATCGACTGTTAAAGGAAGGTACAGGTTCACCACTGGGAGGCAGCATTACCATAGTCTACATTGAACCAATATAAAGCCTCTGTTTAAAGAACTATTTGCCTGCATTTCATTGTGTTTCATGTAGAACTGCTAAAATTTCGTTCCATACCGACTAATGAGTTCTGGGCATTGTACCGAAAGGAATTACATATACAGTGCCAATGCTGATCTTTACGGACATGAAGAAATTTAGGAATAAATTATTTGTTGTGTTGTTGCATTTAATGTGTCTGTAAAGCTGCTGCAAGAAATAATTGTATTGTTCCTCTCCTGGTGCTGAAGAAGAAACTGTGTGTTTGCTTTAATACTTTAGTTAAAATGGTAGAAGGTTGTTTTGATTTTCCTTTAAATGTAATCAATTGCAGTTTTATTGATAGCTGTAAAATGTTTATCAGAGTTGAAATATCTTGATAGCTTAAACGTAACTGATCTGGGGCAGGGCCTTGCTGCTTGTCAAGGGTACACGGTGTATTTTCATGAGTAATATTTGCTTTGATGGCACTGTTCAAAGCCGATGCCTCACATAAAGTCTTGCTGCTGAACTCGGGGAACCTTCTTGACCACAAGGTCCAGTCAAAACACTTTTCTTCCACCTATACCAGTTTCCTCTCTTCCTCTCTCTTTCATTTGACGCTTGATTCCAAGGAGGTTATCTTCATCCCCTACCATGAAAACAGGGCCTGCCGGTCATATCCCAGATCACTACAGCTGGCAGCCTTGGGAATAGTGCATGCATCGATTGCCACCTTTCAAAATTGTACAGATTATGGTACAGGTCCTCCAGTGATGTTGCCTGATCCACTGAGTTACTCCGACATTTTGTCTTTTTCCAAAAATAAATCTTGGGCACTGCCATGGAATAATTGATTAACTTTCCAGATGCAGAGAAGAGTGGAAATGTTTTGTCTCTGCCCTAATCTTCACGGAGCAAAATATGAGAGAGCCCCAGTCGTTTTAAAAACAAAACAGAAATTTCACAGCATCAAGTTAAAACAGTTTTTCTTTAATATTTGGCAACACAACTTTGTTCTTCCCCATAAACATTTTTTTTCATTTTACTTTCCATGCAGTGTTGACTAGTTCTCTGTTCAATACTTTTACATCAGCAGCCTAATAGGATGTCAGATTTGATTTTGAACCTGTTTGGTTAAATTAACAACTACTGATTGCCTGCATTTCAACGGTCAATCACACGGGTGCACTGAAAATACTTTTGAGGCTGATTTGAAATGACTTGTGTGGACAGTTGGATTATTGTGGTGCTTGTTACATATGCAGCATGGTGAATTAACTAACCACTTGGATGTAACCATTCACTGCTATCCTCAGCAGCCAAGGTAGGAGGTGGAATGAAGGTGTAGAATAGTTGTATACATCTATTTAGGTATTCCCTCTGTAAAACTTAAACTTAAGTTTTGTTTTCTAAAACTTTTGAAAGTTTGGTTAGTAATTATTACAGAAAACATATTTCAGATGTTTTCGAGGTTTTTAGATGGGCACATGGAGTTGCAGGGAATAGAGGGATATGGATCATGTATAGGCAGATGACATTAGTTTAACTTGGCATCATGTTCGGTACAGACATTGTGGGCTGAAGGGCCCATTCCTGTGCAGTACTGCTCTATGTTCTAAGTAATTCAGTCTGGATAGCAGATGTTACCTCCCTTTACTATAACTGGAGTCTTCTTAAACTATGAAGCTGCCCACTTGATAGTCAGCGGCCAAATTAATACTTGTAAATCATCATTTAGGGCCCGAATGTCATTTCAATGAATGGCTGTGTTTGACATCTGGTATAAATTACTCATCCTTAATGGAAGTCAAGGAAGTTGCAGATGCTGAAATTCTGAAATTAAAACAGAAAATGCTGTAAATACTCAGCAGGTCAGGTGGAATCTGTGAAAAGAGGAACGGGGGTGATGTTTCTATTCTTGTCCATGCTCAATGGAGACGGTGAGAGAATTTTACTTCCACATTTTGCATCCTGGATTTTTGCACTCCCTTCCCTTTCCTTATAGTACCGAGGCCTCTATAGATAGTTCTATGAATTGAAACTTTTGGGAGGCAGCTGTCTGGTGGGAATGCAAATGTGACCAAGAAACTAAACTAACTCCGGCTTAACTCGTGGCGTGGGTGTGTTTGGCATTCACTTGATCTCCATCACCCTCAACTCGAAAACTCTGCCTACTAAGATAAAGCTTTTCCTTAATTAAAATATGTCCATCGTTCAGAGCAGGGTTCTCACCAATTTAATACTTCCCATTTTTTAAATCACCGACATTCTGTATCATCCGCAGATCCTGATTCTCAATTTAGCACCATACGGTCTCCGTTTTTAAAACAAATCTGGAATTTCCCGGACTTACATCTTATTTCGCCTGAGTACGTGTGGCATGCGTGATGCTCGTGTTCTTTTCCACAGGACATCATAACTCTGGGACAGGCCAGATGCACCAGTACATTGATTGATTGAATGATACAGCACGGAAATGGGGCCTTCAACCCACTGAATCAGCATCCACCATTTCCCCCGTCAAATTATTGCTTTATTTTTGGCCTTTGCGATCCCAGGAGAATTATTCCAGATTGTATGTGATTTACTACGCAGCACAGTCTAGAGAGGCTGTGCAGAACATTTAAACCATTACACCTCCCCATCCACCTCCCCCACACTTCTAACCTGCCTTGGGGAATATTTCCAGAGTGAACACCTTCACAGTGATAACCAGAAAATGCAGTAGACATTGTTATAGCAGAAAACGACAGGCATCACTTGGAACTGCAGATGCTGGTTTACAAAAAGAGACACAAAGTGCTGGAGTAACGCAGCAGGCAGCGGGAAAATGACTGGTGCCTCACTGAAATGTATCAGAGGGTAGAAATGTGAAAGAACGTGAGGAAATACAGCAACCGATTAGTGGATAGCATGCGACCGCAAACAGCTGTGTAGGAATGATCAGACGATGCCTTTTGTGAACTTGATTGAGGGATAATTATTCACAACAAAACTGGAGGGACAAAAGTTACCAGAATACTGCGGTGGATTTTTCATCTGCATCCAGATCCACACTTGTTTTCTTTTTCCAATGGACTGACTCTGCAGGATTGGAATCGCCCCTGTCCTCAGCCAGGACTTCAATTACCAACTGCCCTGTGTCGAGCGCTGACTCGGAATTCTGAGTAACTTACAAAAAAATCATAACTTACGACTGCAATTTGACAGCTTACAACAATCTTAATATAACAACTGAACACAAGGATCTGGCTTCTTTTCACTCCACCCTTCCTTGCTGTGTTAAAATCTGCATTACATTCATGAATGTTTCGAGTGCAATCCCACTGAGAAGCGAATGACCACTTCTCTGACTTCAACTCCTGTCCCATTCGAGCTCCCGTCTCAGCGAAGCTCAGTGGTGCAGCTGGTAGAGTTGCTTCCTCGCAGCGCCAAAGACCTGGCTTCAATCCTCACCTCCGGGTGGTCCAATTTCCTCCCTCATCCCCAAAACCTGCGGCTTATTAGGTTGTTTGAGTCGTATAGATGGAAGCTCCCCCTTCAACTCACCCAATCCATGTCATTGAAATTGCCCCTTGTATGCAAGTGAGTGGTTGAATCTGGGGGTAATTGATGAGAATGTGAGTAGAATCAAATTTGCTTAGGGTGGCAACAGTGTAATGGGTGGTTCATCGGCATGGATTGGGTTGTCTAAAAGGGTTGCTTCTACCTCCATGTAGGTCCAGTCCAACTTTTTTCTGTGAGTGAACAGTTCCTCTCGGCTGAACACAGTAACGTTGTGACTGAGGTTGTCTGACCGCCACAAAATAGAAACTACAGATATCTCGGTGATCTCACACTATTTTTAAAGGAATTTGAGAAACTCGCACACATGAGACCAGTTTGAAGTTTATAGAAACATAGAAACATAGAAAATAGGTGCAGGAGTTGGCCATTTGGCCCTTCGAGCCTGCACTGTCATTCAATATGATCATGGCTGATCATCCAACTCAGTTTCCCATACCTGCCTTCTCTCCATACCCCCTGATCCCCTTAGCCACAAGGGCCACATCTAACTGCTTCTTAAATATAGCCAATGAACTGGCCTCAACTACCTTCTGTGGCAGAGAATTCCAGAGATTCACCACTCTCTTTGTGAAAAATGTTTTTCTCATCTCGGTCCTAAAAGACTTCCCCCTTATCCTTAAACTGTGACAAAGGTTTCAAAACACTTTGTTGGAATAAGCTGGCTCCATGAATATTCTAAGAGTTCCTTAGGACTAAAACTGTAGGTCTAATGAGCCTTCAGTGAAGTCTTGTCAAGGAAAGCTCCATGGATGCATAAACATCCCAGGTGGCCAGAGATGTTGACTACTTCTCTGATTTCTGAGCCATTTGAAGGTTGTTTTTTTTTTCAAGTGTGTCAGTATGAAGAACTACAATATTTTGAAGCCAAGCATTATCCTACACACCAGGGACAATTTATAATGTTTACCACAGCCAATCTGTACGTCTATGGAGTGTGGGAGGTAAACGGAGCACCCGGATAAAAACCCACGCGGACACAGGGAGAATGTACCAGCTCCGTACAGACAGCACCCATAGTCAGGATTGAACCCGGGTCTCTGGCAAGATAGCAACTCCACCGCCTCGCCACCTCCCACCCCCCCCCCCCCCCCCCCCCCCCCCCCCTCTTTTTTTTGCTGCTTATCTTGCTGCAGCTCAGTTTTTCTCACCCTTGCATCTGAGGGCTCAAAACTCGCTCCAGAGGCAATCCAGTCTGACCCTACAGTGCAGCACCAGAGAGTGCTACGTTGTCGGAGGTGTCACCTTTCATGGTCGATGGTAAACTGTGACTCGCTGCCTCAAATGTTGGGTGCAACAATATCCACTGTACGATTCCAGCGGCCATTCTCCCTGACATCCTGGCAAATATTTATCCCTCAATCAAGATCACTCAATACATTATCTCATCGTTCCTCCAGTGCTGTTTGTGGAAGCTTCCTATCCACGAACAAGTGGCTTTATTTGGGAAGGATCTGCAGATGCTGGTTTAAACCGAAGATAGACACAAAATGCTGGAGCAACCGGATAGAGGGAATGGGTGATGTTTTGGGTCAGACTGAAGAAGGGTCTTGACCCCAAAATGTCACCTGTCCCTTCTATCCAGAGCTGTTGCCTGCCCTGCTGAGTTATTCCAACATTTTGCGTCTATCTTTGGCTTTATTTCCGTGTTCATTCCTTCAGTTTACCCGTCTTCAATTCATTGTCTAACCAGCAGTGGTCGATCATGCATGGTTCCAAACAATTTGATATCAATTACCACGGGAGAAATCTTCCCATATGAAATCTTAACACGCTTTGCAGTCATTTTTGTCAGTTTAAGACAACTGAAATAACACCAGTATTAAATAGCATCCTTGGTAAGATTGCACTAAATTTCTGTTAAAAAGTACCAGTCAGGTGAGAAATACACGTCATGACTGATTAAATAAGGTATAAAGGATTCAGATTAGTTCCATGAAGTAGCTTAGTATATATATTATCTTCCTGTCGCATTCTGTTTGGTTGAAGCAGGTCAGTGGACAACCTGATTAGAAGCAAATTGTCTTGGGAAGGAGTTGCTCGAATATCTTTAAACTTCATTCAATCACAGATGCTTCTCCAAAACTCTAAATGAAATCTTAATGAGGGGCAGCATTAAACTATTAGATTAGCTGAAATACAAAGGAAATAGACCCTTGATACTGAGGTGGAAAATCAACAGTGTCAATTGGCTATCCAGCTGACAAATAGAAGAGTCAAGAGTTTTATTGTCATGTGTCCCAGATAGGACAATGACAATCTTACTTGCTGCAGCACAACAGAATATGTAAACAGCATGATACAAAACAGAAGATAAAAGTTCAGTGTGTCTATAGACTATAGACCATATATACACAATAAATAAACAGATAAACAGAATATTAAATGGAAACAAGAATATGCAGCTCCATAGGGCAGTCACCGTCCCTGATAATAGGGCGGCACTCTGAGATTATAAACTGTAACCTGAAAACTCCAGAATGTGAAAAACAATAAACTCTTAAGCTGAGAAAATGGAGCAGCTGGGCTTGTACACTCTGGAGTTTAGAAGGATGAGAGGGGATCTCATTGAAACATTTAAGATTGTTAAGGGCTTGGACACATTAGAGGCAGGAAACATGTTCCCGATGTTAGGGGAGTCCTGAACCAGGAGCCACAGTTTATGAATAAGGAGTAAGCCATTTAGAACGGAGACGAGGAAACACTTTTTCTCACAGAGAGTGGTGAGTCTGTGGAATTCTCTGCCTCAAAAGCGGTGGAGGCAGGTTCTCTGGATGCTTTCAAGAGAGACCTAGATAGAGCTCTTAAAAATAGCGGAGTCAGGGGATATGGGGAGAAGGCAGGAACGGGGTGCTGATTGGGGATGATCAGCCATAATCACATTGAATGGCGGTGCTGGCTCGAAGGGCCAAACGGCCTACTCCTGCACTTATCGTCTATTGTCTATTGTCTATTGTCTATTGTCTATTGTCATGCTGAAGCACTGAAAATTCAGACAGTCCAGTACAGATGACCACTACATTATGACCATCCAGGTAACAAAAAGTGTTAGAGATATGGAAAACGTTTAGAACGTTTTGGAGATACAGCGTGGAAACAGGCCCTTCGACCCATCAATTAAGGGACAGAAGTTTAGGGGTAACGTGAGGGGGAACTTCTTTACTCGGAGGGTGGTGGCTGTGTGGAATGAGCTTCCAGCAGAGGTGGTGGAGGCAGGATCGATTTTAACATTTAAAAGTAAAGTGGATAGGTATATGGACATGAAGGGAATGGAGGGGTATGGTCTGAGTGCAGGTAGATGGGACTAGGGGAAAACAAATGGTCGGCACGGACTGGAAGGGCCGAGAGGGCCTGTCTCCGTGCTGTAATTGTTATATGGTTATATGGTTAAATGACGAGAGAACTCCTCAGGACCTCAGTCTGACTGAGTTTCTAACTTTGAGTCGTAATGAAAATTTTCTGATAGTTCAGGCCCAAAGTCGTTACACTCCAACATTTGCAGAAGCAGAAACACATACTTTCCTCCCATGTAAGGAGATGTATTTGTCCAATGTTTTACCTGGCCCAAGGGTTCATCTACCATTGTTTCATCCACGTGTACAATTTAGTTCAGACTGAGATGTCTGAATGACAATAAAGGATACTTTACTTTACTTATGTGTACCTTGTTAAAATAATCAACTAACTTCTGAGTTACCTCGGAATACCTTGTTAGATGTCATCTGCACATTTGACAGGCTTGCATTAAATCTTTAAATCGTTGTCAAGAACAGTGACTCACTGCTTACACACAGCTAATTAAATTGAAGACACGAGAAACTCCAGATGCAGGAATCTTGAGGTAAAAAACAAACCCAAACTGCTGGTAGAACTCGGGGGTCGAGCAAGGAAAGTAATGGACATGACCTTTTGGATTGAGACCCTTCATCGGACTAGAGAGGCATGGAAATATCTGGCACAAAGACGCTTTGGGAAGAAGTAGGGCAAGATGTAGTTAGTGTTAGGTGGCTCCATGTATTACTTACCAGAGCTTGCCTCATCCCTTCCCCTCACCTCTTTCTACCAGCTTTCTCCGCTCTACTCCGTCAGCCTTAAGGATGCCATTAAGCTGGAAGGTGCGCAGAGAAGATTTACGAGGATGTTGTCAGGACTCTAGTGCCTGCACTATAGGGAGAGGTTGGGCAGGCTAGGGTGAGGGTGATCTGGTGAAGGCGTGTAAAATCACGAGGGGAATAGTTAGGGTGAATTCACAGAGTCTTTTACCTAGTGTCTAGGAATCAAGAACTAGGCGGCATAGGTTTAGATTGAGAGGTGAAAGAGTTAATAGGAATCTCAAAAGGTGGTGGGTACATGGAAGGAGCTGCCAGAGGAATTAGTTGGGGCAAGTACAATAACAATGTTTAAAAGACATTCGGATAGACACATGGATATGAAGGTTTAGAGAAATATGCACTAATCACGATAGATGAGACTAGTTTAGATGGGGCATCTTGGTTGACATGGACAAGTTGGGTGAAGGGCCTGTTTTGGAGCTGTATGACTTTATGACTCTAGGGGTCCTGACCCAAAACATTGTCTGTCCATTTCCCTCCACAGATGCTGCCTGATTTGCTGAGTTCCTCCGGCAGTTTATTGTTTTTTTTACAAAGCAGGATGTTAATAAAAATTACAGATTTAGCTGCGTGTTTTATAACCATACAGCTTGTGCGTTAACTCTAAACATGAGTGTACAATCCCCTCCCTGAGAAAGATACAATGCCCAGGTTATCATAAAGCAGTTTCTGGGCAACTAAGTGTGTTCATTAAGTGTTGTCACTGTCCTAGTGTCAGAATGCAGAAACCAAGTTGCATCGAGCATGATCAGATAACCTATTTAAGTCATGGTGTTTGGGAAAAAATTGCTGGGACTACCATTTTTTTCAACATTGTAATGTGGGGGTGGCACGGTGGCGCAGCGGTAGAGTTGCTGCCTCACTGCGTCAGAGACCTGGGATCGATCCTGACAATGGGTACTGTCTGCATGGAGTTTGTACCTTCTTCCTGTGACCATGTGGATTTTCTCCGAGTGCTCTGGTTTCCTCCCACACTCCAAAGACGTACAGGTTTGTAGGTTAATTGGCGTTGGTAAAAAAATTAAATTGTCCCTGGTGTGTAGGATAGTGCTAGTGTGCGGGGTGATCGCTGATCAGCCAGCGCAGCCCTGGTGGGCCGAATGGCTTGTTTCCATGCTGTATCTCCAAAGCCTACGTTTAAATACCAACATTGTACCTCACTGCCCATTTACTGGTTTCCATAGTGCGAGATATATGGGTCAACATCATCCAGTGCCTACCATATACTCAAATGGTACCCGATGAATGTGGCACCTTATTAATTTAAATGACACTTAGAAACACATTATTAGAAATGTCTATAAACACATTATAGAAACTTGAGATGATGAATTTGCAAGAGACCTTCGAAGATGGAACCAGCAGATGTAGGGTATTTGCCTTTCAAGATGGCATTTGATGAGGTGCCATATAATGCTTACTGTGGAAGATAAGAATGCATGCTGTGGGTAAGATGGGGAAACATGGATAGGGAAGTGATTAACTAACAGAAAACACGTAGGAAGGAACTGGTTTAAACCAAAGATAGACACAAAAAGCTGGAGTAACTCAGCGGGACAGGCAGCATCTCTGGAGAGAAGGAATGGTTAACGGTTCGGGTCGAGACCATTCTTCAGAGTAGTCAGGCAAAAGAGAAGCTAGAGATGTAGACTATGATGTAGAGAGATAAAGAACAATGAATGAAAGATATGCAAAAAAAAGTAACGATGATAAATGAAACAGGCCATTGTTAGCTGTTTGTTGGGTGAAACCGAGAAGCTGTTGCAACTTGGGTAGGGGAGGGATAGAGAGAGAGGGAATGCAGAAGTTACAGAAATCAATATTCATACCACTGGGCTGTAAGCTGCCCAAGCAAAATATGAGACGCTGTTCCAGAAAACTGGGTTGGGATAAATGTAATTTCTTTGGATTGGGAATCTGAAACTGGGATAAATCAAAGGGATCAATACTAGACTTCAACTATCTCCAATCTACATTTGTAACATGTTTGGGTGCTGAGTGTGCAGTGGCCAGCCTTGCCGATGATACAAAATAGGTTGGTAATAAGAAACAGAAAATGCAGGAAGCACTCAATAAGTCAGGCAGCACCTGTGGAAAGTGAAATTCAATATTATTGTTTCAGATCAAAGTCCTTTTGTCAGAACCTTAAAAAAGAGAGGAAACGATGTAATGACAACTGCAGATTGTGGTTTATACTGTATCAAAGATAGACACAAAATGCTGGAGTAACTAAATGTGTCAGGCAGCATCTCTGGAGAAAACAGATTGGTGATATTTTAGGTTTTAGGTCTGAAGTCTGAAGAAGGGTTCTGACCCGAAATGTCACCCATCCATTTTCTCCAGAGATGCTGTCCGACCCGTTGAGTTACTCCAGCACTTTGTGTCTATCTGCAGGATGGATGGTGTTAGTGGATATTAAGCTGTAGATGTGAGTTAGCAAATTGTAAGTGAGTGAGTAAGTTGTGAGGAGGAATCAAAGAATGAGAATATAAATAAATGAAGTCAGTGGGAAAGCAATTGAATTATAATGTGGGAAAATGTGAGGCTGTTCATTTTGGAAGGAAGAGTGAGAAAGAAAATTGTTATTTAAATAGAGAGGGGGTAAAAAGTGTGTCATCCCATGAGATGCAAGGGTTCTAATACATGAAGCATTAAAGGTGGACCGCAGAACTAGCCAGTAATTGCAAAGGCAAATTAAATGTTGACCTTTATTGCAAAGGGCATGTGGTATTAGTGGGAAGAAGTTCTGTCACATTTTTCCAAGAGCATTAGGAGTGCTGCATGAAATCCTGGTCTCTGTATTCAAGGATGGATAGAGTCATAGTGTTATCGAGTGATACAGCATAGAAACAGTACCTGTCTAGCTGTTTCTTAAACGTTGGGATAGTCCTTGCCTCAACTACCTCCTCTCGCAGCTGGTTTCATACACCCACCACCCTTTGTGTGAAAAGCTTAGACAATAGATAATAGACAGTAGACTTAGAAACATAGAAAATAGGTGCAGGAGGAGGCCCTTTGAGCCAGCAACCGCCATTCATTGTGATCATGGCTGATCGTCCCCAATCAATAACCGGTGCCTGCCTTCTTCCCATATCCCTTGATTCCACTTGCCCCTAGAGCTCTATCTAACTCTCTCTTAAATCCATCCAGTGATTTGGCCTCCACTGCCCTCTGTGGCAGGGAATTCCACAAATCCACAACTCTCTGGGTGATTTTTTTTTCTCACCTCAGTCTTAAATGGCCTCCCCTTTATTCTAAGACTGTGGCCCCTGGTTCTGGACTCGCCCAACATTGAGAACATTTTTCCTGCATCTAGCTTGTCCAGTCCTTTTATAATTTTATGTGTTTCGATAAGATTCTCCCTCATCCTTCTAAACTCCAGTGAATACAAGCCAAGTCTTTTCAATCTTTCCTCGTGTGACAGTCCCGCCATCCCAGGGATCAATCTCGTGAACCTACGCTGCACTGCCTCAATCACAAGGATGTCCTTCCTCAAATTTGGAGACCAAAACTGTACACAATATTCCAGATGTGATCTTACCAGAGCCCTATACAACTGCAGAAGAACCTCTCCTATATTGAAATCCTCTTGTTATGAAGGCCAACATTTCATTAGCTTTCTTCACTGCCTGCTGTACCTGCACACCAACTTTCAGTGACTTGAAGTACAAGGACACCCAGGTCTCGCTGTACCTCCCCCTTACCTAACCGAACCCCATTGAGATAATAATCTGCCCCCTTGTTTTTGCAACCAAAGTGGATAACCTCACATTTATCTATATTATACTGCATCTGCCACGCAACTGTCCACACACTCAACCTGTCCAGGTCACCCTGCAACCTCCTAACATCCTCTTCACAGTTCACACTGCCACCCAACTTGCCCTCAGATTCCTATTTAAATAATTTCCCTTTTATCTAAAACCTATGTCCCCTGGTCCTCGATGTGCCTCTAACTGAACGGTAGACAGAGAAAGTTCACAAGGTTGCTTCCTAAGTAAATGAAGAATATGGTGGAGGAGGTTGATCTGATACACCAGAGTTTAGAATAATGGAAGGTGATCTCATTGAAATATATAACATTATACAATATTACAATATACATCAATGATTTAGATGAAGAGAAGAAACATGAGCAAATTTGCAGATGACACAAAGCTGGGTGGCAGTCTGAACTGAGAGGAGGATGCTATGAGAATGCAGGGTGACTTGGACAGGTTGGGTGAGTGGGCAGATGGATGGCAGATGCAGTTTAATGTGGATAAATGTGAGGTTATCCACTTTGGTAGGAAAAACAGGAAAGCAGATTACTATCTAAATAGTGTCAAGTTGGGAAAAGGGGAAGTACAACGGGATCTGGGGGTCCTTGTTCATCATTCAATGAAAGTAAGCATGCAGGTTCAGCAGGCAGTGAAGAAAGTGAATGGCATGTTGGCCTTCATAACAAGAGGAGTAAGTATAGGAGCAAAGAGAACCTTCTGCAGTTGTATAGGGCCCTAGCGAGACCACACCAGGAGTATTGTGTGCAGTTTTGGTCCCCTAATTTGAGGAAGAACATTCTTGCTATTGAGGGAGTGCAGCGTAGGTTTACAAGGTTAATTCCCGCGATGGCGGGACTGTCATATGCTGAGAGAATGGAGAGGCTGGGCTTGTATACTCTGGAGTTTAGAAGGATGAGAGGGGATCTTATTGAAACATATAAGATTATTAGGGGTTTGGACAGGCTAGAGGCAAGAAACATGTTCCCAATGTGGGGGTCCAGAGCCAGAGACTTCAGTTTAAGAATAAGGCATAAGCCATTTAGAACAGAGATAAGGAAACACTTTTTCTCACAGAGAGTTGTGAGTCTGTGGAATTCTCTGCTTCAGAGGGTGGTGGAGGCGGATTCTCTGGATGCTTTCAGGAGAGAGCTAGATAGGGCTCTTAAAGATAGCGGAGTCAGGGGACATGGGGAGAAGGCAGGAACGGGGCACTGATTGGGGATGATCAGCATGATCACATTGAAATGCGGTGCTGGCTTGAAGGGCCGAATGGCGTACTCCTGCACCTATTGTCTATTTCTATTGCACTCTGTTTACTTGTTTGCAATTTGTTGCTGACAGTAGTGTGTCTACGTTAGAGAAAGCAAATACAGGTTTCAAATGCTCCAATGATGTCCAACATACAACACTTCATCTTCTGAAAGGTCATAAAGTCATGGTGTCCTGGGGTGAAATAGCACAGAAACTGGCCCAACAGGTCCATTTGACCACCAAATGTCCATCTATACTAATCCCATTTTCCAGTAGTCGCCTTCTACAGTATGTCTGGTTTTCAAGTTCCTATCTGAATATTTTTAGTTTAGTTTAGAGATGCAGCATGGAAAAAGGCCCTTCAGCCCACATAGTCTATGCACCTGGTAGACCTGCTGCCTCACAGTGCCATAGATTCTGGTTTAATCCTGACCACGGGTGCTCTTTGTGTGGAATTTGCATGTTCTTTCGGTGACTGCGTGGCTTTCCTCCAGGTGCTCTGGTTTCCACCCACATCCCAAAGGCATGTGGGTTTGTAGGTTAAATGGCCTCGGTAAATTGTCCCATGTGTGTGGGGAGTGGTTGCAAAAGTGGGATAAAATAGAACTAATATGAACATAGAACTAGTGCTGGTAACTAGGCAAGGACTTGTTGGGCCAAAGGGGCTGTTTCAGTGCTGCATCTTTCAATCAATCAATCAACAACAATACTGTCACAAGGTTTGGAAAGTGACTAATTTGCTCCTTGCCCCAAACAGCTCCTGAAAGATTGATGATCTTGTTAAATAATGCAACTTCTTCTGTCTTCAAGATGCTTGGTTGTCTGTGTGAGTACAATTGGTTCCATCGCTGAGGTCTAATTTGGAAGCACTGTTGTCAAAATCTGATGCATGTCCATCAATATTATTTTGTACTCAGGAGCCAAGGAGTGTGGGAGGGACAGGGAAAATTATGTTTTGGCCAACAGTGGATTAACTGTATCTCACTGAAAGTTCGAGGAAGTCTCATTTGCCCGTGCCTGCTCCATATCCGAACAAACCTTTCCTGTCCATATACTTGTCCAAGTTTCTTATAAATGTCAAAATGACATCCACTACATCCACCGGCAGCTCGTTCCACGTGCGCACCACCATCTCCGTGAAAATGTTGCCTCTTGGGTCTTTTAAATTTTTTTCCCTCTCGTCTTGATGGAAGATGGGGGCATTGAGCCAGTAGGGGGAGCGTGTTTGTGGTAAGATGGTGGAAGGCGATGTGGAACCTTCTGCCCCTCATCCCCAACTCACCTGGTTCCACCGTTGTCCCCTGGTGCCAGCTGCCCCGCTGGGGTGGAAGATTGCAACCTTCACGTGGTCCGCCCTGTTTCGACAAATGCATTCAACACGGCGTGCGCAATCAAATAAGATCAAATAGAACAAGTTGTCGTACAACTTTAGGCTGTGCACGCCATATGCAAGAAGAAGCAGCTGCCCCTCTCTCCTCTTTTTTACGGGACATAACTGCAAGATAAGGGTCACTCCTTGCACTTGTCTGCCCCTGGGTATGGAGAAATCATTAGGTATATTTGAGGTGCAGATAGATGAATGTGGACTTCCGGTGGCACTATGGAGGGCTAGAGGGTAACGCCAGCCAGCTCCTCGTAAAAAACTGAGAACAATCGGGGAGAAACCGACCTACCTGCTGCCTGCTGTCTCTGCACCGATTGCTGTGAGTGACGTCATCAGGCGCGCGACTTACTACGTCTACACAGCGCAGCCCACCCGCGGATAAACCGAAAAGTTGGGTTACCAGGCTGAAACCGGGGGAAGGCCTGACTGAAGCCTCGGGCTCAGGTAGGACGTTATCCCAAGAAGATGTGTCGAAAAAAACAACGAAAAAATCGGAAGGTGAAGAACTTAAAACTTTTATTGCATGTGAAATTGGTGGTTTAGGGGAAGAAATAAAGCTGATGAATGTTGGTGAAGAAATAAAAAAAAAATCAAGGAGGAAATGAAGGACTTAAAGCTTGAAATTAATACCACGGCTAAGAATACATCAGATGAATTGAAGAAAGAAATTGCAGAAATATTGATTGGTCTGACAAAGGAGACGAATGATTAAATCAAAAATATGAAAACTGATTTTGAAGAAAGGTTGAATCCTGTGGAACAGCCACTGAATCAACAGACTGCATGGTTTAAGGGAAGAAATAAAGCTGATAAATGTTGGTGAAGAAATAAAAAAAATCAAGGAGGAAATGAAGGACTCGAAATTAATACCAACATTAATACCACGACTAAGAATACATCGGATGATTTGAAGAAAGAAATCGCAGAAATAATGATTGGACTGGCAAAGGAGACGAATGATAAAATCAAAAATGTGAAAACTGATTTTGAAGAAAGGCTGAATCCTATGGAGCAGGCACTGAACCAACAGACTGTTGCCATAAAAGACCTTGAAGAACTAGCCGAAACAAGTGATCAGACTACAGCAAAGCTTATTACAGAAAATCAACGTCTAACTGAATTACTGGGCAAAATAACCGAGAAATGTACTGAATTGGAAGGTCGCCAGAGAAGACAGAACCTAAGAATTGCGGGTATTCCAGAAGGGGAAGAGAAAGATCAAGATCCCCGAGAATTCACTGCAAATTTACTGCAAAAAGTTTTATCTCTGGGACAAAAGCCTTTACTAGCCCGAGCACAAAGAGTGATGAGACGTCAGACAAGACAAACGCTCCCCCAAGACAAATGATAATAAAAGTACAGTACGACCACGTCTTGGAGGAGATAATGCAAAAAACATCAAGAAACAGAAGTCTTGCATTTGAAGGACACAGGATCAGTATTTATCTAGACTATCCAGCAGAGCTCTCCAGGAAATGAAAAGCGTTAAATGAGACTAAAAGTATCTTGAGGGAAGTGGAGAATTTGAAATATGGTCTGAGCTATCCAGCTACCCTAAGAGTCACTTACAACAAGAAGGAACATTTTTTCACCAATCCTGTGGAAGCATTGGACTTTGCCCAGAAGATTAAGGCTTGAGAGGATGCTTGATGCCTCACCATTGAATAAACTGACTTTGCAGGACTGGATGGAATTGAAGTGGTGACTAAGGAAGCTGGAGAAAGATGTGGAACGGAAACTCTCCCATGGATACTAATAATTAGTGTAACTGCACTACTAATACAAATAACTAATAAATACTAAAATTATACCGTGGTATCTTTACTAATCAGAATGAATAATTATCACTAATGACTAATGTTTACTTATAACGGAATGATTAAAGTCAAATATAGAGTTTGATTTCATTTGTCCTCTTTGGAAACCTTTCTTTTTTACTAGTAATTTTCATTTTTATTTTCTTTTTTCCTTTCTTTTCGTTTTTTTTTAAAATTAGATTTTCAAACAAGTTTTAAATATTTGTATCCTCACATTTCCGACTATTGGAACCCGAATAATTGAAAATTTAATATCCCCATTAAAATATTGCTATGGAATAAAAATTCCAAGAAACAAAGGAGCTGGTTAAGTTCGCAACATCAACTACGGAAGTCGGTGGATGGTTAGCCATGCTAGTATGGCTAGCACTAACTACACTAATACTAGATGCAGTTTTTTCCTTCTTTGTGCACAATACTAATTTCTTAACCTATCCTCTTTTCTTTTCTATTATAAATTATCATTATTATTTTCAGTTTGAATGGAGTTACAAATTAGGATCAAAGGAGATATACACGTGAGAGACATTCAAGGGTCTTAAAATTTGTCTATTCGGAGTTTGGGTGTAAGGTCGGGTCTGTCGAACTGAACCATTGGCTCTATTATAGACCCCCATAGACAAAAGATGCAAGATTTAAAAATGAATACGGGGAATGAAGGAATAACGTTTTGCAGCTGGAACGTTAAAGGTTAAGCTTTAATGAACCAATTAAGAGAGGTAAAGTATTAACACATTTAAAAACAATTAAAGCTGATGTGATTTTCATTCAAGAAACACATTTAAAAAAAGATGCCAAGCATAGGCTGAAAACTAAATGGATACATAAAACGTATCATTCTTCTTTTACACACAAATCAAGAGGCGTAGCAATATTATTTCATAAAGGCACTTTATTCAAACATACATCAACTATAACTGATAATGATGGCAGATACATTATTGTAATAGGAGAATTAAATGCACAAAAAATGATTTTTGTCAATGTATATGGACCAAACTTTGATAGACCACTGTTTTTTAAGAAAATATTTAACAACATCCCGGAAATAGCACAACATAACTTAATAATTGGAGGCGATTTAAATTGTATATAAGATTCCTATTTAGACAGATCCACAAGACAAAGGAAAACCAAATCCCATTCCAGTGACTTATTAAATGCATATATGGATACTAGTAATATTAAAGATGTTTGGAGAGTAGAAAATCCAACTGTACGAGAATATTCATTTTATTCACCTGCACATAAAACCTATTCAAGAATAGATTATTTTTTGGTTGACGCTAAACTTATCTCACTCACTTATAATTCAAAATACCATAATATTACAATCTCAGATCATGCACCTTTAACATTTATGATTAAAATAAATGGTAAAACGGAAAAATGGGGACAATGGAGATTTAATCCACAAATTTTAAAAAACAAAGCAACTCAGGAATATATTATAGAACAGATCAAGATTTTCTTTGAAATAATTGATAAACCGGAAATATCCTCTTCCCTATTATGGGAAAATTTTAAAGCATATGCCCGTGGAATTATGATCTCTTCTCAAGCATTTTATAATAAAAAGAATCGGAGGGAACAACAGGAATTGGAAAAGGAGATTAAACAATTAGAACAAATCCATCCATAACAACACATAATAAAATTGCTGCACTGAAATATAAATTAAATAAAATATACTCAGATCTAGTTGTAAAACTCTACCAATGCACTAAACAATTACAATTTGAATTTGGAGATAAACCTCAAAAATTATTGGCTCGTCAATTAAGAAAGATGGAGAGAGAAAAAATAATCCATAGGATCAAATTATATAATGGCGAACCATTAGTACAACCTAAAGATATTAATGAGAGATTTTTGCAATATTATAAAAATTTATATTCAGCTAAAACAACAGAAAACAGCCTCGGAATAGAAGCATTTAAAAAAAAATGTAATCTGAATGGGTTGGATTCACAAAATAGAGAATCACTAAATGCTGAAACTTCAGTAAAAGAAATTGAAGAATCTATCAGATCATTAAAAAATGGTAAAGCACCGGGACCAGATGGTATTGGCTCGGAATTTTATAAAACATTTTATGATCTGATTGCACCACGTTTGAAGATACTCTATGAATACATTTATACCCACCAGAAACGTTAAATGAATCTATTATAACACTTATACCTAAAATAGACAAAGACCTGGATGACCCAGGATCATATAGAGCTATAGCTCTTTTAAATACTGATCAAAAGATACTAACCAAAATATTAGCACAAAGACTAAGTACAGTTATTAATAAATTAATTCACCCAGATCAAACAGGATTTATACCAAAACGATATTCCTCATATAACCTGAGACGATTATACAATATTATATATTCGAAAAGCGGTATTAATAAAGACCTAGTAATTATTTCGTTAGATGCGGAGAAAGCCTTTGACCAGGTGGAATGGTCTTACTTGTTTTCGGTTATGGAAACTTTTAAGTTGGGAGAGAAGTTTATCACTTGGGTTAAATTATTATACACGAATCCAACAGCCAGAATAATAACAAATCAAATGCTATCAACTAAATTTAATCTATTTCGAGGCTGCAGACAAGGTTGTCCTTTATCCGCTACTGTTTGCACTTGCAATAGAACCATTAGCTCAACGGGTGAGATTACATCCTGAAATATATGGGTATGACACCAGGGAAACTGAAAATAAAATTTCTTTATATGCGGATGATGTATTACTTTATATTACAAAGCCGGAAATTAGTATCCCAAATTTACTAAAATTAATAACTGAATTTGGATTATTTTCAGGATATAGTATTAATTGGAATAAAAGTGAACTTATGCCAAAAATGGTAAATCTTACATATACTACAACAATTTCCTTTTAAGATAGCAAACAAAAAAATCAAATATCTTGGAATTTATGTAACAAAAAGATTTGATTCTTTATTTAAATCCAATTTTCCACTTTTATTGAATAAATTAAATAAGAACATTTTATATTGGAAAACATTACCTATCTCAATGCTAGGTAGAATTAATGCAATAAAAATGATTTTTCTCCCGCAATTACTATATCTTTTCCAATTGATTCCAATATATCTTCCTAAAAATTTCTTTAAGAAGGTGGATTCTATAGTCACCAACTTTATCTGGGATTATAAGAGCCATATAATAAATAAAAAACATTTATGTAAACCAAAAATAAATGGAGGTCTAGCACTGCCAAACTTTATGTTTTATTACTGGGCAGTTAATATTAAAAATATGAATTTTTGGTTAGTAGAGACAGATAAACAACCAACCTGGTTAAAAATGGAAAAAGATTGTTCGCCTTTTGAAATTAGTTTGATTTTATTCGCCAATATTAAAATAGGTAAGAAAACCTATAGTGAAAACCCTATAATAGAAAGTGGAATACGTATCTGGAAACAAATAAAGAAAACACTAAAATCGGAATGTATACCACTAGCCCTTACCATTGTAAATAACGTTACATTTAAACCCTCAATGATAGACAAAGGTTTTCTACAATGGAAAAACTATGGAATTAATAAGATGGGCGATTTCTACAGGGAAAATTCTTTCCTTTCATTTCAAGAATTACAACAAATTTATGGATTATATTCAAAAGATTACTTTAGATATTTACAAATTAGAGACTATGTAAAAGCAAATACACAGGAAATTAGAAATAGAAAGACAGAAATTTTAGATGAATGTCTAAATAAACACCCGAACACAGAACAATTGATATCATATATATATAACATTTTATTGGAAAACGATGTCCCAATGACAGAAATATATAGGCAATCATGGGAAAACGAATTAGGTCAAATCATTAGACCTGAAGTATGGGATGAAAGTTTACAACATATACACCACTGCTCGTTAAATGCTAGACACTCTCTTATACAATTTAAAATATTACATAGACTACATTATTCAAAATCCAAACTACATTGTATTTTTTCAAATGTATCTGCCATATGTGATAAATGTCAGCACTTAGAAGCTAACTTAACGCACTCATTTACAAATTGTGTAAAAATTACTAAATTTTGGACAGAAATATTTAAGATAATTTCGAATGTTATTAATATGAATCTGATTCCTGACTCAAAGTTAATAATACTGAGAATATTAGAAACAAATCAATTAATAACAACAAATCAAAGAATTTTTATTGATTACAGTTTAATAATTGGGAAAAAAATAATATTGAAATTCTGGAAAGGTCCTACATCCCCCACAATCAAAATGTGGATTACAGGAATGTCAGAGACACTTCATCTGGAAAGATTAAGGCTTGGCCTATTGGACAAGTTGGATCTTTTCAGAGGAATATGATCTCCATTTATTGAATATCTAAAGGGTCAAAATGGCTCAGTACGAGAGCCTGACTGAAGCCTGAATAATGGAATAGATGAAGAATCACGTATAACAAATCATGGATATATCTTCAATGATGGATAACTTTTTTAATACTCCATTCATTTCTTTATTTTTGATTTCCTACTTTTACTTTATTTTTTTCTATCTTTTCTTACCTGCAAAAAAAATGTATAGAAATGCATGACATAATTGTTAATATTAATAATATTACGAATGTATGTGAGAAGTATATTCTATTAATATGTACTTACATCTAATAAAACATTTAACAAAAAAAAAGATAGATGAATATGAATGGCAGGTTGTGGGAAACTACCCATGAAGAGGAGTTGAAGCCAGCACAGGCCACTAGTGATTATATTGGAGTTTGGGCCACATATGAGGAGCCCAGTGGCTGACTCCTCATTCTATTTATATTGTTCTTGTGCTTTTGTAATCCTTTTTGAAGAGCCTAGGACAGAATTTTTGTGAGTATTCTGACTTTTAAACGGGCAGTAGTCACATTCGTACTCCAATGTCCAGTAGCACATGGAATCCTGCTGGTTCGAGCCTAGGTTTATTATTGCCATGTGTTCAGTTTATTGTCAAGTGTACCGAGGTACATTGAAAAGCTTTTTTTTGTGTGCTAACCAGTCATCGGAAAGACTATGATTCCAATCGAGCCATCCACAGTGTACAGATACATTATAAAGAGAATAACGTTCAGTGCAAGATAAAGTTCAGTAAAGATAGTCCGAGGGTCTTCAGTGAGGTAGATTGTAGCTCAGGCCGGCTCTCTAATTGTTGGTAGGATGGTTCTACCAAGATACAGTGAAAAGCTTATTTCATAGTGAGGAGTAAACCAGAAATTCATAAACAAAAACAACCCAACAGCAAGAATAATTTAACCACGGAAAACAAAAATCACAGCTCTCTCAAGCACGTCCATAAACAGGCACCTGGTGACCCCCTACAACTTTCCATTACCAAATTGCTGCAAGACATGAGAGTGAAAGCTCATTGTTGCATGGGAGAGAGTGGCACTGACTTACAAAAGGGCAGCAACTGTGTTTCTTCATCATAAATCATATGTTGTAAGAATCGCCAAAGCCACACGCCTGAAATGAACAATAATTGACAAAAGTCAGAGGTGACTGGACACAGCAAACCTCAAAGGGAATACAAGTAATTGTCACAGCGAGAAGTGAGATGAAAAAAAATATTTTGGCACCAACTTTTTAAAGGTTTATTCGAGCAGAAAACTAGCTCTTGGCCCTGAGGGTAATAACTGACTACTGTTAAAATTGGCTTTGACTTTGAATGTTCTGCATCAGCTTTTAACGATAATTCATTAAAATGCAGACATTTCTGTACTTTGCCTTCAGACCGTCAGAGCTGCCTGTATTTATTCTTTCGATGAACTAAATTCTGCAGTAATTATCGTCAGATACCTCATTGGAATAGTACATGAAGACAGGCAGAAGTCAGGGAACCGAGTTACAGACCCAATGGTCTGAAATAGTTTGCATTGGAAATTGTTTCCTGGGTAACTTGTCCCATCATGAAAATAGACCAGCTCTCATTCATGTTAGGGTCTCCCATAGATTCTTTGAGATCACTCATCTCTCATTCTTTGTGTAATGTTTGTTTCCACCCTTACTGATATAAAGTGATGCTCAAAGGTGCAACGTAAAATTGTCATGGCAGGGCTTTGTTAGAATTCGGAACACATTGTACTATTTTGATAATACAATGTGTACAATGTGTTAGATAGAGCTCTTAAAGATAGCAGAGTCAAGGGATATGGGGAGAAGGCAGGAACGGGGTACTGTTTGTGGATGATCAGCCATGATCACAGTGAATGGCGGTGCTGGCTCGAAGGGCCGAATGGCCTACTCCTGCACCTATTGTCTGTTGTCTATTGTTTGATTGGACGCTCTGCTGAAAGCAAGAACTCGGTGGTAGTTTCTCTGAAACTTTCCGAAAACTAAAAGTGTTTTCTAAACTAACAGGGAGAGCTTCTTCCATCACCCAGTGAGTGATGTGTGGTGGCCTCTGTGTTGACAGTATTAGATGCAATGCATGAGTAACTTCTTCAGGTGAGGCCGGGCAGGGAAGGCATGAATGACAGCAGCTGCCACAATGAAGATGTGATTTTCTGAAAATGAGGGAGCCTTCATATAGAACTCAGTTTTGTTTATTACAAAAAGAAAATTCAAATAATGCAAAAATCAGAAATCCTTAACACTCGAGTCAGAACATAGAAGATAAAACATAGAACAGTACAGCACAAGAATAGGCCCTTCAGCCCACAATGTCTATGCTATGTTAAACTAATCTGCTCTGCCTGCACATGACCCATATTACTCCATCTAAAAGCCTTTTAAATACCACTATCGTACCTATCTACAACACAAGCCCCGGCAATGCATTCTAGGCACTCACCATTCTCTGTGTAAAAGATGCCCCGCGCATTTCTTTAGACTTTAGACTTTAGAGATACAGCGTGGAAACAGGCCCTTCGGTCCACTGAGCCTGTGCCAACCAACAACCATCCCGTATGCCAACACTATCCTACACATAAAGGGATAACTTTACAACCTACCAAAGCCAATTATCCGACAAACCTGTACCTCTTTAGAATGTGAGAGGAAACCAGAGCACCCGGAGAAAACCCACGTGATCACAGGGAGAACATACAAACTCCGTATAGACAGCACCTGTAGTCAGCCTCACACTGTAAGGCAGCAAATATACCATTGTGCTACCGTGCTGCCCCAATTTTGTTTAAATTTCCCCCTCTGATCTTAAAGCTATGCCCTCAGGTCTTGCTGAGGAACACGGGCATCTTCATGAGCATATCGAAGAATGCTTTGAGACAGAACAGGTAAATAAGCTGCTAAATGTGGAATTAATTGTCTCTGTTGGCCAAGGCATATTGTATAAGTGCAAATATGAGATTCTGATTTCCAGATTCCCAGAACATGATTGAATGGGAAAGGATGCAGGGGGATATTACCAGGATATTGTCTGGGCTGGAGCAGGTCAGCTATGAGGAGAGACAGGATAGATTGGGTTTGTTTTATCTTTGCGTTGGCACCCTGGAAAATATGGATATACTGTATCTGCCTTGATGCATGAAACAGCATGTCTATTATATCCATCAAATTCTGAAGAAAACGTCTAGCAATCAAATGTTCATGAATCACTTTGCTGCAGGGCTTTTAGACCTTTGCCTTTGTAGTTCCGCTTTTTAACATGAGAGGTAGTTGCTCTGGGAAATCAGTGCGTGGGCCTCAATATTTTGTAATTTATAGCAATGATTTCATGAAGACTTCAAAGGCACTGCTGCTAATTTTTCTGATCTCACAAAGGCACAGAGGGAAGTAACGTGTGAAGCAGGCATGAGGAGGTTACAAAGAGGGTTGTGAGCAGACAAAGGTCTGGAAACTAGAACGCAATGAGAGAAAATGTGGAATTGCCCATTTCGGTAAGAACAAACAGGGAAAAGTGCATTGCCTTGATGGTGAGAGAGTGCAGAGCTGAGAGATGGAGTGGGAACTAGTGCATGTTTTGCAAAACACTAGAATGCGGCTTCCGTAATTAATCGGGATAACTAATTGATTTTTTTTTTGTGCAAATGGAATTGAATACAAAAGTAGAGGGAAAAAAGTCAAAAAGCCGCAGGTGAATTTCTTGCGCGGAGAACCGGATCAAAATCGTTCACTCCATCCACAGATGCTGCTTGACCAGTTGACTATTTCCAGCATTTTCTGTTCAACAAAGGTAGACTCACGTAGCTACCTTCCAATTGACAGGAAAAATAATTAGAGTCTGCATAAAAATGGTCGATGGTAACTCAACTACACCCCATGTGAGCATCTCACCTGGACATTACTCTGCAGATGGCAATGGAGGCCAAGTCATTGGGTATTTTAAAGTGGAGATTGATAAATACGTGATTGGTAAGGGTGCCAATCAATCATGGCTGATCTATCTCTCCCTCCTAACCCCATTCTCCTGCCTTCTCCCCATAGCCTCTGACACCCGTACCAATCAAAAATCTACAGTATCTATTTCTGCCTTTAGTATATCCACTGACTTTGCCTCCACAGCCTTCTGAGGCAAAGAATTCCATAGATTCACCACCCTCTCATTAAATAAATTCCTCCTCATTTCCTTCCTAAAAGAACGTTCTTTAATTCTGAGGCTATGACCTCTAGTCCTAGACTCTCCCACTATTATCAGCAACATTTTATTTGCCTATCATTTTCAGAATTTTCTAACTTTTGTGTTCTGTGCTACCTGTTGCATTCTAAACTAGTATTAGGTATCTCCATTTGACAATTGATTTGCTTTTGTCAGCTTTAGTTTAAATCAGAAAAACTCGTTGTGTTCGCTTTAATCTAGTGTTGGCAGATCCTAAACGCAGGTTGACACTTTTCTATTTTTTTTTTAAGAAAAGAGATAAATACCTTTAACAGATTAATACTTAATGGCATTGCTGAAGACCCAATAACTGACTGTGACCATATAATTACCACTTCATTCCTTGACTAAAACAGATTTTCTGAGAAAATTAGATGTCAGGAGGAGAAACTTGCCGTTCAAACCTCTGGGTTGCCTTGACAACAACAAGCTGCAGAGACTAACAAGGTAAGGGACATGGTAGTTGAAATCTGTCTAGCACCCAAATAAGGTCAGTTAAAAGTTTATTGCAAGCAATATATTTAAGTTCTTCTTAATGTGTCAGAGTCAGGGTCCTTGCTTTAATTTTGTTGCGGGCTTTAATTCATTCTTATTAATTAAAGGCTGATATCGATTTCACTTAAAACAGATGTGAATATCATCCATGCACTTCGGCTGGGAAACAACATATGGAGGGTCTAATGTCAGTTAATGGATATCAAGTGTTGAATCAAAATTACAATAGATTTCTGAAGACAGGCCTTGAAATTCCAACCAGAAAATTCAAGATTGGTTCCTCACCACTAATTTTCTTTCATTATCTGTGCTTCTCCCAACAGGAGTAACCATGAGACGTCATTGTGGCAACGTCAAAGGCTCACCATTGTCTTTTTTTTCCGTTCTTAATTATCGTCTCTCTCCTTGTTTACAAGAATGATCCTTGTGATCATTCTTGGGTTAACATAAGATGAGCATTTGAAGGCACTGGACGTGTACTCGAGTTTAGAAGGATGAGGGGGAGGGGGGGGGGATCATTGAAATTTACCAAATAGTGAAACACATGGAAAGAGTAAATGTGGAGAGGGTGTTTTCACTAGTGGGTGAGTCAAAGACCAGAGGCCATAGCCTCAGAATAAAAGGATGTATCTTTAGAAAGGAGATGAGGGGCAATTCATCTAGCCTGAGGGTGGTGAATCTGTGGCACTCAAGCCCCGCAAGAGTGAAGAAAGTTTGGGGATTGTTAAAAAAAAAACTTGCTTAATTGTTAAATTAGAAAATGTAAACAAAAAACTTGCATTCTTCACCTGAGTCTGGAAAGATAGAGTTCTTCATATTAGCCTGTGTTGGAATGAACTGCTGATGCTGGTTTATACAGAAGATAGACACAAAAAGTTGGAGTAACTCAGCGGGACAGGCAGCATCTCTGGAGAAAAAGAATGGGTGACGTTTCGGGTCGAGACACTGCAGGTAATTAGCCTAGTAATTTTATTGGCCTAGTAATTTTTAGAACTTTGCACAACAAGCTACTCTTCCTAAGCCTATGACTGAGTATTAATTTTGCAAACAAAATACAGGACATTTTCATTAACTGAACTTAATTGGAAATGTAGCATTGAAAATACTCTAACAAACTGTTACAGATGTTCTGTGGAAAGCATCCTGACTGGTTGTATTATGGCCTGGGTTTGACAATTTCAATGTACAGAACACCTGAGGTTGCAGAAAGTGGTGGTCAACCGGATTCATCATGGGTACAGCCTTCTCCACTATCGAAAGTATCTACCTGAGTCAATGCCTCCAGAAAGCTGCATCTATCAAGGATCCCACCATCCGGGCCATTGGGCAGGAGGTACAGAAGCCTGCCGAGTCCCACACCACCAGGTTCAGGAACAGCTACATTCCTACATTTATCAGCTTCTTGATCACAACCCTAACCCTCCCTTAACAATGGAAAACTGTAGCCCACATCTTGCATTACTATGGACTTGTATTTATTTCTAATTATGTTCGTATACTAACATCTAGCTTTTTGCATAGCCTTCTTTCTTTTAGAATCTTATATGTAATTTACGTATACTTTATCTGTAATTTGTTTTTGGTACGTTTGCCTGAGTCCATGTGTCTGTGTTGCTGCTGCAAGAAAGAATTTTCATTGTACAGTGCCTAACCATACTTGTCCAGATGACAAACACTTGATCTTGATCTTGAACTTGAACTTTGTTCGTTCGTGTGTCAGATGACGTTCTGCCATCGCTTTGCCACAGCCAGTGCCGCATCTGTGCCTCTGCGGAGATCGTCCGCAGTGCATGCCTCTCCGCCGCAAGTCAGTTGGTGGGCCATTGCCTGTACCTCTCCACAGTTGCACTTGGCAGAGGTCGAGAGGCCCCACTTCTTCAGGTTGAGTCCGCAACGACCCACTCCAGTGCGAGGCGGTTTAGGGCTTTCCAGGTAGTATAAGGCAGGTGGTGTCCTGGTGCCATCTGTTGTTTGGTTTTGGTGCCAGGTACGGTTGGCTGTAGTTCCATGACTACCATAACTTGAACTATGTTATGTTGCATTTCTTAGTTGATTATCATTGCAAAGGTAACCATTGAAGCGATTGCTTATCAATTTCTATGGCCACCCGCGGTTAAAGTAGCAAATGATTTCTTAAGAGACAATGGTGTCTGATTACTGCAAGGACATTACATGGAAACTTTTTTTCCCTCTATGCTGTTTAAATTCAAGACACTTTTCTTTCTGCTTGTCAATTTCCAAAGTAACTTTTAAATAGTTTTCTCGTTCCTAATCAAAATAGTATTATAACTAATTTGACCTAGATTATAGTAGATAACGTTTCCTAATTCACCACTTGCTTGTATGAAGAATCGTGTTGTGAAAACACGCATCATAGCAGCATTGTTATTGACCTGCCAGCTATAGAAATCACCTGATTTATATATCCATAAATCCAGACTATCCCAAGACAGTAGCATTGGAAGTGCTAGAGGTACCATCTTCACGCCAAAACATTAAATCAAAGTGACTTCTACAATCGCGACTGGATGTCATATATTTATACTTATCCATCAGTCAACTACTAAAACAGGAATTTATCATATAATTCTTAGAGCTTTGCATTCACTAAATTGGCAGCAATTTTCCTAATATTACGTTTTCAATCATAGATATTGTTTTAATTTTCTGTAGAACAATATGGAATAGCCAACTCTCCCCTCCCATCTCTCCTCCTATTCTCATCCTCTTTTGTTTTCTGAGCCACAACATGTGAAGTGGTGTTAGGTGAATTGAATGGATATAAGGCCGATAAATCCTCAGAGCCAGATAGGCTGCATCCCAGAGTGCTTAAGGAAGTAGCCCCAGAAATAGTGGATGCATTAGTGATAATTTTTCAAAACTTTTTAGATTCTGGAGTAGTTCCTGAGAATTGGAGGGTAGCTAATGTAACCCCACTTTTTAAAAAGGGAGGGAGAGAGAAAACAGGGAATTACGGACCAGTTAATCTAACATCGGTAGTGGGGAAAATGATAGTCAGTTATTAAAGATGGGATAGCAGCACATTTGGAAAGTGGCTAAATCATTGGACAAAGTCAGCATGGATTTATGAAAGGTAAATCATGTTTGACGAATCTTATAGAATTTTTCAAGGATGTAACTAATAGAGTGGATAAGGGAGAACCAGTGGATATGTTATATCTGGACTTTCAGAAGGCTTTCGATAAGGTCCCACATAAAAGATTAGAATGCAAACCTAAAGCACACGGTATTGGGGATTCAGTATTGATGTGGATAGAGAACTGGCTGGCAGACAGGAAGCAAAGAGTAGGAGTAAACGGGTCATTTTCAGAATGGCAGGCAGTGACTAGTGGGGTACCGCAAGGCTCAGTGCTGGGACCCCAGCTATTTACAATATATATTAATGATTTGGACGAGGGAATTGAATGCAACATCTCCAAGTTCGTGGATGACACGAAGCTGGGGGGCAGTGTTAGCTGTGAGGAGGATGCTAGGAGGCTGCAAGGTGACTTGGATAGGTTGGGTGAGTGGGCAAATGCATGGCAGATGCAGTATAATGTGGACCGATGTGAGGTTATCCACTTTGGTGGCAAGAACAGAAAAGTAGACTATTATCTGAATGGTGGCCGATTAGGAAAAGGGGAGATGCAACGAGACCTGGGTGTCATGGTACACCAGTCATTGAAAGTAGGCATGCAGGTGCAGCAGGCAGTGAAGAAAGCGAATGGTATGTTAGCGTTCATAGCAAAAGGATTTGACTATAGGAGCAGGGAGGTTCTACTGCAGTTGTACGGGGCCTTGGTGAGGCCACACCTGGAGTATTGCGTACAGTTTTGGTCTCCTAATTTGAGGAAAGACGTTCTTGCCATAAAGGGAGTACAGAGAAGGTTCACGAGACTGATTCCTGGGATGGCAGGACTTTCATATGAAGAAAGACTGGATAGGCTTGTACTCGCTAGTATTTAGAGGATTGAGGGGGGAATCTAATAGAAACTACAAAATTCTTAAGGGGTTGGACAGGCTCGATGCAGGAAAATTGTTCCCGATGTTGGAGAAGTCCAGAATAAGGGGTCACAGTTTAAGGATTATGGAGAGGTCTTTAAGGACCGAGATGAGATTTTTTTTTTTCACACAGAGAGTGGTGAATCTGTGGAATTCTCTGCCACAGAAAGTAGTTGAGGCCAGTTCATTGGCTATATTTAAGAGGGAATTAGATGTGGCCCTTGTGGCTAAAGGGATCAGGGGGTATGAAGAGAAGGCAGGTACAGGATATTGAGTTGGATGATCAGCCATGATCATATTGAATGGCGGTGCTGGTTCGAAGGGCCAAATGGCCTACTCCTGCACCTATTTTCTATGTTTCTATGTGTTCTAGAGCATGAATATAAATCTGGTTCATCACTGGGGACACGGTGGCGCAGCGGTAGAGTTGCTGCCTCACACCTCCAGAGACCCGGGTTCGATCCTGACTACGGGTGCTGCCTATGACAGTTTGTACGTTCTCCCTGCGACCATGTGGGTTTTCTCCGGGTGCTCCTCCCACATTCCAAAGAAGTGCAGGTTTGTAGGTTAATTGGCCTCTGTACAGTTGCACATATGTGTGTAGGATAGCACTAGCGCACGGGTAATCGTTGGTCGGCGAGGACTCGCTGGGCCGAAGGGCCTGTTTCCAGGCTGTATCTCTAAACTAAACTAATCCCCAAATACTCTATTTATCAGCAAAGCAGGGTTATTCTATCCCTTTTCGAGAACCTGTCTTGTTTAGTTTGTTAGTAAAGGTGAAGTGAGCAAACAAATAATTTTTACTAAATTCATATTGTATTACTTGCAGAGTTTTTGTAACATCTCCTGTGTTACTTCATAAAATTTTGGTTTCAGTCGAAAACAACATTGACTCGTAGGGATAAGTCACATATGAACAGCAATCACTCATTTTTATATAGCAAATACATTTGGCCTTTCAAAGGCAAGGGAAAGTGTGAAAGTAATCAAAATGAAATGTCAGAACGCAGCCTGAATCAACTTTGCCCATTTAAAGAGACTTTTACTTATGTAAACTGAAATCATGTTTGGAAAATTTGGGAGGTGTTTTATTTGTTCATTATTTGGAGTCATGGGGTCAGATAGCAGGGAAACCGGCCCTTCGGCCCAAATTGCCCAAGTCAACCAAGGAGCCCCATCTAAACTACTCCCTTTTGCCTGCATTTGGTCCATATCCCTCTGAACCGTTCCTAACCATAGGGTTACACAAAAAGCTGGAGAAACTCAGCGGATGCAGCAGCATCTAAGGAGCGAAGGAGAAAGGCGACGTTTCGGGTCGAGACCCTTCTTCAGACTGGTCAGGGATCAGGGAAACGAGAGATATAGACGGTGATGTGGAGAGATAAAGAACAATGAATGAAAGATATGCAAAAAAGTATCGATGATAAAGGGAACAAGCCATTGTAAGCTGTTTGTGGTGTGAAAATGAGAAGCTAGTGCGACTAGGGTGGGGGAGGGAGATAGAGATAGAGGGAATGCCAGGGCCCGAGGGCTGAGGGAGAGGTGGGAAGGGGAGGAGACAGCAAGGGTTAACAGAATTGAGAAAATTCAATGTTCAAGCCCAAAGGATGCAGACTCCCCAAGCGGAATATGAGGTGCTGTTCCTCCAACTTGCGGTGTTGCTCACTCTGGCCGTGGAGGAGGCCCAGGAACGAGAGGTCGGATACGGAATGGGAGGGGGAGTTGAAGTGCTGACCCACCGGGAGGTCGGATTGGTTATTGCGGACCGAGCGGAGGTGTTCGGCGAAACGATCGCCAAGCCTCCGCTTGGTCTCACCGATATAGATCATCTGGCATCTGGAGCAGCGGATGCAGTAGATGAGGTTGGAGGAAGTGCAGGTGAACCTCTGTCGGACCTGGAAGGTTGCGGACACCCAATTGTTGAGCAAGACCGAGCTCCACGGATTCTTAAGCATGAGTCAAATCAAAGAATTAGTGGGATGGAGTGGGAAGATTACACTGATGTTTAAAATCCATCATGACCTTATGAAACGGGGGAGTGAATTTGAGGGGGCAAATAATCCGCTGCTCCTTTTCCTTTCATTATTTTTTGATGAGGATAAAGTTGCAATTCCACTTTCTTTTCAATGTGTCGAATAGATGTATGGTGTATAATATCGCACATGAATGAAACACATCAGTCCTGTAAAAGCTCACAGAGCCTGAGGTAAGGACAAGATAAAACTATATATCTTTTTGTCCGTTTTTCCCCATGACATTGATAATACTTTAAGTCCATTGCCAATCCTATGCTGTTTGATGTGTACTCTTGGAGTTATCAAACCATTTTTTTTTTAGATTGTTGCATTAATCTGCTTTTGAAGTCCGCACACTCGACTGAAACAAGTGTTAATTGTTAAACTCCAGGCTTCTACATGTATCAGAACCAAGATTTATCATCACAACAGATAATGCCACTAGTTAAAAATGTAATCAAATTCTCATAAAACAGAGGAAGGCGATTTAATTGTTACGAGGAAGCACCAGTTACGATATGGGAAATTGTGTTTGTTGCCCAAGGGGTAAATTGAGTTTGTAATGGAGTTTAAATCCACCCAATGAACAAGTATTTGAATTTTCCTCTTTGTATTTTAGGTGGATGAAACAGATTTTGTGCCTGTTACGTTATCTATTCAGCCTCTGGGCACCAGGCTGAATCCGGTTTGGTTAACAAACCCTCTTCGCAAATGGTAGTCAGTATAGGAATGAAGTGGTCCTCAAATTAATTGTTTTCAATTAGCAATTTAAAATGAGCAAAAATAGCAACACAACTGCAGAAAATAAAATGTAAATATTACAAGTCTCACAAGTTCACAAATTCACAAGTTATAGGGAGTAGAATTGGGCTTTTCGGTCTACTCCGCCATTCAATCATTGATGATCTCTGCTTCCTAATCCCATTTCCAGCCTTCTCCCCATAACCCTTGACACTGGTTCTAATCAAGAATTTGTCTATCTCTGCCTTAAAAATATCCACTGACTTGGCCTCCACAGCCCTCTGCAGCAATTCCACTAATCTGTGGAGTTCCACATATTAACTACCCTCTGACTAAAGAAGTTCCTCCTAACCCCCTCTCTAAAAGCGCGCCCTTTAATTCTGAGACTATTACCTCTGGTGCTAGACTCTCCCACCAGTGGAAACATCCTTTCCACATCCACTCTAGCTAAAGCCTTTCATTATTCTGTAAGTCTCATAGCCAAACAGAAAGAAGAAAATCACCCCCTTCAAAAATCCATTTGAAGAAACAATATTTACAAGGAACACAGAATGGTGGAGTAACATAGTGGGGCCTGACCCAAAATGTGACCTATCCATGTCCACCATGGGGCAGCATCTCTGTAGGATATGGATCGGTCACATTTTGGGTCAGAAACGTTCTTCAGAGTGTGAAGTAGAGTCCCGAACCAAAACGTCGCCTATCCATGTTCTTCAGAGATGCTGCCTGACCCGCTGAGTTATTCAACCACTTTGTGTCCTACGCAAGGTTCCAGCATCTGCCATTCCTCGTGTATAAGGTTGCAAGTATGCTCTGGCTGTTGAATGTGTTATGTAGGCTATCAGAATTAGCTTTGGCCATTGCCTGGCAAAGGAGACAGCCTCTACCTGTGGTGTCCATGTCTGGGCTGTGAGCTCCTGTAATCCACAAGGCCTTGCCGTTAAGTCAGCAATTTGTAGAACGTTCAGTTTCATGGGCCAGTTTCATCTCTTCCTCTGCTCATTTTAATTATTAGTTGCCATGGGAAATGGTTGTTGCATTGTCTAGAAATCTGCATGCACAACATCAGAGAAATAGGGGGTGAACTGTTGACAATCGGGTTTGCACACAGGTGAGCAATATCGCACATTTTTCCGGACGTCTTATCATCCATCAGAAAGTTCATCTCAACTATCAGTGACACTTTAGTTTCTGGTACTTTATTTTCCCAATGCCAAAAAAATCCGGGGCAGTGCCTACCCTGACTAAAATTATAAAATAGTAATTATTTTATATATAAATATAATATATATAAAATATATATAAAACATATATAAAATGGTCATAAATAGTAAAGTCACGGGAGAATTATGCCTCCCTAAGAGATCAATCTCGACGCTGCTTCAAGCCATCAGTGGGAACGGTCCGTAAAGGCAGCTGAAACTCTGCCTTTACACTGTGAACTACGTGCATGTGCTGCATTGCGCACTGCGTATGCGCACCAGCCTACTGCGCCGGCGCATGCGCAAGTTTCTTAGCGGGCTTTTCAACAGTGGATAGTGATTACCTGAAGCGTTTCACGAAGCAGCCTTATGGATATTTTTGCTGCAGAATGGATTTTGTGCACAAATAATATGGTAAGTAATTTTTTTTGAGCTAAATGTTTTTAAATACTTTATTAAGAGATAGGACCTATTGAAAACAAATCACATGATAAAAGTCGAGAGAACAATCTGCGCATGCGCGGTTTCCACGATTTAAAAATAGCCGAATGACAGTTCACCGGGGAGGGAACAATGTGCGCATGCGCAGTTTCAAGATTTTAAAAAAGCCGACTGAGAGCTCACCGGGGAGCGAATAATCTGCGCCAGTGCGGTTTTCAAGATTTTTAAAAGCCACTGCCTACCCTGGCTGATTGCTCACGGCACGTGCCTGCCCCGGTTTGATCCTGACCTCGGGTGCAGCCAGTGTGGAGTTTGCACGTGCTCTGTGTGACCACGAGGGTTTCTCCCCATGACCGCATGCCCCGCTTTCCTCCCACATCCCAAAAAGATGTGCGGGTTTGTAGGTCAATTGGCCGCTATGTGTTGTCCCTCATGTGTTGGGATTGGATGAGAGAGTGGGACAAAACATGGAACCAGTGTGAGTGGGTGATTGTGGCAAGCCCAAGATCGCCAGTACATCCTCACTTGCCTACAGATAATGAGGGAGAGCGCTTCCCCATTGACCTGGACCTGCACTGTTGTCCTTCATTGTTTATCTTTCCATGTGAGTTTACCTTAACACGAGTGTGTTCGTGTAATCACTATTGACCCACAGCATTAGTGCACAGCAGGATCTTGAGGTCTAAGTCCATAACTCCCTGAAAGTGGCAACACCATTAGATAACGCCATTAGAAAGAAGTCTTATGATATGCTTGCTTTCATAGGTCAAGGTATTGAGTATAAGAGTCAGAAAGTCATGCAGCTTTATAGGACTTTGGCAACAATCGTGAGCAATCCTGGTGGCCCCATTACAGGAAAGATGCAGAGGCTTTGGAAAGGGTGCAGAGGAGGTTTACCAGAATAATGCATGGATTAGGGAATATTAGCTACAGGAAGAGATTGTTTTCCCTGGAATGCCAGAGGTTGCGGGGAGATCTGATAGAATAATTTAAAATCATGAGAGGCATAAATAGGGTAGACAGTCAGAACCTTTTCCTGAGGATGGAAAAATCAAATGCTAAAGGGCATAGCTTTAAGGTGGGAGAGGCAAGGAGATGTGTGGGGCAACATTTTTACAGAGTGGGTGCCCTGAAACATGCTGCCAGGAGTGGTGGTTGAGGCAGATACAATAGTGGCATTTAAGAGACTTTTGGAGAGGCATGGGAAAGGATATGGATTATGTGCAGGTAGATAAGTGATGGTCTAGGCTTCATGTTCTCCACAGACAAAAATCTAAAGCACGAAACTATTGGGAATGCACAAAAAAATCAGCAAGAAGGTTGATGTTTTAGTCAGTGATCCTTTGTCAGAACTGTTGTAACATCATCAAGGTGAAACTTTAATTCAGCTTCCATCGCTGCAAATGCTGTCTGGTCTGCTGACATTTGATTTTGTTTCAGACTTGCAGCATCTGCAATATTTTGCTATTGAAAAATCTAAACAAAGGCTAGTTTGATGAAATGTCAGCCAGATCCACTAGCAGAACTTTGGCACGGTGGTGTAGTGGTGGAGCCACTGCCTTGCAGTGCCAGAGACCCGGGTTAGATCCTGACGATGGGTGCTGTCTTTAAGGAGTTTGTACGTTGTCCCTGTGACCTGCGTGAGTTTTTGGTTTCCTCCCACATTCCAAAGATGTACAGGTTTGTAGGTTAAGTGGCTTGGTGTAAATGTAAAAAAAATTGTCCCTAGTGTACGAAGGGTAGTGTTAATATGCGGGGATCGCTGGTCAGTGCGGACTCGGTGCGCCGAAGGGCCTGTTTCCGTGTTGTATCTCTAAACTAAACTAAAGTAAACTATTAAAATAATGTTTAATAAAAATAATAGAATCAGCATCTAATGGGAGTGGCTGATAGCGGAATCTGAAAGTCTCATTTACATATCCACACTTGTGTCAAAGAGTCCCTCGTACTTTTTCTCTGATAATCAATATTATTTTTCACCCACTCTAATGAAAATGTTCCCTTCTTTTCAACCTTGTCACCCCATTTAGTTCAATCCTTATTCTCCTTTTGCTGCAAATGCACTTATAATGTATATTCTGCCTTTATCTCCACGATCATATCATTAATACTCATAACATTGTGTTCGTATGGCTGGAAAGGATTCTATTAAAGTCAGTTCCATGGTTAATCCCTCTCGCGAATTACAAGTGTTTAACTTCCACTTGGCAGTTGCTCAAAGTGACATGATTGAAATCGGAATCTTACAATGTAAGGAATTATTCTGCAGTGTTCTTGAAAATGGCTCTCAGCAAATTATTGGCTGGCCTTTGATATGAATATGATTAACACTGCTCCTGCCTATAATGTGACCCCACACGGAGGGACCTCACTCAGAGGGACCTCACGCAGAGGCACCCCACACAGAGGCACCCCACGCAGAGGCACCCCACACAGAGGCACCCCACACAGAGGCACCCCACACAGAGGCACCCCACACAGAGGCACCCACGCCACCCCACAGAGGCACCACACAGAGGCACCCACGAGGCACACCCCACACAGAGGCACCCCACCCACATGAGGCACGCAGTAGCACCCAGAGGCACAGAGGCACCCCACACAGAGGCACCCCACACAGAGGCACCCCACACAGAGGCACCCCACACAGAGGCACCCCACACAGCCTGGACACAGTCTGAGCTACAGGGAGAGGTTAAGTAGGCTGGGACTCTATTTCCTGGAGCAAAGGAGGATGATGGGAATCTTGTAGTGGTGTGTAAAATCATGAGAGGGATAGATCGGGTAGATGCACAGTCTTTTACCCAGAGTAGGTGAATCGAGGACCAGAGGACATAGGTTCAAGGTGAAGGGGAAAAGATTTAATAGGAATCTGAGGGGTAACTTTTTCACACAAAGGGTGGTGGGTATATGGAACAAGTTGCCAGAGGAGGTCATAGAGTTGAAGCTGGGACTATCCCAACATTTAAGAAACAGTTAGACATGTATATGGATAGGACAGATTTGGAGGGATATGGACCAAACGCAGGCAGGTGGGACTAGTATAGCTGGGACATGTTGGCCGGTGTGGGCAAGTTGGGCCGAAGGGCCTGTTTCCACACTGTATCACTCTATGATTCTTACCTATGACATCCCGGGTTCGATCCTGACTATGGTTGCTGTCTGTACGGAGTTTGCATGGATTTTCTCTGGGAAGCTCCGGTTTCCTCCCACACACCAAAGACGTACAGGTTTGTAGGCTAACTGGGTTGGTGTAAGGGTAAATTGTCCCTTGCATGTATAGCATAGTGTTGGTGTGTGGGGATCGCTGGTCGGTGCAGACTCGGTGAGCCGTAGGGCCTGCTTCCACGTTAAACTAATCTAAAAACCTCACCTTCAAAGGAGAAATAAAATCATTAGTCTACACTAATTTTTTCTGCACGAGATTTTGTCTCAGAATAATTAAAAGGGATGATTGATTATCCTTTTAAAATGCCCAATAGCATTTAATAATAGCAATAATTTCCTTGGGGTTTATGCAGATTCATTGCTTTGTTAAACTAGTAATTATGTTAGCTAATTACATTCAATTATAACTGTTTATATTAATTGCTTCATGGAATATTTACTCATACAAAATAAATCTACAGAATATACAGTTTGAGGAATCACTCACTGAACGCTTGTCAGGAAACTAGATGATCCCATCAGTACAAATAAAGGGAATCTTGCACATAGTCCTCATATTGAGTGAAATTATAAACCCACGTCATATATTTCTTTAAATAAGTAAAATAACCACTATTGATGTTCATTGAGCAATACAGTTAGCGGAGTTTTATCTTATCAGCACTGACTTGATCATTTTCCTTTGTCGTTTCGAAGTGTAGTCACTGTTGGAAATGTTCAGCGTTCTCTGTTCTAGTTACATATCTCGAGCACTAATCAATGTATCGCTGTGTTTAAAAGAGTATTTGAAACACCATGGCATTGAAAGTTATGGACTGAGTTCTGGAAAATGGTTAGGCATTGATCGGCTCGCTGTGCTGAAGGGCCTATTTCTGTGCTGTGCAACCCCGTGACTCCGTAACATACCTGTGTGTTATATGACAATGACAATGGTCTGATTGCCTGATTTAGTGATCAAAGAGCTAAATACTGCAGATGTTGGAAATCTGAAATAAAAAGCAGAAATGCAGGTCAGGCAGCATCTGTGAAGATGGTAACCAAATGAATGTAGTCACAAGAGACTGCAGATGCTGGAATCGTTGTGCAGTAAAACAAACTGGTGGAGGAACTCAGCTGGTCAGGCATCACCTGTGCAGGTACATGGACAGACAATGTTTCCGGTTGAGACCCATCTTCCGGTTTCCTATCAGCAGTTTTTTCTACAGACACTTCTGAGCGGCTGAGTTGCTCCAGAATTTTTTATTATTTTTTGCTTTGCCGAAAAATGAATGGTTCAGGCTAATGCATTTTCTTTAGACTTCAGACTTAGATGAGAGACACAGCACAGAAACAGGCCCTTCGGCCAACCAAGCCCACGCCAACTGGCGATCACCCTGTACACTCGCACTATGCTAAACTCTGGAGGCAATTATCAATTTAGCCAAAGTATTTTATTCTACCAAATCCTGCACGCCTTTGGAATGTAGGGTAGGATACACAGACCCCTGGGAAAAGGCCGGCTGGTCACGGAGAGAGTCGACCCGCCGTACAGACACAGCAACCCACAGTCAGGATCTATAAGGGTCTCTGGCGCTGATAAGGCGCAACTACTACACTGCGCCACCGTCGGCCGACCTTACCAATCAGACTGTATTGTGAGTTAACACATATTAATTCCTTCATGGACTCAATCAGAGACAAGCCGACGATTGAAACATAAAAGGCGGGGGGTTCCAGATGAGATTGCACCAGGAATGGATTGAAACCTTGCAAGTGGCCCAGAGTCAAACCTTTAATGGAGGGCATGGAGCCGGATGGAGATGTGATATTTATGCTGCTGATTATACAATACTTTACACACAAGTGCCATTATTTAGCGATGGAAATGGGATAGGGATGTAGGAGGCCGCCACGTGCAAAACCTGGAGCCCAATGTGCGAAATGTTCATCCCTGCCAGAGCTCGCTGCTTGAGCTTCTGAAGGGAACTATTGTTTGAACTGAAAAGGTACCTTTGCACATGATAAAGAGCTGATTTTGTTTGGGTAGCAGAGGCAAGTCAACTGGTGGACCCGTAGCTCAATGCGAGTCTGTGCCTACGGGAGATTAGGAAGAAAATTGGACTAGTGAGTGCTCACTTTGATTTATAATAGGTACCAGAGGGGATTTTTTTCTTTCAAAATCATTCCTTCCTCTTGTACCAGTTAATTTCTTTTGATGCTGAGGTTTACAGATATGGTTCGAATTTGAAAGGAAGAGCTCGTAGTTTGACACCACAGTAATGCTGAAGCCTGAAGACACATCAGTTTCCCTATCCCTCTCTTGTCACAAGAGATTAGAAGTGGTTCATTCTACATCTGGTCGAATTCTAACCATTTATTATTTGCTCATCACTGTATAAGTAGAGATGACTGTTCTGTAAATGAGAGAGAGAATTGCAAATGTCCATTGCTGATTATTGCCCGACACACAGAATTACCACTCTTAAATTGAAATCTGCACCACCAGCTCCCCTCTTAAAGTGGGACCAGATCTTCCCGTGGGAGAGTGGTTTGAGCAGGCTGGGACTCTATTCCTTGGAGCACAGGAGGATGAGGGGCTGATCTTATCGAGGTGTACAAAATCATGAAAGGAATAGGTCGGGTAGATGCACAGAGTCTCTTGTCCAGAGTAGGGGCATCGAGGACCAGAGGACATAGGTGAAGGGGAAAATATTTAATGGGAATCTGAGGGGTAACCTTTTCGCACCAAGGGTGGTGGGTGTATGGAACAAGCTGCCAGAGGAGGTAGTTGAGAGAGAGATTATCCCAACGCTTAAGAAACATTTTGACAGGTACATGGATAGGACAGGTTTGGAGGGATATGGGCCAATTGCAGGCAGGTGGGACTGGTGTAGCTGGGACATGTTGGCTGGCGTGGGCAAGTTGGGTTGAAGGGCCTGTTTCCATGCTGCATGACTCTATGACTCTCCAAATGGGGCTTGGCACAATGGCACAGTGGTAGAGTTGCTGCCTTACAGTGCCAGGCACCTGGGTTCCATCCTGACTACCGGTGCACCCCCACTAAGTCCACTCCCAGGTGAATGTGCAGGTGTGCAGCATTCAAGTCAAACGATCCTGCGCAAGAAATCTATCTACAAACTTTGCAGAGCTTTTAAGAATGCCAAGCTGAAATTTGGGCTAAACTGGAGTCTCGAGGCAATGACATAGATCCTTGTATGATAGAATGTTGGCACAAAAACACTATATAGACAGGCTACAAAGTGAAAGGCACGGCAATATTGCTGGCAAACAAAAGGGGCGGGCAAGGTGGTTTGCAGCGCATAGAGTTGCGGCCCATGCAGTACCTGAGACCGGCTATCGATCAATGACTGAGGAGAATGCTGTTGCGTATGCCGGAGTTTGCATGTATCTTCCCTGTGGACTGCGTGGGTTTAATCTCCTCGGTGCCACAGTTTCCTCCCACACTCAAAGACGTACAGGTTTGGTAGTTAACTTGGCTCTCTATAAAATTGTAAAATTGGACTGGTTGTGTTGGATAGCGTTAGTGTACGGGGGGGTGATCGCCTGGTCGGCGTAAGACTTGGGGGACCGAAAGGCCTGGTTTTGAGCTGATTCTCTAAAAGTCGAAAGTTTTGAAAGAAAATCTGCAAAATGTTGGAAACCTGAAATAAAAAAAGCAAATAAAGGCTGGAAATATGAGGGTTCTCGCACCAGAATCCACATGGAAAAAAAATAACAAAACATTTTTCAGGTCGGACACATTGTTCAGGAACTGCGAAAGTGGCGAGGCACGTATAGGGTGGGGATGGACAGGACAAGGGAATATCTATGATGATTGAGACCATGGGTTTGGAGCTAACATACACTGAAGGGCTTGAATACCGTTCTGATATAGGTCACAGTTGTTTTGCTGAAACTGAGCCAGAAACAGACAAAGTTCTTTAACCATATGCTGATCCTTTCCTTGTGAATAACTCAGAGAGAAAATACCACCTGATTAGAAAGATGGAAGTCCCAACAAACTTCAAGCAGTTGGATCTGTTGTTCTTTATCTGACAGACATACAGCTTCACTGTGTAGGATTGCAATTTGTGTACACAGGTGAGCAACACATCTGGGCTGCACATAACCAGTCCACAATGCTCGAGTCTGAAGAAGGGTCTTGACCCTAAATGTTACCCCATTTCCCTTATCTCCAGCGTTTGGATGCCTTGTCCGCTGGAACTCCAGTTTTTTGGTGTCATTCTTGGTTTAATTAGCAGCATCTGGGGCAGTCTTCCTTACCAAGCTAAGGCCATTCGACCTCACCTGGCTGTTGTTGTTGGTGGTTACGTATGCAGTTTGAGAGCTTCTTTTCATCATTCCTCTTCTAAACTCTACTCTACCAGTGTGCTGCCACTTATTTCCTGTGCTCTCTCATGGTTGCCAAGCCTCTCCTAAAAACTGCCACAGTCTGCTCAAACTGTACCCAGCTCTCCACAATCACAACATTCTATTTCAGTAAACAAGTTGTTTTTTGAATTCTGTTGGATTTCTGGGACGCCTGCCTTGCAGTTGCGGTATATTGATGGCATCTGGTTAGGTCTTTCCTTACTTACAGTTTATCTCTCTCTCTCTGTTGAAATCCACACACTATTTTATAGAGCAAAATTAGGTACCTTTCAATACTTTCTCTGAGAAAGACCTGGTCCTTTGGCCCCCCAAAGTCCACACTGACCAATAATTACTCTCACTAGTTCCATCTTAACACCTGGATAATTTACAGAAGAAGCCAATTAACCTTACATACCAATATGTCTTTGGAGTTTTGGGAGGGACGGGGGACACCTGGAGAAAACCTCGGTCAACAGGGAGAATGTAACAAAAACTTCACGCTGACAGCAACCCGTAGATCAGGGTTTCGAACCCGGGTCACTGGTGCTGTAAGGGAAACGAAACTTTTACCATTTGTAAACTGTGGAAGCCATTGATAACACCTGACAATTCTAAAAAACCAACACTCCTGAAAGGATTTTTAAATCTAAATGAATTGCATCTGGTGCTTATTTTGCCCCCTGTGTCACCCTTATAAAAAAAGCCATACAGTTAGTCAAGCAGGTGGATCTTTTCCTTTTGAATTTGAAATCCTTTTGTCCAATGCATTATTATGATATTCAATTTCTCTGGTTTTTTTTTTGTTATGCTCCTTCCTTACCAATCCGTTATTTTTGTTTTTACTGCCAAAGTGAACCAGACTGGTCTATAATTCTCTGGATACATTCTGTTCCCTTTCAGCAGTACAAGTTTAATGCTGGCTGTCTGACATTCGTCAACACCTCTCCTTTTCCTGATAAGTCATTGTCTCTGCTCTCTTCCTGCTGTGATTGCTTGTAAAACATGTGGAAACAATGATCATGAGGTGCAGAATCGAGTTGACGTGTTTGATTTGGGTTATGTAATATGCTCCCAGTTATCGCCTTAAATGCATTATTTCAGCCTTCTTCGCATCATCCAAAGATCGACACAGACTGCTGGATTAACTCAGCAGGACAGGCAGCATCTTTGAAGAAAAGCAACAGTTGACATTTTGGGTCGAAACCCTTCTTTAGCTCCATTCTGAAACATCTAAAGTGATACAGCCTTAAAAATGATGATTGTTCCCAACCAGTACTCACCATAACACAGCTATCACAGTGGACAGTGGGTAAGGTGTGCGGGGATCAAACCGTGCCGGGTTTGATTAGGCCAGGATCAAGTAGGCAGTTGGCAAAGGGTTCAGGTTTAAGGTTGACAAGGGTCAAGATGGACCAAATTTCAACCCTTGGACCAAGAGAGGCCCAGGTTAATTCCACCTCCTGGTCCCCACTCGCGACGGAACCAATCTCAGCCGATGGTGGTCAGAAGCCGCAGATGGCAGTGGGCAGGAGATCATCGTAGTTCCTTTTAATGTTTCTTGGCCTTCTAAGTTTTCAACGTTTTTTATCCTTAAGCTTTTATTCCCACCGCTACATTTTGTTGTAGATGCGATATTCTGAGGCTGTTCCCAGATTCCTAAAATTCCCTACCACTAATCCTTGGTGTGCTGTGAGGTTAACAATCTTTCTGTATTGATTATTTATCTGTCCTCTAGGAACTTTTGGTGACTTCTTGCACCATGGACAGTGATCTACGTGTGTAGCACCACCTTTACCAGACGCAGCTCTTGGGTAGATGGAAGCTTCGATTTTTTCTAGTATATCGCAAGGCATATATGTTGTGGATTATAGTAGATCAATAAAGTACTGCAGCTTTTAATAATAATTAGGGTAATGATGTGTGGAATAATTCCCATTTAAGTATCTTTTTAGTCCCATGGATGTGCTTTTAGTATTATGACAAGGAAAATTAGCCATAAGTTGCCACATTCAATGAACATAAATGGGCAGAGGCAGAAAAAAATGGACAGTAAGTTAACATTTGGTGTTTTCAGAGCTTTTTAACAGAAGGATTTTACGACGCTGCTGAATTGTGGGATGAGAAGAGCAGAAAATTATTTAATTTTAAAAGTGGACTATCACGATTCAAAACAGTCATATTAATGTAGATTTTAAAATAAATCAGCAGGCACTCAAGGTCTTTTCATTGGAGATTTAAATATGGCATTTCATTTCACTTTTGTTTTACGCTGTTTGGTGCGATGTTGCAGGGGAATGTGGTGATCAATAGAAAAATATTGTGAAAATTCTGTACAGGGCTCACACATGGAAATCTTTTGCACACGTGTCACAATAACGAACTTTGGTCTTATTAAAGATCCCAAGTCATCTGTGTATATGCGTTTATGGAGTTGTGCGTGCACTCATCTGCTTTCTTTTGTGTGTGTGTGTGTGGTGTGTCCATCTTTGTGTGTATATGTGTAGTGTATGGTGTGTGTGTGTGTATGTTTCTGTATCTCGGTGTATCAGCGTGTGAGTGGTTTTTTTTTGTGTATGTTGTGTCCATCCATTGTATATAATTATCTATATATTATATATTATGTGTTTATGTGTGTGTGTGTGTGTGTGTGTGCCCATCTTTGTGTGAATGATGGTAGTGTGTTATGTGACATATTTGTGCGATGGGTGTGTATTTGTGTGTTGTGTCCATCTTTGTGTGTATATGTGTAGTTGTGTATGGTGATGGATGTGACGTGTGTCCATAATTGTGTGTGATATAATATACTAGATCTATATATCTATATATAAATTATCTCTTATATATTATATATATATATATATATATATGTGTGGTGTGTGTGTTGTGTGTTTGTGCCCATACTTTGTGTGTATATGTTGCACGTGTGGGAGCATGTATGTGTGTATGTGTGTGTTGGTCCAATCATTGTGTGTATATGTTGCGAGTGTGTGTTGTGTGGTCTGTCTGTCTTTGCTCGTCTGTTTGAGGACGTGGTTTATGTGTGTGTACGTCCATACTCAACAATTGCTCTTGTGTGGTATTGGTATGTTAGTTTTCTTATTGTCATTGTGTACGAGACACCAGTGGATAAGATTTTGATTGCATGCTGAACAATCAAACCAAAAATCAAATCATGCCATACTTAGGAACTAATCAGCTTTCTACTATCAGGTAGAGTGCATAGAGAGAACCTACTGATTGGTGATGAATATTTACGTTTGACATCCTTTGTGATGTTTACCGGGTTCCTCAGTGAATGAGATACATGTCTATGTTCTCTGTGGTGCGGCTTCTGTATTGTGTGTGCGGATGGATACTGTATATATGTGTGTACTGTGTGGGGAGGAGTATCTGTGTGTATATAATGTGTCTGTGTTGTGTGGATACTGTATATATGTATCTGATTGTGTGTGTGGATACTGTGATACTGGATTCGACTGTTGTGTGTGTTATGATTTATAGTATCTGTTGATATTCTATATATCCATGTGTCTGTGGGTGTGGAGCTGTGTGTTATTATATGTGTATCTGTTTATTCTGTGTTGTGTGTGGAGTCTACTGTATATATGTAGTTCTGTGTTGTTATAATATATCTGTGTGTGTGTCTGTCTTTGGTGTGGACTGTGTGAGTGTGGGATACTGTATATATGTCTCTACTGGTGTGTATGTGGTCCTGCTGTGTGGATACTGTATTCTAATGTTGTCTGTGGATACTGCTATCTATGTGTGTTCTGTGTGCCGGTGTCTGTGTGTGTGGATACTGTATATATTGTTTATATGTTAATGTATTTGTGTCTGTATGCTGTAATATATGTGTGGATATATGTGTCTGGGGATGTGGATATGTATATCTGTGTGTATGTATCTGTGTGATCGGTGTCTGTAACTGGTGGATTATGTATCTGTGTGTGTGCTCATTGTATATTATGTGTTCTATACTGTATATAATCTGGTGTGTGTGGATTATCAATCTGTAGTGTGCGGTTACGGTATATATTCTGTGTGTATTATTGTGTCTGGTGGGTGTGTGGGATTATGATACTTCTGTGTGTGTGTTACTGGAGTGTATATATGTACTGTGTGTGTGGATACTGAGTGTGTACTGTATACTGTATATCGTCTGTTGTATAGTGTCCGGTTATTACTGTGTCTATGTCATGTGTCAGTGTGTGTGATTCTGTGTGTGTGGTGTCGTGTTGTATCTATGTTGTCTTGTGTCTGGTTTACGGTATATATGTGTGTTGATGTGTCTGTGTGTGTGGATACTTATATATGTACTTCTTGGTTTTTATGTGTGTGGATATGTACTATTATGTATGTTATATGTATGTGACTGTACTGATGGTATCTGTGTGTGTGTGGTCCTAAAATATTTTACTGTATTAAATATGTATTCTGTGTTGATGTGATACTGTAACATCCCCCCCCCCCCCAAGTGTCTGTATCTGTGAGTGTGCGGATATGTTAAGGAGTGTCTGTTGTGTGGGATATATATGTGTATTGAGAGTGGCGGATCACTGATGTATAATGTGTCTGTGTATGTTATATCTGTATCTGTGTAGTGTGTATGTGTCTTGTATATGTTGGATACTGTAATATATTGTATCTGTGTGTGGTGGATAGTTATATCCTGTATGTATCTTGTGTGTTGCGGTTCTGTATATATGTATCTGTGTGTGATTCTGTATATAGGTGGTGTCCTATGTTTGTGTGCGATACTGCTATATACTGTATATATATCTTGTCTGTGATACTGTATAATATGTAATTGTGTGGTTGATACTTGTGGATATTGTATTATGTGATTTCTGTGTGTGTGGATATGTTATATGTGTCTTGTGTGTGGTTATTGATGTATGTGTCTGTGTGTGTGTGTGATAATATCTGTGTGTTGTGTGTGTGGTTTGATAATGTATACGTGTGTATATATGTACTTGTATATATGTTCTGTGTGTTGTGTGTGTGGGACTTGTATATATGTATATGTGTGTTGTGGATACCTGCGTATAATATGTGTCTGTTGTTGTGGATACTGTATATATGTATCTGTGTGTATTATGTGTGTGTGTTGGATACTGTTATCTGTGTGTGCGGATACTGTATATGTGTATCTGTGTGTTGTCTTGTGTGCGTACTGATATCTTGGATACTGGTATATGTGTCTGTGTGTGGGGTTATGGTGATATATGTTTCTGTGTGTATAATGGTTGTGTGTGTGTTGTGTAAATATGTGCGGTACTGTGTGTATATATGTGTCTTGTGTTGGCGGATTACTGTTTATTATGTCTGTCTGTGTTTATTATATTTGATCTTGTGTGTGGTGGAACTGTATATCTGGTGTGTGGGGATATTGTGTCTGTATATATGTGTCGGTGTGTGTGGATAGTGTGGATATGTATAGTGTCTGTGTGTGATGATCTGATGTGTTCTGTGTGGGGATATCTGTTTATATATATCTGTATATATCTGTTGTGTCGTTACTGCGTATATAGTTTCTGTGTGGTATATATATTTATGTTGTCTTGTTGTGTGGATATCTATATATATGTTCCTGTGTGTGATGGGAATCCTGTATATATGTTCTATGTGTGGTGTGTGGATACTGTGTATATGTGTCTGTTAAATGTAATCGTGAGTGTGGTGTAGTACTGTGTGTTGTGTATACTGTGTACTCAATGTTTTCTGTGTGTCGAACTGTGTCTGTGTGTGGATACTGTATAGTATGTGATCTGGTGTGTGTGATACTGTATAGATCTGTAATGGGATAATGTGTCTGTGTTTGTATATATGTATCTGTGTGTGTGATACTGATATGTGTCTGTATATATGTCAATCTGTGTGATTGTTGGGGATACTGTATTGTTATATGTGTCCCTGTCTGTTGGGGATCTGTCATATATGTTTTCTGTTGTCTGCGATACTGTTATACTGTATCTGTATGTGTCTGTGTGTATATAATGTTGTCTGATGGTGCGGTGTGCGGATACTGTTATTATACTGTATAAAATGTGTCCTGTGTGTTGTGGGATACTGTATGTGTATCTGTGTGTGTGGATACTGTATATATGTATATATGTCTTGTGTGTGTGGATACGGTATACTGTAAATATGTAACTGGATACTGTATATATATTTATGTGTCTGTTGTGTATATATGTGTTGTTGTGTGAGGATACTGAATATAATATGTCTGTGTTGTGTGCGGTGGTAATGGATGATGTTCTGTTACTATATTATGTATCTGTCTGTGTATGTGGTGTATTATATGTGGTACTGTGTTTTTTGTTTGTTGTGTGGATACTGTTATATATTGTGGTCTTTGTGTGTGTGGTATTACTGTAATTTATGTGTCTGTGTGTGTGATGATACTGTATAGTATATGTTGTCTGTGTGTTGGTGTATATATTGTTGTGATACAGTATATATGTGTCTGTGTGATTGTATCTATTGGTCTGAGTGTAGTGATACTGATCTGTGTGTGTTCTGTATATATATCTGTGTGTGTATCTATGTATAATGTGTATATATGTCTGTGTGTGTGTGTGGATACTGTATATATGATATCTGTTGTGTATTGTATCTGTGTTCTGTGTGTGTGATACTGTATATATGTTATCTGGTGTGTGGATATGTAAAATATGTATCAGTGTGTATATAATGATATGTCTATACTGGTCTGTGTGTGTGATACTGTATATATGTTGTCTGTGTGTGTGGATACTGCTATTATGTATGTTCTGTGTGTATCTGAGTGTGTTAATCTATGTGTCTTGTGTTGGTGATATGTATATAATGTAACTGTATATTTGTGTCCTGTGTGTGTGTGTATACTATTGTGTCAGTGTAGTTGTGATTCTGATATATATATGTATCTGTGTCTATATTATGTGGTCTGTGTGTGTGGATGTGGTAATATATATCGTGTGGTTATATATGTGCTATGTGTGTGCGCGGTTTACGGTATATATGTATACTGTATATATGTGTGTGTGTGTATATATAATGTTATATGTATCTGTGTGTGCGGATACTGTATATATGTGTCTGTGTGTATATATGTGTCTGTGTGTGTGGATACTGTATATATGTGTCTGTGTGTATATATGTGTCTGTGTGTGTGGATACTGTATATATGTGTCTGTGTGTGCGGATACTGTATATATGTGTCTGTGTGTATATATGTGTCTGTGTGTGTGGATACTGTATATATGTGTCTGTGTGTGGGGATACTGTATATATGTGTCTGTGTGTGTGGATACTGTATATATGTGTCTGTGTGTGTGGATACTGTATATATGTGTCTGTGTGTGCGGATACTGTATATATGTATCTGTGTGTGGGGATACTGTATATATGTGTCTGTGTGTGTGGATACTGTATATATGTATCTGTGTATATTTTTGTGTGGGATACTGTATTATGTGTCTGTGTGTAAATATGTGTCTGTGTGTGTGGTGTGGATATCTGTATATATGTATCTGTGTGGTGTGATACTGTATATATGTGTCTGTGTGTGTGGGATATATGTATATATGTGTTGTGTGTATATATGTTGTCTGTGTGTGTGGTGTATATATGTGTCTGTGTGTGATACTGTATATATGTGTCTGTGTGTGTGGATATGTATTTATATGTGTCTGTGTGTGTATATTACTGTATATATGTGTCTGTGTGTGTGGATACTGTATATATGTGTCTGTGTGTGTGGATACTGTATATATGTATCTGTGTGTGTGGATACTGTATATATGTGTCTGTGTGTGTGGATACTGTATATATGTATCTGTGTGTATATATGTATCTGTGTGTGTGGATTACTGTATATATGTGTCTGTGTTTTTATACTGTGTCTGTGTGTGTGTGGATACTGTATATATGTGTCTGTGGTGTGGTGGGTATATACTGTATATATATGTATCTGTGTGTGTGGGATACTGTATATATGTATCTGTGTGTGTCTGTGGTGTGGATACTGTGTATCTGTATATATGTGTCTGTGTGTGCGGATACTGTATATATGTGTCTGTGTGTGATACTGAGGATACTGTATATGTATGTGTGTGGATTGTATATATGTGTCTGTGTGTGCGGATACTGTATATATGTGTCTGTGATACTGTATATATGTATCTGTGTGTGGATTACTGATATATGTATCTGTATTGTGTGTGGATATGTATCTGTCTGTGTGTGCGGATACTGTATATATGTGTCTGTGTGTATATATGTGTCGCTGTGTGTACTGTGTGTGTGTGGATACTGTATGTATCTGTGTGTGTGTGTATCTGTGTTGGTAATTATGTGTCTGTGAGTGGGGATATGTATATGTGTGTGGATACTGTATATATGTATCTGTGTGTATATATGTGTCTGTGTGTGTGGATACTGTATATATGTGTCTGTGTGTGTGGATACTGTATATATGTGTCTGTGTGTGTGGATACTGTATATATGTGTCTGTGTGTATATATGTGTCTGTGTGTGTGGATACTGTATATATGTATCTGTGTGTGTGGATACTGTATATATGTGTCTGTGTGTATATATGTATCTGTGTGTATATATGTGTCTGTGTGTGTGGATACTGTATATATGTATCTGTGTGTGTGTGGATACTGTTATATATGTGTCTGTGTCTGTGTGTGTGGGATACTGTATATATGGTATTGTCTGTGTGTTCTGTGTGTGTGGATACTGTATATATGTATCTGTGTGTGGGGATACTGTATATATGTATCTGTGTGTGTGGATACTGTATATATGTGTCTGTGTGTATATATGTGTCTGTGTGTGTGGATACTGTATATATGTATCTGTGTGTGTGGATACTGTATATATGTGTCTGTGTGTGTGGATACTGTATATATGTATCTGTGTGTGTGGATACTGTATATATGTGTCTGTGTGTATATATGTATCTGTGTGTGTGGATACTGTATATATGTGTCTGTGTGTATATATGTATCTGTGTGTGTGGATACTGTATATATGTATATGTCTGTGTGTGTGGGATACTGTATATATGATCTGTGTGTGTATCTGTATGTATACTGTGTCTGTGTGTGTGGATACTGTATATATGTCTGTGTGTATATATGAGGATACAGATGTGTCTGTATATATGTGTCTGTTGTGTATATATATATAGATACTGTATATATGTATCTGTGTATCTGTGTGTGGGATACTGTTGTGTGTGTGGATACTGTATATATCTGTGTGTATACTGTGTGTGTGTGTGGTGTGTCTGTATATATGTATCTGTGTGTGTGGATACTGTATATATGTGTCTGTGTGTGTGGATACTGTATATATGTATCTGTGTGTATATATGTGTCTGTGTGTGTGGATACTGTATATATGTGTCTGTGTGTGTGGATTTTTTAACTGTATATTATCTGTGTGTATATATGTGTCTGTTGTGTGTGGATACTGTATATATGTGTCTGTGATACTGTATATATGTATCTGTGTGTGGTGATACTGTTGTGTATATATTTGTATATTATGTGTCTGTGTGTGTGTGTGTGCGGATACTGTATATATATGTATGTGTCTGTGTGTGTATTTGTATGTATGTGTCTCGTTGTTGTGTGTATATAATGTATCTGTGTGGTGTATTATGTGTCTGTGTGTGTGGATACTGTATATATGTGCGGATCTGTGGTTACTGTATATATGTGTTGTGTGTGGGGATACTGTATATATATCTTGTGTGTGCGGATACTGTATATGTATATGTGTCTGAGTGTATATATGTGTCTGTGTGTATGTGTTGTGTGTATATATGTGTCTGTGTGTGTGGATACTGTATATATGTATCTGTGTGTATATATGTGTCTGTGTGTGTGGATACTGTATATATGTATCTGTGTGTGTGGATACTGTATATATGTGTCTGTGTGTGTGGATACTGTATATATGTATCTGTGTGTGTGGATACTGTATATATGTGTCTGTGTGTGGGGATACTGTATATATGTGTCTGTGTGTGTGGATACTGTATGTGTGTGTCTGTGTGTATATATGTATCTGTGTGTGTGGATACTGTATATATGTGTCTGTGTGTGTGGATACTGTATATATGTGTCTGTGTGTATATATGTGTCTGTGTGTATATATGTGTCTGTGTGTGTGGATACTGTATATATGTGTCTGTGTGTATATATGTGATCTGTGTGTATATATGTGTCTGTGTGTGTGGATACTGTATATATGTATCTGTGTGTGTGGATACTGTATATATGTGTCTGTGTGTATATATGTGTCTGTGTGTGCGGATACTGTATATATGTATCTGTGTGTATATATGTGTCTGTGTGTGCGGATACTGTATATATGTATCTGTGTGTGTGGATACTGTATATATGTGTCTGTGTGTGCGGATACTGTATATATGTGTCTGTGTGTGCGGATACTGTATATATGTGTCTGTATGTGCGGGTCTGTGTCCATAACTTTTTTTTTGCTTAAGCTAAGAATATAATTCCAGCAAGAATTTAATCCAACAATTGATTCAAATCTCCCAGAACTCAGGAATCCTGAGTGGAAAAGTGTGAAAAGAAAATTAATAAAACCTTCAAAACTATGTGAAAAGTGGGGGGACTAAATTTATTTTTGTAAGAATTTTACTGTCCCATTGTTAGAAAATATGAAAATTTAACTCTCTTGACATTGTCTGGTTTGTTTTAATGGGACATCTATTTGTGTTTAGTTTAGTTTAGAGATACAGCGCGGAAACAGGCCCTTCAGCTCGCCAAGTCCGTACCAGCCAGTGATCCCTGCACATTAACTATCCCACACACACCAAGCCAATTAACCTACATACCTGTACAGCTTTTGGAGTGTGGGAGGAAACCGAATATCTCGGCGAAAACCCACACGGTCATGGCGAGAATGTACAAACTCCATACAAACATCACCCTTAGTCGGGATCGAACCCGGGTCTCTGGCGCTACAAGCGTTGTAAGGCCGCAGATCTACCGCGTCAGAGTGCTATTAATCATATCCATTAGCATTCAATCTCCCTGGGCCGATACTCTACCTGATAATTAAATATGACAGATGTAATAGTTTAGACAATTTGTCACGGACATTAATATTTATCTTGGTGTAGGCAGGAATGCTAGTGCTTTGTAAATTGGTCTCTCTAGGTTCAATACATCATTGTGGGTTAGTCAGAGACACCTATTTAATTACATAATAACTTGTATTGAACATTGAAGTCCGCAAGATGAACATTTTCCTTCCCTAATGCATTTGGTAATAAATATATTTCCATAGTTTTTATACAGTTTTTATTCTTTAACTTTTGTGATGAAAGTCCAGAGTGAAAACATTTACCAAATTTGAGCATAGCAGGTGTGTTATGGCACTTGTTTGCCAGTTGTAAATTGAATGTCCTTTAACATCTTCCACACATTATTTTGTGAGCGTTAGAAACATTCCTTGAGATGCCATCTGTCAGCAGAAGGTTGACTGTGTCCACACAGGTGCAAACAGAACAGAAAAACCTCCCAGCTGTTATCAGACAACTGAACCATCCTACCCTAAACTATAGAGCAGTCCTGAACTACTAGCTACCTCATGGGTGACCCTTGGACTATCTTTGATGGGAGTTTTTTGGCTTTATCTTGCACTAAACGTTATCCCCTTTTGCCTCGCCAACAGCCTGTCTGTCCTTTCTTCTGTTTTTGCTATTATGTGATGGGTGGGGTGGGGAGGTGGGGGAGGAGGTGGAGGAGGCTAGGGGAATCTTTTTTTCAATCTCTTACATCAATGGAGATGCCATTTTTTTCCGTATCGTATCTCCATCCCCACTGCGGCCTAACATTGTGGAGTGGCGCGGTCTTTCCTGGAGATCAACCCCGTGCTTCAACCACGGGCGAGGTGCGGACTTACCGTCATGGAACTTGCGATCCCTTTGCCGGAGATCGACTGTGGAGAGCTCCAACCATGGGCCTGTGGACTTTAACATCGTGGAGCCGGCGGTCCCTGGTTAGAGACCGATTCGGGAGCTCCAAGTCGCGGAGAGTTTCAACTGTCCCGACGCAGGAGTTTCGATCACCCCGACGCGGGGGCTTTGAATCGCCGGCTGCTGGAGCTTTGATCACCCCGACTGCAGATGGTTCGACTGCCCCGACCGCGAGAGAATAAAGTGGGAGAAGATTGGACTTTATTACCTTCCATCACAATGAGGAATGTGGGGAGCCACTGTGGTGGATGTTTATGTTATCTTTTATTTTATGTGGATGTGTGTCTTGTCGCTTTTCATTTAGTATGGCTGTATGGTAACACAATTTTCACTGCACCTTAATTGGTAACGCCTGTGGACGCCACGTCAGTGGATATTTTTAAGGCAGAGATAGATAGATTCTTGATTAGTACAGGTGTCAGAGGTTATGGGGAGAAGGCAGGAGAATGAGGATAGGAGAGAGACAGATCACCCATGATTGAATGGCACAGTAGATTTGATGGGCCGATTGGCCTAATTCTGCTCCTATCACATAATCTTATGATCCTTCATTCTGACCCACACACTGGGGGAGTCTGGAGAAGGGTTCCAACCTGAAACATCACCTATTCTTTTTCTCCAGAGATTCTGCCCGACCCGCTGAGTTATTCCAGCCCTTTGTGTCGATCTTTCATTAACATATCGCTGATTAAGGAGCAGGCCTCTGCTTTCCTGGTTTGACCTACAATATGTGGTACATCTTCCATCAGAATTACTGAAGGATGAATGTTTGAATAAGCAACCTAATACAGAAAAACTAACAACTTATATTTATAATATTATTTTAGACAGCGCGGTACAATCGACTGAATCACATAGACATGCATGGGAAAATGAATTAAGCCAACCCATAACGAAAGATATATGGGACAAAAGTTTACAATATATACATCAATGCTCGTTAAATGCCAGACAGGCTTTAATACAATTTAAAGTATTACACAGATTATATTACTCAAAAGTTAAACTGAATAGAATATTTCCACATGTCTCTCCTATCTGCGATAAATGTCAGCATCTAGAGGCTAACTTAACACGTACTTTTGCAAATTGTATAAATATTTAAAACTTCTGGATTGAGATTTTTAGAATAACTTCTGAAGTTATTAATACAAAACTGGATCTGGACCTAAAACTAATAATATTTGGAATATCAGAACAAAGTTTAACACTCACAACAAGCCAAACAAATTTTCCTAGATTACAGTATAATAATCGGGAAGAAATTAATATTACAATTTTGGAAAGGCCCTATAACCCCCACAATTAAAATGTGGATTATGGAAATGTCGGAGACCCTACACCTGGAAAGAATCAGATTTGCCTTAATGGACAAACAAGAACTCTTTGTTAGAATATGGTCTTTCATCGATTATTTAAAAGGGTAGATTGGTTCGGCAGGGGGACCTAACTGAAACTTGGACTCAGGAACAGATGAAAAGTTATACTCGATATTCCTTGATCTTATCTCCTATGATGTATTAATGGTAAATTATTCCATTCCTTATGATTTTATTTTTTGATTTCTCTTTTTTTCTCTTTTTTTTCTCTCTCTTTTTATTACTTTTAATCTATAAAAAAAAACTAATAGAGGCAGAATGATTTAATTGAAAATATTAATAATGTATGAGTGATGTACTCAAAATACCTACACCATAATTTGTGTTTGCCAATTTATTGCTTACCTCTAATAAAAATATATATTTTTTAAAAGAACTACTGAAGGATCTCCACCACGTTGACAAGGCTTATTTTTAAACCACTTGATTAATTAATATACATTCACCCCCCTACGCTATAAGGAAAGGTCATTCTTTCCCTCTGTCACCAGTTTATGACAACTGAGTGCACTGAAAGGAGTGTACGAGTTTAGAACGGCAGATAGAAACTAACATGAATGCATTTGCATCAATTATCGGGATAATTGATTGTTGAACACAATAGACAGCTGTCCATTAGCAAAAGTGAAAAAGGAATGGGTGGAATAGTTGGACAGGAAATAAAGGGGGGACAGAAATAACTCAACCGAAGCTTGCAGACTAGAATCTATTGTGGAATATGTTTGGTCAGAGTGACAATTCCTTCATTTTCAAGAGTAAAGGTTATGAAATTACCTGCCATTACACACGGTCGGCGTGGCTTATTTGTGTACATTTAAGAACCCCAGAAGCAATTCCGTGACCCCTTTGTACCGCAAAATAGGCATTGCTCTGCAATTAAGATTCCATTATCAAACACTAAAGACTGTCATTAACTGCATGAGGCATTCGGAGACCTTTGTCCACAAAATGTTTGTGCAGTTTTGAGCAAAGTGAGTCATCTTGCAAAATGTATCCGTGCCCTTATAAGTTAGTTTATGTTAGTTCTTTCAGGACCGTTTCATTGTCATTTATTTCGTTTGGCCAAGCACGCTAGGGCAGCTTACAGCCCAGTGGTATTAATATTGATTTCTCCAACTTCCAGTATTTCCCTCTCTCGCTATCCCTCCCCCACCCAAGTCGCGCCAGCTTCTCATTTTCACCCAACAAACAGCTAACGATGACCTGTTTCCTTTATCATTGTTACTTTTTTGCGTATATTTCATTCATTGTTCTTTAGCTCTACATCACCTTCTATGTCTCTTGTTTCCTTTTCCCGTGACTTTCAGTCTGAAGAAGGGTCTCGACCCGAAACGTCACCCGTTCCTTCTCTCCAGAGATGCTGCCTGTCCCGCTGAGTTACTCCAGCTTTTTCTGCCTATCTACAATTATGATGGTTGTGTCATTTTGCAAGGTACTACACCTGATGGAATGAACGTGCTCAGGAATCGTTTCTCTCTATAAGGAAGAGTCAGTAAACCACTCGGTACCTACCTTCAGAGCACCCTTGTACCTATCATGGAGGAAGTTCACTTCATTGGAATGGAACAAGTTACAAGTTATACTTTGTCACCTGATTTTAAAATTAATAATTATGCATAGACCTCTGTAACGTACAAGGGTATGCCCGGGCATGACAGAGGTAAGGGACGTTTGACCATGTTGGATCTAAGCCTTCATGCCCTCAGACAAGTTTTAACTAACTTCCTGATCTCCCTTCTGAATGTTCAAAACGGCATCAAACCCACACACAACGATCCCTTAACAAACATCACCTGCCCTTTACTACATTGCCATGTGTGGGAGCTTTTTATGTGTGAATTAGCCTGATTTCTTGCTTTCCAGCTGTGTCTACCAACCCCTTCAAAAACACTTAAATGTCAGCCATTCTCTCTTCTCCCCTCTCAAGTACGCAGGAGATACATCAGCTTGATAGCGTGTACCACTAGACTCAAAAAACTGATTCTTCCTCACTTGTCAGACTATTGAATGGACCTCTCATAAGCTAGGGGTGTAGTCCTGATCTCCTAACCTACCCCATTGCGGTGCTTGCACTTTAAAAAAATCTGCACTTGCTCTGTAGCTGTAACAGTATATTCTGCACTCTGTGGATTTTTTCTCTTCGCATTACCTGTTATGTTTGAGTATGGTTTGATTGTACTCATGTGTGCTATGATCTGCCTGGAAAGCAGGTAAAACAAATGTTCTCACTGTATCCCTGTTCACGTGAAAATAATACACCAGTACCAATAGTTTGCTGGAGCTAATGTAATTTTTAATGACTGACTTGGCAAATTAAATTCCTCGTAAGTTGCAAAACATCCTTGGCTAATAAAGTATTATTGTGATTGTGATGATCTACAAGCTTAAGAATCTTCATACAAATGCAATATCACCTACTCAATGGCCTGACACAAGCTCTTTGTTCTACATTCTCTGGCCATTTATGCATCTTTCCATCTCTTTCTAACTTGCAGCAGAGCTTCTGATGGCCCTGACCATTCCATGGACACTACCTTTTCTCTCACTTCAATGGTTCTAGGGTGCTTTTATAAACGAGTTCGATATTTCGATAAACGCAAGGAATCATGGGCTTTGTCAAACTGTGTATAAATTGTTAACTATTCGACCAAGGAATTAATCTAGAATTCTGTCAACTCCATAGCTTCCTTTCTTGTTCTGCTGTTCACACACTACTAACACAGTCCCAGTTCCAGTTCTGTTCATTAATCTGCAATTATGAGATATTCAAAAAGTTAAAGAATTTATTCTTTTCATTTAAACCTTAATGTGTTTGCTACTAGAATAAGAAAATAGTACTTGTGTTTGAAACATTTTCTTATCTTTATTAATAATTTATGTGTAAAAATATATTTAATCTGAGGCAAGCAGCGACTGTTTCAGTGTGATGTGGGCCGATGCTTTACCTACAAGTGGTGTGAATGTACCGTTAAGGCAAAGATTAATCTCCGAGGAAAATCTAGGGGGTGCTGCACTGACAGCAGCCTCTGCCTGCAGCCCCTTTGTTTTTACATCTTTTTTTTATTTTTAGTCCGTTAAAAGTCTGTCTTGGGGGGAAACTTTAACTTTTATATGTGGGGGAGAGGGGCAGGGTAAGGGGGAAACTAACTCCCAGTCGCTTCCTGGCAGGGACGTGACTATTTCTCCGAGTCGCGTCCTCGCCCCCCGCCTTGCGGCCTACCTCCTGGATCCGAGCGGCCTTTCCTGTCGGGGACCGGGAACCGGACCAGAGCTGCAACAGCGGCGGCTCCAACATCGTGGAGCTCTGGTTGGGAGAGCTCCCAACGCGGGTGGCGCTGAACTCCATGGAGTCCTGGGGCCCTTTACTGAGGGCTCCTGCGTTGTGTCTCCACCCGGCGCGGCCTGCGGACTTTGGGAGCTGCGGACTCCAGTAGGAGGTGGCCGACTCGAGGTCCAGGCCGCTGAGGACGTCCCCCAGCCCCGACGTCGGACTTGCATCACCCCGCCGAGCGGGCCTGAACATCGGGCCGCCCGTAGCAGCGGCTGCGGAGGGCTCGGGGAGGCCCCGACCACGGGTGAACAGTGGGGAACATCAGGGGAAGAGACTGTCTTTGGTCCCTTCCCTCACAGCGGGATCCTGCTGTGAGGGGATGTTTTATGTTTTATGTTGAATTTCTACTCCATGTTGTGTTGTTTATTTTTTACTGTATGGCTGTATGGTGGTTTCAAGCCACGGTTGCCTAGCCAGAGGCAACTAAATTTAAAGTGGCACTTTATTCCCAATAACCCTCTCTGGCTTAACCCCTCCCTTCACCACCTCCAGTTTAAATTCCAGTTGGAATATTTTGGAGGACCAAGTAACCAAGAACCAAGAAGAAAACTGAGTACAGGGTTGGCCCTGTGAAGGAGCTGCCAATCCGATATAAGACATTTAACTGCGAAATGCCTGCCCTTTAGTATTGTATAGATTGAGTGGAGGGTTCTGTGCTGTTCCAAGTGTTTGGTGGTTGCGGTGTGTTTTCCCCAGCCGTCTCGCCCAATGCACGTTGACCAGCACAGTTCGCCAGCCCTTTTGGCTGGCGAACACTTGCCCAGCAGAGGCTCTTTGTGCAGGTGTTACCCAAAACCCAATGGTTTTGCGGTTCTGCGTTAGGATCGGGCACGCTGTGAGCTAGCGAGATCAGATCAGCCCTGGTTGCCGAGTGGCCAAATGGCGGATTTTAATGGGTCGTTATTAAACTGTTCCGTCTGTATGTCATCGCCAGCTCCCTCTCTTCCAGATCCCCCAACCCAACTGTTGACAAAGTCTGACTGAGAAAATGCTCCCACTCATATTATGGGTTGGCTCCGCGTTTGCCCACTCGCTGGGGCGGGCGGCACCTCCTTCAAAGAGAGCGAGACAGGTCCCGTCAGCTGGGGAGCTGTGACCCACTCCTGAGTGAAGCCTCCAGTTTGGCTGCAGTTCAAATGGCTGCAAATTCTCATAATTGTCAACGGCCGGTCACCCGGACCCGGCTCCCAACTGTGTGCCCTGACAGACTGGAACCAACCCCAGAGGTTAAAGTGACAGCATCTTTATTTAAGCCAACCCACCTCGAAAGTTTAACCAGCCTGTTCAAATCCAATCTGAATTTCCAACCTTCCCCCTCCCTCCCCCCCACTCACAGCACAATCTCCTCATTTCTTTCAATCCAGGAAGGTTGTTTAGATAGGAATGTAAGGACTGTCTCAAATTGGTTGACCACACAACTTGTAATTCGTGTAAATCAATATCAAATTTGAATGGCTGTGACTCAGGCTAATGCCAGGGATTTGATAATTGACAGGTTCGTTCAAGGCTGGTGCTGTATTAAATCAATAATTCAAATGGATACAACTGTGGATTTGTGCAGCCTGCAGTACGCTGTGGCCTACTGCTGACATTTATGACGGATAAATTTAGTTATAAATCTAATTGAAATGAATACGCAGGTTCGTATACACACAGTGTCAGAGCTGATGAGAATGTTTATCCCGAATGACCCATGACCTGGGCATGCGCAGTTGTAATACCGAACTCACTTATTGCCACATGTGATAAGTGCTAACACAGCAGAATACTTTTCCTTGCAAGCAGTCCAGTGGAGTATTGCCATACCCCCGATTAGCAAATATACAGAAGTATTCTACCTAGGGTGACACTGTGGCATTGCGGTAGATTTGCTCCCTTACAGCGCTTGCAGCGCCAGAGACCCGGGTTCAATCCCGACTACGGGTGCTGTCTGTCGGTGGGCCGAAGGACCAGTTTCTGCGTTGTATCTTTAAACTAAACTAAACTAAACCACTAAGCCCACATGGACTTGCCTTTTAAACACTTTCTCAAATGCCAGGTCTAAATCAACCTTTTCTCAATGACCTGAATTCGCATTCTGCATTGGCCCCGCAAGAAGTGCATCTTAAAGATGTTTCATGAATGTGTTTTGTTTATTGCCTTTGCACGTTTTTCCCCACCCTGTGTTGTCACTGACTCATTTTAATGATAGTGTTGGATTGTTGGCCTTGGCTCTACTGTGGAATCTCTGAATAAGATTTCAAAGTACGCAGTTCCCTTTTATTTTGTGTGTAACGCGGGATAATTCCTTCCTCTCGCCCTCCTGTGAATCATGTGACATTATACTCTCTCCCTGTTCTGGCATCGCAATGGCCTCTCACAGTTTGCTCTGTGTTTAACCATTGTGTTCATTCCAAAGAGCCCACAGTATAAGTATCAGAAGAAATTATAGACGTGGCAAAGTGAGTGATTAGACTGTAATTTAATCGCGAGATTCAGGTGACGTGTGTGAACCTTGTGGCCCGGCGCTGATGACTTATGATGTCATCCAAACCCCTCAATTAGATTACAACCTTGTTGTTCATTCCCAACCATCCATTATTCTGTACATTTAAAAGTTCTACATGAGTGGATGATAATTATGTTACATCAGGCAGATCTGTGGAGCTGATTAACTGCTCGATGAAGGCTCGTGTCTTCAGCTTGCGAACACAATCCATTTGTTACTTTCTGCCTCCCTGGGGTCCGTGGCCTGTTATCAATATGATTTCTTTGTTTAGCTGCTGGTATATTTAGAGAGTCCAATTGGACTGAGGGTTCCCTGTTGTTCCGCAGCGCTCAGTGCAGCGTAGTGTGTGGCCCCATTCATACTCCGATCCGCTCTCACTCTGCGTTGATGACTTCGGAGCTGTGTCGCTCAACCGAGCGTTTCGAACCAAAATTAGATGTGACAGTTCCATGGCCCTTTACCATTCCCTTCTCCTTCTTCTTCCCTGTGGCGTGCACAGCCTAAAGTTGTAGGACAACTTGTTCTATTTGAGTTGATTGCATTAGTCGAAACAGGGCGGACCACGTGAAGGTTGCAATCTTCCAATCCTACTCTTCCCTGAGATAACACTGTGAGATACCTTTATGCTCACAATTAATACTCAAAGACTAAATCTTGGAAGCAAGAGATTTCCGAGTCTGCAGACCGGGTGCCTCTCCAACTCGAGACACACCGAAGCCAGCGAGATCATCCCCCTTTATACACAAAATCTTACATCAATCTCCCCTCCGGACCTTTCTCCAATCAGAGTCGGAGGTGCACAATCTGTAGGTACAACCCACCGTTCATCCCCTCGCACCTCCCATATCATACATCGCATGTTCAAACATGTTCATGGTAATGAGCAATTTCTTGACCAGGGCTGTGTTGTAATATTCATTTTTTCTATAAGCATGCTCAATTGCTCATGACCTGGCCCAGTTTTACTCACCTCCTAGTGAACCCTCTCAGTTTTCCTATATCAGTACTAAAGCTAAGCTATAGTGTCCCATCTATCACTCCTTTCCACTGATAGGGATCTCTCTACATCACTCCCTTCTCTAGCTACACAATGAATCTCTCCTAACTCAAGGCCTCAAGGATGGGTCTGGCAACTGGCAACCTTCAGACACTGCTGTCAGAATCCTCTCTCCAGCCCCTCTCTGTTTGAATTCTCTTTAAAACTCCTTTCTTTAATAGGGTTTAATCACTTTATTCCTCACAACACCTCTCCTCGTTCCCCTGTAGACCTCATAACTATTTGTGGGAACTGACTGTGTGCAAGTTAGCTGCATTGTTTCCAAGGCAGACACAAAATGCTTGAGTATCTCAGCGGGTGAGGCAGCATCCATGGAGAGAAGGAATGGGTGACGTTTTGGGTCGAGACCCTTCTTCAGAAATAATAAGAAATGGGGAGGGGGGGTGCATCATCCCAATGTGAATCCAAATAATTTGGATTAGTATCAGTGAAAATCAGACACTTTAAAAGTAAATTGGAGGAACAGCATCTCGTATTCCGCTTGGGTAGTTTACAACCCAGCGGTATGAAATTTGATTTCCCTAATTTCAAGTAACCCTTGCATTCCCTGTCCCCTCTCCCACCGCAGTCATCCTGCTAGTTTCACTGTTTCCATTCATACATCTCTTCCACAGCCATCAATGGACTGTTGTGGGCTCTGCATTTCCTTGGTCACAGCACAGCTCTGATTTGTTCTAAACCTTTTCATTCCTCTAGATTTCCCCCTACCCTTGTTAATCCTGGCTAAATTGGACCAGCTTGGACTTCAAAATGGGGTTAAGTTTCAGGGTTGCTGGGAGATTTGGTCAAATTGGAATTGCTCTCTGCAGAGCTGGGACAGGTTGCGGGAGGTGCCAGGGAGTCTGGAACTTAGATACAATTTGCAAGCAAAGCATGGGAAGCCTTACAAACCCTGTCAATCTGGTGCAAAAAGCATAGAATGGATTGGATGGCTGCAAACCAGACATACACCTTGTAAATAGTTTGTAAATAATGTTGCAGAATGTGACTCTGCTAAATGTTGATTGGATGAGGTGTTGAGCCTTGTCTGAGATTTCTGTTAATCAGGGTAAAAGTTTCCAAGTTGACTTTATCTCGAAGTCCGTTGTGAATACAATGTATTGAACTGTTGTATCATTGGGTTAGGGAAATGCCTGTTATGTATGGGGTTAATCGATACCTGTAATTGGGTGATTAAGGGACAACCCCCGTGTGGTTCGGGCCTCGAGTTCCCCGGGCATATTAAAGTCTGTGGTCACGAGGCTCGGGTCGATCTTCTGGAAGAGCGCTCAGGTCCGCGTACCATTCTGGAGTGCCTCTGTCTGAGCGAGGCCTAGAGGGCTTGAACAGCTAGACGCAAGGATTGAACCCGTGGTGGGATTGGTACAGTGTGTGATCTGTGACGCGCTTTTGGGAAATTAAAATTTAGTTGATTCAAGTGCTTGATTCAGTGTTTTTACTGAAACTAGACTGGAGGGGAGCTTAGAAACGAGTAATTATCACCCTGACTCTCAGTCTGAAGAAGGGTCTCCACCTGAAACGTCACCTATTCATTTTCTCCAGAGATGCTGCCTGACCTACTGAGTTACTCCAGCATTTTGTGTCTATCATCGGTGTTAACAAGCATCTGCTGTTCCTTCCTGCACTTTAAAAGCAGTCAGGAATTCCATTAATATCAATAATACATTCTGTGCATTCAACTCTTATGTATCTCTCTCTATATATAATATTGAGGGCCCATCACTGGGAAGTATAGGTGAGAAGGATTAATGATAACGGATTGAACTGGAATTAGAAGGGAACAGATTTGGCTCTGATCCCCATTGTAGACCCGTCTCTCCAGTGCTGAGTGAGCCAGTGGGCTAGTCACTACAATGTTAATAAGTTCATGTGTGTTCCATCAAGGTCCATCAAGTCTACCCCTCTATTCAATCATGGCTGATCTATCTCTCCCTCCTAACCCCATTCACTTGCCTTCTCCCTATTACCCCTGACACCCCATACTAATCACCCATACTAATGTGTGGGAGGGTACAAAGATTCTGAAGAACTGATCACTGAGCCTGCACTGTGAAACAGAAAAAAAAGGAAATATTTTCAAACTACAATCTAGTTGCAAATGTTGTAGCTTTGTTTTCTTTTAGAAAGCATGAATGGAATAGTTCATTCTTTGGAGTGTGGGATTATTTCATTCATGCCATTAGTACGCTGATGCTTAATATTTCCCATTAACAGCCTATTAGTTGAGATTCCTGGAGACTGGTCTGTAAATCTACCTCCATTATTTAAGCCTTGTGCAGACTTAAAAGGAGAATAAGTACAGCCACATAAAATTAAATACATGAAACTTCTCCAACTCTTTGTACAAATTGTTCCGGTTGCTCAGACAAAGCTGCTGCGATATTATAGAAACAAAGAACTGCAAATGCTGGTTTATATCATTATCTTTGCTGTGGTATTATACTGGATTTTTATTATTGCATTGGGTGAAACTGCATTGTTTTCAGGTTATGGGCTCCAATGGCAAGGCCCACATTGGTTTGGGAACAGCTTTTCCCAAGACTGAAATAAATTGAAGAGAGTTGTGGATGTAGCCCAGTCCATCTAACAGATCATATTCTCCATCATTGATTCCACTAACCTTCATGCTGCCTCGGAAGAGCAGCCAACATAATCAAAGACTTTTCCTGCCCCGGTTATTTCCTCTTCTCCCCGCTCCTAAGAGGGAATAACCGGGCAGAAGATACAGAAGCTTGACAATGGGAACTACCAGACTCAAGAATAGCTCCTTCCCCTGTTATCAGGCTTCTGAATGATCCTTGCATTAGCTAGGATATTCTTTCATTCACCTCTACCCCATTGCCAACATTAGACTTTTCTATGGAACTGGTGCACAACAAAGGTAACAACTATATTCTGCACTCTGTATCTTTCACTTTGCTCTCCCGATTTTGTTTAGTTCAGTTTAGTTTAGAGATAGTGCATGGAAATAGGCCCTTCGGACCACCGAGACCCTGCCAACCAGCAATCCCTGTACACTAGCATGATCCTACATACATTAGGGACAATTTACAATTTTACAGAAGTCATGCCTCTGGCGCCACCGTGCCACCCTTCTGTACTTATGGTTATGTACAGTATAATCTGATTTTATTCAATAGCAAAGCAATGCTTTTCACTGTACCTCAGTACATGTGACTATAGGAAAACCTGAACCTAAATTAATTGCCATCCCAATCTGACCTTGAGAGATGGTGGCTGTCAGCCTTTCTGAACCGCTGCAATCCTTCTGGGTCTCTACCCCATAACCCCCCCCCCCCCCTCCCCCCCAACTCCTCCAACAGTGTTTTGGGGGAGGCGGCTCTAGGCTCTAGACCCATCAATGATGAGTGAATGGTGATATAGTGCCAGGTATTGGAGCAGAACCTCTTGATGGTGGTGTCCCCTGCCCCGGAAGCTCACAGACTAGGAAATCATCAGTAAGATGACTGCAACGCTTCATCCCTTCTTTTTAATAGAGAGAAGCCAAAGCCATTCTATTACGTATCTAAGTGTTTTGTTGTGCTGTGGGATAGAACCTCATTGTGTGATCCTCGATGGACGCATCTAAACCGCTCATTAGCTGGCCACTGGAGCAGTGCATGAATGACCATTTCATGTGTGGGTTTGGTGCATGAATGACCATTTCATGTGTGAGTCACAAATGTATCAGGAATGGGAAGCTATTGATGGAAGCTGAATATTTTCACAGTTTAGACATTAGACTTTTAGACTTTAGAGATACAGTGTGGAAACAGGCCCTTAGGCCCACCAAGTCCGCACTAACCAGCGATCACCCCGTACACTAGCACTATCCTACACAACAGATTTACAATTGACTGAAACCAATTAACCTACAAACCTGGTTTTAAAGAAGGAATTGCAGATGCTGGAGAATCGAGGGTACACAAAAGCTGGAGAAACTCAGCGGGTGCAGCAGCATCTAAGGAGCGAAGGAGATAGCGACGTTTCGGGCCTACAAACCTGTGCATCTTTAGAATGTGGGAGGAAACTGGAGCACCCTGGGAAAACCCACGCGGTCACGGGGAGAATGTACTAACTCCATACATTCAGCACCCATACAGGAGTACAGGAGCAGGGAGGTTCTACTTCAGTTGTACAGGGTCTTGGTGAGACCACACCTGGAGTATTGCGTGCAGTTTTGGTCTCCAAATCTGAGGAAGGACATTATTGCCATAGAGGGAGTGCAGAGAAGGTTCACCAGACTGATTCCTGGGATGTCAGGGACTGTCTTATGAAGAAAGACTGGATAGACTTGGGTTTATACTCTCTGGAATTTAGGAGATTAAGAGGGGATCTTATAGAAACTTACAAAATTCTTAAGGGGTTGGACAGGCTAGATGCAGGAAGATTGTTCCCGATGTGGGGAAGTCCCAGGACAAGGGGTCACAGCTTAAGGATAAGGGGGAAATCCTTTAAGACCGAGATGAGAAAGACTTTCTTCACACAGAGAGTGGTGAGTCTCTGGAACTCTCTGCCACAGAGGGTAGTTGAGGCCAGTTCATTGGCTATATTTAAGAGTGAGTTGGATGTGGCCCTTGTGGCTAAGGGGATCAGAGGGTATGGAGAGAAGGCAGGTACGGGATACTGAGTTGGATGATCAGCCATGATCATATTGAATGGCGGTGCAGGCTCGAAGGGCTGAATGGCCTACTCCTGCACCTAATTTCTATGTTTCTATGTTTCTATAGTCGGGACTAAACGTGGGCCTCTCTGACGCTCTAAGGCAGCAACTCTACCACTGGGCCATTATGCCACCCTAAAGTTGGCAGAGTACCACTCAAATATGAGCCTGTAGTAAGGAACTACAGAAGAATTGGCTACATGGAAGGTAGCAGAGGGTGATGGTGGAAAGTTGTTTTGTCGACTGGATTAATGGTGTGCCTCATGGATCGGTTTATGATTTATATCAAAAATATGGATAGGAATGTACAAGGGATAATTAGTAAGTTTGCAGATGACACTAAAGTGGGTGATATTGTCGACAGTGAAGATGATTATCGAATATAACAGCAGGATCTTGATCAGTTGGGCAAGTTGGCTGGGGAATGCTTAATGGAGTTTGATGCAGATAATTGCTAGGTGTTGCATTTTGGAAAGTCGAACATGAGCAGGACCTTCACAGCGAACGGCAGGGCCCTGGGCAGTGTCGTAAGTAAGTAAGTAAGTAAGTACATTTATTGGCCAAGTATTCACATACAAGGAATAAGCCTTGGTGCTTGTAGAGCAGAGGGAGCCAGAAGTGCAGGTACACAATTCCCTGAAAATGGCGTCACAGGTAGATAGGGTGGTCAAGAAGGCTTTCTGTTAAAGGATACAATATTTAGTGCAAATATATAACATGGTAGTCTAATAAAGTGTGATTAAAGACAGTTCAGTGGAATCCGATCAGGTAGATGGCAGGTCAGGACTGCGCTCCATGCGATGACTCCAATACTCAAGAATATCTGTAACAGTTTAGGTGATGGGAATTGATTTTATATGAACAAGGCAGCAAGGTGGCACAGCGGTAGAGTTGCTGCCTCATAACGCCAGGCACTCGGGTTCTGTCTGTACGGAGTTTGTATGTTCTCCCCATGACCGTGTGGGTTTTGCCTGGGTGCTCGGTTTTCTCCCATGTTCCAAAGACATATAGGTTTGTGGGTTAATTGGCTTTGGTAAAAATTGTAAATTGACCCTAGTGTGCAGGATAGTGCTAGAGTGCTGGGATCGCTGGTCAGTGCAGACTTGGTGGGCTGACGGGCCTGTTTCAGCAATGTATCTCTAAACTAAACTAATGCTACTGAGGTCAAATATACAGAAAACATCATGTAGCACTAACACAATCCCATTCACAGTTCTCATTTTTAAAGGGCAGCTGCTGTAGTCATGGATATAAGCCTTGTAAACACTCACTCACAAGATTGCACTGCCAACAAGGAGGAAATGGCAAGCTATTCTGCAACTGGGTACATTGACTTTTGGATACATATTTAACAGGACAGCTCCCTTCATGGAGTCGTGCAACCACTTGTAGGACTTTCACAATGAACGGTGGGGACCTTGGGAGTATTGTAGAACAGAGGAACCTAGGAGTATAAGTATATTGTTCCCTGTAAGAGGCATAGAAGGGCAGGGAGATGAGGAAGGTGTTTGGCATGCTGGCCTTCTCCTGTAAGAGCTTTGGGTATCTAAGTTGGGATAACATGTTACAATTGTACAAGATATTGATGAGGCCACATTTGGAGTATTCCATTCAGTTTTGTGTCAGGCAGTTATAGGATATATTCCATTAAAAGTGCAGAAAAGATTTAGGAGGACCAGTCTCGGGGGAGACTCGAGGGACTGAGTTATGGGGAGAGGTTGGGTGGGCTGGGAATTTGTTCTTTGGAACAGAGGAGACTGGTGGACATTCTAAGAGAAATGTATGAGGGGCATAGATAGGGTGAATGCACAGTCCTTTTCCCAGGGTAGGGGAATCAGAGCGTATATGTTCATAGAGGGGATAGTGTTAATAGGAACCTGAGGCGCAACTTTTGGACACAAACGGTGGTACATATTTATGGAATGACCTGCCAGTGTATGTAGTTGAAGTAGGTGCAATAACATTTGGACATGCAGAGGAATGGTTTAGAGGGATACGAGTCAAATGTGGGCAAATGGGACTAACCTAGATGGGACTTCTCGGTCAGCTTGGGTGGGATGAGGCAAAGAGCTTGTTTCTGTTCTGTATGACTCCATTCTCCAACCACCTGTGAGATTAAACAGATGCTGGTTTTCATGACATCTGAAAAGTGGCACTTATTTTGACTTGGGCTATTTCTTTTGCAGGATGAATGTATGGCCAATATATATTTCTCATCCCTAAAAGACCTACAGATGATGGCGGTGAGCTCCTTCTTAAACGTAAAGAAGTGGATTAGTGCAGGTGTCCGGGGTTATGGGGAAAAGGCAGGAGAATGGGGTTAAGAGGGAAAGATAGATCAGACGTGATTGAATGGCTGAGTAGACTTGATCTGATGAATGGCCAAATTCAGCTCCTATCACTTATAAACATATAAACAGTCAGTTTGTTGCAAGCCTGGAATCAAGTCAACTCTGGAATGGTTTTCCTTTCCAAAAGGCAGTTGGTGATCCAGATGTTTTTTTGCAACAGTCGGGTAACTTCACGGTCTTGACAATTCTTGATTTAGTTATTCATTTTATTTCCTATCTACTATGGTTGTTTTTGAGTTCATTTCTAGATCATTAGTCCAAGTCTCTGAATCCTGTGGATATTTTGTTTTAACTAGTTTTTTTACAACACTAAACTTTTATTGTTTTCTATTTCCAAACGTATTTAGATTTTAATTCTTGATTCAATGTAGTAACTCATTATTCCAGAGAACATTTATAAATGAAGGAATGGATGACTAACAAAAGCAGAGAAGGCTTTTATCATTAAGAAAATTAAATTTACACAGTGGAGGTTCTGCAGCAAACTGGGTCTCCAACAGAGGAAAAATCATTAAAATATTATATTTTAATTTTCAAGTGGTTCAGAACCATAAAGGGGCAAATTGCTGTCTATTTTTTATGATTTTTGAATCAGCATCATCGCTCCTATTGCTGGATATATCATAGTCTTTCAATCGTCTCCCTTACTGGGACCCAGCTGGAAGATTGGAACCATTTACATGAGTCATGTTTTATTCCCAAAATTAGGGGAAAGGAAGTGAAGGAAGACTATTCCTAAAGAAAGGGATCAAACTCCGCTTGATGGGCCCTCATCAATCTGAACACAAAGTTTCAGCTGGGATTTCAGTTGTGGTTTGTTAATGCATAGTGTCTTTTGTTTTATTTTGTTCTCCCCATCTTGCTCTCTCTCTCGCTTGCGCTCTCTCTCGCTCTATCTATCTATCTATCTATCTATCTATCTATCTGTCTGTCTGTCTGTCTGTCTGTCTGTCTGTCTGCCTGTCTGTCTGTCTGTCTGTCTGTCTGTCTGTCTGTCTGTCTGTCTATCTATCTATCTATCTATCTATCTATCTATCTATCTATCTATCTGTCTATCTATCTATCTGTCTATCTATCTATCTTTCACACAAAATGCTGGAGTAACTCAGCAGGACAGGCAGCATCTCTGGAGAGAAGGAATGGGTGACTTTTCGGATTGAGACTATCTATCTATGCATTTGTTCCTCTGGGTTTCTGTCTACTCTCTCTCCATCCCCCTCTCTCTCCATCTCTCTCTCTCTTCCTCTCTCCCTCCCTCCCCCCTCTCTCTCTCCATCTCTCTCTCTTTCTCCATCTCTCTCTCTCTCTCCCCCTCAGTCTTGTTTTTATTTTGTTTTGCTACCTGGCAAGTTCGGCGACACCCTTTCAACCCACCTCGCGTGCTCGTCTTGACTGCGGGGATTTGGTGAAGAGGTGCTGGTGAAATTCCAGCACGGTGGCAAGACATTCAGATTTCCCTATACGAGGAGACGACCGCAGAATTCCCGAAGACTTCTGATGGGATGGAAGTCGCCGAGAATCCCTCACACTCGCGGTGGAAGAGCTGTCGGTGTAAATGACCCAACCTCGATGGCAGAGACCGGAGGATCTACAAGTGACTCAACCTGTCACACGTCATGTTGTGTTTCCAATTTATTTGACTTGTTAAATATTTTAAGTTTTCTTGGAAATGTGTTTATAGGTTTAAGTATTTATACGAGTTTAATATACTACAAGTATACTATCAATCCCATTATATTAGTATAATATATTTGTTATAGGTTTACATAGCCGATATAAAACTTTAAGTTTAGAGGAGCATGCTAGTATAATATATTATTTACTATGCTTATGTACTCTATGTTTACTATTATATACTGGTATACTATTATATACTATGTTTATAGTACAAACCTGGACACTTTAGGATTTATATAGGTTATGTAAACCTATAGCAAATATTGTGAAATTGGGTTTTTTAATGTATTTATTTTTGAATGCCCAGGTCATTCTAAAACATGCGCTTGGCGGGTTTGACACTCACTCGATGTGCAGTAATACCGCTCCTGTCGACACCTCCGCCGGAGACTACATTGATACATTAACCCCACGCCCTGAATTGCAATCCCATATTCCCATTGCGCTGCCAACGCCTCCACCACAAGCAGTCCAACTGGGTCACCCCTGCAAGGTGCTGTTCTGGGTCGCCTGAGGTAAACTCAAGACTTAATTATAAGCCAGCCTTTCTGACTGTAGTATCCCTGCGCCCTCTCGTTTTCATCTTTTCCCCCGAGAGCCTGAAAACTGTAACGTCCAGGGTCAGGAACAGCTTCTTCCCGACAGCCCATCGGGCTATTAAACTCTGCAACCGTCATTAAACTCTGAACTACATAAACTATTATTGTTATTATTGCAATGTTATTGTTTTTTATGTGTGCGTGTTTGTACATGTGTGTGTGTGTGTGTGTGCACATGTGTGTGTGTGTGTGTGTGTGAGAGAGTTTGTGTATACTTATTATGTAGTTTATAGTGTACTATGTTTACATATTCTGTTGTGCCGCTGCTAGTAAGAATCACAGTGTTCTGTCTGCGACATATGACAATAAAACACTCTTGACTTGTTATCTCATCTCTTGCCATTAACTCTAGGCTTATTTCCCCTTGTTAACCCTCTCTCCCTCTCGCTTATCTCTTCCACACCCCCCCCCCCCCCCCCCCCCCCCCCCCCCCCCCTCACTATCCCACTCCTTAACAATATTTGAGTCTCTAACTTCACATTAACCTTTGAAAGATAAAAGCATTAAACAAATTAAGAAAACAAACTGGGACTAGTTTGATTAGCTTGGATTCACTTTATTTCTCAAACAAGATGAATACTGAGGCATCATTTGAAAAAAGAAAACAGCAAGACTGCAAAATCATGCTTTTTTGTGCAAAATTAAAAACATAGTTTTTACCCCACAGGCGAATAAAACCTAAAGCGACAGCTTTTGTACAGTGCTAAATCAGTTCCTTTGAGGGGAGTTTTAATGCGGCGGCGGCGTTACCCCGTCAGCAGGAGGTAAAGGTCTTCCAAAAGAAGCTCTTGCAGGGGGCTTTGCGCTCTCTCTGGGGCAACTGGCTGAAGCGGGACCTCTCCTCCAGTTTCACCTCCTCCATGTCCTCGGGGTTCGGGAAGGTGCTCTCAATCCCCATCTGATTGCTGCCGGAGTCTAGCAGTCCGGATAAGAGCTTCAAGATAACCTCTTTCCTCTCTTTGTTCAGATCCTGAGGACAAACGCTCAGTGTTATTGTGTTGCTTCACAACATTACCCCCAGCCAACAAAGAAACCGCTCTACATTCCCTTGACCGGCGTCTGCTTTGACCTGTCGTTTTCACACCTTGCCCTTCCATATCTCTAGTTTCCCTCTCCCCTGACATCAGTCTGAAGAAGTGTCTCGAAGTCACCCGTTCCTTCTCTCCTGTCGCGCTGAGTTACTCCAGCATTTTGTGTCTATTTTTGTGCTGCTATTAAACACTAACGACTCCGTGCATTGTTTAGTTGTGTGCCCCGAAATTAAAGGAGGGATGTCCTAACCAAAGACCCACCCGACCCCTCCCTCCCTCCATTCCATCCTATCCCAATCGAATGCCTCACCTCGAGAACGTTATGTGTTTGTATTTATCACCTCATGGAGTCATAGAGCGGTACAAACACAAAGAGAGGCCCTTCGGCCCTCCCTGCCCATGCCGCCCCATGTATCTATCTCTACCGATTCCTAATCCCATTTTCCTGCGTTAGATCCATTGCCATAGCCATTCAGATTCTGCAGAAACAAGGAACTGCAGATGTTAGTTTACACAAAAAAAAGGAAGACGCCAAGAGACTTAGCGATTCGGGCAACATCTCTGGAGAATGTGGGTAGGTGTTCTATGGGAGAATGGGAAGGAGGGATGTTATATGATCTGCTGAGTCCAGCACTTGGTGTCTCCATTCGGGGTCTTGCCTGCATAATAGTCGCACAAAGTTTCAAACCCAGCGAAGTTTTTTTGAACTTTCCGTTGTGGGAAACCAATTTGCAACCTTAGATAGACACAAAATGCTGGAGCAGCTCAGCGCGCCAGGCAGCCTCCCTGGAAAGGAGGAATGGGAGAGGGAGAGGGTCGAGACCCTTCTTCAGACCTTGCCAACTCCATTGGTCTCCAGCAAAATCTCAGCACCTACAGTTCCCCCGAGTCAGCGATGGTGTTTGCTGTGGATTAAACAACAGTCAGGATTCAGTGGCAACACCTGCGTTTTCTGTGAGCATTGAGATAGGATCCTTGAAGAACTGGTTACGGAGTCTGAAGAAGGGTCTCGACACGAATCGTCACCCGTCCCTTCTCTCTAGAGATGCTGCCTGTCCCGCTGAGTTACACCAGCATTTTGTGTCTACCTTCGGTTTAAACCAGCATCTGCAGTTCCTTTATACACATGCTCCTTTAAGAACTCGCTGAGCAATCAGTACGGGGGTTAACACCACCTTAAACAGCAGCGTGCAGCGCGTTCTGGCGATGGGGCATGGATAACACTAGTCTAATCTTGTACCCGCAAACATGAGAATGAAAATGTGAACACGAAAACGCGGATCAGAATCAAAGGGGACTATTTTCTTATCCACCACCATTTTCTCCCCTCTTAGTTTCTGGTAAATAGTTACATCGGCACTGGGACTACTCGTCAGCAAACCATTGAGAGAGACTTCATGTGTAGGAAGGGACTGACATTTCGGGTCGGGACCCGCTGAGTGACTCCAGCACTCTGTATCTATCTGCGGTATAAACCAGTATCTGCACTTCCTTTCTACACAAAATGTGATGTGAACACGAAAACTGCTCGTTTTTTATTTGTGAATGGAAGGCTGCACCTAAAGTTTTCGCAGGGTATGAAATAAATTGGTGGGCTTTTGTCACCGTGGAGAGAGAGATGCGAGTTAAACACTTCACCACAGGCGCGATGCGATTGACTTCGCTGCAGAGAAGACGAGAAGATTTGAACACACCAGCGGAGATACTGTCGCTGGGCGATGCCGCTCGGAGGATATCACGGATCAACAATCACTATCTTCCAAGGAAAGTCACTCACGGTGAGGCTGAACACGAACCTTCTCTTGTCAGTGTCTGGCTGTGTGTTTTGTAGTAAAGCGCAGTGTGTGGGGAGGATTTCACTCGCTGGTATTTTTTGATAATAGTGTACATCGCAGTATGTGTCATTCTCTGGTAGTTTTCCATTCAACTAATAACGTGACATCTTCTCCTTGGTTATTTATCGAAGCAAACCACCCACATTAGCGACATTAACTGTTCAGTGGAAGTAACAATTGCAGCTTGTTTCAAAACAACAGGGCAAATATGTGTGCTCCAAGGAGCACAGTCATATATAGCTCACCAGTAGCTCATTAATGCCCCGTCCCACTTTGGAAACCTGAACGGAAACCTCTGGAGACTTTGCGCCCCACCCAAGGTTTCCATGGGGTTCCCGGAGGTTTTTGTCAGCCGGCAACCACCTTCAACTAGCATCGCAACCGGCTTCGACTAAAAAAAAATCACCGATTTTTAAAACGGAAACCACTTTCGACCATTAGGGAGACTGACAAAAACCTCCGGGAACTGCACGGAAACCTTGGGTGGGGCGCAAAGTCTCCAGAGGTTTTCATTCAGGTTTCCTAAGTGGGACAGGGGCAATTCATCCCAGCTGTGAGTCTGATCTGGGTAGACTAGGAAGAATCCCGGTACAGTTTCTGGATCATGCAGCAATGTAACTGACCTCCCATCAAGTACCCGATGGTGGATCCAATATCAGGAGAAGATTACTGTAATAACAAGCAACTGCAGGTGCTGGTTAATATCAAGGATAGACACAACATGCTGGAGTAAGTCAGCGGGTCAGGCGGCATCTCTGGAGAAAATGTATAGGTGACGTTTCGAATCAGCTCTGAAAAGGGTCTTGACCCAAAATGTCACCGATACATTTTCTCCAGCGATGCTGTCTGACCTGATGAGTTACTCCAGCACTTTGCGTCCCCTTGTGTAAACCAGCATCTGAGGTTGTGTGTTTCCACAGCACCACAAGATAATTTAAACTCACCTCACTTAAATTATACTCTGAGCCTACTTCTAGACTTGTGTCCTGTGGTAGTTTCTCTGTTCGATGCCTCTCGTGCTTATTCCATTCAGTAACACGTGTTACTTTTCTGCACAATCTGCAAATTCCTTGATTCTCTTCATACTCTCCTCTCCAAAAAAAAGCTCTTGAGCTGCAATCTAATTCCAATTAACAATCTAACCATATCCCTAAATACGTATAGTTATCAAAAAATCTACATGCTCAGATCTAAACTTGGCAAGTGGCCACCAGTGATTGTCATTAGTGGAAAGGAGTACCAGATTTCTAATACTCTATCTGTGTTGTTATTTCTTAACTTAGTCTCTGCAAAATTACAGAAGGAAGTCATTCAGCCCATAGATTTCATGCTAGCTCATAGGAGAGTAATTCCATTAAAATCCTATTGCCCCTCATATTTCCTCGTATCCTTGCAAACATTTGCCCTCCAACCTCTGTTTGGTTTTTCATTGTTAACCAACACTAAGCGGTTATTTTTGGATATGGGCAGAAACTGGAACATGCAGGGGAAGCCTAAAAGGTTAGAGTGAGAGAACGTGCAAACTCCTCATGGATAGAATCTGAGGTCAGGATTGAACTAGGTCCCTGGAGCTGTAGGATGGTAGCACTAACAGTAGGCTGTTATTTAAATTTTAGTTTCCTCTCCCACCCCACCCATCCCCCAGCATCTGGTCCAAAATAATATAATTTAACAATGGATACTCTTGCCCCTTCTACTCACAATCAGAGAAGTAATATTCATATTGAGTTTATATTTGGTGAGCGGGCCAGTGACGCCCATACATTGGTGTGAATTATCGGCCTCGGGAGAGAAGGGATTGAAGAGAAGTAACTTGGTAAAAACTGAGAGGAACTGAGAGAAAACAGCTTCAACACCCTGTATAGAACTGCAGAGCGAGGAGCAAATGAGCTGTAATCTGTGCCGGGTGACCACCAAAGGGCTTTTCAAAAACATCCAGTTCTCCATTCAGTCCAACATAAGGTCAGTTCATTCATTTACCCTTCCTGTTTCTGAATATAAAAGTGGCAATTAATTAATCCTTAACTGTAAGTACTAAATGAACTCAAAATCGTCCAAAGGTTTTGCCTCCTTCCTTTCCTCAACTCCGTAAAGATGTGAACACTGTTTCCATTGGCAAAGGATTTGATTCTTATCCATCTAGAGGGTGAGGTGGTACTCCCATAAGTGGCTATGCAATCCCTCCTCTCCCCACCCTTCCCTGCGTTCCACCTGCTTCCACTGTTGGCGTCTCCCCCAGGAATCATGACAAGTTGTGGCAGTTACAGTCACGCATATACAAAGATAGGATCACATTGTGGTTTTTACCTGCCGAACGGTTAATACCTTTCTGAACTTGGAAATATGCCATAGTAGGATCTTCTACATCTATCCGGGTGTCTTTATTAAATAGCATAAATTCTCTGAAGGTAATGGCTATCTGAGTAGAGCCTTTTTTAAATGGACAGCGTATATTTGTGTATCTTTAGTTTAGTTTAATTGCCATGTACCAAGCGCACAGTGTAAAGCTTTTGTTGAGTGCTAAATAGTCGGCAGAAAGACCATACATGATTACGATCGATCCATTTAATGCAATTCAATGCAAGATAAGGGAATAACGTTTAGTGCAAGGTAAAGTTAACAAAGTCCGGTCAAGGATAGTCTGAGGGTCATCAAAGAGGGAGATAGTAGTTCAGCACTGCTCTCTCTATAGTAATTTAGATAAAATCAAAGGCTCGGTGAGTGGACATGTTCACACAGTTGCAGGCGGTCATTCTGAACAGTAAGGGAATGGACCTGGCAGTCATGGACTATAATAGACATGATGACTTCAAAGGCTTTTATTTCTGATCAAAGGCTATTTATTTTTGATGATTGCAGCGTTTCACCAAAATCAATCTGAGTTGATCCATTGGCTTTGTATGTTGTCAGCCAGCTGTCAAATCTGGGTGGGTGAGGGTTAGATTGGAAGAGAGGACACTGCCCTGGACCCATCTCCTACCTGAGTCAAGTGTGTACAAAGGAACTGCAGATGCTGGTTCAAATCGAAGATAGACACAAAAGGCTGGAGTAACTCAGCGGGTCAGACAGTATCTCTGGAGAAAAGGTAAAGGTGACGTTTCGGGTCCAGACCTTCTTCAGTCCTTTTCTCCAAAGATGCTGTCTGACCCGCTGAGTTACTCCAGGTTTTTGTGTCTCTCCTACCTGAGTCACGTAGGCACAGTATTTCCTAATTCCTCACAAATGGAAATCATCGCCTGTCAGTGTGGTACATTTTAGGTAGATTGCCTGGATTAGCCAGACTCTGTTAGTTAACCTCAGCTCCAAATGTATCCTTACCCAGCATAAAGCATTGCCCTTTCCAAAGATTACTCCCTTTAGACGAAGCAGCAGTGATACTCCTACCCTTTCTTTCCCCATCTCTTATAATCCCATTTAACAGCTCAGGAGCACCTGCTGGAAGTAAGATAACACCAAAGGAAAAATTAAGAATGAGAACGCACTGTAAAACCAAGTGCCCGTGATTAAAAGTACGTGCATGCACTCAGGCTGCTACATCATGAATAGCTGGAAGGCAGAGGAGAGGAGAATTAGTTTCAAGTGGAGAAATAATTAGCACAATTAATACCCATGACAGTAATTTATAAACTGAAAATCGTTTCCAGTTGCATGGCACCGAGAACTGGACAACTTAAGGATGCTGCTGACCCGAGTAATGCAAGTGAATAATTCTGCGGTGACATTAACACTGCCTGTAGTGCCCCATTAGGTTAAGAAGCGAGTGCCTTTGTAGGATGTTGATCTCCAGCGAGGTGGGAATACACTGTTTCTGAGTTGTGGCTGATCACAGCTAAGGATGTTCCCCACCTATCTTTGTTATAAGGTCACTAAAACTCATGTTTACAATGAATTTCTTCAAATTGCCTTCTCCACATTCATTACAAGCAGGATAATGTCTTTTTCAGAGACTCCAACCTTCGCCTTTTCATTTTGTGTCAGTTTTCTCTTTCCTGTTCAATATTTGTTTTCCATTCTATCACTCTCATTGAATTTTGTTTGTTATTTTGAACTGGTGAACATTTTTGCTGTCTCTCTGTATCCTACGCTCTCTCTTCCCGCTCTCTCTCTCTCTCTCTCTCTCTCTCTCTCTCTCTCTCTCTCTCTCTCTCTCTCTCTTTCTCCTCTCTCTCTCTCTCTCTCTCTCCTCTCTCTCTCTCTCTCTCTCTCTCTCTCTCTCTCTACTCTCTCTCTCTCTCTCTCTCTCTCTCTCTCTCTCTCTCCCCGCTCTCTCTCTCTCTCTCTCTCTCTCTCTCTCTCTCTCTCTCTCTCTCTCTCTCTCTCTCTCTCTCTCTGGATTCCCCTTACAAAACTAACATTTTGGAACACACAATTTGGCTTCATTACTTTCCCCATCTACTTAGTTTGCTACTTTCTTTACTCCAAACATATTTCCACCTCTCACTCTGTTTCTCCCCTTGTTATTATCATTTTCCATTGTTCTTTCCGATCCTGCACAATAATCTTTTTTCAACCTTTCCTTTATTTTTCTGCAATTCTCGTTTGTTCACTTTGGACTCACGATCTCCGTGATTTACTCCGCTCTCATTTACATGACCCTCCAACTCCAAGTTCCCAGTCTCAGCATACATTTTCATCCTTGCTTCAAGAGAAAACAATTTCACTAAATCTGTGATAAAATCGAATGCTCCTCTTACTTCTTTCTTCCTTTGTCTGCTCTCCTTTCTCATTTATTTTCTTCGTTTCTCTGCATCTCTAAAGCAGTCAGGTCTGTTTCACTGTCCCATGCATTTCCCTCTCTCTCTCTCTCTCTCTCTCTCTCTCTCTCTCTCTCTCATATACTGGTGCTTGATCCCCTTGCTCTTTGCCTCTTTGCCTCTTCATCAATTCTTATTCCCCTTCAGTGACGCTCCTCAACTGATTCCTCAGGTCTCACTCACCTGATTCAACCGAAGACTCAGCCTGTCTTCCAGAGGTGCTGCTGCCTTTACACTTGATGCCAAGAGCAGCATAGACAGGAGGCTTGCCATCCCCAGTAACTGCATGCTGACTCTTGGTAATGGACCGAAGTGGAGTCTGGTCGAGATCTTCTCAATGCACCTCGACGAAGGAGTCTCTGCCTGACACTGCCGATCCCCAACCCTTTTATAATCCAGCACACCCCCGGCCACTGACGCACAGGCAACCAAGGCGTCATTAAACATCAGAACCCATCAAAGACAACAATTACACTCCATCTGAGATTAACCATTCACTGACAACGCTCAACCAAATCGTAGAGTGGATAAACCCGACAGTATTGAATTTCTGCGATTAACTGTCTTTAGATTAAAATAATAAAATTAAACGTCGGACGTTTGTCCCCAGACATCGTCGGAGCCTTCAATATAGGAACTATTTAGATATTTTCAAACAGGATCTAACAATAAACATTTCATGGTGAGAATATTTCTTTGTGCTGCTGGAGAGGAACTGAGTAAACGGAGTGATTTTCACCATTTCTAACTATGTAATTAAATTTGACATGATTTCCTGATGAAGCTTGTGGAGTATTCGTCAGCAGTGAAATAATATCCATTGTGCTAAATCTCCTATTATATTTTATGCTCAAAAGTAACATTTCAAGTTAACGTGACGTTTCTTGTTCAGAATTAATTTCCCCTTTCCGCGTTACGCACTGACCAGTTTTCCTGGGCTGTGTTTTTCCCACTGACTATAGATGCTCCTCATAACCCAGTATCTCTCCCAAGTGCCAGTCTTCAAATACAAGACTAGACATGGTTGCTGGCTGACAATTCATCTGTGCCAGCATCACATCTGATCCCAGAAACAAAGAACTGCAGACGCTGGTTTATACCAAAGACACAAAGTGCTGGAGTAACGCAGCGGGTCAGGCAGCATCTCTGGAGGAAAAGGATGGGTGACCTTTTGGGCCGGGACCCTTCTTCAGACCCTTGCTGAACTCTATTGGAGAGAGAGAAATAAGTTCTTCAAAGTAGGCATACCTTGAGGAGATTACGTGGTGCAGTAAGCCAACATGTGGAAACAAAGAGCTGCAGATGCTGCTTTATACCAAAGATACGCACAAAGTGCTGCAGTAAGTCTGAAGAAGGGTCCCGAACCGAAACGTCACCTATCCTTTCCCTGCAGAGATGCTGCCAGACCCGCTGAGCTACTCCAGCACTTTGTGTCTATCTTTCACACTGGTGCCACTGTGTAAAGAGCCAGAGAGTCTCACAGCACAGAAGCAGGTCCATTGTCTGCCATGGCAGCTATCTACACAAGACCCCTTTACCCAGTTTAGATTTGTAGCCTTCAGTGCCCTTGTGATTCAAGTGCTCGTCCAAAATCCTCTTAAACGTTGTGACAGTATCTGCCTTCACCAAGTCTTCACCTCTTCCTACATTTCCGACTCCAACCAAATTCTCCTTCAGATTCCCTCTGTAGGAACCATTTAGCTTAGAAAGTTTATTATAATCTTGTCTGGTTATCTTTAATTTTTATCTGCCTGTAATTATATGGGTGGGATTTATACGTAGCTGGGATTCTGGCGCAGACTCTCAGATAGTTTAGTTTAGTTTAGTTTGATGAAGACTATGGGGAATATATAGTTTTGGACCATGATCACGACAGGATCACGAGCATGATTGAAATGTATAGATGCTGGAAGACGATGTACTTATGCAAGAAGACTTTTTTTGTACTACTACAATAAAGGAACTATTAATCAAGAGACTGACAAATTAAACCTTATAAGATCATTCGTGTTCATAAGTGAAAGGAGCAGAAACAGGCCATTCAGCCCATCAAGTCTATTCTATCATTCAATCATGGCTGAACTATCTTTCCCTCCTAACCCCATCCTCCTGCCTTCTCCCCATAACCCCTGACACCTGTACTAATCAAGAATTTATCTCTCTGCCTTAAAAATATCCATTGACTTTGCCTCCACAGCCTTCTGTGGCCATGCATTCCATAGATTCACCACCATCTGACTAAAGAAATTCCTCCTCATCTCTTTCCTAAAGGAACGTCCCTTAATTCTGAGGCTATACTAATAGTCCTAGACTCCCCCACTATTGGAAACATCCTCTCCACATCACTCTCTCCAGGCCTATCCAGACCATTGATTTTAACTCCATTAATTAGGAACTATCGTGCCAATTTCTTGCTGCAGATTCTGGTCGACAGGGTGGGAAATTGTAAGGAGAAACTGGTTGTTCTGATCTGGACACCGTGAAGAAGGCTTGAGGGACCTGTTGGGTTTTGCTGTTGATCATCTTTGTATATTGTTTTTGTAACCTTTTCATCAAAATGTTTCCTTCTTCTGCAGAGTCTCTGCATAGAAATTCTTAAAACCTGAAGGTGGTGAAGGATTTTATTCCATCAGTTTAGAATGCTTGGACTCCAGGGAAAATGGTTGTCTTCATCAGAAGGGTTACTTTTCCAGCTTCCAGTCCTAGTTGCCTTATTACATCCCATGGGTGGCCCATACTTCTCCTTGGTTATTGTTTTATAGCCCTACGGCCATCAGGTGCGGACCTTATGAAAGGTCTCTCTGGTCCACAACAAAATGTATCGTTTTGATAATCTGATAGATGTGGAGGGGACTCATCAGGATGTTGTCTGGATGGGAGGATTGTGGTTATCGGGAGTGATTGGATAAGCTGGACTTGGGATCCCTGCACTTCTGTTTAGTTTATCAGTTTAGTTCCGTTTAGGTTATTGTCACGTGTACCGAGGTACAGTGAAAAGCTGGAGCGGAGGAGGTTGAGGGGATGACCTGACAAACGTATATAAAATGATGAGAGGCGTAGATAGGACAGCTAGTCAGAATCATTTTCCTTCATTGTAGGGATACCAAAAACAAAAGGGCATAGGTTTAAGATAAGAGGAAGACATTTTAAAGATGTGAGGGGTACGTTTTTTACAGAGAGTTGTTGATATCTGGAATCAAATGTAATGGAGGGTGGCACAGTGGCGCAGCAGTAGAGTTGCTGCCTCACTGAGCCAGAGACCCCGGTTCAATCCTGACTACACGTGCTGTCTGTACTGTTTGTACGTTCTTCCTGTGACCATGTGGGGTTTCTCCGGGTGCTCCAGTATCCTTCTACATTCCAAAAACGTACAGGTTTGTGGGTTTATTGGCTTCTGGTGTGTAGAATGCTAAAAGTGGGGTAACATAGAACTAGTGTGAACGGGTGATCGGTAGTCAGCGTGGACTCAGTGGGTCGTAGGCCTGTTCCCACGTTGTTTCTCTAAAACGGAAAAAAAACGTTTGAAAATAGTTACTACGTGTTTGAGAGGGTGTGAGAAAGAGAGGGGAGTGTGAGACAAGGTGCCTGCGGCAATGTGTAAAGAGGGAGTTTGCGTGTGAGTGAGAGAGAGGGAACAAAGCAAACAGGTGGGAAAAGAAAGTTAGGATGGGAAAGAAAGAAGGAAAGATGGTGAGAGTGAGGTAGCAGGAGAGAGGGCTGTGGGGAAGGCTTGTACAAGAGAGGGGTGGGAGAAAGAGTGTGCTGAGAAAGCCGACAGAGAGAGATGGGGGAAGAGGGCGTAAGCAAGAGAGAGGGGTGGGAAAAAGTGGGAAAGTGCAAAGAAGGAAAGGTACAGATGATGAAAATCTGAAAAAAAAACCATTAATGATGGAAACTCAACATCTATGAAGAGAAAAAGAGATATCGCTTTGGGATAATGACCTTCAATCATGAACTCAATCATAATTTGAGTTACAGAGAATTGGGAGAGATAGCGGTGAAACTGAATGGCACTGGTAATGTGGTGGGAACTGGGAGAGGGTGGGGAAAACTTGGTAAATGCAGCTGATCTATCTGAAGGAGGAGCTCAAGCAGAGGAGAGAATGCCAGAACTGTGAGACATAAAGCACTGCAGCAGCTGTTAATCTGAAGTGAAAGAAAATACTGGAAATAATCAGCAGGTCAGGCAGCGTCTGTGAGGAGAGAAACAGAGTGAACCAAACAGCTAAAGTGAGAGAAGAATAAAAAGCAAAAGGAGAGAGACAACTAAGCAAAGCTGAGACACTGAGATTAAAAACTATCCCAGAAGCTGGAAATCTGAAATTAGTGCAAATGATGAAAATATTCAGAGGGCAAGGCAGCATGTGTGGGGAGTGCAAACAGAATGCCTTTCGTTGCACATGAAAACGAGAGAGAGAGGTGGATGTGAAACAGTTTCAGTACGAGTTTGTGAGAGAGTGCAGGAGAAATGACTGGGAGGTAAGAGAAGGGTTTGGAAATGAGAGAGGGCTTCATGACAGGGGGTTCTTATGGAAACTCTGTCGCCTGCTAATCTAAAGTTATTCATTATTGAGTCCTATATTGTGTGAGTCTGAGGAGGAGGAGGCCATTCTGCCCCTCAAGCCTGCTCCACCATCACATAAGGTCATGGTTGGTCATTCACCTCAAGTATCAGCATTCCTCCACTCCTTTCTATTCTGAGAAGAGAGACCAGACCCTAGTTCTAGACTCCTCGACCAACAGAAGCAGTTCCCCTCACATCTACCCCATCAAACCTTCTTAACAGTTTATATGGAGGGACAGAATCACAGAATCTCTTGCCCAGAGTAGGGGAATTGTCCCAGACCAGAGGACATAGGTTCGAGGTGAAGGGGAAAAGATTTAATAGGATTCTGAGAGTAACTTTTTCATACGAAGGGCAGGGGGTGTATCGAACAAGCTGCCAGAGGAGGTAGTTGCGGCTGGGACTATCCCAATGTTTAAGAAACAGTTAGACAGGTACATGGATAGGACAAGTTTAGAGGGATATGGACCAAGTGCAGGCAGGTGGACTAGAGTAGCTGGGACATGTTGGCCGGTGTGGGAAAGTTGGGCCGAAGGACCTGTTTCCACACTGTATCACTCTATGGCTCTATGACAGGACAGCGCAAGGAAGTTGGGAAAGGAAGAGAGAAATAGAAGACGTGTGTGTAAGGGAGACAGAGAGATTTGCTGTAGGGAGAGGGGATTAGATGGAAAATTGAGAGAGGGTGGCAGAGAGAGACAGAGAGAAAATAGATGGGTGGTTCAGGAGAGGGAACGAGGGAAGGGATTAGGACAGAGTGAAAAGGTGTGGGCAATGTGAGGAGGTGAGTGAGTAAAGGAGGAGAACATAGATGATGAGTGAACACAGGATGGGTGAGAGAGGGATGAGAGAGAATAAGGGATGGGATGGGAGGGAGAGAGAAAGAGGTGACAGAGAGAGGGGTGCAAGAGAGGTATATAGGAGAGACAGAAGAGAGTTAGGAGAGTGAGCGGGATGGTGGGTGCGAGAGAGTGCAAGAGGAGGGGTGAGAGAGGGAATGAACCAGAGGGGACAAGGAGAATAAATGGGATGTTGGTGGAAGGGAGAGACAGAGAGTGGGGTGTAGGCATGGTGCCAGAATGGACAGTGATAGGAGTGAGAGGGGAGGGTGCGAGTGGCTCCGTAAATTATGTTGTTACATATAAAACATGTTAATGAACAGAACAAATTGTGAAACCTTCTCTGCAGCTATCAGTTAATCAATTGGTTGAAGCTCTGCATGACTTCCTTTGTTTATTTTACGCAATTATCTTGTTTAATGGATATAACTCAAAATGTCTTATTTGATTCATAATCAATTTCTTAAGGCGTTATACTCTTGCATATGAGTTGGGCTTGTTATTGTTTTTTTATTCTTGCAGATTTAAACAACAAATTTAAGAGAAAGTTGCATTTATATAGCACCATACCATGCCAGGTTCATGTTCATACGTCATAGTAGCAGAATCAGGCTACTTGGCCCACTGAGACCATACAGCCATCCAATCATGGCTGATCTATCATTCCCTCTCAACCTCATTCTCCTGCCTTCTCCCTGTGACCTTTGACACTCTTACTAATCAAAACAATGTCAATATCTATTTTAAAAATATCAAAAGACTTGCCCTCCACCGCCGACTGTGGCAATGAAATTCCACAGATTCACCGCCCTCTGACTAAAGAAATTCCCCCTCATCTTTCCAAAGGTGCTGTACATCCTTGTTTTCTGAGGCAGTGCCCTCTGGTCCTAGATTCTCCCACCAGTGGAAACATCCTTTCCAGATCCACTCTATCCAAGCCTTTCATTATTCGGTAAATTGTAATTTACACTGTTTTATAAACAAATTGTTAATGTAGCACCAAAAATAACATTGTAATCAGTCGTAGCGAAATGCTTAATCGAATCAGCATTACATTATGATGGGATATAAAATATGAACAAGCAGATAATTAGAGTTGAGCATCTGATTATAATGGAGTGATTTGGATTTGAACCACTTTTAGTTGCAATTAGTCACTTGCTGATGCACAGGAAGTGTAACGTAAACAATGGCAGCTGGCCTCCTGTGTCTGTGATGCCCTACAAACAGCAGAAAGATGATCATTTCTGGGAAGTTGGATTGGTGAGTGATGTTTTCTTTTACAGATACAGCACAGAAACAGGCCTTTCAGCCCACTGCGTCCGTGCCGACCAGCGATCCCTGTGCACTAAAGGGCCTATCCCACTCTATGAGGTAATTCAAGAGCTCTCCCGAATTTCTTTTAAAAATCACTCGTGGTAAGCACGTAGAATGTACGTAGCGGGTACGTCGGAGCTCGGGACGTCTCTTAGCGGCTCGTAACGCTAACGGCAGGTACCCGGGATACGCGGTAAGCTTGTGAAGACTCGTGAAGATTTTTCAACATGTTGAAAAATGTCCACAAAAGCCCCTATTACCTACGAGCGGCCATTACCGTAATTCTCTGAGTTCGAATCAGGGGAAACTCGGGAGAACTCTTGAATTACCTCATACAGTGAGACAGGCTCTTAACACTATCCTACACACTAGGGGCAATTCACAATTTTTACCAAAGCCGTGTTTGGAGTGTGGGAGGAAACCGGAAAACCCTCGCAGTGACGGGAAGAACGTACAAACTCCAAACAGACAGCACCCGTGGTCAGGATCCAACCCGGGTCTCTGGTGCGGTGAGGAAGCAACTCCACCGCTGACGTAACCAGTCAGCCTGCTCTCCACTGCACACCTGTGGAAGTTTGATCGAGTATTCAGTGAAATGCTGAATCTCCTCAAACCTCTGAGGAAGTGAAGGCAATAGTGAGCAGGTCATCAGGGCAGATCATCAGGGATGGGCACACCCAGGTACACATGCAAGTCGCCATAACCATAGCAACGATTGCATTGAATGCAAAGGAAAGCATTTGCTGACATGACTTTGTATATAGAATCACACGACCCCCCCCCCCCCCAACCCTGCCCTCACTCCACCTCCACCCACCTCTCCACTCCTCTATCTGTAGAGGAATTAATATCAACCGCAGCATTTCAGATCAATGATCATTCCTTGAACTCCCAACATCTTTATAAATCTTAATTAATCTTTCGGTAGCACAGTGGTAAAGTTGCTGCTTTGCAGCGCAGGAGACCCGGGTTCGATCCTGACTATGGGTGCTGTTTGTACGGAGTTTGTACGTTCTCCCTGCGACCACTTGGGTTTTCTCCGGGTGCTCGGGTTTCCTCCCACACTCCAAAGACGTGCAGGTTTGTAGGTTAATCGGCTTCTGTTACTTGCAAATTTTCCTTGGTGTGTAGGATAGCGCTAGTGTGCGGGGTTATCGCTGGTTGGCGCGGACTCGGAGGGCCGAAGGGCCTGTTTTTGCGCTGTGTCTCACCAAACATTCTCCAAACCTAATTGCTGGAATCATCTCACATTTTCACCATTCACATGTATCTTTATAATTATTCCCTAATCAGAGTTTGTCTTAATAATTTCAGTGTAGGAACAAAAAATGTTTTAAAGGAAGAAAATACCACAACACATCAAAAAAGTGATATTAAAAAAGCCTTTGAACAGGTGAATGATGTATCATGAGGTAACTGAAAGTGTGACATTTAGAATCTCTGTAACCTTTTAACTAGCCTTTTACAAATATAAAAGCCAATCCTGAAAAACAGAATTTTGGAGAATTGATTGCAGACACACTCTACAGGTCTACAGCTCTAAATAAACAGCCCTTTAAGAACAGCCATGCTGCCTCCAGGGTGTCAGGCAATGGAGATGTTGGATTGGATTTCATTTTGACATTTTATATGACGCACTCAAACTGGAATAAGTTGTAGTTTGAGCAAGTCCCCACATCTGTTCTCCCTGCAGCAAAATAATGCAGGCACAGTCATACAGCGTGACTCAATCTCAAACCTTCCCTTAGTGCAGGGTGAGACTGATCCATCAACAACAGATGGTCTAAGCTTGTTCCCTGACGTTTGATGCACTAACGTGTGCCCTTCAGGGAACAACTCCATTGACCCCAGCGACTCCATCATCTGAAAAAGGGTCCCAACCCGAAACCTCGCCCGTCCTTTTCCTCCAGAGATGCTGCCTGACCCGCTGAGTTACTCCAGCACTTTGTGCCTGACTTTCACATCTGATCGTGTGGCCTCACTGATGTCACTGTGTAGGGAGGTATAGAGTCTCACAGCACAGAAACAGGCCCATGGTCCACCATGGCAATCGTTTAGATTGACCACGGGTAATCTATTGACTATGCCAGGATATGGAGGGAAGTGAACTGCAGGACGCCACCACTCCTCTCAGCTTCTTCATATTGAAGATGAGTACGCCTGAGGAAGGATGGGAGTGAATGACTATGCAATGCTCCATGTGGGCAACGTTTAGGGAGCCAGGCTGAGCCACAATCAGCAGGCCGGGCAGCATCTGTTGAAAGAGAAACGAGATGAACAGCACCTCCTTCATTGCCAGAGTGAGCACAAACTGGTAAACAGTATATTATACTAGAACAGTATATTATACTGCAACTTCTTATTATACTTGGGTAGCTCATAACCCAATGGTATGAACACAGAATTTCAATTTTAACCTACCCATCTACTTCTCTACCTCCCCTCTCCTGCCCTCCCTCCCTTGTGCCCCACCTGGATGCACACCTTTTTCTCCCCTCCCCCTCTACCTACATTCCTTCCTCTAGCTTCACAATTTACAACTCTTGAATCCATTTGTCTCACATTTTCCGTTGTTTCATCTCAGGCCTTTGTCCAACCATCTGCCTATCAACATCCCCCCCCCCCCCCCCCCCCCAGTTCACCCCAGCCCCCTCCCCGCCTCACCTGCAGATGCTGGTTTACACCGAGGGGAGACACAAGCATGTCTGAATAAGGGTTGCAACCCAAAACATCATCCATTCCTTCTCTCCAGAGATGCTGCCTGTCCCGCTGAGTTACTCCAGCATTTGTGTCAACCCCCTCAGCTATTCCTCGCCAGTCACCGACTCATTGGTATGAACACGGCGGGTTGAAGGGCTTTTTTGCGCTGTATCTTTAAATTAAAAACTAAACTAAATAGTTTAAGGATAGGATTAATGTAGGCTTAGCGTGAATGGGTGGACGACACATACTCGACGGGCCGAACGGCCTGTTCTGCGCTGTATCTCTCTCCTAGGACTCTGATAACATGTCGCAAGTGAAATGTTTTTGAGGGATATGAGAATATTGTTAAAAAATACATTAACCTAAAGGTATTTTGTACGTTTACAAGTGTTTGCAGGTTGGAGGTGTGATTTGTTCTATCAGTCACACACATAACATTTCCACAGCATTGCCACTTCTGACCTTCAATTTCTGAGGCTGACTTTGCGCTGATAAAAAAAATATATAATCGAAGAGTTTAAACTCCACGTTATGTGTTGTGTAGCAAATGCAACAAATATTTTTTAAAAGCGAGGTGTTTCTCTCCCTGTTATCCTTTGGGGCACCTTCCTCCAAACCCAGCCTAGAAAAGGATGAAAAACAAATTGCTGGAGGAACTCAGGATGCCAAATGGCATCTATGGAAGCAAAGGGATGGTCGACATGTAAAGGAAGGAACTGCAGATGCTGGTTTAAACCGAAGATTGACACAAAATGCTGGAGTAACTCAGCATGGCAGGCAGCTTCTCTGGAGACAAGGAATAGGTGATGTTTCGGGTCGAGATCCTTCTTCAGACATTTCAGGATGAGACTGATACTGGATCTCACTCCAAAACAACAACTTAAACTTATGCCTCCATATATATTGATTGATCCACTGAGTTCTTCAAGTGTTCTGACTTTTTATTCCAAATTTCTCCCATTTCCCTTTTATCCCCTTTCTTTTCCCTTATCCATCCGCCTCCCACCCTTTTTGGCATTACCCTCACCCCTTCTCCCCTTATCGGATACCCTTTTGTCTTTCAATTTTAACTTTTGTCACTTATTCCATCCATGTATGAATCAAACCCCCTCACCTGTGTCCACCTATTAGTTGCCAGGCTTTCCCCCGCCCCACCTCTCTTTTCAATTTTCTCCCCTTACTCCTGAAGAAAGGGACCCACCCCGAAACGTTACCTGTCCATTCCCTCCCCAGATGCTGACTGCCCCGCTGACTTCATCCAGAACTTTGTGCTTTGCCCGAGCATCTGTAATCTCTTTCACCTTTGCACTACAACAGGATAGTAAAAATCTTTAACAGGTTTAAATCTTAATAGATACAAAATTAATCAAAGTACGTGAAAAGAACAAAAATTGTCTGAAGAAGGGTTTCGACCCGAAACATTGCCTATTTCCTTCCCTCCATAGATGCTGCCTCACCTGCTGAGTTTCACCAGCATTTTTGTCTACCAAAAATTGTCAGAATATTTAATTCAAGGAACAAAGAGATTTTGAGAGGTTGGTTAAGACCCATATCAACTCCTACTACAACACAAGAACCTAGACTTGGCACAATTTGCCTGCCGCTGCAATAGATCAAAGGGGGATGTGATTTTATTGCCGCTCACTCTGCACTGGACCACTTGAACAACAAAAATACATATCACAGTTTATTGATTACAGGTCGACTTTCAAGGACTGTGTGCATCCCTTTGCAACTGAATCAGTGGTGCAGAGAATAAACTTCAGGTTCCTGGGCGTACATATCTCTGAAGATATATATGTCCTGGACTCAGCACGTTGATGCAATTGTAAAGGTCACCAACGCTTCTACTTAGAAGATTTGAGGAGATTCAGTATGTTGATGAATACTCTCCTGAACTTCTACTGGTAGACAGTACAGAGCACATTGATTGGTTGCATCACAGCCTGGTTTGGCAACTCGAATGCCCAGGAACTAAGGAGATTACAAAACATAATGGACACTTCCCCGTATCACAGGTACTGACCTCCCCACCATCAAAGGGATCCACAGGAGGCATTGCCTCAAAAAGACAGCCAGCATCATCAAGGACCCACAGTACCTAGGCGGGGCGGGAGATTGCAACCTTCACGTGGTCCGCCCTGTTTCGACTAATGCAATCAACTCGACGTGCACAAACGGAAGATCAATTAGAACAAGTTGTCCAACAACTTTAGGCTGCGCACGCCACACGAAAGAAGAAGAAGTACCTTGGCCACGCTATCATTCCATTCCTGCCAACAGGAAGAAGCTACAGGAGACTGAAAACGTGACCTCCAGGTTTAGGAACAGCTTATTCCCAACAACTTTCAGGCTATTATACACTACAAACACCAACTAAACTTCAAACAATGAACTGTCTTGGTTGCACTAGGGACTTCAGACTTTTAGTTTAGTTTAGTTTAGAGTTTTGTTCTTACACTAGTATTGTTTATTTTTATTTTTATTGAACTTTAGACTTTGAACTTTAGAGGTACAACACTCGGCCCAACGAGTCCACACCAAACAGCGAGCACCCTTACACTCGCACTATCCTATACACAAGGGAATTTTTTTTTAAAATTGGAGCCAATTAGCCTACAAACCTGTATGTCTTTGGGGGGGAGGAACCGGAGCACCCGGAGCAAACCCACGCGATCACAGGGAGAACGTACAAACTCTGTACAGACAGCACCCGTAGTCAGGATCAAACCCGGGTCTCTGGAGCTGTAAAACAGCAATTTTACTGCTGCGCCACTCTGCTGCCAACCTCTTTTTTTTTCTGAAGTAGGGTTTCAACCTGAAAAGTTGCCTATTTCCTTCGCTCCATAGATGCTGCCTCACCCGCTGAGTTTCTCCAGCATTTTTGACCACCTTCGATTTTCCAGCATCACCAGTTCCTTCTTAAGTCTTTTTTTTTTTGTTTATCATGTTATTTATTGAATACAAACCTGTTGTGCTGCAGTAAGTAAGAATTTCATTGTTTCATATCAGTAAATATGACAATTAAACACTCTTGACTCCTGATTAGATTTCTTCAAATACTGGATTGCCAAGAGCTGGTTGCAATTCAAACAGCACCATCTGCTGGTGGACCTGACTGTCTACAGGAGTAGCTGGAATTGTTGACTGGGTTGCTAATAGTAACTAAGTTTTAAAGTGTTTCCTCCAAGCATCCAGTGCTGCACTGGGCAACACGGTACAGTTTGGTGTCAAGCTGGAAAAATGCCTTCAAAGAATAAGAAGATTGTGAAGAAAAAGAAGAAAACACTTACTGGGAAAGGGTCAAAAAAACCTTTGGAAAGTTATAATTGTCCTCTTGACTCCATTGCACCAGAAAATGTTCCCCCACCCATCCCACTGGGGGAGAAGGTAAGGTCATGATCTATGTCATGTTAAAAATTAGACTTGTCGGCAGAGTTGATCTAATCATTGTTACTGATCCATGTCATCCAGTGTTTAGTTTAGTTTAGAGATACAGCGTGGAGACAGGCCCTTCAGCCCACCGAGTCGACACTGACCAGCAATCCCCGCACATTAACACTACCCTACATACACTAAAGACAATTTTACATTTATACATTTTTACCAAAGTCAATTAATCTACAAACCTGTACATCTTTGGAGCGTAGGAGGAAACCAGAGATCTCGGAGAAAACCCACACAGATCACGAGGAGAATGTACAAACTCCGTACAGACAGGCACCCATAGTCAGGATCGAACACGGATCTCTGGCGCTGTAAGGCAGTAGCTCGACCGCTGCGCCACCGTGCTGCCCACTGTTCTCCACTTGTTTTGTTGAAAGTGTTGCAATAATTGTTTTTTTAAATCTCATTGTGTTTTGCAGTAACAGCACGGAAACAGGCCCTGCGGCCCACCGAGTCCGTGCTGAGCATCGGTCACACTGGCACTATGTTCTCCCACTTTCGTATTCCACTCCCTACACACTGGGGATAATTGACTAAAACCATTTAACTTACAAACCCGCACTTCTTTGGGATGTGGGATGAAACCGGAGCACCTGGAGGTAACCCACAATAGAGTCTGTACGGAGTTTGTATGTTCTCCCTGTGGCCATGCGGGCTTTCTCCGGGTGCTCCAGTTTCCTCCCACATCCCAAAGGTGTGCGAGTTTGTAGGTTGACTGGCTTCTGTAAATTGCCCCTGGTGTGTAGGATGCAAAAATGGGATAACAGAGAATGAGTGTACAGGTCAGCGTGGACTCAATGGGCCAAAGGGCCTCGTTCCACACTGTATCTCTAAACTCAGCTCATCTAAACTAAACTGACCTCCTCGTTGCATGTAATAGTGTCACTACTGCAGTAGATTTGATTTATTTTCCCCTGCAGTTGCTCGCTTTTCTTCAAGAGTGGAAAGAAGAACAACAAGAGATGGCTTGTGGAGATTTATCCTGCAAAATCCAGCAGGAATTGACACCCCAGGACATCAGGGATCTCAGGGTAGTGTTTAACAACTCCGACACAAATAAAGTGGGGTGAGTACCAAAAAACTAACATCGGGGGAACTCAGCAATGTGGGACGAAGTGAAAAAACAGGGGAGTGAAAGTTAATGCTTAGGACATCGTTGGGTAATAGTTTTTCTTTCCATACATTACTGGCCCTAAAGCCCAGAATGGACTGGGCATCGTGTTATATTAAGAATTATCAGAACAAACGTGTGTTTCAAGCAGATCTAGGAACACTGTGCATGGGATTACTTAGTGAACAGACAGAGAATTTGAATTTGTTGGTTGCAGCTGCATTGAACATGGGAGTAGAGACAAGCAACTGCAGATGCTGGTTTACATAAAAGATACAAAGTGCTGGACTAATTCAGCAGGCCAGGCCACATCTCTGGAGAATATGTATAGGTGATGTTTCAACCTTCTTCAGACCCATCTTCCATGAACATGGAAGTGTTGTTTGGGAAGGTTGGCAGCATTGGAACCATAATGGACTTGATGGCCCTTGATGGGCCTTCATGGACTTGATACGCCAAAGAGTCCGTTTCAGTGCAGTGTGTGTCTATCAGATCAGAATCAGAAAGGGGTGTCCTAAAACCGTTAGACAGGTACATGAATAGTATATGGGTTAGGGTTAGGAGGGAGAGAGAGATCAGCCATGATTGAATGGCGGAGTAGATGTGATGGGCCGAACGGCCTAATTCTACTCCTATTCTTTATGGTCTTTTGACAGGTTTGGAGGGATATGGACCAAACGTGGACAGGTGGTGCTAGTGTAGCTGGGACATGTTGGCCGATGCGGGCAAGTTGGGCCGAAGGGCCTCTTCCCTCACTATCACACTATGACTCTAGTTGAGTCTTCATATTTGTAGCTAATGCATCAGGAAATATTTTGTTTTGTTACATTCTAATAAAGTAGTAGATTTTGAAAATTGATGGCGTTATCAAATGATTGCAAAGGCTGGAAATCACATCAAATCTGGGAAATACTCAGTTGATCAGTCATCATGTGTGGAGAGAGCAAAACAGTGTTGATGACTTTTTATCACAACTGTTTTCAGCATTTTATTTTTTATTCTCAATGGCTAAAGGTAGGTAAAAAATATGTGGGATATAATTATTTGAACATTAAAAACAATTTCATTTTAATCAGTCACTTTTAACTTAGGTATCTTAATGCAACCGAGGTTCAATCGGCCCTACGTACCCTTGGTTTTGGTGACAATCAGGAGGAACTGGGCACAACGCTGGGAAGTTTGGGACCATTACAAAAAGAGTAAGCGTAACAATTATTGGCCATTGTTCATCATGAGAGTCACACATGTTTGTCAGCAGTTCTTAGTTTGTTCAATGTATGTCTTGCAGTGTGCCATCCAATCCCCTAGGTGGTGCAATGGTATAGATAGTAGAGCCACTGCCTCACAGCGCCGGATACGATACGATAAAAATGTATTTATCCCAGGAGGGAGATTAATCCGCCAACAGTCATAAAACATAAAATACATGAAATTAAAGTGACGAGTGGAAAGGATTGGGGATGTACAAAGATTGGGGAGCAGGGGAGATAGTCAGTCTACCCCACGACAGAAGGGGGAGGAGTTGTCCAGTTTGATAGCCACAGGGAAGAAGGATCTCCTGTGGCGTTCTGTGCTGCATCTTGGTGGAACCAGTCTGTTGCTGAAGGTGCTCCTCAGGTTGGCCAGTGTGTCATGGAGGGGGTGACCTGTATTGACCAAGATGCTCTGTAGTTTGAGGTGCACCCTCCCCTCCAAGACCAACCTCCCATGAACCCAACTCCGCCCCCAGGACGGAGCCAGCCTTCCTGATGAGTTTGTTAATCCTATTGGCACCTGCGGTCTTCGCCCTGCTGCCCCAGCACACGACAGCGAAGAAGATGGCACTGCCTACCACCGATTGGTTGAGCATCTGCAGCATCTCACTGCAGATGTTGAAGGAGCAGATACCAGGGCTCAACTGGACGCTGTCAGTGTGGAGTTTGCGCACTCTCCTTGTCACCATGTGGGTTTTCTCTGGGTGCTCCAGTTTCCTTCCATGTCCAACGATGTGGGTTAATTGGCCACTGAACATTGTCCTGAATATGTGCGTGAGTGGTAGAATCTGTGGAGAATTGACGGAAATAAGTGGAGCATAAAGGAAAATTAGAATAATGTAGGAATTAGTGTAACAAGGTGGTTGATGTTCAGCCCAGTCTTGACGAAGGGCCTGATTCTCTGCTGTATCTCTCTATGAGATGATGAGTAGGGAAAATGCATGACGAGGAGGTGTTAGCAATGATTGAGAGTCAGAATGACACAATGATGGAACAGAAATGTATCCGATTGTGGGGAAGATTACCCAAACCAGTTCAGAGAAAGAGAGTTTTGTATTAACTTCCCGGTTGGTGCCAGCCCAATGAGCTGAAGCACCTGATTCCATGCTCAAACCCTCCATCACCCTACACTCTTTCTGAAAGTGTTGGCACTGCTGGGGGTGGACTGAATGGACAGGCACCTGACGTGAATTCCATTAACATGGGAGGTCACAGAAACTGATGTTAGGTGGTAACTTGTGTAAGGGATGCGAATTGGAAAGTCTAGTCCTATATTTTAATCCCTGAAAATGTCACTGCATACCTCATACACTAGCCCCACCTACACTAGCCCCAACTGCCTGCGTTTGGCCCATACCCCTCGAAACCTATCCTATCCATGTACCTGTCTAAATGTTTTGTTGTGATAGTACTTGCCTCAAATACCTCCTCTGGCAGCTCGTTCCATACACCTACCACACTTTGTGTAAAAAAAGTTGCCCTTCAGGTTGCTATTAAATCTCTTCCCCTCACCTTAAACCAATGCCCTCTGGTTCTTGATTCCCCTACTCTGGGTAAAGGGCTCTGTGCATTTACTTATCTATTCCTCTCATGATCTTAGACACGTCTATAGATTCCCCGTCATCCTCCTGCACTCTGTAGTCCTAGCCTGTGCAGCATCTCCCTTTCGCTTGGGCCCTCGAGCTCTGGCAACATTCTCGCAAATCCTCTCCGCAGCCTTTCCAGCTTAACAACACCTTTCTTATAACCAGGCGACCAAAACTGAACATAACACTCTAAATGTGGTCTCACCAACGGCTTGTACAACTGTAACATGACCTCCCAACTTCTGTAGTCAATGCTGCAACACTGATGAAGTCCAATGTGCCAAAAGCTTTCTTGACCATCCTGTCTACCTGTGTGGCCACTTTCAAGGAACTATGTAACTGCGGAGTATCTTGGATCTACTTGTTTCACTGCTCCATCACCCAGAGGTAGCATTGAACTCAGTCAGCGCAAAATCTCATCCATTTGCTGTCTTCTTGTTTTACCTCAGGAATGTGAGTTTCCGTGAGTTCCTCCAGATTGTTATAGAGTATCAGGGAGAAGCAAGAGATACCCTTGAGGAGATTAAACAGGGATTTGATCTCTTTGATTGTGGTGAGTAATTGTTATACTAATTTTTCAAAAATCAGCCTATATTTTTTCAACAGAAGCAGAATCATGCGTTCACAAAATATGATTGAACTAAAGTTGCAACAACAAAGATGAAAATAAAATTATTGTCTGTTGTGCGCTCAACATTACCGGGCTTTTGACATATTATGACTTCATCCACTTTTGTTCAGATACAATGTCTGTAACCAAGAGAATATAACCCTAACTCATAGAACTCAGAACTGCATGAGGTCTCTCACCCCATCCTTTATGTTAGCTCACTGAAAGAATTCAACATTTCTGATTGTAATTTTGATTCTTTCACAATCCCCAGTGCTCTATCATTTCAAATATTGTGCTGCTTCTAATGTTTCTGACATTTTTAGATGCTCCGTATTAAGAAAAAAGTTTCCTTTGTTCATGGAGTGATCTTTACTTTATGTGGAGGGCAAGAGCCAGTTGATCATGTGCATGTGTAGGAAGGAACTGCAGATGCTGGCTTATACTGAAGACAGGCGCAGAGTGCTGGAGTAACTCAGCGGATCATGTGAATAACTGAACCAAACAATCCACCATCTGAAAGTGTTAAAGAAGGAACTGCAGATGCTGGAGAATCGAGAGTACACAAAAGGCTGGAGAAACTCAGCGGGTGCAGCAGCATCTAAGGACCGAAGGAGATAGGCGACGTTTCGGGTCGAGACCCTTCTTCAGACTGGTCAGGGATCAGGGAAACGAGAGATATAGACGGTGATGTGGAGAGATAAAGAACAATGAATGAAAGATATGCAAAAAAGTATCGATGATAAAGGGAACAAGCCATTGTAAGCTGTTTGTAGTGTGAAAATGAGAAGCTAGTGCGACTAGGGTGGGGGAGAGATAGAGAGAGAGGGAATGCCAGGGCCCGAGGGCTGAGGGAGAGGTGGGAAGGGGAGGAGACAGCAAGGGTTAACAGAATTGAGAAAATTCAATGTTCAAGCCCAGAGGATGCAGACTCCCCTGCACCTCCTCCAACCTCATCTACTGCATCCGCTGCTCCAGATGGCAGATGATCTATATCGGTGAGACCAAGCGGAGGCTTGGCGATCGTTTCGCCGAACACCTCCGCTCGGACCGCAATAACCAACCCGACCTCCCGGTGGCTCAGCACTTCAACTCCCCCTCCCATTCCGTATCCGACCTCTCGGTCCTGGGCCTCCTCCACGGCCAGAGTGAGCAACACCGCAAGTTGGAGGAACAGCACCTCATATTCTGCTTGGGGAGTCTGCATCCTCTGGGCTTGAACATTGAATTTTCTCAATTCTGTTAACCCTTGTTGTCTCCTCCCCTTCCCACCTCTCCCTCAGCCCTCGGGCCCTGGCATTCCATCTCTCTCTATCTCTCCCCCACCCTAGTCGCACTAGTTTCTCGTTTTCACACTACAAACAGCTTACAATGGCTTGTTCCCTTTATCATAGATACTTTTTTGCATATCTTTCATTCATTGTTCTTTATCTCTCCACATCACCGTCTATATCTCTCGTTTCCCTGATCCCTGACCAGTCTGAAGAAGGGTCTCGACCCGAAACGTCGCCTATCTCCTTCGCTCCATAGATGCTGCTGCACCCGCTGAGTTTCTCCAGCCTTTTGTGAACCATCTGAAAGTATTTGTTTCTGTGCCTTGGGATTGGAGATTTGTTTTCTTCTTGTCTTCGTTTGAGTTTCATGAATTCTTACCTGACAGTCTGCTCCTGCTCTGTTTTAAATCATTTTCATAATTTAACACAGCCCAAACATCCATGAAGGAGTGTTGGGGCCGTCTAAGGGCATCGCAGCTGTCACAACCATTTTTATCCTTTCCCCAAGCTTTGTTCCCGCACCTTAATAATGACAAAACCCCAGGCTCTGCAAGAACTGATAATCTTTCTAATACAGGCCCACCACCGATTTTCCAGCATCTTTGGTTCCAGGGCCTTTAATCTGTTTTGCCAGACCAACAGAGGTTGTGGCCATGTAGGGACCGAGATACCGGCCCTGCAAAGTCGGGTGCAGATGTGGGTCGGAGTTCCAGAGCCCCAGCCGCAGGGGGAAAACTCAACCCGCCAATCAGCCGTGGAAGTCTCGATGAGGTTGAGATTGGCCGCCTCACCCAGCCGAGGCGCCACATTTTCAAGGGGATTTCAGAGGGGGAGTTTTTGTCTTGTTTAAAGGATCTGGAAAAATGGCAGTGGACGGACTTCCTAAACCTGGTTCTTCTATGAATGGACAATTGATACTTCATCACCATTGCCTGTTTACGTCACCCAGGTAAAATAGCATCTGGGAATTTGGGCTTCTCCAACAGCAACACTTGCCCTTCTTTATGCTGAGTGTACATTTCATTTCATTAGTACAGACTTCAAGATTTTCCCCTTATGCTGCACTGCATTAACCCATCTTCTGTCTTGGAATTCATAATGACTATTTATGTTCAAGGTCATTTCCCTGTCTTCTGCCAGCTCTCTTCCTCCTGGGAGACCATTGGACTATCTTTAATTGGACTTTATTGGACTTTACCTTGCACTCAACATTATTCCCTTTATCATGTTGCTGTACACTGTGGATAGCTCGATTATATTCATGTATTGTCTGTCCGCTGCCTGGTTAGCATGCAACAAAAGCTTTTCACTGTACCTCAGAACACGTGACAATAAACTAAACTAAACTAAATTGTAATTGAAAAATTCCCCTTCTCAGATCTTGATTGGTTTTACCTCTCCGCAATCTGAAACAACCTTGTTCACCATTCTGACTCCCGATCACAGCTTATGCCTCCACTTCCATGCACTGCACCTTCTGCAGATGCGTCATAGAAAGCATTTTATTGGGATACATCACAGCTTGGTTTGGGAACAGCTCCATCCAAGACCACATGAAATTGCAGAGAATTGCGGACACAGCCCAGACCATCGCACAAACCAACCTCCCTTCCATTGACTCCATTTACACTTCACGCTGCCTCGGCAAGGCCAGCAGCATAATCAAGAACGATTCGCACCCTGCCCACTCCCTCTCCTCACATCACCCATCGGGCAAAATGCATAGCAGTGTGAAAACGCACACCTCCAGATTCAGGGACAGTTTCATCCCAGCTGTTATCTGGCAATTGAACCATTCTACCAACAACTAGAGAGCAGTCCTGAACTACTATCTACATCATTGGAGGCCCTCGGATTATTTTTGATCATAATTTACTGGCTTTACCTTGCACTAAACGTTATTCCCTTTATCATGTATCTGTATACTATGGATGGCTCGATTGTAATCATGTATTGTCTTTCTGCAGCCTGGTTAGCACGAAACAAAAGCTTTCCACTCAACCTTGATACAAGTGACAATAAACTCAACTCAAACTCAAACACCATCCGCGGAGGACCTCATGAACATTCCGTGCTAACTGTGGGGAAATACTAACGAGTCGATTAATGATTTGGTGCTGTGTGACATCCTTCAACCCTCCACACAGGATTTTGTGCTGTGAATTACTGTTTTGCTGCTTCAAATTTGCAGTAACTAAACAGTTTCCAGGACGATTAATTAATTCTTTTCTCCCCTCATTTTTATTCTATTATGTTATGTTCCAGTGAGAAAAAATGGAGAAATATGAAGTGACTCTTTCTGTAAGCCTGTAAATGTGATTATTTGCAGACAGTGATGGGAAGATCACGTTTGACAATCTCAAGGATGCCTGCAAATCTGCTGGAGTCTACTTCTCCCACCAGGAATTACGAGAGATGATCAGAGAAGTGGACACAGATGGAGATGGCACAGTGGACATGGAAGAGTTTATTGATCTCATGCTGCAAACAAGCCTGTTCTAACTGATCACATTTCCCTGGACGTTTCCAATCTGTAGGCACTTTCATTCCTAATCCATATCTCAAGTATTTGAGTTTTCCATCCTGGGAAAAGGTTCTGACTGTCTACCCTACCCTGTCCCATAATTATAAGTATAAACTTCTATCAAATCACCAACGCAACACCAACACAAATCACTATCAAAAAACCACCATCTCTGCATCTGGTCCAGACCATCTCTTTGTTGTGAATCCGCAGTCAACGTAGAACACAGATCATAGAACAGTACGGCACAAGAACAGGCCCTTCAGCCCACAATGTCCGTGCTGAATGTGATCCGTCAAACTAATCTCCTCTGTCTGCACATAATATTTTCCCTTTCATTTTCAGAGAAAGAACCAGTTCCCCTTCATCCGCTCAGCTGCCCACGGTTTGGCTACAAGGGGCGTGTGCACAGGGATGCCTGGCCTGTATGACTTTTGTCATTGAGCGCTTTGTGCTGTTATGTGCCCTGTTACTTTCTATGAATTTCACCTTGTATGTCCCTTACAGTTTCCTAGTACTCCATCTCTGGTGCTGAGCTTGTAGATGACACTCTTCTGCTGGTAGAAACAGTATCAGATTGAAATGAAAGTCCTTCCCTCATGATCATTGAAAGTTTGCCTCAACAACCAAAGTCAGGATTGCATTTCTGATTCACAAGGACAGATTGAAGAGCTTGTTAGAGTGGGACCAAAGGTGTCTGGGAAAAGGATTGAAGAGTCTCTCATCACAACTCTTCAACCCTTTTGTCTCACACCTTCTGTCTTTTCATCTGTCGCCTTTATCCAACGATCTTTATCAAGTAACCCTCCTCCCCTGTGTCTGCACACTACCTGCCAGGTTTTGTCCTGCCCCTTCTCTCTTCCAGCTTTCTTTCCTCCCCTCCACAAACAATCTGAAGAGTTCCAACCCTATCGATGTTCTCCTGAGGTTGCCTGATCCACTGAGTTACTCCAGCACTCTGTGTCTTCTTTTGCAATCTAACATCTGCAGTTCCTTGCTTCTACATTCTCCAGAGATGCTGCCTGATCCTGAGTTACTCCAGCATTTTGTGGCTTTTTTCTTCCAGCCAAGTTCTGAAACCAGATGGATGCATGCACACTAACCCACAACTGACTGTGCATGTGTGCACAAGCGTGTGCATGCATGCGTGGTGGAGATTATGTGCAGGAGGGTAGGTGAGGCATGTTTACTGGAAGAATGTCTACATAATTCAGTTTGGAAGAAATGGAAGGAAAGAAAACTTTTGACTTGCTAAGTGTAAATTGATATTGACAAACCATGTGACCTGTTCTATGATGTTCCAAAAATCGGTGAAATTACTGTATGTGCTCAAAAATGTACTCATAGCTCCAGTCATTTTTCATGTAATTTTGGTCACTTCTGAATCTTTAAGAGGTCTTGGATAGGGATTACTGTTAACAATGTTAACACTCCACAGCATAGGCTTTAAGGTGAGAGGAGCAAAGTTTAAAAAAGATGTGTGGGGCAAATATTTTTCACAAAGGATGGTGAGTGCCTGAAACACGCTGCCAGAGGTGATGGTGGAGGCATGTCCGATACCAGTGTTTGAGAGGCTTTTGAATTAGCAAGTGGATATTCAGGGATTGGAGGGATATGGATTATGTACAGGCAAATAAAAGTTGGTCTTAACATCATGTTCGGCACAGGCATTGTAGGCTGAACGGCCTGTTCCTGTGCAGTACTGTTCAATGTTCTTCATTATCATTTGAAGAAAGGGGATCTTAATCCAAACACAAAGGGAATAGATGGGTATGTGGGGCGTGGAAGAGGATACCACTGGGGTATAGACCAGCCATCAGCAATGCAGGTCGAGGAGACCAAATAATTACTCCTATTTGCTAAGTTATGTGATGCCGGCAGCGTTTCTAAGCTCATTAGTTCTTGTAATAATATTGTCATGAGTTTTAAATGTGGCCTTGATAATTGGTAGAAGATGGTAGGGCATGTTGGGTCAGGAATCGTGCCTGCAATTTTCCATTGAACTCCGAAATGTAGCCCTAAGACGAAAGAGAGAGAAAAAGAAACGTATAATCAGCAGTTTCTGCACCCCCATGGGTGAAGCAAAATCCTTGCACTTGTCACAACACACTGCATTCCCAGATACCCTGATGTCCATCTCGAGAGCAGCATTGGCAGAGGCTTTGGAGCTGAGCTCAATGCTGCTTTCTTGGCCAGAGAGAGTCTGAATAGGGGAAAAATAATAAAATACCGTTGACTTGATGCTCGCTGTTTCATGCCGAATTGAACAGAAAGCAGTCTCATTAACTTGATATTGCTTGTGGCTTCTTGGCAGCAGCACTGAACCTGGTGCACAGTTGTGAAAGTGGAATTGGCAACTCTAATACTTCTCTATTCCCCCCTCAACTCGCCACTGGATGGCAGCAACATTTTATCTTGCTCTTGTTATCTCTGATTCCGTACAATGTACAATGATACAACCAACGGTACTGTGCAGAAGTAATAACCTCTCTGGCTAATTGAGGATGATTTGGGGTTGCAGTATTATGCCAATCCAGTCTGCTGCTTCACAGACGTAGTGTATTTGTTTAGTTTCTGTTTAGTTTAGAGATACAGCACGGAAACAGGCTCTTCAATCCGCGCACATTAACACTATCCTACACACACTCAGGACAATTTACATTTATACCAAGCCAATTAATCTACAAACCTGTACATCTTTGGAGTGTGGGAGGAAACCGAAGATCTCGGAGAAAACTCATGCAGGTGACGGGGAGAACGTACAAACTCCATGTATTTCAAGTGCTAGTCATACAGAGCTTTGAGTTACTTATTTACAAAAAGTTATCACCAGTTGTTTAAATCACACAATTAAATAATTAGGATAATATTTTTAAATGATCCAATGCAATATGCTTTGTCTTTAATAACTCCTAATGTTATAATGTAAATTCCTCATCGTCTTCAAGTTTCTTGGAGATCTTGCCCTGACTTCGATAACCCGACAATAAACCTCAGATCACAGCTTTGTTTCAATTCTGAATGCTTGTCCATTCCCAATTTTCTCCGCCACCAGGATTGGTGACCATGTGGTTTATCACTGGCTGGCTGGGTAACACTTACTATTACCTTACGCAACAAGATTTTATTGTTGGACGAGATGAGGAGTTGGGCCGAAGGGCCTGTTTCCACACTGTATCACTCTAAGACTATGACCGCACGGTAAGAGGGAGATAGGCACAAAAAGCTAGAGTAATTCAGCGGGACAGGCAGCATCTCTAGGGAGAAGGAATGGGTGACCTTTCAGTCGAGATCCTTCTTCAGACTGGAGTCAGGGGAAAGGGGAACGAGAGGGTAAGAGTGACGCTGGAGAATGGGGGAAGATCTGATAGAAGTTTATACAATTATGAGATAGGGTAGGGGGGATAGTCAGAACCTTTTTCCCAGGATGGAAAAATCAAATACTTGAGGACATAACTTTAATGTGAGAGGGGCAAAGTTTAAAGGAGTGCGGGGAAATGTTATTTACTCTAAGGTGGTGAGTGCCTGGAACCTTTAAGATAGGTACATAGATATGCAGGGAATGGAGGGATATGGATTATGGGCAGACAGATAGGAGTTGGTCTTGGCATCATGTTTGCTACAGACATTGTGGGCCAAAGGGCCTGTTCTTGTGCTGTACTGTTCTATGTTCAAGGAATGACAAGCCTGGGAAAACAAATGAAAACAACAAAAATATTGCTGTGTGGATAGACGCAAAATGTTGGAGTAACTCAGTGGGTCAGGCAGCATGTTTAAGAAGGAACGGCAGATGCTGGAAAATCGAAGGTAGACAAAAATGCTGGACAAACTCAGCGGGTGAGGCAGCGTCTATGGAGCGAAGGAAATAGACAACGTTTCGGGTCGAAACCCTTCTTCAGACTCCTATTACCTTCGCTCCATAGGTCTGGCAGCATCTTTGGAGAAAATGTATAGGTGACGTTTCAGGTCGCGTCCATTCTTCAGACATTCGGACTTCAGATAGTGCTGTGTGGGTCTGGTCTAGGTTTGGTCACCTCCTGCTCTCTGATTGCTGTGGGTGTTGGATAAGATGGACTGGTTTTCAAAGAGAGGGGAGAGCACTCCAACGGGGCAGGAGTTGCACTCCACAAAACCTAGAGAAGCTTGAGTTAAAACCATTTATTAATCAATTGTCAAGGACCACACAGAACTCTTCGGAAAAACTGTTCTTCAAGAGTAGTGCTTAAGATCCAGCGGGAGCCCTTAGCTGCACTCATGACTCACAGTACATGGCTATTTGTTGGGTTCAAGGCAGCCGACTAAATTGTAAGATTATCAGATATGCTTGTGGGTGCCATCAACATATTATGAAATTGTTCATTTTCTGATTTCCCTTTATAAATCACATTAGCTCTAAGTGACATAGTGGCACAGTTTGTAGAGTCACTGCTTCACAGTGCCAGTGACCTAGGTTCAATCCTGACTCAACCAGGTGCTGTCTGTGTGGAGTTTGCACGTTCTCCCTGTGATCGTGTGGGTTTCCTCCGGGTGCTCCAGTTTCCTCCCACCGCATCCCAAAGATTGAGGGTTGGTAAATCAATTGGCCTCTGTAAATTGCCCTTAGTGTGCAGGTGAGTGTTAGAATCAAAGGGGGAATTGATAACAATATGGAGAGTTGGATGAGAATAGTGTAGGATTCATGTAAACTGGTGGTTGCTGGTTGGTGTGGGCTGCACGGGCCAATGGGCCTGTTTCCATGCTGTGGCTCACTACCTAACTTCCATTAATCATTGCGAAATTCATGATATCAAATGGAGACCAAATATAACTCAATCCTGAACCCTATCCCTGTTCAGACACACTCACTGGAGAACACGAATGGGTAACATCAGCATAATTTCAGTGAATATTGGCATTAAGAAGACGTAGGGAGAAAAAGTATTGCCAAAAGATGAAGGCCCGATCGTGGTCAGCTACTGAGAATTACAGGCTGCAGAGATTGAAGCTTTTAAAGTAAAAGTTGTGCCTCAAATTTAGTTTTTTCAAATTGAATTATTGTATAAGTTTAGCGAGAGGCAACCGAGCTGATGTGCAATTCTCTAACACGTTTGTCAGATGTGTTTCCCATAGATTCCTTGGTCTTCCTATGAATTAATTGTGGCTGATCATTTTACACGGAGATCCATTTTATGATAATCTCGAATCATCCTTTTCCCCTTCCTCACTGTCTTTATCCCCACCCGCTTCCCTGCCTCCCCTTCCCATCTCCCACTCCACCCTACCACTCCACTACTTTCCTTGGTTCTTTGTCCTTATATCTTGCCAGCCCCTGACCCTCTGTCACTCTCTTCTCTCCTGTTGTCCATATTGTTTTCTTTCCTGTTGATCCCTCTTTTGTAGGCTTTCTTTCCTTCCTTCATCATCGGTCTGTGCTTCTGCTTGCTTCCCTGTTCCTCCGTACTCTTTTCACCTCCACTGAAAAATTATTTTTCACCTCCAGCCCCAAACCTTCCCCTTGATTTGTAGGAAGGATCTGCAGATGCTGGTTTACACCAAAGATAGTGTGGGTCAGGTGGCAAGGCTTGGATTTGCATTTGCTTGGAGTAACACCCAGATAGCTGGTGGGTCAGGCAGCATCGCTTGGAGATGCATCTGAACCAGCATCTGCTGGTCCTTCCTATACATTTTGTCTGCTCCATGGAAAAATCACCTTAAAGTATGCCTACTTTGAAGACGTTCTCCTCCTCTCTCTCACTGCTCCCCCTCTGCGATTCCTCCTGCTATACAGCCCTACGACCACATTTTAACCCTTCCCCTCGATTTCACTAACACCTACTTGAGTTTTTTTTCTGATTTAAAAGACACAAGTTGGAAAGCAGAAAAACACCGCGTTACATTTCCTCAGTAAAGATGAATAAATGGGCTGTTTGCTAAAAGTGGTCACGGCACACGTAAACTTGACATATATGACCAAAGCAAAAAAAAAAATTCATTATGACAATGTAAATCCTTGTTCCACAACATGTAAAATTCTGGACCTATTGTGTGTAGGATACTAGCATTGCCTTAATGTCAAAGGGGACATTTCTGTGATAAAACAAACAGCAAGAAAAATGTGCATAAGCAGCTGTTTTCAATTACAGTTCAGCTGGACATTAATCTAACTACCAAGAATTTCTGGGAATCTACCTCATCGCCAACTTTAATGAGACCGTATCCTGTTTTGTTGGCTATATTTCACAGCTATCAAAAACCTCAGCAGCAGAACATTTAACATACTGCAGCAATTTTTAAGAGAGAGAAGAAAAAAAACGACCATACAGAGTTCTTTCAATATTTATGCAAATAATTTTTTTCTCTTGGTTTTGGATCCCATTCCTGCAGCTCACTGTGCTTGTTGCCTTAGCTGCAATGAATGTTTGGCAGCTAGACTGTGTGAGGATGATTTCATCGTTTTTTCAACAACTGAGGAAATTAGAAGTGTGATGGTAATTTTCTTTTTAGCAGCAGAGATATCTGGCACGATCAACAATCAGGCAATATATTGTAGGGTTCAAATTAAACTGCAGGCCCATTGGAATTTCACACGTTGAATTGTTTTAGATCTGAAAGATATTGTGGTATTTTGCTGTGTCTAAAAGGGGGAAAAGTACAAGCTGCATTCCCTGTACCATCCTCACTGTCTACTATTCACCTACGTTAGTATCACTTACTCAACATGCCTTGTACATTCTCATCCAAATCATTGTTATAAACCACAAACAACAATGGGTCCAGCACCGAGACCTGAGGCACACCATTCATCCATTCATTTCAGACCTCCAGTCCAAAGAACAACATACCATTGCCACTGCTTCCTTCCATGAAACCATTTCTCTACCAGCCAGTTCATCTACCAGCTCTCCCTAGTTCCCCTGTGATCTAACCTTCCAAGCAGCCTACCATGTGGAACAATAGACAATAGACAATAGGTGCAGGAGTAGGCCATTTAGCCCTTCGAGCCAACACCGCCATTCAATGTGATCATGGCTGATCATCCCCAATCAGTACCCCGTTCCTGCCTTCTCCCCATATCCCCTGACTCCACTATTTTTAAGAGCCCTATCTAACTCTCTCTTGAAAGCATAGGACCTTATCTAAGGCCTTGTTGAGGTCCACCTAGACAATATCTATGGCCTTGCCCTCATAAACTTTCTTGATTACTCTTCAAAAAAAGGCCCTGGAGGAGTCATGCCGCCACGTGAGGCTCATTGTCATATCCGAAACAGTTTGAACTTGTTAGAGATTGATTTCAATGTTCAGAGACTATTCCACCTGCACATTGAGCTCATGCAAGTAGTGTTTGCCTGGGCTGCAAAGTCATAACCCGATTGAGTCAGTGCAGATGCAATCTAATACACCTGGAACTGATGCAGCATCTACTGTGGTCAGAATGCAAGCTGCAGTATACTGTACCAGTCGGCATCATGGTGCAGTAGTAGAGTTGCTGCCCTACAGTGCCAGAGTCTCGAGTTCGATTCCGACTACAGGTGCTGTCTGTACGCAGTTTGTATTTACTCCCCGTGACCTGCGTTGGTTTTCTCAGAGATCTTCAGTTTTCTCCCACACTCCAAAGACCTAAAGGTTTGTAGGTAAATCGGCTTGGTAAATGTAAAAATTGTCCCTTGTGTGTGTAGGATAGTGTTAATGAGTGGGGATCGTTGGGCGGCACGGACCCAGTGGGCCGAAGGGCCTGTTTCCATGCTGTATCTCTAAACTAAACTAAACGAAACAGGGACATCTAACTTTGAACCAAATGTCTTAATTTAAAATCTGATGACGGTAGATCAGAGATAAGAGGAGTTATTCCTTCCTTGTTCTATATTATTATTTTGATATGGGCAGACCATTGCAGAGGTCCACAGTAGCCATCTTGATGTAGCTAGCAGTCTGGTTTGTCCAGAGACAGCAAGCAAGAGAATGGAATCAGTGACTAGCTTGTATGGTTTGTGATGTGAGCCAAAGACAATATCTTCAATTTTCCCAATGGTTAACCGCGCAAACATGTCACTCTTCTAAATCTGTACATTAGACAAGGAGTTGGGGTGGCTGGGAGGTACGTTTTGTTCAGCTGCTACCTCACACTCCAGATCCAACACCCAGGTTCAACCCTAAATTCTTGTGTAGTAAGGAACTGCAAATGCTGGTTTACACCGCAGATGGACACAAAATGCTGGAGTAACTCAGCGGAACAGGCAGCATCTCTGGAGAGAAGGAATGGGTGACGTTTCGGGTTGAGAAGGGTCTCCTGCTGAGCTACTCCAGCATTTTGTGTCTAATTGCTAGTGCTGTCAAGCGTGTAGCGCTTTCGAGTTCTCTCTTTGACCACTTGGGTTTCCTTGTATATCGCAAATACATGTAGATTGAAAGTCAGTTGGCCACTGCAAATTGCCCCCAGTGTGTGAGAGAAAGACTCAAAGTGCTAGAGTAACTCAGCGGGTCTGGCTGCATTCCTAGAGAACATGGATGGGTGTCGTTTCGGGTCCAGACCCTTCCTCAGACTGAATTGGAGCAAGTTGCTGAGAATGTGGTGATAATAAAGTGAGATTAGTGTAGGATTAGCGTAAATGGATGCTTTGGAATTGATGCAGATTCAGTAAGCCAAATATCTTGTTATATGACTCTATGACTAAGGTTGGATGAAAACAAGGCAGTAAAAAGGACATGCCTCAGATATACATGTAAATGTTGACCCTTTGGTGTAGATACGGTTGCTATGAAGAACAAGAGTGGAACGTGAAAGAATAGATCCTTGGGGAAAGTCAATGTTGAAGTAAATGTTGGGTGTGTTATGTGGTATACGTTGCTGAGCGCACTCTGCTGAAGATTAAGAAGGAAACTCGTTGGAAGCAATTCCAGGGAACTGAACAAAGGAATAGAAGACAGTTGAGGAGCAGGTGCTTGCTCGAGGTCCAGGTTACAGGACGCACCTGGGTCATGGGAATAGAGAATACGGCACGGTGGCGCAGCGGTAGAGTTGGTGCCTTACAGCGCTAGAGACCCGGGTTCGACCCCGACGACGGGTGCTGTCTGGACGTAGTTTGTAGGTTCTCCCCATGACCTGCGTTGGTTTCCCCCCGGGAACTCCAGTTTCCTCACACACTGCAAAAACGTACAGGTTTGCACGTTAATTGGCTTGGTAAAAATTGTAAATTGTCCCCAGTGTGTAGGATAGTGTTAGCGTGCGAGGATCGCTGGTCGGTGCGGACTCGGTCGGCTTAAGGGCCTGTTTCTGCGTTATATCTCTACACTAAACAAAACTAAACTAAACCAAACGCTATCTTGGAGGGTTACTTCTATGCGGTGGCCATGTCAGGAACTTGTGTCAAGAAGTTGAAATATAAGTGTTACAAGGAACCCAGGTACAAAGTTGAGAGTTGACCAAATAATTAGGGATTTAGCACCGGAAAAGATGATTGTAGTAGAAGCATATTTAATTTTGAATATTGGGCTAGTTAAATGCATTTCCCTTTAATTCTAAATTCTTTAAAACTTTTTTAAAAAGAAATAAACCATTTGCTATATTTATTTAGATATAATACTGCAAATGTTGTAGTATTTATTTATCTTGGGTGCAGCCAGTCAACTGTGTGGGTGTCTTGAAGACCACAGGCTCCAGCCTGACAGAAGCCTACGCTCCTGCATTACCCACATGGTTGGATCGCATTTGGAAAGGTAAACAAAAATCAGACACGTTCCTATATCGAATCAATTAGGACGATCCAACTTCACGATAATCTCTTCCCTTTTTGTCAAAGTCCGAAGGGTATTTTCGAGCAACGCTTTGTAATTAAACGAGGAACATTCACAGCATTTTGGAAATCCTGAATATGAACCGGAGCACAGTGTAGACGATGAATCTGGTGAAAGGAGAGAATTTCCACTGAATAAGTGGCTGCTCTGTGGGAAGCTTGTGAGATGGCATGTGTTTGCTGAGGGGTGGGCAAGTTTGGAGTATGACTACGAGATACAGAGAAAGTCACTTTCCTCTCCTCTCAATAAATGTTTGGTTATTTTCGAAGCTTACTTTTTTAAAAGAGGCAGCTGATCAAATTGAAGATAATTCGGAATCCAGCGATGCACGAAGGTCGTTCTGCTCAAATATGACTATATATATATATATATATATTTTCTGCTTATTTATATTAAAACGTTTTGAGAATTTTTCAAGCTTGCATTTATCCTCTGAATTGTGATCTGTGCTTAAAATACAATCACACTCCATCTGATTGTATGTTGGACTAGACAGTCTGAAGAAGGGTCTCGACCATAAACGTCACCCATTCCTTCTCTCCAGAGATGCTGCCTGCCCGCCCAGTTACTCCAGCATTTTGTGCCTATCTTCACCTAGACTAGAGTTCCTTCTCCTTATCCCTCATTCATTCTCTTCCCCTGTTGAACCACAGAATGTGCTGTTGGCCAAGCAATGCTTGTAATGGCAGAGATGATTTAATGTTATAATTCCTCATTACCAACCCCCATAAAGCAGCTACATTTCCAAGTTTAGATTTTTTTGTACATTATTTAAATTTGTAATAGGGTGAACAGAAATAATATCACAGACATAACCATATTTGGAAGAAGTTACCAACATGTATAATATGTACAGTAATCTGGTAATCTGCTGAAAAAAATTAAGTGAGATTTTGAAACAAGGAATTGCAGATGCTGGTTTACAAAAAAAACAGATGCAAAGTGCTGGAGTAACTCAGCAGGTCAGGCAGCATCTCTGGAGAACATGGATAGGTGATGTTTCTGGTGGGGGCTGTAGAAGAGTTCCGACCCGAAATGTCACCTATCTGTGTTCTTCAGACTTGCTGCCTGACTCGCTGAGTTATTGCAACACTTTGTGTCCTTTTTTTAAAAAGTGATTTGGATAGCAAAAGCACGAAGAAAAACAAACTAAATAAAAGCTACTCAAAATCCAGCCAATGCATTAGAATGGCAGTAGGTTAAAACAACTGTTGGCCCTTCACGACTGTACAGTAAAATATAAGCAAGCCTTTGTCATAGAATCATAGAGTGATACAGCATGGACAAAGGCCCTTCAGCCCAACTTGCCCACACAGGCCAACATGACTCAGCTACACTAGTCCCACCTGCCCAAGTTTGGTCCATTTCCCTCCAAACCTGCTCTATACATGTACCTGTCTAACTGTTTCTTAAACATTGGGATAGTCCCTGCCTCAACTACCTCCTCTGGCAACTTGTTCCACACACCCACCACCCTTTGTGTGAAAATGTTACCCCTCAGATTCCTATTAAATCTTTTCCCCTTCACCTTAAACCTATGTCCCCTGGTCCTCGATTCATCAACTCTGGGCAAGAGACTCTGTGCATCTTCCCGATCTATTTCTCTCATGATTTTATACACCTCTATAAGATCACCCCTCATCCTCCTGGTGTGTAGGAGCAAACAGGTCATTGCAGAAAGGAAGGGGGATCTTGGTGAATCCATTCTTGGGGAATCCATTATGCCTGGTTTGTGGTGAGAAAATTAATGGATTTTATTACTTTCAGATTAAGGAAGAAGTGATCGCACTCGACTCCTGAAACATTAAGTGTACCTATTAGGTACTTTATTTTCCTACAGATTTCAGCTTGTTTAATTTTATGTGTGCTATAATATACCCAACCTTATGCAATATATAACCAGGTTATCTATCTTATTTTTCTTTTCATCCAACTTCGGAAGAAGGGTCTCAACCTGAAAAGTCCCCCATTCCTTCTCTCCAGAGATACTGCCTGACCTGCTGAGTTACTCCAGCATTTTGTATCTATCTTTGGTGTAAACCTGCATCTGCAGTTCCTTCCTACACATTCTTTTCATTCTGGTTGGCCTAAAATAAAGGCTTCCTTATGTGATCGGCCAATTGTACCCAAAACAGTAACCTTGGACAGCTAATGCACTGTTCTTGAAGAGTACATTGTTTCTTCAACACAAATTCACACCATCAATTTAAAATATCCCTGAAATAAATATCCATGATTCTCTACCTTGAATGAGGAAACTTCCCACCTTAATCCTAAATGTTTTTTCCGCTTATACATAGACTATGACCCCTATTTCAAAACATTTGCTCCAAGGAAAATAAGCTCTCAGCATCTACTCTGCCAGACAAAGGATTTCCAGAGAAACAACTATCAGGCATACAAACTCCAGAGAAACAAGACTAGTCCACTTGATCTCTTCCCAAAAAGCAATCAAATGAAATGTTGCTGAACCCCTTGGAAAGAAAGCAACTACCCAATGTCCTAGTGATCCATAAGGGACAGAGGCAACGTATAATAATACAGGTAACATCAAGGCATTCTCCTTTATCTCAAATACTCCCAAATAAATATACCCTTTACTGTTCTAAATGCATGAAGTAATGAACACGTCCAAATGTATAACTGCCCAAAAGGAAATGATATCAGCTTATACACTTCTTCCATGATGTGATTGGTTTACAAGTCATAAAGTGCAGCTGTATAAATAAAACCACTCCCTATTACAAAATGTGCGGCAGGGAGCCTCTTGACATAAGTGTTCTGGAAACCGATCAGTATACTTGAACAGACAATGATTGGTTTATTTTTGAATACATATAAAGAGATGTATTTATTGGAAAGAAAAACTCATGACAGGGCCTGAAGTCGATCTGTCGAGTATGTAGTTCCACAAATGGCAACTCTGTGCATAACCAGGACTGAGTGCAGATCCAAAGCTAGCTGTTTCATTCTATGAACGTCTGAAGAAGGGTCTCGACCCGAAATGTCACCCCTTCCTTCTCTCCAGAGATGCTGCCTGTCCCGCTGAGTTACTCCAGCGTTTTGTGTCCATCTTCATTCTATTAAGGATTTGTCATAAAAGGACAACTCGTGCCAGTGGGTGTACGAGTAGCAGTACTGTATCGAGACATTAGAAGATGAAGTTAGAAGATGAAGTTCCCGGGGTGATTGTTGGTCAGTGAGGACTCGGTGGGCCAAAGGGCTTGTTTCTGCTCTGTATCCGTAACATGTAAAATGTAAACCAGAAGCCCTGGATGAACCAGAACATTCTTGGTCTACTGAGAGCTACGTCTGTGGTGTTTATACTGGCAATCCAGTATCAGGTCTGGGTATGACTTCCTGAAGGTCACCAAGAGACAGTTACAGGTTAAGCTGTACAGACCAACCAGGTGGAGTATTCAGGAACATCGTCAACCTCTGAGGTTCAAACTTGCTTCAAAAGGGCAGCTGTGTTTTTTTTTAGAGATACATTGCGGAAACAGGCCCTTCAGCCCATCGAGTCCGCACCCAACATCAATCCCCGCACATTAACACTATCCTACACACACTAGGGACAATTTTACATTTATAGCAAGCCAATTAACCTACAAACCTGTACATCTTTGGAGTGTGGGAGGAAACCAAAGATCGCCGGGAGAACGTACAAACTCCGTAGACAGCATCAAACCTGGGTCTCTGGCGCTGCAAGCGCTGTAAGGCAGCTACTCTGTCCCTCCACCACCGTGTTGCCCTTACCCTATTATACCAGTGCTAAGATGCTAACCCCACCGTGAGAATGAAACTCTACAGCCCACCTTTTGCACTTCTATCACTTTTTTCTCTCTAATTACATTTTTGCACTAAAGTCTTTTTTTTGCTGTCTTCTTTCTTTTGGAATTTGACATGTGATTTTGTGTAATTTGTGGCTAATTAAGTATTGTTGTGTGTTTGCCTGAGATTATGCAAGCAAGATTTTTCTGTGTACCCGTGCCTCACCGGCATTTGCCAGTAAAGTTGAACTTAAACTTGAACTGGAAAGACACTAAAGCCTTTTCCTCCTCAGAATACTTGTAAGCTTGGCATGTCACCAACAACCCTGATCACACTCTTCAGATGCACCATAGAAAGTATTCTATCGGGATGCATCACATCTTGGTTTGTCAAAAGGCTCGTCCCAAGACTGCAAAGAGTTGTGAGCAGAGTCCAATCCATCCCACAAACCAGACTGCTCCCTCATCGACTCCATCCACACTTCACGCCACTTCAGGTAAGCAGCCAACACAATGAAGGACCCTGGTCATTCCCTCTTCTCCCTTGTCCCCGTCAGGCAGAAGACACCAAGCCTTGTAAACACATACCTAGATTCAGAAACAGCTTCTTCCTTGTTATTATCTGACTACTGAATAATTCTCTAATAAGCTAACGAAATAGTCCCGATTTCCCAACCTACCTCATTGTGGCCCTTACACATTTTTTTAACTGCACTTTCTCTGCAACTATCATGCTAATAATGCCGTAACAATAAATTCTGCACTCTGGTACTTTTCCCATTAACTACCTTTAGTACTGCCTTGTCTGCACTCGTGAATTTGACTGGGTCGTGCACAAACCAGTTTTTTCACTGTACCTTGGTAGACGTGACAATATTAAATGGATACCAATACCAGAGAAATTGGAAATAGGGGGGGATTGTAGAATTGGATGCAGTAGTCTGGTTTGTCCATTTGATTTGCATAATTTGCACTATTTATGGACTATTTATCCCGAGGGGCAGTTTTTTCACACTGGATGTATGGAACGAGCTGCCACAGGACATAGTTGATGCTGGTACTATAGCAACATTTAAAAGACATTTGGACAAGTACATGGATAGGAAAGGTCTAGAGGAATATGGACCAAACGTGGGCAGGTGGATCCAGCGTAGATGGGGCATCTTGGTCAGCATAGGCAAGTTGGGCCCAAGGGCCTGTTTCCGTGCTCTATGACCTTATGACGCTATGAGTCTATAACTGAAAGACACTGTTGGGATTAGACTTTCTTTTGTGTTTTTACTCACTTTATGGATGGCCCAAAACTTTTATTTAGGAAAAAAAAACATTGCAACTTGTATAAAAATTACCTCTGATATTAGCACAAAGGAATGAATTTGGAACAGACCTTCAGTAGAGCGATTAGCTGAAAGTATTAAAATGAGGCTTGGCTCTTTATTAAAGAGTGTGTTAGTGTACAGCAGCTGTTCCTAGAGGGTACACATCTGGAAAAACCTTGTGTTTTCGGTCATGAGCATTTGCACAGAACATTCGCCGCACCGTCAGCACTCTGTTCAATGTGCGTTAAAACAGATGTGACCATCCTGATGTTTGCTCCTGGTGTCATGTCAGACTCTTTTCCCTTCACCTATTCAGTGCTCCTGCTGGAGCTTTAAATGACGTCTCTCTTGGTTTCACTGTAGAGCCTCTCCTGGGATATTGTGCCGAATAAAAACAAAATACAGGGGCTCCCTGGGTGACAGATGACCCAGTTTGTGCAAACACAAAGCGACTGTTTCGACAAACACAGCACCCGGTCCGCCAAGGCCTGCTGGATCTCCCAGTTGCTCACCCACCCTTTTACCTCCCTTTCTCATTCCCCCACTGACCTTTCTGTCCTGGGCCTCCTCCATTGCTAGAATGAGGCCAGGCGCAGACTGGAGGAATAGCACCTCGTATTCCGTCTGTATAGCTGATGATAGCCCAACGGTATGAACATTGAATTCTCCAATTGTTGGTAACTTTGAACAATCCTCCCACATCCCCCCTTCTTCTCACCCCCTCCCTTGTGTCCCATTCAAACTCAAATCTATTTCTGCCCCCACTCCCCCACACCTACATTCCTTCCTCTGGCTTCACAATTTGCAACTCTTCAATCTTTTTGTCTCTTTTTTTTTCATCTATGGCCTTTGTTCAACCATCTGCCTGTCAAACCCCACCCCTACTCACCTGTACGCACTATTATCTGCAATGCTTGGTCCTGTCCATCTCCCCTCCTAGCTTTCTTCTCCCTATCACAATCACTCTGAAGAAGAATCCCGACCTGAAATGTCACCTATCCATGTGCTGGAAATGCATGGGAAATAATACAAAGGTCTTCAATGCAGTAAAACGAGGGTGACACATTTGGAATTAATAATACAGCGTAATAAAACTCCAGAAGAGTCTGCACCAAAGCAGAGCAATTAAATTCTTACTTGCACCAACACAACTCGGCAATGTTTTGTGGTAATTTCATGTGTAAGAAGGAACTGTAGATGCTGGCTTAAACCGAAGATTGACACAAAAAGCTGGAGTAACTCAGCAGGACAGGCAGCATCTCTGGAGAGAAGGAATAGGTGACGTTTCATGTCGAGACCCTTCTTCATGTCAGTGAAATATCTAAGACAGGATCTGGGGGCAGCACAGTGGCGCAGTGGTAAAGTTGCTGCCTTACAGTGCTTGCTGGATCGATCCCGGCTACGTGTGCTGTCTGTACGGAGTTTGTACTTTCTCCCGGTGACCGAGTAGGTTTTCTCCAAGATATCCGATTTCCTCTCACACCCCAAAGACGTACTGGTTTGTAGGTTAATTGGCTTGGTATAAATGTAAATTGGCCCTACTGTGTATAGGATTGCGTTATTGTGCAAGGGTCGCTGGGCAGCACGGACTCGGTGGGCCGAAGGGCCTACTTCCGTGCTGTAAGTCTAAACTAATCTAAACTAAATCAGAGAAGTTGCAATGATAAATGCCTCAACAGTAGCTAATGAATTGAGAGAGCTTTCAATACCAATAGATTACTTCAAATTTTAAAAAAAATTGGCATTCTTTAAATCTTAATTTATTTTATTCCTGCAAGAATCTTTTCACCTTGATTTCTAATGCATGAATAACTTAAGTTTACATTACAAATTCTCTGTGGGATACCTTCACTCCCGGGTCTCATTTTCCTTCTGAAAGACGTGAGTATGAATCCGTGTCTGCCACACTCTGAGATTCCCCGCCTCACGATGCCAGCAGGCGGTGGCTTGTGAAGGAAAACTGCCATAGCAACCATTGGATTGCCAGGGTAGGAGCCATCTGAGCGAAATCCGTGCCCGCTCAACTCCGCAGCATCTCTCACTTCCACTTCATGCTGAGCCGACCCTTCCCGAGCGTTTGTGCAGTCTGGGGGACTATTGGAAGGTAGCGTTCAGTCTGGTCATACTGTGATTGGGAAGAAGGTTTGCGTGGATGCTGAGTTCACACTGGAGTCCAACTGATTGTGTAAATGAGGTACTGAATATCCCAATCTGTCACCGTGTCACTTGAGGAATCCTTGTGCATGGCCTGGTTGTATCTTGTCAGTGTCTGCATGGCTTACTTTCCTTTCAGCTGATCCGGAGTCTGAGGTTTAGATTACCATTTGGGCTGACACTACTAAAGACAATTCAGCCTCCTAAAATTACGTTGTGCATTGATAAAACACTTCAGCAATACCGATTAAAGACTTTAGACTTTACTCTTTAGAAATACAGTGCGGAAACAGGCCCCACGGCCCACCGAGCCCAGCGATCACCTCCATACACTCGTACTATCCTACACACTAGGGACAATTTACAATTTTACCAAAGCCAATTAACTTACAAACCTGTGCATCTTTGGAGTGTGGGAGGAAACCGGATCACCCAGAGAAAACCCATGCGGTCACAGGGAGAACATACAAACCCTGAGCAGACAGCGCCCGGTTTTGAACCCAGGATTCTGGCGCTGTAAGGCAACATCTCTACCGTTGCGCTACTGTGCTCCGACCTTTTGATACCAAATGAAAAGCTATTTGTTCAATAGTGTGCTGTACTGTTCTATGTTCTAGCATATGTTGTATAATGTTACTCTGCAAGGAAACAATACTACTATAGTTTAAAAAAAATTGTGCAAAGGATGTAAGTGGGAGAAAAGTTGCAATGATGCAAAAGTTGCAATATTCCTTTGTTTTCTTTATGGAATCGTGCAACACAAAGACCATTTGGCCAGTCATTTCTGAGCTAACCCTGCATCAGGCCGAGCCTCGCATTCCTGCATTTTATTCAGAAGTTCCGTATCTTCAACTATTTATTGTTATTATTATTATTATTATTATTATTTATGGGATAATAATATTTGATACCAATCTCTGGATGAAAACTAGCCCTCTAATTTCTCATCAAAGGTTCCCTCAATTAATTTGAATCTTGTATACTCTAGTTATTGACCCATCTCACAAAAGGGATCTATTATCTCAAAATCTCTTATCTTTAATGTTTTTGGCTTTCCTCTTACCCTTCCTTCCCTGTTCCAAGAAATAAAGGAATAGCCTCAATAATGGCTCCACTGGGTCCTGCTGCCCTTCCCCCAATTCCAACCATGCTACTTCTCCTAGTGTGTAAGGTGAGAATGTACAAACTCCGTACAGACAGTACCCGTGGTCGGGATCGAACCCGGGTCTCCGGCGCTGCAACGCTGTAAGGCAGCAACTTTACCACTGCACCACCGTGCCGCCCCTCTATGTGGAAACCCAAACAAAGCATTTAAAAAAAATTGCATATCAATTTACTCTCCTGTCTTTTAAGGATTTGTACCTGGAACGACCTGTTACTACATCAGGATTTGTGACCTTGTTCTGTAATAATGCAGCTTTTTGTGTCTATCTGATGTTTAATGATGTTACTTATAGCTACATTTGCAACATCAGACAAGGCAAACCATTACCAAACTGAAATCATGCAACTGGCTGTAAATGTTTTCACGTTGTTATTCTGTTTTGCTCTGTTACAATGGATTGCTCGGTGAAACAATGGATTTCCTTCACTGTGGAGACTGGTTTGGGTGAAGTGGCCAGTGTAGAGCTGAGTGCATGAACATTATGAACAGTCTGAAGAAGGCTATCCACTCAAAACGTCACCCATTCCTTCTCTCCAGAGATGCTGCCCGTCCCACTGAATTACTCCAGCGCCCGCCGGGGGCTCCAACTTTGTGACTTTGGGCCTGGAGCGGGGCCGTACATCGCCCAGCACGGCCTCAATGGACATGGGACTTAACACCGCCCGCCTGGGGCTTCGACATCGGGAGAGAGATGGTGCGGGGGAGAGAGAAGAACTTTGCCTTCCATCACAGTGAGGAGGGATCCACTGTGATGGATGTTTGTGTGAATTTAATTGTTTGCATGTTTTTCTATGAATTGTTCTGTTTGTTTGTTTGTATGGCTTGTAGAAACGGAGTTTCGTTCGAGGCTCTCTGAGGTTCGAATGACAAGCAATAAAATCAAATCAAATCTAATCAAAATTTTGTGTCCATGTTGAACATTATGAGAGTTGACTAAGTCTGAAGAAGGGTCTCGACCTGAAACATTGCCTATTCCTTCTCTCCATAGATGTTGCCTCACCCACTGAGTTTCTCCAGTATGTTTTGTCTACCTTCGATTTTTCCAGCATCTGCTGTTCTTTCTTAAACATGGTAGTCGACTATCTGAGCACTAGGCCTGTAGAGGGCAGCATCAGTCACAGTGGCTGGCACTTTGTTCAGTCTGATACGAGAAGACTTTGGATGAAAGGAGCAGCAACATACATGGGAAGGCAGGATTTTGTACTTGAGGTTAGGAGTCCATAATCACTTGAGTAGGGAAGTTAGATCTAGAATTGTCTCAGGACTCAGGAAGTTTAAGGTTAAGAATTAATCCAGGAGCAGGCTAACCATGTGTCTGCAAATACTTTATGTATCCTCGGCAAGTTCGTGACACTATTATAAAGACCTGTAAAAATCCCATTTTATTTTAAATTGGACAAAAGACAAAATCATTATCCCAAGTTAATGATGATAATAATGCATTGTAAGAATAACCCGTTTCTACCAGTGATGTTTGGCAGTGATGTATACCTTATAAATAAGTGAAGGAAATCAAGCAATTGGCACAAAGTTGTTATCAAAGGGATAATGATTGTAAGAATGTCTTTATTTGCTGGGAGATAGACGATTTTAGTAACGATATAGTCAGGGGTATGTGAAACTGTGGGATATCTTAATTAAGTGCCAGACTGAAAATGTATATTGGGGAAAACATCACAACTTCTTAATAAAATTGCTATCTGTATTTTTAATGAAATGCAATTTCAGCCTACACATGGCAGGGTTTTGCTAGCGAATGTCAGAACGTCAAGGATCTCTGTCCAGTGTCATCTAATGGTGCTTTACACTTTGCAGCTAGAGTGGTAGAGCGGGACTCTGCTGAATTACGTAGGAAGAAACTGCGTAATTTCGGTTTAAACCGAAGATAGACACAAAATGCTGGAGTAACTCAGCGGGACAGGCAGCATCCCTGGAGAGAAGGAATGGGTGACGTTTCAGACTGAAGAGGGGTCTCGACCCGAGACGTCACCCTTTCCTTCTCTCCAAAGATGCTGCCTGTCCCGCTGAGTTACTCCAGCATTTAGTGTCTATCTGCTGAGTTACACTGAGTTTTGGCTCTCAGATCCAACACACTTTTGTCAGCCCATTGATTTCAAAGGAAATTGTACAGCTGTGGGAAAATAAGAGACTTTGACATTAAATAATCACTTTGACATTAAATAATTATATTAAGACTTTGCTTTCATTATTTGTTGTTTGTTTAATATTTATAAACATTTTAAAAATGATATATTTTCTTCTCAGCTGTTATCAGGCATCTGAACCACCCTACTACAACTAGAGAGCAGTCCTGAACTACTATCCACCTCATTGGGGACCCTCGGACTATCTTTGATCGGACAACACTGGCTTTATCTTGCACTAACCGTTATTCACGTTATTCCCTTGATCATGTGTCTGCACACTGTGGATAGCTTGATTGTAATTGTGTACTGTCTTTCCGCTGACTGGTCAGCATGGAACAAATGCTTTCCATTCTATCTCTGTTCGGTGACAATAAACTAAACTAACAAACTAACAAATTCTCTACTCTATCCCAAGAACATTTAAAATCATCATTAGTTTAGGTTTGTTTATTGTCATGTGTACCATGGTACAGTGAAAAACTTATTGTTGCTTGCTAATCAGTCAGCGGAAAGTCTATATACGACTACAGTCGAACTGCCCACAGTGTACAGATACATGGTAAAGGGCAGAGAGGTTTAAAAGAGTGGAGCAATTGTAATGAGTGATTGCAGATCCACTTCTGGGGCCAGCAAGCAGAGAGTCAGTACACACAAAGTGCTGGAATAACTCAGCAGGTCATGAATCGCAATGAATGGCGGTGCTGGCTCGAAGGGCCAAATGGCCTCCTCCTGCACCCATTTTCTATGTTTCTCTGTTTCTACGCAGCATCTCTGTAGTCAAATATACTGAATGTGACGTTCTTGGTTGGGACCCTTCCTGAGACTGAAAGTAGGGGGTGGTGTGTGGGAGGGGGTGGTGAAGAGCGAGAGGCAAGGAAAGACCAAAGGACTAATCAGGGCCAGCCACAACTATGTACAATTGTGTGTATTTTTGTTATAAGCCAGAGTTTGAAGTTCTTTGTTTATACATTTAAAACCATGGCAGCCTTGACAATCAGCCATGATTCTTACATAATCAGTCCACTGCATTGGATGAAGCCACTTGGACTGCACAACCTTTAGACTTTAGAATTTTATACTTTAGAGGTGGAGTGTGTGAACAATCCTTTTGGCCCACCGTGTCTGCGCCCGCTAATGATCACTCCGTACACTCCCACTATCCTACACACTAGGGACAATTTACAGAAGCCATTCAACCTACAAACTTGTATGTCTTTGGCGTGTGGGGGGGAAAGCAGAGCACCCGGAGAAAACCCACGCAGTCACAGGGAGAACGTACAAACTCTGTACAGATAGTACCCATAGTCAGGATCAAACTTGGGTCTATGGCGCTGCAAGGCAACAACTCGACCACTGCGCCAGCTGCGTTGGTCAACTCTGGAATGCTTCAATCCAGCAAAATAGTCCCTCTGTATCTGAGAAGGGAAATCCAGGAGAATTGCATTTGTGTGACGTAGCGAACAAAAGGAGGCCATTATACTCCTTTCACTATTTTCCACCTGTGTGGAATTGCAAATGTTTTCACACAAACACTACTCAGCAGATGTTTAAAATGCCATTGAAATATTTCAATTTCTCCAAATCCACCTCCAGTAATCTTTCACATTGTAGGAACTCAGTATTCACACTGAGGTTCTGATTTTGCAATTCACCATCTGCCGCTGCTGTCTTCTGCCTTGATGTTTCTATTGCAACTTTGTGGACCCATTGTCCCTTTTCCATTTCAGTATCTTCCTACCCCAGCCTCGTGCACCTAATTAAAGCCGTCTCACAATCTCCGCAATTGCCCATTAGTGGAAAATATTAATATTTGCATTATCCTACTAATTTGTTTATCTTTAAAAAAAATGTGTGAACTTTCTAAGCAAAGCCGCCAGCTTTTAATTGAAAGATCCAGACTATTATAGTTTTGCCTTAATAGCCCTTCTTTTAGATGTGAAAAATTAAACAAATACATAGTCAGTAGAGTTTGATCCATGAATTAATTTGGCAGGATTGCTATTCATCTATTTTCTGTTGCAAGAGAAGGAAATTAGCTAACAATAAATTTATTTTTTCCATAAAATTGAAAAAGATTTTTAAACCACAAATTTAATCAACGTGACAAATCAACACTATTTGTACTTCTATTTTGAGTTGATAAAACTTTCAGTTGTATTAATAGTAGATTTAAGCACTAATTAATTAAAATATTAATGAAATCATTTATTATGTTGTTTCCTTTTCAGTAATTTTCACACCATTACGCTTGATGTCATACTTGATGAATGTGCACTAACGGTGAGGTTAATCCTATGAATATTAATAAAGGTCCTATGGAGTTAATCATCTTTTTTAGCTGCTTTCATTTGCTGGCAAAGGTATATTCTATAGACACAATATCTAGAGGAAACGTCTTCTGAACGTGTTAAATTTTCTTCCCAATTCAAACAAAACCATGACGCCATATTTCCAATCCTCATATGGTTGCTTCTCTCCCCCTCCTCAGCCAGTGTCCCTGAGTCCATTGGTATCGGGGAAGTTAGTGGTGAAATGGATGAAGTCAGTGAGTTGTGTGTGGGTGCAGGAGGTAGCAGACGTCAATGTAGCGGAGGTAGAGGTCGGGTATGGGGCCCTGGTACATCTCGAACAAGAAGACGTCTTCTTCCCCCCCCCCCCACCCCCCCACCCTACATCAGTCTGAAGAAGGGTTTTGGCCCGAAACGTTGCCTATTTCCTTCGCTCCATAGAAGCTGCCGCACCTGCTGAGTTTCTCCAGCACTTTTTTCTCCCTGAGTCCATTATTGTCTTGACACAGAATGCTGGAGTAACTCAGTGGAACAGGCAGCATCTCTGGAGAGAAGGAATGGGTGACGTTTCGGGTCGAGACCCTTCATCAAACTGAAAGTTTCTTAAGTGGAGTCTTACCTGGGATAAACTCATTCAGTGCATAAAGATAGTGCATTCAGTATCCGTGACATTCTACAGTGCGATTTTGTCCGGTAGGTTTATGAAGGGAGCCCAATGTGTAAATGGGTCACATTAATTCTTAAATTCCTCGTTGGCTTAATGTGGAATAACAAAGTGAAGTTTTTATGGCTCAACAAGTTTATGCAGGTGGTAAAGAGGACATATGGAATGCTTCCTATCACAGGTCGTGGCATTGAACATGAGAGCCAGCAAGTCATGATGCCGTTTTATAGGACTATGGTTAGGCCACATTTGGAATATTGCATGCAGTTCTGGTGGCCCCGTTACAGGAAGGATGTGGAGACTTTGGCAAGGATGCAGAGGAGGCTTACCAGAAAGATGCCTGGATTCATGGGTATTAGCAACAGGGTTTGGACAGACTACGGATTGTTTTCCCTGGAATGCCTGAAGGTTGTGGGGAGACCTGATAGATGTATACAATATCAAAAGAGGCATAAAGAGAGTTAAAAGTTAGAATGTTTTCTCCAGGATGAAAAAAAAATCAAAATCTAGAGGGCTTTACAGTCAGAGGGACAAAGTTTAAAAGAGTTGTGCGGGGCAACTTTTTTTATACAGAGGGTAATGAGTGCCTGGAACGTGCTGCCAGGATTAGTGGTTGAAGCAGATATGATAGAGGCATTTACGGAATCCTTTTGGAAAGGCATATGGATTTGCAGTGAGTGGAGGGATATGAATTATGTGCAGTTTGGTTAGTTTAATTTAGATTAGTTTAGTTTAGATTTGTTTAGTTTAGATCAGTTTAGTTCAGTTTATTATTGTCACCTGTACCGAGATACAGTGAAAAGCTTTTTTGTCGTGTGCTATCCAGTCAGTGAAAGGACTGTGCATGATTACGGTCAAGACATCCACAGTGTACAGATACAGGATTAAGGGAATAACTTTCAGTGCAAGATAAAGTGCAGTAAAGTTAGATTGAAGGTAATACAGGGGTCTCCAAAGCAGTAGATGGTAGGTCAGGATCGCGCTCTATTTGCTGATTGGATGGTTTCGTTGCCCGATAGCAGCTGGGAAGAAACTGTCTCTGAATCCAGAGGTACATGTCTTAACACCTTTGTACTTCTTGCCTGATGGGAGACCGGGGTGAGTGACCGAGGTACGATTTGGTCCTTGCTTATGCTGGTGGTCTTGCCAAGGCAGCGTGATGGAGTCTATGGAAAGGAGGATGGTTTGTGTGATGGTCTGGGCTCCGTCCACAATTCTCTGCAATTTCTTGCAGTCTTAGATGAGGGTTTTCCCAAACTATGCTCTGATGCATCCTGATAAAATGCTTTATACACCGCATCTGTGGAAAGTGGTGAGAGTTGTTGGGAAAATTCCAAACTTCCTAAGCCTTTTAAGGAAGTAGAGGTGTTGGTGAGGTTTCCTGGCCAGATACAGGTAGATAAGAGATGGTCTTGACATCCTGTTGGCACAGATATTGAGGGACGAATGGCCTGTGCTTGTGCTGAACGACTGAATAATGTACAGCACAAGAATAAGTGTTTAAGAAACAACTGCAGACGCTGGTAAACTCAAAGGTAAACACGTAATGCTGGAGTAACTCAGCGGGTGAGGCAGCATCTATGGATAGATGTTGCATCACCCACACAAAAACAAGTGTTTCTGTTTAACTCATTTTGGTTTCTATTATTTTTTGGTAAAATCTGGCTGAGATTGTTCATGACATCAAGAATATGCTACATTCAGTGTCAGTTTCTATCGAGTTAATTGATCTCGATCAAAGTTGTAGCTAAACAATCATGTCTTCAGTATTCGTTAATTCGTTTTTGAGCATTGATTAGTTTTATTCCCTTGCAAGCAATGCTTTTTTATTTGTATGAAGATTACTGCAGACTGTGTCTGTCACAGTTGACAAAATCGTATCATATATTTGACTTTTGATTGGCAAAGTAACAAGGTTAATAAGCATGCTTCTTAATCATACATCTTCTTTTCTTCTTAGGCCCGCTTTGGTCACGGCTGACCATGGGTGTCTCCAGGGTTGGAGGATGCCAGTGCGTGACTTTGTTTAACGTGGGGAGACTGGTGCACAGGCAGTCACCCCACGGTCCTTGACTGATCTGGGTCAGGATCCGGTGGCATGGAGTCCAAGACGACCGGAGCCCCTTTTCTGCTGCAGTCTTCATCCACCTTCCCAGCCGTTGTGACGCTCCACTAAGGTCAGCCATCGTCCTCCGCCTGTTCCACCGTTGAGGTCTTGGTTGGATTGCTCTTTGTCAGAGTCCTCCCCCACCACCTTACCGCCATGGGTGGTCCTACCAGGAGCTTAGCCCCAGAAGGCATCGCTCTCAGGATCTCAGGTCCACACAAGCTTCTCCACCATAACAAGGTGACACTCAATGGCGAAGTGCAATCCTACATAAGATAAAATATTTCCTGCAAGATTTTACCTAAAAAAGTAATAAAAACCAAAGTTAGTCAAATAGAACGCCTGCCCACCCGCCTCAGTTGTGGAAGAGATTGCAGTTGAAGTAGTGAGCTTAATGTTACACCAGAGTCTCCTGTTCCCTGTAATTTAGGAATGCCCCTGCATGGCAGCAGTGGCACAGTTGTAGAGTTGCTGCCTTCCAGCGCCACAGACCCGGGTTCGACCCTGACTACGGGTGCTGTCTGAACGGAGTTTGTACATTCTCCCCGTGACTTGCGTGGGTTTTCCCCAGGATCTCTGGCTGCCTCTCACACTCCAAAGACGCACAGGCTCGTAGGTTAATTGGCTTGGTAAAATTGTAAAATTTCGCTAGTATGAGTAGATAGTGGTCGTGGGCGGGGATCGCTGGTCGCCGCGGTGGGCCGGAGGGCCTGTTTGCTCGCTGTATCTCTGAACAAAACTAAAAAGCCTATATTCCTTTCAAATCCAAATGTTTGGAATTGCAGGTAGGCTGCAGAATACCAGATCAAGGTGAACCAGCCATCGCATCTGGGATGGTCTGGTAGCGACCTCCGGCCCTATTGATGTCTGCAGAAAACGACCAATTTCTTTACCACTACCTTTTGAAAGGACGATCGACATTTTGGATATCTGAGGAAAGTTTGGGTGAATGGTTAACATTGGCAGTTCAGGTGGAGTGGAGAAATGCAGACCAATAATTTGGAAAAAAGTGAAAAATGTAAGGAATGACCATGATTAAAACAATTAACAGCTAACATCCACTGAGCCCATTTATTGATAACTCTTCATAGCAGTTTGCATGACATTCTTTTTATGGTTAGCAATCTTACTTCGAACTTAGTGTACTCTACTAAATGCATTTAAATTTTGTTTTGATAGGACTGACTTGGTACGTGACACTGTTTTCAAATATATATTATTAAATGTACTTAAAAAAAAAAAATTCAGGCATGGTACTATATAATATGACACCCCAATGGGTACAATGGATCTAATTCCACTCTTGACAAAGACATTTACAATTTGGTCTTGGACACACTGGGATGATCATGGTATGTCACAGCTACCAGCTGCCAATTCACTTGTTTCCAGCTGGGCAACATTATTACAAGCAACACAGAAAGGGATTACGTATCTCCCGTCAAGGGGAATGCTTTTAAAATGACAATCTGTGAGAATTGAAGGTAGACTCTGGAGAAGCATCTCTGGAGAGAAGGAATGGGTGACGTCTTGGCTCGAGACGTCTTCGGTTTAAACCAGCATCTGCAGTTCCTTCTTACACATTTCTCCTGAGATGAAGTCCTGGTGTTGTTTGCAACCTGCATGGTCTCCACTAATTGTAGCTGCAGCAGTGGTTTATAGGGTTTGGGGACGGGGTCGTAGTTTGAAGGAAAGGAAGTGTCAGAGTGTTTAATTGTCATACGACTCCTCGGAAAGCATTCACCCCTGAAGGTGCCGTGGGAATAATTGTCTCGGCATTGAAGGCTGCACCACTGCCAGATTGTCGAGTTGTTTTTATTTTAATCTTGAGAAATATTCAGTTCCTTGCCAACACTTCAAATGATTTTTAAGCCTTCTGAGGTTTGTAGTTAACATTGTCTACTTCCCTGTGTCCCTTGTTTTATATATGCTTAGAACTGCATGACATTAGAATCACAGCATGCTGCAATGTATTTTCACAGATGTTGTACCTGTTGAATCACTGTAGCTTAATCCTCCTTGAAGCTTTCTGAAATTCATGCATCTTTGTTGCTCTTTTTTCTACTTCACCGAGCAGTAAATTATGCAGTGGTTACGTTGAAACTGCCTGTCTCCTTCAAAGCTTCCTCAGAAATAGCTTCATTGTTATAGAAAAGCAAATTACAATAGCAATAGTTAACCCACCTTAAAATCTATTAGCGTTCTTTTAATTCATCTTTATATTCCTGCCATTGCAATTGTGTGATTCTCAATTCTCAAAATTGGCACACTTTTGTGATACTGCTTTCTATGTACTGACAACTTTGACATATCACAAAAAGGCCAGTTCTGTGGACATTGGCCAGTGTCCAGTTAAACACAAACACAATTTCCTCATAATTTCAATTCATATTCAGGTCACTTGTGTTACTTTACTTGCTGACAAAAATGCTACATAAACCCAGATCCCTCTCCAAGATCACTGATTAGCTTGGATTATCCCCCCCCCCCCCAATTTAGCCCTTGATAAAACCCTATTCCCTAACCGGAGATCATTCAGATCATTCCGAGAACCAGCCGTTTTAAAAGGAAAACATGTCAAAGATATTTATTGTATTCAAACTTTAAAAGTTCCAACTTTGGTGCTTCTGATACCATGAAGCACAGTCTTATGCTGGTCACATCTGAGATTTATGTTAAAATAGAGGATTTTAATTCTGTTCTTTTGCATATGTTCCATTTTATCAATTTGTTAAAGCACTGGAGAATGGCAGATTGACTGGGGAAAAAATTAATAGGAACCTGAGGGGCAACCTTTTCACGCAATGGTGGGCATATGAAACGAGCAGCCAGAGGAGGTAGTTGAGCCAGGTATTTAGAAAACATTTGGACACGAATAGAAAAGGTTTAGAGGGATCTGGGCCAAACTTGGGAAGATGGGACTAGTGTAGATGGGGCAACCTGGTCGGCACGGGCAAGTTGGGCTTGTTTCCATGCTGTATAATTCTTTGACTCACTACTTCCATGTGCCCTTCCCTTCAAACAGAACATTATATAGACCCTGAAGAGAATGGAAAGGTAAAAATAAACGAAGGGAAATTAGTTATAAGCAAGGTGATAAAAGTTAGAGAAAAGGAAGGTAAAAAATAAGGCCAAAACCCATAGGTTGCACGTGCAATAGCTGATGTGTTACAGATTTGAAAGGGGGCTTACCCATACAAGATAGACACAAAATGCTGGAGTAACTCAGCGGGACAGGCAGCATCCCTAGAGAGTACGAACAGGCAACATTTCGGGTCGAGACCCACTCTGCCTTTTAACAGCCTTCTGTTTTGTAAATTTGTGTTATTGCGCCCATTGCCTAATGGAAATAATAAATAATACACTTGCTCACATTGTTGTAGGTATTGCCGTTATAAATAGTTCTACCCTGATCTGGAGTTAGAGAACCAGGTGTATTACTAGGAATGCAGTTGAACTTCACTCAGAGTGAAGCCTCTTGTTAGACAACCTCCTGAGACCGAGGCTGACTTTCTTCCCCAACAGTTTGGAGGAGTGGAAGCCCTCTGTGCTTGAATACTTTCAATGTGCAGTGACTATTAATCAAAGGATGCACTCCACATACATTTCCAGAAGGCATTTGAGAAGATCGTTGCAAAAATTAAAAGCTCATAGAGTGTAATGCCTTTTTCTAGTTGGCAAGATGTAACGAGTGGTAGGGAATGGGGATCAGTGCTGGGGCCTCAACAAGTTAAATGCACGCACTTGCATTAAGCATACCCAGATGCACTCTAAACCCATATGAATGGGTACAGCGGCACAGTAGCACAGCGGTAGAGCTGCTGCCTTACAGCGCCAGAGACCTAGGTTCGATTCTGACTACGGGTGCCGTCTGCATTGAGTTTGTATGTTCTCCCCGTGACCGCATGGGTTTTCTCTGGGTGCTCCAGTTTTCTCCCACACTCCAAAGTCGTACAGGTTTCTAGTTAATAGGCTTCTCTAGATTAGTTTAGTTTAGTTTAGTTTAGAGATACAGCGCAGATACAGGTCCTGTCGGCCCACCTGCTCCATGCCGACCAGCGATTCCTGCACATTAACAGTAAACTATACCCACTAGGGACAATTTTTACATTTACCAAGCCAATTAACCAACATACCTGTATGTCTTTGAAGTACCTGAAAATGTTAAAATTGTTAAAATTCTGAAAATGTTAAATTGACCTGAGTTTGTAGGATAGTGCTAGTGTACGGGATGATCGCGGTCTGCGCAGACTCGGTGGGCTGAAGGGCCTGCTTCGGCGTTGTATCTCTAATTTTTGCAATCAACCTTTTCCTTTAACTGCACTCCCCCCTTTTTTTTAGTCCCCTCTCCTGATTCCCTTAATCTTCCTACCTCTCTGCCCCTTTCCTTCACTGCCTCACTCATCCATCTTTGGGTCATGGAGTCATCCAGCATGGAAACAGGCCCTTCAGCCCAACTCGTCCATACCGACCAAGATGCCCCTCCTGAGCTAGTCCTATTTGCCCAAGTCTGGCCCATATCCCTCTAAATTGTTCCTATCCACGTACCTGTCCCAGTTTTTCTTAAGATAGATACAAAATGCTGGAGTAACTCAGCGGGACAGGCAGCATCTCTGGAGAGATGGAACGTCACCCTTTTCGCGTCTATCTTCGGTTTAAACCAGCATCTACACAAGTGTTTTTTAAATGTTGTTATCGTACCTGCACAGAGAATCACATCCTTTTGATATTAAAAGGAGAAATCAGAGGGAATGCAAAAGAAGAAAATGACATTGAATAATGTCTGATTTTAGCAAAAAGACTGTCGATTTAATACTGAGTGTGTGATATTGTTTGTGGTTCCTGACAAAATGAATTATTGTGAGCTTCATCAAAAAATAACACAGCAAAAGCACTAGGGACAGTTGAAAAATCCAATTATGTTGATTGTTTTCCTGACAAATATTATTTTGAAGATGTGAGATATTTTCTTGAGCACGGAAACACATCCATGTGACCCAGATGGTATTGTGAATGGAGTGCAGCACATGCAGGGACTGTTAATGTAAATTGATTTTTGTAGCGCTCGAAATGAATCCTGAACCATTCAGAAATGGCATTTCCTGCAAATCCCTCTCATGGCCCCTTTTCTACTTTGACACAAGAGAGCAATGTTTCCATTATTTTTACAACTTATTTTGCTGGTACTCAATGTTCCGTGCTGACCTGCTGCACCTACAAAGCATTAAACCGATTATAATTCGTTCAGTCAAGCTCACGAAACAAACTCATAATGTTAAGCTGCGTTTTGTTATCTTCCACTTGAAAAATGCTAACCTGGCACCCTCTAGTGCAAGTGCACTGGTGCTTCCATGCAAGTGAAACATGCATTGCAAAGTCAAAAGCATGCGACAATTGTCTAACATGAACATACAACAGTGCAGCATGAGAACAGACCCTTCGGCCCACATTGTCCGTGCCAAACATGAGGCCTATACAAACTCTTATCTGCCTGCTGATAATCCTTGTGCCTGTCCGAAAGTCTCTTAAACACCACTATCGTATCTGCCTCAACCATCAACCCCAGCAGTATGCCCCATACATCTCCTTTATACTTTTCCCCGTTCACCTTAAGGCTATGCCATCTAGTATTTGCTTTTTCCATTCTGGGGAATATTTGTTTGTGTTTTTTTTTGTGTGCCTGTATGTGTGCATGTGTGTGTGCATGTGTATATATATAAATATATATATAGATATATGTGTGTGTGTGTGTGTGTGTGTGTGTGTGTATATATTATATATATACAGTGTGTGTGTGTGCATAATATATTATATATATATACTAGACTAAGTGGGACCCGTTGGGTTCCAGCTTCACAGGGGAGGGCTGATCCCCCAATGCAATATTCCACCTCTCCACCAATTCCAATATTGCTGGCCAGTGGGGGGGGGGGGGGGGGCATTCTGTAGCGCTAGTATGTGTGTTGTGGGTCAAAGGGACTGGTTTCCAGAGGGCTAGTATGGACATTGTGGCCGAATGGATTCTTGGACTGGCAGCTCAGTCACTCAGGCCAGGCAGCTCAGTCACTCTGGCCAGGCAGCTCAGTCACCCTGGCCAGGCAGCATTTTAGAACCAATAGACACTCTTTCTGCAAGCATTTTAGAACCAATAGAGACACTCTTTCTGCAAGCATTTTAGAACCAATAGAGACACCTTTTGCAAGTATTTTAGATCCAATAGAGACACATTTTGCAAGCATTTTAGAACCAATAGACACCTTCTGCAAGCATTTTAGAACCAATAGAGACACTTTTTGCAAGCATTTTAGAACCAATAGAGACACTTTTTGCATGCATTTTAGAACCAATAGAGGCTTTCAGTGCATTGGCCTTCATCAGTCCGGGTATTGAGTATGGAATGTGCAAGAAGGAACTACAGATGCTGGTTTACACCGAAGATGGACACAAAATGCTGGAGTAACTCAGCGGGTCACACACAATGCTGGACTAATATGCTCCGCTTTGATATCAAGGACCTTCATTCTCAGATCACCTTGGAAGTACAACTCTTTTGTCCATATTTGGAATGAGGCTGCTATGATTTCCAGAGACCAATAATCTTGGCAAAACCAAGTGTCAGTAGAGTTATTGGTGCGTAAGTGCTATTTGGCAGCACCGTTGGCAAAACCTCCCATTACTTTGGTGATTGAGAGCAAAGTTATAGAGTGGCATTTCGCCATATGTCCCTTTTTTAGTCAAGTGGTGGTGGTATAAGTAGATAGCCACAAAATGCTGGAGTAACTCAGTGGGACAGGCAACATCTGTGGGGAGAAGGAATGGGTGATGTTTTGGGTCGAGACCCTTCTTGTTCTGTTGTAACCTGATAGCTGTTTTTTTAAGGATCCATGTCATTTAGAAAATCATGTAATAAAGACATTTGTGTCAATGGGGGGAAAGGAGGTAGAGGCTCAAAAGTTTCAAACTCAGAAATATAAAGTTATTTTTCCTGCAAGACTTTCAAAAATCAAATTATTTTCAATAGCAATAGGTTTATTCTGGTTATTGCAAGCTAGAAACACTAAAGGGTGTGTGTTATATTGTTACACATGTTAATTCTATCCAACAATGTAACACACAGTCTTTAGGATTTTACAGAATTGACAATTATTTTTAATATTAGCACTTATTTTAAATAAAGATATTTTCCCCTTATATTGTTTAAATCCAACACAGCATCTTTTCAGTTAGTCAAATTACAAAGTAACTTTAGGTGCTTCTCTAGTTCCTGATCAGAAAGCCATTATAACCGATTCAGCCCATGTAATACAAAGAGTGTTCCTAAAATCACCACTCTCATTATGTCTAATTAATGTGTCGAAACATACATTAGCGCCAAGCTACCTGTAACTGGAAAATTTTCCATATTGTCAGATAGGTGCCAATGCTGTAACCAACAAACTCAGCTGGAGGTGCAATTAGCTCTGGAATTCAAGTCTTCAGCGCCACATGTGTTTCATATTTGTGGGAATGTAAAGAGAAAGCTGTGATGGATCAACAGCATTACACTTGTAGATGGCAATGTTTTCAAATGCTTTACTCATGGTGGAGGCTCTGCTTCTGGCACTCTTCGACTGAGCTTCATTGAGCTTCATTGAGCAAGGGATATTAAAAGGAGGATGAGGGAAGATATTATAGAGGTCTTTTGGATCATGAGGGAGATAGATAGTCTAAATGCGCTGAGTCATTTACCTAGAGTATGGGAGTAAAGTACCAGAGGACATAGGTTAAAGGTGAGAGGGAAAATATAATAGGAACCTGAGGGGCAACTTTTTCACACGAGTGATGGGTATTTGGAACGAGCTGCCAGAGAAGGTATTTGAGGCAGGTACTATAGCAACCTTTAAAATACATTTGGACAGATACATGGATGGGAGACGTTTGGAGGAAATGGGCCAAACGCAGGCAGGTGGAACTAGTGTAGACAGGGCATCTCAGTCGACGTGGACAAAGGGCCATTTCTTATTACCTCCTCCTTCGCCAATTCATTCTCCAGCACAGATTGTCACCAGATGAGATAGGGGAGAACTTTGATGTTTTTCTTGTGGGATTGCGTTGTTCTATATATGTGTGTGGCATGCTGATTCTCACACGTTTAGTTCTGTTTTGCAGCTTTGTCAGATTGGGGTCAATGATGGTGTTGTCTCCAGGTTGATCCCCTGGTTTAAAGATAACAGGTTGAGGCAGGGTTATATTGGGCATTGTGATTAAGTGTTGGGAGTATCTCAGCAGGGCAAGCAACATCTCTCGAGAACAGGCAGCATCTCTGAACATGAGATTGTGCCTGTTCTCATGGTGATGTTTCTAGTCAAGACTTTTCTTCAGGTTCTGATGAAATCCAATTCTGCTGCTGCTGATGATCCATAATGCCCCAGGCATCAGTTCCATGTCAGCCTTGAATCGATCTCATCTTACACAATGATAATGCTCCCAAGCACAGTGAAGGATAACCTGAGAGTGAATACAGGGACAATCTCCACAAGGATTGTACAGTAGATACCACAGGCAGTACATCTAACAGGTAGATTGTGAGATTGAGTTCATAGGATTATTCCTCATCTTGAGTCATTCAGCACTGCTGGATTAGGGGGTATTATCTACAGGGAGAGGTTGGACAGGTTTGGATTGTTTTCTCTGGAAAGCCAAAGGTTGAGGGAAGACCTGATATATAATTATGGGAGCCATGGATAGGGTAGACAGTCAGACCCTTTTTTTCAAAAGTCAAATACTAGAGGCTTCAAGGTGAGAGGGGTGAAGTTTAACGGAAATGTTGAGGCAAGTTTCTTACACAGAGAGTGGTAGGTGACTGGAACACACTGCCAGGGGTGGTATTAGAGAGAGTTACGATAGTGGAGGCAGATCTAACAGTCGCATTTAATAGGCCACATATGTAGAGAGGACATTGTACCACAGTCAAACATTGTACCATGGTCTAACATTGTACCATGGTGTACCATAGTCCATTGCATAAGGCTCACTTACACAAAGTGTGCAGCATGGGGCAAACCTTTAATACCACTGTCGCGTTTAATGAAACCAAAAGAATCCTGAGGCAAGTGAAGAATCTGAAGTATACTTTGAGATACCCAGCAACACTGAGAGTTACTTACAATCAGGAAGAGCATTACCTCAAAAACCCAGAAGACGCATTGAAATTTGCCCAAAGGATTAAGGACAGCGAAGAAGACTGAATGAAACCTTCATAGTTGAATTAAAGGAACAATTAAACTGTATTTTCAAGATTGGTTGAAGATTATAATAAACTATGGACTTGTTTCATCTAAAGAAGACGGAGAAGGAGACGGATGGGAGAATCGAGGAGATTTGGATTGAAGACTGTTCCATGAATACTAACATTTAGAATAGTAATACTACTAACCTAATAATTAACATATATTAACATACATAAACATAGATTAAATTTAACACACTGGTATCGTTAATAATTAGAGCTAGTAATTGTTGATTATTGATTATTGATTGTTGATTATTGATTAATAATTAATAATTAATTATAACCAACTAACCTAGAATTAAGTAAATAGTAAATATAAATATATATCTTATTTTAACTTTAGACTTTTTTTTCTTTATTATATGTTTATATTATTATAATTTTCTATTAAGTACTACGTATATATATATCATTATACCTGACTATGAACTTTTTATATATCATAGTTTAATATCCCTGGTTTAAATAATAATCTCTTTTTTTTGTAATATTAATTTTACTGAATCATGGAGATGGATAACATTTAACATTCAATACGGAAGTCCTTAGACTGCTAGCCATGTTAGTATGGCTAACACTAACTACACACATACTAGATGTAGTTTTTTTCTTTGAGCACTTTACTAATCTCTTAATCTATCCCTTTTTTACTACTATTTCTGATTATTACTATTATTACTTTATATCTGAGTGGAATTATCAATTAATACAAAGGAGATATATATATGAGAGAAAATCAAGAGTCTTGAAATTCGTCTATTCAGGGTTCAGGTGTAAGGTCTGGTATGTCGAACTGTACCATTTGCTCTAGTATACATCCCTTTAGATAAATGATGCAGGGGAATGGGGAATGGAGGAATAACGTTTTGTAGCTGGAATGTTAAAGGTATTAACGAACCAATTAAGAGGGGTAAGGTATTAGCACATTTAAAAGCACTTAAAATAGATGTTGCGTTTATCCAAGAGACACACTTGAAAAAAGAGGCAGAACATAGATTAAAAGCCAAATGGATTGATAAAGTATATCACTCTTCTTTTACACACAAGTCTAGAGGTGTAGCAATATTAATTCGTAAAGGTACTGCATTTAAACATACTTCAATAATAACAGATAGTGACGGTAGATATATTATTGTAATAGGAGAATTATATACACAAAAAGTGATTTTTGTTAATGTATATGGCCCAAATTTTGATAGCCCGCGATTTTTTAAAAACTGATTTAATACAATCCCTGAATTATCACAACATAATCTAATAATTGGAGGAGATTTAAATTGCACACTTGACCCTTATTTGGATAGATCATCAAAACAACAAAAACTTAAATCACACTCCAGTGAGTTAATAAATGCATATATAGACACTAGTAATATTAAAGATGTATGGAGATTGCAAAATCCAACAGGACGAGAATACTCATTTTACTCAGCCGTGCATAAAACTTATTCAAGAATAGATTATTTTCTGGTAGATTTAAAACTTATTCCACTTACGTATAATTCAAAATATCATAATATTATAATTTCAGATCACGCACCCTTAACTTTTAAGATGAAAATAACGGGTAAAATGGAAAAACAAGATCATTGGAGATTTAATCCACAAATTTTTAAAGGACAAAAATAACAAAACAGATCAAGATCTTCTTTGAAACAAATGATACACCAGAAATATCATCATCCCTCTTATGGGAAACTTTTAAGGCGTATGTTCGGGGAATTATGATATCTTCTCAAGCATTTTATAATAAAGAGAATCGGAAGCTACAACAGGCATTGGAAAGAGAGATTAAACAATTAGATACAGAGAATGCCATTAACCCAACTACGATAAAACATAATAAAATCTTTGCATTGAAATATAAACTAAATAAAATACAGTCAGACCAAGTTGTAAAACTATACCAATATACCAAACAAATACAATTTGAATTCGGTGACAAACCACATAAACTATTGGCTCGTCAGTTAAGAAAAATTGGAAGGAGAAAAATTAATATATAGGATCAAATCAGATAAAGGAGAATCACTAATACAAACTAAAGATATAAACGAGAGATTTTTGCAATATTATAAAAATTTACACTCAGCTAAAACAAAAGAAAATCGAATAGGAGTAGAAACATTTTTTAAAAATTGTAATCTAAATGGACTAGATTTAGAAGATAGGGAATTATTAAATGTCGAAATAACTACTAAAGAAATTGAAGAAACTATTAGATCATTAAAAATGGTAAAACTCCAGGACCAGATGGTATTGGAGCAGAATTTTATAAAATATTTTATGATATGATAGCCCCACGTTTGAAGACACTATATGAACACATTTATACACAACAGAAATTACCAGATACACTAAATGAATCTATTATAACCCTTATACCTAAATTAGATAAAAATCTCGATGACCCAGGGTCATATAGAGCTATATCTCTTTTAAATACTGATCAAAAAATATTAACAAAAATATTAGCACAAAGACTAAACAAAGTGATTAATAAACTAATTCATTCAGATCAAACTGGATTTATAGGAAAACTATACTCTTCAAACAATCTGAGAAGATTATTTAATATCATATATTCGAAAAGAAATATTAATAAAGATTTATCAATTATCTCGTTGGATGCAGAGAAAGCTTTTGATCAGATTGAATGGTCTTACTTATTTTCGGTTATGGAATTTTTTCAATTGGGAGAGAAGTTTATAACATGGGTTAAATTACTATATACTAGACCAACAGCTAGAATATTAATTAACCAAGTGTTAACAACTAAATTTAACTTATTCCGAGGCTGTAGACAAGGTTGCCCTTTATCTCCACTACTGTTTGCACTTGCAATAGAACCATTAGCAAAATCTGTGAGATCAAACCCTGAAATATATGGGTATGAAACTAAGGAAACTGAAAATAAAATCTCTTTGTACGCAGATGATGTATTACTTTATATCACAAAACCAGAAATTAGTCTTCCTAACTTGTTAGATTTAATAACTCAATTTGGATCGTTTTCAGGATATAGAATTAATTGGAATAAAAGTGAACATGCCAATAATGGGAAATAACTGACATATATTACAACAATACCCTTTTAAGATTGCAAATGAAAAAAATAAATATCTTGGAATTTATGTAACAAAAAGATATGATTCATTATTTAAATCTAATTTTTTACCCTTATTGAATAAACTATTTAAGAATATTCAATATTGGAAAACATTACCTATTTCAATGCTAGGTAAGATTAATGCGATAAAAATGATTTTTCTTCCACAATTACTATATTTGTTTCAAATGATCCCGATATATCTTCCTAAAAATTTCTTTAAGAAAGTGGACTCCATGGTTACCAATTTTATTTGGGATTATAAGAATCATAGAATAATTAAAAAGCATCTATGTAAATCAAAAATAAACAGTGGCTTTGCACTGCCTAATTTTATGTTTTATTATTGGGCAGTTAATATAAAAAATATGAATTCCTGGTTGGGTGAACTAGATAAACAACCAAATTGGTTAAAAATGGAAAAAGACGACTGTGTCCCTTTTGAAATTAGTTCGATTTTATTTGCTAATACTCCAATACATAAGAAAACTCATAAAGGAAACCCAATAATAGAAAGTGGAATACGTATTTGGAAACAATTAAAACATACATTAAAATTACAGAATGTACCACTAGCTCTTCCAATAGTAAACAATATTTCTTTTAAACCTTCACTGATGGACAAAGGTTTCTTAAAATGGAAGAACTATGGAATAAATAAGATCAGTGATCTTTACAGGGAAAACTTATTTCTCTCATTTCAGGAATTACAACAAAATTATGGATTACATTTTAAAGAATATTTTCGATATCTACAAATTAGAGATTATGTTAAATCAAATACACTGGATTTTAGGAATAGAAAGACAGAAATTTTAGATGAATGTTTAAATAAACATCCGAATACAGAGAAATTAATATCATATATTTATAATATTTTATTGGAAAATGATTTACCAAATACGGATAAATATAGACAAGCATGGGAAAATGAACTAGGTCAAGTAATCAGTAGAGAAGTATGGAATGAAAGTTTACAATATATACATCATTGTTCATTAAATGCTAGACACACCTTGATACAATTTAAAGTTATACATAGATTACATCTCTCAAAGTCCAAATTAAATAGAATTTTCTCAAATGTGTCCGCAATATGTGATAAGTGTCAACAATTAGAAGCTAATTTAACGCATTCATTCACAAAATGTATAAAAATCACTAATTTTTGGATAGACATTTTTAAGATAATCTCAATTGTAGTTAATGCAAAGTTAACTCCAGACTCAAAACTAATTATATTGGGAATACTAGAAACAAATCAGATATTAACAACACAACAAATAATTTTTATCGGTTATGGTTTAATAATTGGTAAAAAAATAATACTAAGATTTTGGAAAGGTCCTACTTCCCCAACAACTAAAATGTGGATTACAGAAATGTCGGAGACGTTGCACTTGGAACGATTAAGGCTTGCCCTGATGGACAGGCTGGACCAGTTCAGAGGAATATGGTCTCCATTTATTGAATATTTAAAGGGTCAAGATGGTCCGGTTCGAAGCCATGACGGAAGCCTGAATGTATGAATAGATGAAGAATTATAGACAATAGATCATAAATATGTCTCCAATGAAGAATATCTTGTTTATTATTACCCATATCACACATCTGAGGTATGCTTTTACGAAATTGTATTCCCTTCGTTTTTACTGCCAGCAGGGGTAACAGGGGAATATTTTCTTATATTCCCCTTTCTTGCGAACGCCTATGGACTTTACCTGTTAAAACAGCGGGGAATATAGTCTTAGCGGGGAATATGGTCTCACATCCGGGAACTTGGCAACGTGACGGCAATGTGACGCTGCGTGGGAAATTTAGAATATTCAAACGGCAGACAGGAAGACTGCCGCGTCCATTTTGGTTAAATTTTGCGTGGAACTCCGCCGAGCTGAGATGTTCAAATTTTCCTCTAGATGTCTGATATGGGTAATAATAACAATATTGACTGTCCTCTTTCGGGAGATACGACATATATTGCCCTCACTAGATCCATATTGCCCTCGTCTTCGACTCGGGCAATATGAATCTACTTCAGGCAATATATGTCGTATCCCCCTCAAGGCCAGTCAATATTCTATTAATATTCCACTCAATTAGTTTATCTCTCTTTTTTTTCCTCTTTTTCTTTTTTTATTTCCTACTGTTATAAAATAAAAAAGAAAATTATAGAAGTACAAATAAGATTGATTGTAAATTTTAAAAATATTAAGAATGTATGTGACGATAATATTTTCTTTTGTTTTATTTGGATTTTATATTTCTTCTTAATATGTAATTACTTCTAATAAAAATATTTTACAAAAAATACCACTGTCGCAAGATTTAAGCGCTCATATGTGCTTCAGAAATCTTGAATACTGGAGGTATAAGGTAAAGATTCTGCCGTACTGCAACTGCTACTGGAGAGTTTTCCAATGGAAATTACACTGAAATGTTCCATGATGTTTCACATGTTGTGTATTGACAGTATGAGAGGGTTGGGTGGGAGACACTAACCCCAATTAATGATGTAGCAATTAATGTCCCTTAATCTGTGAGAGAAGGTATTCCCTATTCCCGTTTCCATTCCCAGCGTGCTACTTAAAGCATGCTGCACCATCTTGCTCTCACAGCCTGCAGATGAGTGGGATTAGCAATTTAATTGAGTTGAGGAGTTGAGTTGAGAGATATGGTGTGGAAACAGGCCCTTCAGCCCACCAAGTCCTCACCGACCAGCGATCATTCGGTATAATAACACTATCCTACATATTAGGGCTGGTCATCAGGCTATTAAACTTCGGAGTCACGTGAGTGACTACGTGAAGAACCCGCCTCACGCTGGCAAACGGCATTACGTCGACGCTGACGGCGGAAGGAGGAGCTGCAGTAAGGAGCAGCTCCTCGCAGCGGTCGGAATGGCCCCGCAGGTAAGTGCAGCAAAGTCGGGATGTTTTTTAGCGTACGCTGGGTGGGTCCAGCAGTAAAAGTAAAGTAAAATAAAAGTCAGAGTCACGTTAAAGTGCTGTTTAGCACAGATTAATGAAGGAGAAATCGGCAAAGAAAATTCGCGGGTAAAAAGAGCTTCCCGGGGTGAAAATAAAAATACGGGAAAAAAGCTAGTGCGGATCCGGTTCCGATACCGGTGGCCGCTGATATACCCGTTAGCGAGTTCTAGATTCTCCAGAAGTTATAACCACGGAGAGAAATGCTCCTAAAAATGTAAAAGAAATCTGAGAGGCCCGTGGTTCTGATGACTCTGATACTGGAAGTCCTCCAAATAATTAAACTATGTGGAACTAATAATGGAGCATATGGAGAAAGTTCTCCAAAAAATTATGAGACTAGGGTCACAGTACCCAGAAGGTTCCCAAAAAAGCCCTGAGGGGTTTAATTATTCTGAATATGGCTGTGGGCCTAATTGGGAGTTGGAACTCCGGATCCAGGATTTGGGCCGAAGGAAGTCTCATGGGATGAAATCCCAATTGATTTAGGGCTGCAGAAGGCAGACCCTGTTGATGGTGATTTGCATTTGAAAACACACCACAAAATAAAAGAAAGGCCAAATGTGCCTGGGATAGCAAAAGAATTTGCTATATATGAAGGAAGTGGTGAGGCTATGGAAGAAAACCTAGCTGCCAACATTAATATATGGTATCTCACCAACTTCATGATTTTGTGATGATTGAAACATCAGAATTATAAACGCACAGGAAATTGTGCCTCATTGGAAGTGCCTACGGTTTATCCGTTGATATGGACATCCATGACCCCAAATATGAGAGCTCAAGAAGTGAGGTTCAAAAATCCTCACAAATTATTCTGCTGCCATTATGGCTTTTGGGGAGATGGATAAGTTTAGGAAAGAGGGCCTATTGTGCAAATTCTTTCTATGAAATTATTGTATGAGGAAAATGGCTATTCGGCCCATATTTCCCCCAAGGTTTGCAAACCTGTGTCGAGCAAATGGTGTTCAAGCTCCTGGTTATCTGTTTGGAGTAAATCTGCCTAAATTAATAAAAATTGGATGAAGAAGCTAAAAATTTTAGCTGCATGAAACCTTCGTCTTAGGACAAAAAAGGTATTTTTCGCCCAGAAGGGGATTTGATTTTGGAAATAGAGGCAGAAATATGTCAAGGAAATATTATTGTACTGCACAGCCCAATACTTACCCGTATTCGAGGAAAAGGAGATCACCACGCTCATATGGAGAGGTATTAAAGACTTGTGTTATACTTAAAGAAACTGCAGATAAAACTCCAGTTGGAGGGAGATTACAAAAGTTTTATAAAGACTGGCTTACTATTACTTCTGATCGATTTATATTACAAGCAGTTTCAGGAGCCATTATTACATTTAAAGAAGGGGTTAATCCACCTGTACAGAATAAACCTGCTTATGCTTTCGTGTTTACTGCTATTGATAAAGCAGAGATTAATGTGGAAATTGACAAATTATCTGAAAAAGGGGTAATTGAAAAAAAAAAAAAAAAAACTTATGAACACGAGCATCAATTTGTCTCTAACATTTTTCGGAGAAATAAAAAAGATGGTGGTTGCAGAATTATTCTGGACCTTACAGATTTAAATAAGTTTGTAGAATACAAACATTTTAAAATGGAAACTTTTAATACTGTAAGATATTTAATTTCAGCAGGTTGTTATATGGCTAAGATTGATTTAAAATACGCTTATTATTCTGTACCTATACATCAGAGTTTCCGGAGGTACTTAAAATTTAATTGGCTGGGGCAATTATGGCAGTTTAAAGCTTTGCCAAATGGATTGAGTTCAGCTCCCAGGCTCTTTACGAAACTGTTGAAACCAGTGTTAGCCCAATTAAGAGCACAAAAACACATCGTTATGGCTTATCTCGATGACATTCTAATCATTAATGATAATCAAGAGTCAGGTGAGAACTCAGTTTCAGTTACTAAAGCTTTGTTTGAAAAGCTAGGGTTTTTGATTCATCCAATTAAGTCCCAGCTGCAGCCAGCACAATCAATTAACTTTTTGGGGTTTGTAATTGATTCAGTGACTATGTTAGTAACTTTACCAACAGATAAAGTTAATGATATTTTGGTAACCTGTAAAAATCTCATCCACAAACCTTATCCTTCCATCCGAGAAGTAGCGAAAACCATTGGGAAACTAGTAGCAGCATTTCCTGCAGTAGAATTTGGTCCATTACATTATCAAAATCTTCAAAGGGACAAAATAAGAGCTCTCAAAGAGAAAGCAGGCCACTTTGATAGGCCTATGCAATTAACAAAAGAAGCTGTGTTGGAATTACAATGGTGGGTTGAAAATGTCCCACAAGCTGCTAAAAACATTCTGTTTAAACAGCCTGAAATGGTTTACAAACAGATGCTAGTGCTCTCGGATGGGGGGCAACAGATTCATCCTCCAGTTGTGGAGGTAGATGGAAAGTTCAAGAAGAAATGTTTCTTCAAATTTATGGTATTAACTATTTACAGTTATTGGGTGCTTTCTATGGATTAAAAGCATATTGTTCTTCAAAAAAGGGTCTACATGTATTAATACAGTTAGACAATAAAACGGTTGCATATATTAATCACATGGGGGGAGTTAGATCAGTATCATGTGATTGTCTGGTCAAAGAAATATGGCAATGGTGTATTGACCACCAAATGTGGATTTCAGCAAATTACATTCCAGGTAAAGACAATGTGGTGGCAGATAAAAGATCAAGGATATTTAAAGATAACACAGAATGGATGCTTAATCCATCAATATTTAAGAATATTGTAACCCAATTTGGTTTACCGGAAATTGATCTGTTTGCATCAAGGCTTAATCATCAATTGCCTAAATATGTGTCTTGGGAACACGATCCAGATGCAGTAGCAGTAGATGCTTTTTCATTAAATTGGGGGAATATGTTCTTTTATGCTTTTCCACCATTTGTTTTGATTCAGAAATGTCTGAAGAAAATAGAACAAGATTCTGCCACAGGATTGTTGGTAGTTCCAAATTGGCCAACACAACCTTGGTTCCCATTAATGCTGAATATGATTAAAGAACCATATATGTCAATTCCTAACTGTAGTGATATTTTGATTAATCCAGTAACTAAAGAAATTTATCCATTATATGCATATATGAATTTATTAATCTGCAGGTTTTGACCAGACCACTACAGGAGCTGGGATTGTCGGACAAAACTATGGAAGTTATAGTCGCATCATGGCGAGATAGCACACAAAAACAATATATGACACATATAAAGAAATGGGAAGAATTTTGCACACAGTCAAATATTTCTTATGATACTGTGAATATTGCAAATGTTTTGGAGTTCCTTGCCAGATTGCATTTCGAGCAACATTTAAGTTACAGTGCTATTAATACTGCACGCAGTGCCTTATCATCTTATTTAGGACTAATGTCTGACCAGAAATCAATTGGATCACATCCATTAATATCTAGATTCATGAAAGGAATCTTTAACATCAATCCACCCAAACCAAGATATACAGAGATTTGGGATGTGAGCATTGTACTTACCTTACTTAGGCAATGGACTCCAATTGAAGGATTGTCATTGGAAAGATTAACATTGAAATTAATAATGTTAATGTCATTGGTCTCAGCTCAAAGAGTGCAAACTTTACAAATGTTGCGCTTAGACTGTATGCATGTGACTACAGATAACATTGTGTTCTATGTTTACGATCTGATCAAACAAAGCAGACCAGGGAGATCTGGAGCTAAGGTAACCTTTCAAGCTTATCCTATTGATCCTACTTTGTGTGTGGTTAAACATTTGAATCAATATGTTAAAGTTACTGAAACTCTTCGAGGAAATGAAAAAAAACGTTAATGATTACGCATAAAAAGCCACACACAAAAGCTTCAGTTCAAACTATCTCAAAATGGTTGAAACAGGTGTTGCTTTTAGCAGGAGTAGACACTGATGTGTTCAGATCTCACTCCACCAGGACTGCAGCTACGTCCGCGGCGAGGGTGCGGGACGTACCACTCGAGCATATTTTAAAAATCGCAGGGTGGAGTAAAGAAGAAACTTTTTCAAAGTTCTACAATAAACCTGTTCACACTATGACAAGCTTTGGCCACGCAGTGTTGGGATCAATATAATTACCTGCTTTGTATACTATTGATTACTATAACCAAGTTATGTAGTCACTTATATCGTCTATCACTTGTAATCATTCCCTCAGATATAAGGAGGGTTATTATATGTTCTTTAAACCATTAAAAAAGTTAATTATGAAAAGAACTAATATTAGTCTGGTTTCTCATGTATGTATTTACTTAGCCGGACTGTCGTACTAATTAAATATTACGACATAAAAAACACAGAAAGCTTTAAAATCTTCACGTAGTCACTCACGTGACTCCGAAGTAAAATAGTAAGATTAAACGAGAACTTACCAGTTCGAAGTTTGATCGTTATTTTATGAGGAGTTACGATGAGGGATTACGTGCCCTCCACTCCCACCCTCATAAAATAAATGATCAATCTGGTAGTTCTAAGTCTTTTATGAGCCTTACTATGTTACTTCGGCTATTTGGTGTTCTGTGTTTTTCATGCCGCTGCTTTGAAGTATGCCGTTTGCCAGCGTGAGGCGGGTTCTTCACGTAATCCCTCATCGTAACTCCTCATAAAATAACGATCAAACTTCGAACTGGTAAGTTCTCGTTTAATCTTACTATTAAACTTGGCTCGGACAAAACTTTGAACATTAATTGCCCATTATCCGTTTATTTGCACTTTATCAGTTTATTTATTCATGTATGTATATATTTATATCATGGTATGTGGACACACTGATCTGTTCTGTAGTCATGCCTACTATGTTCTGTTGTGCTGAAGCAAAGCAAGAATTTCATTGTCATCAGGGACACATGACAATAAACTCTCTTGAATCTTGAATCTTGAATTTACAGAAGCCCATTAACCTACAAACCTGCACATCTTTGGAGTGCGGGAGGAAACCAGAGCACCTGGAGAAAACACGCACAGTCACAGGAGAATGTGCAAACTCCATACAGACAGCACCCATGGTCAGGATCGAACCAGAGTCGCTGGTGCTGTAAGGCAGCAACTCTACCGCTGCACCACCGTGCCGCCCCCAGAGAGAAGTTTGCAAATCTTCAGAAACTTTGGAAATAATGCACAATTATCGCAAGTAACCAATGAGAAAGGGTAGATTTACAGTGCTTACATACACAATGACTTACATGTGTAGAAAGGAATCGTTCACCTGAAAGTAACTTGCAATGCCCACACATTTTAATGTGTTTATCCAGCCATGGAAGGATTTCGAGGCCCATGTATGGTAATAATCAAGCTAATATTCAACATACTCTGAATCAATCTTGCAGTACAAATTCAAATCATCAGCAAATTCAAGAACAAACCTTGAATCTGAAGGATTTGTGTGAATGCAATGCATGGACTTAAATTGTATTAGTTTCCACTTCATATATGAGTATGATTTTCGATAAACTCAACATAACCAGTGTGAAATGCTTGTTTCCATTGACCTAATATGCTGCTGACCTGCTACTGTGACGGAACAGTATATGTATGCAAGTTTTACAGAGAAAAAACCTTTCATTGTATTTGTATCAAAATTACCATAACATTTGTGCTGCTGGGATACCAGTAATTTACACGTTTTGAGTGCCGCTGCTGGTGACACAGAGATGTGGTTACACGGTAGAAAACAATGTTATTACTTTGTTGAGGGCGTGGATCTGGCGTCGAATTAAGTACAGTTGGGGTCCATTGCAGGTGTGGGTGAGTGAAGAAGGGTCTCGACCCGAAACATCGCCTATTGAGTCTGAAGTAGGGACTCGACCACGAAACGTCGCCCATTTCTTCTCTCCAGAGATGCTCCGGCGTTTTGTGTCTCTCTTTGGTTACACCGTATCCATCTCTATGCTTTTTAAGCAGATTGACCACATCTTGAAGAGTTCTGGAATCTGGTGTTGAGTGTACAATATTTACAATATAACAAACTTGAGAAAATGTGTATTGAGTCTGATGAAGGGTCTAGACCCGAAACTTCACCTATTCCTTTTCTCCAGGGATGGAGACCCGCTGTCAAAACTTGAGAAAATGATGTGAGCTAGAACCAAAGGACAAACCAGCATCCATTCCATGAATGTGGATCATTTTTAAACATCTTGCATTTCAGATTTTCAGAATACGTCATGAGCTTGCTACATCATTCCTAGCAATCTGATTTGATGTCATCACCTTGGCACAGCTATAGTAATGTTTGTTACATGCATATTAATTACTTAGAAATGAATGTAGGATACTTAAACATACATTTGTAGGTGCCAAAGATGGGAAGGGTTGTTGTTTGTAGGTTACAGGATGATATTGATGAGTTGATAAGATAGGCAGAGCAGTGGCAGAAGGAATTTAGATCCAACAAGGAAGAAACAATGAACTTTGGCACGATTGGTAAGGGTGGGACACAAAGAATGCAAGGTCTCGACCCGAAACGTCACCTATTCCTTTTCTCCGGGGATGGGGACCAGCTGCCTGACCTGCTGAGTTACTCCAGCATTTTATGTCTATCTTCGGTCAAAACTTGAAAAAAAGATGTGAACTAGAACCAAAGGACAAACCAGCATGCTTTCCATGAATGTGCAAGATCATTTTTAAACATCTTGCATTTCAGATTTCAGGGATTATTAAGGAACAGAAGGACCTCAGTATACAAATCCAAGGATCTCTGAAGCAGGCACGTGCCGTGAGTAGGCACTCAGGGTAGGCACTCAGTGCGCTATAAAAAAAATGAAACCGCGCATGCGCAGAATGTTCGCTCCCGTTAAATAAATAAATAAATAAATACTGTGACATTTCAATTTGCCCAAGGCTTCCTAGTCCTAGACCAATTGGGGGAACAGTTCCTTTCACAGCGTGTGGAGAGTCTGTGTCAGGGGTAAAGTTGTGGGGAGGGCACGAGTGTTGACAAGGAGGGTGTCGGGGATAATGCTAGGAACTTACTCACTCACCGCTGCCGCAGCTCTCCGCGCATGAAGCCCCCGCACTGTAGCTGGGGATAGAAGCAGCTCGGGGAGCTGCGAGCGGCCGCCGGTACCCGACAGCAGAACTGGCCGCCACTTCAGCGCCTTCTGCCGGACCGCTCACCTCTGGCAGTGCTCTTCGCCAACTTCGCCGTTCGCCAACTTCGCTCATGTCAGCGGCTTCCTGCAAATCCTTAAATTACCACAGCCTCAATCGCGCTGTAGGAATTTAAGGACATGACTGAGGCCAGCGAGCGGCAGGAGAGTGGGTTGTAGACAGAGAGCTGCCAGAGGTGAGCGGGGACCGGCAGAAGGAGCTAAGGTGGTGGCTAGTACCGCTGTCCGGCCCGGCGGCCGCTCAGCCACTCGAGCTACTTCCCTCCCCCCCCCCGGCCTCAATGCGGGTAGCTACGAGCGGCCGCCGGTACCCGACAGCAGAACTGGCCGCCACTTCACACGGAGAGCTGCCAGAGGTGAGCGGGGACCGGCAGAAGGAGCTAAGGTGGCGGCTGGTTCCGCTGTCCGGCCCGGCGGTCGCTAAGCCACCTGAGCTACTCTCCCCCCCCGGCGGTGGCATTCCACGCCTCCGTGCAAGGAGCGTCGCAAGTGGCATTATCCCAATCCCCTCATTCATAACATTCGTGCCCTCCCCGCAACCTTACCCCTGGCCAGACTCCCCAAACACTGTGAAAGGAGCTCTCCCCCCCCCCCCCCCCACCCCGGGAAATACAGTATTTAAAAACATAAACACAAAATGTACTTACCACATTATTGGTACACAAGCTCCATTCTTCTCTCTTTGTTACCTAACATACACTTAAAATATTGACAAACCATATTTGAAAACCCCGCCAAGAAACCTGCTCTGCGCATGCGCAGTAGACCGATGCGCATGCGTAGTGCTGCAAAGGCAGAATTTCTGCTGCCTTCAGCCCCGCTTGTCATTGACGGCTTCAGGCAGCGCTGACGGCACGTGGGTTGCACAGAGCTTCCCGTGTTACAAGCGCTGCGGATGAAAGGCATGGAGAATTATGCCTACCTAAGAGATCGATCTCTTACATAGGCATAATTCTCCCATGCCTTTACTATTTATATTTAGTTATTACCATGTTATAATTTTAGTCAGGGTAGGCAGCGCCTACCTTGCCTACCCTGACGGCACGTGCCTGCTCTGAAGATGGCAGTACAATTGGATAAGGTGGTGAAGAGGACAGATTAGTTATCCTCATTAGCAGGGAGTTGATGATAAAACGTTACAAAACATTGATTAGGTTACAGTTGGTGGAGTCCACATCTCCAGTCTTCGCTCTATCAGAAGGATATAATTGTCTTGGAGAGGATGCTGAGGAGATTCACCAAGATCTGAGATGGAGCATGTCATCCCCTCCAGTTCACATGGAACCAGTTCATCTCGTACAGGTCACCTCTGCCCCTTGCACCAACTCCTCAGCCACACATTCATCTGTCTTATCTTGCTGTTCCTCCCTTCACTAGAATGTGGCATCAGAAGTATTCCAGAGATCACTACCCTGGAGGTCCTGCTTTTTAACCTTTAGCCTAACTCACTATATTCACTTCACAGGACCTCATCCCTTTTCCAACCTATGTCATTTGTGCCCATCCTTGCACCAGGGAGGCAACACACCATCCTGGAGTTTCGATTGATGCCACAGAATCTCCTGTATGTCCCTCTAACTAATGAGCTTCCTACCACTATGGCTCTGCCCGACATTACCCTTCCCTGCTGTGCCTCAGAGCAGAGCCTGGTGCTACAGACCTGACCTGATCCACCTCAACAGCACAAACCTCTAAACAACCTGCATTAAATAGTTTCACACACTATACCCTCTTTTTTATCAAAAAAGAAAATTCAATTATTAAAAAATAATATTTACACTACAATAAAACAAGCCAGAACCCACCACCATAATACAATACAAACATATATCCATAATAAACTACTATACAACTATGTTACAATCCTTATTGAGGATACATTCAACACCCTGTGGAGCCCAGCGGTCCCAGAACTCCCCCAGGGTGCCCGTGGACAGGGTGTATTCCCTTTCTAACCCCACCCGGGCACGGACATAACCCCGGAAAAGGGGCAGGCAGCCGGCTTGGGTAGAGCCCTCCACCGCCTGCCGCCTTGACTTGCCGATGGCCAGCTTGGCCAGGCCCAAACTGTACCCTCTTAGTATCTCTGATCACTGTAGTGTTTTACACCAGCTGTTAGACTGGGCATCTGTTTAAAACAACGACCATATGAAACTTGCTCATTAGTATTCTAGTGCAATTTCCGTAGTATGATGTGTTTCTGGCATTGTGAAGTTGATGAGAAATCAGAGAGTTTTATTCTTGACCGGCACTGTGTCCCGTGTGATATTTTATTAACAAAAACCTATTTTTGTACTTTGTGCATGGTTTCCATTAAAATCAAAAGATTGGCAGCTTTTGTATTTAATCTGTTAACGAGTACGAAACATGATGTTAAATTGTGATATATTTAATGCTGGGATTCATATGCCCTGCCAGATACACTCCGCGAAATGTGATGGTGAATAAAATAAGCAATTGTTGCTGATGAAAGCAAAAGTCAATGACAGCAATTAATTTATCTGATTGACATCTAACTGGCATAAAAGGCAGTCATCAATTGGGTGGAATTATAGGAGCCATGATACAACAGTACCCTTCAGTGGCTGATTTTCTCAGCTTAAGAAGTTTAGAATCTCAGTGTCCTATTTGATGATGGGGTCAAGGAAAGAGCGTTCACGTCACGGCCCTGCTTTCACCAATCTTTCCACCAACACACACAAGAAGCGACAAGGCAGACACTATTTTATGCAGATGCCGAGAAGTGTGTTCAGCTCTGGTTGAACAACTTCAAATCTTGTGGGTAGAATAAAATGCTGGAGAAACTCAGCGGGTGAGGCAGAATCTATGGAGCGAAGGAATATGTAACGTTTCGGGATACCGGGGGGGGGGGCGGGGGGCGGCCTTCGGCGTCCCACACACACTAGCCAGCCCCCACACACACTGACCCCCCCTTGATATTATATTAATATTATTCATTTGCTCCATTTACCCCATCCCCCGCCCTCTCCACTCACGCATAACCCCCAACTGCGCAGGCGCGGCTAGGGGGGGGGGGTGGAGAGGGAGGGGGACGAGGGTTGAGAGGGAGAGGGAGGGGGGTAAAGATTGAAGGGTGGGGGGAGCGTGGCGTCACAGGGGAGTATGGTTCTCGAACGCAATACTCCACTACCCACTCCAATGTTCACCACTCCCTATAACGACCGATAACGACTGCCGCCGCCATGTTGTAGAACATGAAGGAGCCCAGCGGAGTGCGCAGCACGACTTGGTCACGTGTTCAACGGCTTAAATCCAGAGCCTGGGTAGGAGAGGGCGGCTGGGCCACATAACTCGCAGCTCGTTGAAAACAGTGCCCTGCGCATTGAAAATTCTGAGCAGCTTACTGCGAGGAGCGTTAAGCTGCACAGCTCACTTCAGCATGTAAGATTTTTTTTAAATTGGTGAACAATTTTAGTAAAAAACGAAATTTTCAGATGAGGGGATTTTTGAAATCATGAGGTAAATCTCTACTGGAATATGTAAAAATTTCCCCGTTACCGCATCGGATTTTCGAGAAGATGTGAATCAAAGAAAAAGTTCAGGCAAGCAAGCAAGCAAACCTGCAAGTAAACATCCAAGATCAGACTTTTATAAGTTACTAGACCAAGTGCAGACCTGTAGGGTTACTAGACCAAGTGCAGACCCTTTTACCCCATAACCGCCCTATCCACTGACGCATAACCCCCAACTCGCAGGCGCATCTAGAGGGGGGGGGGGTAGAGAGTGAGAGCAGAGAGAGAATGGGGAGAGACAGAGAGAAAGGGGCAGAGACAGAAGGGCAAGAGACAGAGGGATAGGGGGGTGGAGGAGGAGAGGGACGGTGGTTGAGGGGGGGAGGAGGGGTGAGAGAGATGGGAGGAGAGAGAGGGGAGGAGAGAGAGGGGGACAGAGGGAGAGAGGGCGGCTGAGAGGGGGGAGGGAAGGGGGGGGGAAGGGATGGGGCGGGGGTGGGAGTGTGTTGAGGGGATGGGTTGGAGGAAAGGGGTAGGGGAGGGGTGGAGGGGAGGTGGGAAGGGGGTTTAAGGGAGGGAGCGTGGGGGAGGGCAGGAGGTGGGGGAGAGGAAGGGGGAGAGAGAGAGGGAGGGGGCAGAGAGAGGGGGGGAGAGAGAGGGGGGAGAGAGAGAGGGGGGAGAGAGAGAGGGGGGGAGGAGAGAGAGGGGGAGAGAGAGAGGAGGAGGAGAGAGAGAGATAGAGAGAGAGGGGGGAGAGAGAGAGAGGGGGAGAGACAGAGAGAGCGAAATGCAACACGTTCAGAATGTTCTGGAAATGAAGTGTTCGTGTGTCATGCACGAAAGCTGTCAGCAGCTCTATGGAATTCAAGGGAGGAGCCTGCCGCGAGACACACACACACACACACACACACAAAAAAACGGGTCTGATCTAAGATGAAGACAGCATTTTTTTTTTAAACTGTCTTTGAAATTAAAAGTTAATGTTAAGAATTAGTGATGTTAAGTGAGAAATAATTCAATTCAATGAAAAACAATGGAATCAACAACCTGGCAGGCTTGGGGGGTGGGGCCGGGCGGTGCCAGGTGGCAGGTGTGGCCAGGGGGCAGGGCCGGGTGCGGCCAGGAGGCTGTTGAGCCAGGTGCAAAGGCATTGTTAGGTCAGCAGCTGGGCAACCTTAATATTTTTTTTAAATGTCAGTTTGGTTATAAATTTTAGTAAATATCTGAGGAAATAATTGACCAAATGTATAGAGGATTGGATTTTTGACATCATATGGAAAATTTCTACCAGAAGATGTAGAAATTTCACTGTTATTGTAACGTCAGCAGCTGGGCAGCGGTCAGATTTTAAAAAAAGGTCAGATTGGTCAATAATTTTAATTAAAAGTCAGGAAAATAATGTACCAAATGTACAGAGGAGTAGATTTCTAAAATCACAAGGAAAATCTCTACTGAAAAATGTAAAAAAATTCCTGTTTCGGCGTCTGGTTTTCGAGGAGATACGTTTCACATGCAAAATGACTCACACACACCTACACATACACCGTTTAAAAAATATATATATTTAATAGAAGCAGTGTACAAAAATGTAAACAGCAGCATATGACATAATACAATTATTGTACAGATTCAGTTTTAATTTTTAGCTTAAGATGAAAGAAAATATGAGAGAGAAAGCAAGAGAGAAAAAAAGTGCAAGAATATAACCCCTAGACTACCGAATTGGTGTAGCCAAAGATTGAGAAAGTAAAAGAAATAAGAAAGATGTAGAGAAATAAAAAGATAAAAACAGAAAGAAAAACAAAAGGTGATGATATACCTACTTTTTACCCTCCCCACCCATAACGCAACCCATAATTAAATTTAACTCTGAAATTGTGTTGCACCACACTATGCTTGTAATAAATCAATGAACGGTGTCCACGTCTTCGAAAAATGCTCTGGTTTTTCTACTAAGACAAGTCTCATATTTTCAAGATGTAGCGTCTCAGACATGTTTGTAATCCACATTTTGAGAGTGGGGCAGATGTATTTTTCCCAAATTTGAATATTAGTTTTTTCGCCGTTATCAGACCATAATTGAGGAAACGTCTTTGAAATATTGATAGCTCAGAGCAGGCTTCTGACGTTCCTAGAATAATCAGTTTCGTGTCGGGGTCCAGTTTTGTTTTTAATGTTTTTGAGAAAATTTTAAAAATTCCTCTCCAAAGGTTATGTCATTTTACACACACTTTTGATAGATATATATGATATGATATGATATCATATGATATGATATGATGAATTATGATCACATCGATTCATCCCCAGACTGATGTTAAAAGTACTTGCAGGAATTTATTACTGTGGGTTCATATACTAATAAGGAACTGCATAAAATATCTAATTAAACGTATTTTTCATGCACACTATACTATTACTCCTTTTTATATTTTTGGTAACATCTGTGTCAAAATATTTTTATTCTACGAATCATTAAAAAATTTACTTGCAAGACCAGGCATCCATGCAAAAATTAATATCTACTGATCCTCATAAAGTGAGTTTTCATGAATTGGGATGATCTGAAAGCCGTTTAATGTATAAGAAATGTGCACGGCCCAAAAACAATACTTTGATATTTAAAGATTAAACTACAGTCAACGGATCTATGGTGTTCTCACCACCTACAATTACAGTAAAAGTCAGATAATCTGGCGTCTGCCGAAAATTGTGATAATTGGCATTTGGCTCACTGCTGAGTTGGCAATATGAGCTGGGAATCCAGAGTGCTCAGAGTCTGGAACAGAGGTCAAGAACGTTTGCAGGTTAGTGGCCAGATTCAGACGACTTATATGTTCACTGCTCCCTTTAAACTCAGTGGAAAATGTATGATATCACTTTGTAATGTGTAAAGAAAATCAATTAAAAGTGAAATCAATTAAAAATTTGATTAGTACAGGTGTCAGATGTTATAGAGAGAAGGCAGTAGAATGGGGTTGAGAGGGAAAGATAGATGATTGAATGGCGGAGTAGACTTGATGGATCAAATGGCCTAATTTTGCTCCTATAACTTATGAATTTATGAATTAAAGTTTGTTCCACCAGTAACATACAATAGTTTAGAAAATCTGCCAGAACGACACCACCAACATTCGGAGGATTCTGGATTACCGGAATATAGGAAACGTCCCAATTTCTCGTTTCAGTGACGGGGGATAGACATTTTTGTACGATTTGAAAGCTGCTGTTAATTCTGTGGCACTGCATATTCATAGTACTGGATTGCAAGAGAGAGCAGTAGAGCATCACTGGTGAAATAAGAAAGTACTGCACAGAATGGAAGCTAAACTATTGAAGCATGTTAAAGGACCAGGATATCAGCACAGTTGCATTTATGATGTGCGAGATATGTGGAGCACTGTGACGTGAAGGAAAATGATTCCACTACCTCAGAAAATATCATAGTTCTTTCCAAAATTAGTTTTGCTTTGCAGCCTTAAAAGCAGAATGGACGCATTGAGATAGACACTGTAGCATGATTCAAAGTGCATCTTTCGCCTTCAGAGTGCTTTTCTGTTATTGTCTATAACAATTGAGTAAGTGGCAAAGAGAAGTAATGCGTCCAGCACCGCTGAGATAATGGAAGAAATAAATTACATATAAATTATGTGATAACTTTCAGCACTGAATGTGATTCTTGTAAAAGATCAGTGCATTTAATTCCATGGAAACCAGAGCTCAGCATTAATGGTGAAATCTACTGTGGCATCATAATTTAGTTATAGTTTTCTTTCTTCTTTCTCCTGGTATTATTTGTGAATGCACAATTCCATTCATCCTGCAACCTCTAAAGTTTTTTAAAAAAAAAAGCAAAGCCAAACTTTTATCTGATCATTTCTTCAGATTCTTTCATTCTACGAATTCTTGGTGATCTCTGCACTTTCGGCTGTTTGTTAATTTCCGACATGCATTGTAGCTGCAAAAACTAATGAGGCTCACAACTCTTTGACCCAGTCGACATAATCAGGCACGTGAGTCCCAACCATGCAGGAAGTTTAAAAACATAATGTTGTGGAGTCAGTTACTAACTTGTGCACCAAGTTATTCCAGGCACAGGATTCTCAATTTCAGTTATTTCAGTGGGGATTTTTTTAAATTCTAATTTTGTTCTCTATTTTTTGTAAGTCTTTTATCCATTCTATTTAATTATTAATATCATGAGGGGAGTAGTGTGGGTGAATGCATAGGGCCTTTTACCTCGAGTTGGGGGAATGAATAATCAGAGGGCTTAGGTTTAAGGTGAGCGGGAAAAGATTTAATAGGAACCTGAGGGGCAGCTTTTTCACACACAGGGTGGTGGGTTTATGGAATGAGCTGCCAAAGATAGTTGAGGCAGTTATTATAACAACATTTCGAGGGTTTAGAGGGATATGGGCCAAATGCGGGCTGGTGGGATTTGTGTAAATGGGTCATCTTTGTCGGCATGGGCAAGTTGGGCCGAAAGGCCTGTTTCCATGCTATACATTAATCGTGAAAGCCTAAGTGGAGAAACTACTGCAAAATCTGAAATGAAGTCCTTGAGAGCCTTCTGGCAGCAAATGATGCGCACTCATTTTGATGGCCTCGAAGGTCCATTGAACTGTTCGCTTATGTGGTGATTATATGAACTGAGTTAATCGAGCTGAAGAACTTGTCATGTGCACGAGTGCAGTACGATAGGTGCAATGTTAAATATTTATTGCAGCAGCAGAGCAAGCACAGACTCAGACAAACACGCAAAAATAAATTATATGTAAATTACATATAGAATCCTAAAACAAGAAAAATAAGCAAGTCCAAGGTAGTGCAAGATGTGGACCGCAGTGTTCCGTTGTTGAGGTAAGATTAGCGTTGTGCAGGTTGGTTTAAGAACCCGATAGTTGTAGGAAAGTTAGCTGTTCCTGAAACTAGAGGTGTGGGATTTCAAGCTCCTTTTACTCCTCCCCAGATGTAGCAGTGAGCAGATTCTTGATGATAGATGCCTCCTTCTTGAGGCAGTGCCTCATGTAGATGCCGTCAATGGTGTGGAGGACTCTGCCGTGATGGACCTGGCTGGGTCCACCGCTCTCCGCAGTGTTCCTGTGCGTTGGAACTGCCAAGTAGTACATCTGCAGAAGTTTGTTGGAGCATTGGGAGACACGCCAACTCTCTTAAAACTTCTAAGAAAGTAGTGATGCTGGCGCGCCTTCTTTGAGATTACATCTATGTTGTGCTGGGTCCAGGGCCGGTCATCCGAGATGTTAATACCCAGGGATTTGAAGCTGGCAACAGATCAAACAACAGATGATGAAAGATACTCTCTTCCTACAGCACAACAAAGAGCTTGCTGGTACAAAAGTTCCACTCGTCCATCCATACCCACAGTTAAACATCGATGCAGAATGCTAGCTTTTCTGAACCATAAACAATGATGAAGACCTCCAAATATAAAAGTTGCTCCACCAGGGTGAAATTCCCACCAAAGATGATAAAGAAAACCTTGGACCAAATCCTGCAAAGAAGATGTGTTCACAAGTTATAGGAGTAGAAATAGGCTATTCGACCCATCGTTACATGTGCCATGTAATAATCAAGCTGATGATTTGGTTGCCCCCACAAAAGAACAAAAAAAACTTGGAAATCTTGAAGCGTCAAAGACTTCAACAGCTAAATGTCCGATTGAAGTGTCGTCCTTCAAATGCGTCTGCCATGTTTAGACCTCAGGGTGGACAGCAGGTTTGATGAGCAATGCCCCCACACCCTGTGAATGAGGAAGATGAGGCATGGATTAGGGTGAGGACTCGTGTGAATGTGTCTGAGTCGCTCTATTTTACAGGGTCGTTCTAAAATTAGGTAGGATTCCTGCCAGATTTAGCCACTGTTTTGCAACCACTCCGCTAAAAGCTGTCAACTGGGCTTGGACGGAATCCCACCTAAAGTCATTTGACTCACAACAGGCACGCTGCAGTGTAAACAGGATGCTGAAGTTGCCATTTGACGCCTTGAAAAATGAAGTTACTCTGAACACATAAAGCATGATGGTTCAGAAAGACCAGTCAAACACTCCAAATCGCTGTCAGCGTAGTAGTATGCCAATGGAAGAGGAAGCTAATTTCTGGGGAAAAAATAAACTTCATCAAAACCACTTTAGCCATTGCAGGACCGTCAACTATGCAATTCAAGACCAAATAAAGAATGCAACTTTGGACTATATTCCTTTCTCAGTATTTCTACTATTGAATGTAGTATTGAATACTATTGAATTGCTATATTTAAGAGTGAGTTGGATGTGGCCCTTGTGGCTAAGGGGATCAGAGGGTATGGAGAGAAGGCAGGTACGGGATACTGAGTTGGATGATCAGCCATGATCATATTGAATGGCGGTGCAGGCTCGAAGGGCTGAATGGCCTACTCCTGCACCTAATTTCTATGTTTCTATGAATGTAGATCATTAAAAACAATGCCTTGTCTGGCAAGCTCTTTGAAGATTTTGATTAATGTTAAAAGTCTCAGTCTTCAACTTTAAGCTGATCAATGGCAATCTTCTAGTGATGGAAACAGAGAACGTCCTCAAGTAAGTGAATCTAGAAAATGTTGTCTGGCAAAATCAATGTAGGCAGACATATGAAGTAGGCTCATCACATTTGAACTTGGATTGAGAACATGAGAACCAGTGTAACAACACTTTTGACTTTCTGGGGATAATATGCAAATGTTACTGTCTAACTTTAATATACGTGGTCAGTATAACACATAGATATTATATACAGTGGCTTGCAAAAGTATTCATACCCCTTTAACTTTTCCACACATTGTCACCTTACAATCACAAACATAAATGTATTTTATTCGGATTTTATGTGATAGACCAACACAAAGTGGTGCATAATTGTGAAGTGGAAGGAAAATGATACATGGTTTCCAAATTTTATTCCAAATAAAAAACTGAAAAGTGTGGCGTGCATGCAAAAGTATTCAGCCCCCCCTGAGTCAATACTTTGTAGAACCACCTTTCGCTGCAATTACAGCTGCAAGTCTTTTGGGGTATGTCTCTACCAGCTTTGCATATCTAGAGACTTAAATTTTTGCCCATTCTTCTTTGCAAAATAGCTCAAGCTCAGTCAGATTGGATGGAGAACGTCGGTGAACAGCAATTTTCAAGTCTTGCCAGAGATTCTCAATTGGATTTAGGTCTGGACTTTGACTGGGCCATTCTAATGCATGAATATGCTTTGATCTAAACCATTCCATTGTAGCTCTGGCTGTATGTTTAGGGTCGTTGTCCTGCTGGAAGGTGAACCTCCGCCCTAGTCTCAAGTCTTTTGCAGACTCTAACAGGTTTTCTTCCAAGATTGCCCTGTATTTGGCTCCATGCATCTTCCCATCAACTCTGACCAGCTACCCTGTCCCTGCTGAAGAAAAGCATCCCCACAGCATGATGCTGCCACCACCATGTTTCACAGTGGGGATGGTGTGTTCAGGATGATGTGCAGTGTTAGTTTTCCGTCACACATAGCGTTTTGCATTTAGGCCAAAAACTTCAATTTTGGTCTCATCAGACCAGAGCACCTTCCTCCACATGTTTGCTGTGTCCCCCACATGGCTTGTGGCAAACTGCAAACGGGACGTCTTATGGCTTTGTTTCAACAATGGCTTTCTTCTTGCCACTCTTCCATAAAGGCTCGATTTGTGGAGTGCACGACTAATAGTTGTCCTGCGGACAGATTCTCCCACCTGAGCTGTGGATCTCTGCAGCTCCTCCAGAGTTACCATGGGCCTCTTGGCTGCTTCTCTGATCAATGCTCTCCTTGCCCAGCCTGTCAGTTTAGGTGGACGGCCATGTCTTGGTAGGTTTGCAGTTGTGCCATACTCTTTCCATTTTCGGATGATGGATTGAACAGTGCTCTGTGAGATGTTCAAAGCTTGGGATATTTTTTATAACCTAACCCTGCTTTAAACTTCTCCACAACTTTATCCCTGACTTGTCTGGTGCGTTTCTTGGGCTTCATGATGCCCAAGGAACATTGTTTGTTCACTAATATTCTCTAACAAACCTCTGAGGCCTTCACAGAACAGCTGTATTTATACTGAGATTAGATTACACACAAGTGGACTCTATTTACTAATTAGGCGACTTCTAAAGGCAATTGGTTGCACTGGATTTTATTTAGGTGTATCAGAGTAAAGGGGGCTGAATACTTTTGCACGCCACACTTTTCAGTTTTTTATATGTAAAAACATTTAAAAACCATGTATCATTTTCCTTCCACTTCACAATTATGTGCCACTTTGTGTTGGTCTATCACATAACATTCCAATAAATTACATCTACGTTTGTGGTTGTAACATGACAAAATGTAGAAACATTCAAGGGGTATGAATACTTTTGCAAGCCACTGTATCTCCCCAGTTGTCAGAATCTCTTACCTTCTAGTAATCGTGTTCTTAAAACCCATTTTTTCTTGAAAACATACCCTTTCAATGGGATGTAGTAACTGGATTGCAGCTGCCTCAGTTAAGTGTCCTTGCCTAATATTTAAACCTGTACAGTGAATGTTAATAAACAAACATAATTGGCATTTATAGAGTGCCTTTGAAATTAAATGTCTCAAGATACTTTACAAAGTCCTGGAGATGGTTAAATGTCCCAAGATGTTTCCTATGCTCCCTTTAAACTCAGCAGGTGTTTTGGAAAATGTCTTGTAATAATGTGTAACACCTGATGAATAAATAAATTTAAAGCATATTTGGGGTATTAATAGAACTATTATCCAGTGGTCCAGAAAATCTGCCAGTCAAGCACAACAAACTCCTGAGCATGCCACATTATCTGAGTTTTATTGTATTACCAAGGACATTAAACAATTACCTTGAATTCTTCAGATGTGAAGTCAACGTGCTTTGGAGAAAAAAAAAATCTTGTCTGACTAATATACTGGAGTAACATGCTCTGTAGATAAAAGGGAACCAGTGTTACAGATTTCAAGAAATTATTTGATAAACTATATCAAAGATTATAGCAGAGAATAAAAGACCATAGCATGAGCTAATTGGCCTGAAGAAAGGTCTCGACCCGAAACGTCGCCTATTCCTTCGCCCCATACATGCTGCCTCACCCGCTGAGTCCCCCGAGTCACCCGCAGTCCCCTAGGAGACCTATGAGGAGAGTTGGACATTCCATGACGCGATCTGGTCGTAAGTCGTTGATCCGGTCGTCGGCGTCGCAGTTGTTCGGCGGGTGGGTCTGTCCAACCACTCACAGTAGCTAAACCCCCCTAATGCTGGCATCATTCTGGTAAACCTCCTCTGCACCCTTCCCGTAACCAGGCGACCAGGACTGCATGCAATACTCCAAATGTTGCCTTAACCAAAGTCCTATAAAGCTGCATCTTGAAACTGGTAGATAATCAGAAGAAAGATATGCAATTATGTGGGCTTCCCATAGCTAATAAAGTACTCTTGAAGTGGATTCATTGTTATAGTGCAACATGAATGTGCCAGCCTGAATTGCACTCCCACAGTCATCAATGCGATTAAAGACCCGGCAAGCTGTTTAGTAATGTTGATTGAGAGATTGCGAGTGGCATGTTGGCATAGCGGTATACAGCTACAGCCTTACAGCTCCCGAGACCTGGGTTCAATCCTGACTATGGGTATAGTTTGTACAGAGTTTGTACGTTCTCCCAGTGACCTGCATGGGTTTTCTCCGAGATCTTCGGTTTCCTCCCATACCAATGGCATACAGGTTTGTAGGTTAATTGGCTTGGTGACCCTAGTGTGTGCAGAGTAGTGTTAATGTGCAGGGATCGCTGGTCGGTGCGGACTCGGTTGGCTGAAAGGTTTCTGCGCTGTGTCTTTAAACTAAATTAAGATAAATATAGCCAGAATAATTCTACCACTTCCTTTCAAATGATTTTCTTCCAACCATATCCTGCCTGCAACATTCCTAACTTATTTTTGCATTCTTCAGTTTGCCCATATTCAATATTCATATTGACAAAATGTTACTTCATTACTATAGTCCTCTAATTTTGGCGCACCTTGAACTTCTGAACACCTCAACGTCTGCATAAAGAATACATGCAATAGATAAAAGTTAGGAAATGAACCTTGAAGCATTGTATTGTATTACTTCATGAATAACCCTACAAAGCTCCTTCAACAAAAGCATGCATTTAATATAGCTCATTTAATATAGCTTTACAAAGAAAATCATAACAGAACCTCAATGCAAAAAGTGCAGGTGTATTCGATGATACAGATTGCTATTATATTTGCATCAGCTGGTGTCGAAATGTATCTAATAAGATTAATGTAGTGCATTTACAAAAACATAAACTCTCCATATTTGCTAATCAATGTAAATGGAGAAATATATAGAACATAAAATATTCATACATCAAGTCATGGTTGTGTAAATAGGGGTCAGAAACAGAAATATATTAACCCTTCAACCAAATATTCTTGAGTAAACAGCTCTTAGCTTTTTGTTTTACCTTTGAAATCTTCTGACAAAACTGAAAGTGACTTTTATTTTAACTGGAGTGGTAGGGATGGTTAAAGAAGGACAATGATACTAATAGTCTTGAGGTCTCAAATACAAATGACACTCATTATCATTTACTTGCCAAGGAGATGCAACTTCAAATTTAAGAGAGTATGTGAATTTAAAGTAACGTATCAGATTTTTGGATAAACTTGAATTGAAAAGTTACTAAAAAAAATAAAAGCTTATCTGGATGCTGTAGAGACGTGAGGCACCTATTGGCTTCATAAAGCATCACCAGTTGTATAGTAGACACAAAGTGCTAGAATAACTCAGCGGGTCAGGCAGCATCCATGGAGAAAAAGAATAGGTGATGTTTTGAGTCGGAACCTTTCTTCAGACTGAAAGTAGAGGTGGGGAGGTGGGGTGGATGAACTGGAAGCAAGAAAAGGCCAGAACAAGTCAGGACCAGCAACAGATGCCCTAAGGAAGGGTGGAGCCCATAATGGCCCATTGGTGGATGAGGGAGATGTGATAAGTGGAATACAAAGATGCAACCAGTGGAACTGGTAGGGTGGGGGAAGGAGAGGGAAGTGGACGGAATGCAGAAGCTACTTGAAATTAGAGAAATCAACATTCAAACCCCTGAGTTGTAAGTTGCGCAAGTGAAATATGATAAACGTCACTTATTTTTTTTCTCCAGAGATGCTGCCTGACCCACTGAGTTACTCCAGTATTTTGTATCTATCTTTGGTATAAAGATACCAAATGTCCAACCTTTCCTTATAGTTATAATCCTCTAAACCACGGAGCATTCTGGTAATTCACAAGCGTTTTTAAACTGCAGTCCATCCCCACCCCCCTCATCCCTACGTTTTGTTGTCACATTTTCCTTCAAAGTCTACACTTATTTCTGAAACAGCTGCTATTCCAGAAATATTTTTACATGGATTCCAAAGATTTGTTTCGAGACAGTGAAGTGCCTAAAAGGTTCTCTGACCAGGTCAGGTATTTCTCTTGAAGATTAGTTTCAAGCAGAATCCAGGATAAAAATCTACAATGATGGCAGATAGAACAGTGTATAGATTGTTATCGCAAGTCAACCAATGTACATGCATTATTCATAATTTATTTTTAAAACAGTGTAACGTGCTGCTTTCTAACATGACGGCAGTGTCTAAATCAGGGATAAATATTTTGACGTCTGTGGTTTGTGGCTACTCCGCTTCAAGCTGAAGAAGGTGAAAATCAATTTATTGTTGTAATTAGTACATTACTAATTCGACTTTAGACTTTACCTTAGACTTTAGAGATACAGTGCGCAAACAGGCCCTTCAGCCCACCAAATCCGTGCCGACCGGAGATCACCCCGTAAATTAACCGACGCACACTAGGGACAATTTTACAACTTACCGGAGCCAATTAAATCATAAACCTGTACATCTTTGGATTGTAGCTGGAAACACCCTGAGAAAACCCACGCAATCACAGGGAGAACGTACAAACTCCGCGCAGACAGCAGCTGTGGTCAGGATCAAACATGGGTCTCTGGTGCTGTAGGGCATCACCTCCACTATTGCGCCACTGTGCCACCCAGCTTAAGCATTCTGTACTGTGACACTATTTAAATAATTATTATACGATGATTTCTAAATTCCTAATTTCCACAGGTTTACATTTTTTCAGTGCTGTCTTGAATTGGTGTTACACTGTTTAACCATTTGAATTCTGGCTTAATTAGATCCCGGAATTAATAGAATAATCTAATTTCATTTTTCATTGGCTGTTAATTATGGACTTTCCCATTTTGCTCAAATTATTGAATAGTTTGCATTCCACTCACAATGCTGCATAAATGTAGGAATAACTTCAAAGGTTAGAAAAGTTAACATTTTAAAAAATTGTTGGAAATGCACAACAGGCCCAGAGGCAACGAAAGATACAGAACTGTTTAAGAAGGAACTGCAGATGCTGGAAAATCGAAGGTAGACAAAAGTGCTGGAGAAACTCTGCGGGTGCGGCAGCATCTATGGAGCAAAGGAAATAGGCAATTTTCAGCCCAAAACCCTTCTTCAGACTGATGTAGGGTGGGGGGGGGGTGGTGGGAAGAAGCAAGGAAGAGGAGGAGCCAGAGGACTGAGGGAGAGCTGAGAAGGGGAGGAGACAGCAAGGGCCTCCGGAAATTGGAGAAGTCAATGTTCATGCCACTGGGGTATAAACTGTCCAAGCAAAATATGAGGTGCTGCTCCTCCAATTTCCGGTGGAGCTCACTTTGGCCATGGAGGAGGCCCAGGACAGAAAGGTCAGATTTGGAATGGGAGGGGGAGTTGAAGTGCTGAGCCACCAGGAGATCAGGTAGGCTATTGCGGACCGAGCGGAGCTGTTCGGCGAAATGATCGCCAAGCCTACGCTTGGTCTCACCGATGTAGATCAGCTGACATCTAGAGCAGCGGATGCAATAGATGAGGTTGGAGGAGGTGCAGGTGAACCTCTGTCGCACCTGGAACGACTGCTTGGGTCCTTGAATGGAGTTGAGGGGGGAGGTAAAGCAACAAGTGTAGCATTTTTTACAGCTGCAAGGGAAAGTGCCCGGGGATAGGGTGGTACAGGTGGGAAGAGAAGAATTGACCAGGGAGTTACGGAGGGAGCGGTATTTGTGGAAAGCAGATGGGGTGGGGGGGAGAGCAATGGGAAGATGTGGCGAGTGGTGGGGTCACGTTGGAGGTGGTGAAAATGACGGAGGATTATTTGTTGTATGTTACGAGTGGGGGGGATGGGGAGAGAGAACAATGTTACGGGGTATTGAAGAAACCCTGGTGAGAGCCTCATCTATAGTGGGGGAGGGGAACCCCCGTTCCCTGAAGAATGAGGACATTTCCGATGCCCTGGTGTGGAACATCTCATCCTGGGAGCAGATGCGGCGTAGACAGAGGAGTTGGGAGTAGGGGATGGAGTCCTTACAGGAAGCAGGGTGGGAAGAAGTGTAGTCAATATAGCCATGGTTTTCTATGCTGTACTTTACGAGAACTGTACTGTTATGATAGCAAGGACATAGATCTGTCTGTAAAATGTACACTAGTCGTCTGGACCCGTTCATTTTTCTTCACAACTGCAGAAGCATATTTAAGTAAAGAGGATGTGCATGAGCAGAGTTGCCTCAAAACTACACTATTGCAGGCAGTGGAATGAATTCACACACACATCCTTTAATTTAATCAGCGGATCCATGGCATTATCGACACTGACTGGAACTGCACACATCTTAGCCATTCAGAATTTAACCATCTGGTTTGTGACATTCTTGGATATTAGGCAGGTTGCCAAGCTTCGAGGTCGGTATGCAAACCGGCATGTAAAGTATTGATTGGCGTCTTTCCATTGCCAGATACACGCCATTTGCAGGTTCATTCCTCTCTATTTTTGCGATGCAAGCCATGCATGCATTACTGAGACTGATTATATCATGCCGAGGAGGAAATATTTTTATATTTTATGTATTCCATTATTTTCAATTTGAAAGGTATGAAAGTTCCTCCATCCAAAAAAAACAAAATACATGTCGTGTTCCCTCCTGTTTCAAAAGAGAGATAAGTGTCATAGAATGTGGTAGGTAGGTTACTGGAGAGGATTCTGAGGGACAAGATATCTGCATTTGGATAGATAGGGGCTGATTAGGGATAGTCGGCATAGTTTTGTACATGGGAGATCGTATCTTATGAATATGATTGTGGTTTTTGAAGTGGTATTTCGTTGAAGGCCTTCATTAAGATTCCACATGCTAGGCAACACTGGAAGGGTATCACATGGGATCCAGGGAGAGGTAGCAAACAGGATACAGACTTGGTTTCATGGAAGGATAGAGTGGTGCTGGAAGAACCACTCTATACTTTGGACAAGAGGCATGTGATGCGTGGTGAGGGATCAATGCTGGGCCCATTGCATTTTGTGGTCTTGATCATTCACTGCAATGATTTATTCAGAAGTTGGATGGGAACAGAAGGGGAATGGTTGCAAGAGGAATAATAAACATGCAGTCTAGATGCCCCATAATGTTACTAATGCACGATCTTTACTTGTATGCACTTAATTTTAGCAAATTCTCACTTTGCATCACATGTACAGAACATTTTGTGAAACACTGCAGTGGGAAACTGTGCCTAAGGAAAAATAATCAGTTTGGTCTGATCTGTTAAAATTTAATAAGATTTTGGTGCAAGTGTACACTGGTCTAACTTTGATTCGTCCTTAACAAATTAGTGCATTTTAATGACAGTAAAAGAGTGAAATGCTCATTGTACGTTCGTTATTTTGTTTGATAACAATTGTATGATGGGCAGAATGAATGGTGGCAGAGTGGTAGAGTTGCTGTCTTACAGTGCTTATAGCGTCAGAGACCCATTTCGATCCCGACTACAGGTTCTGTCTGCATGGAGTTTGTACATTCTTGCCGTGAGTTTTTGCAGATATCTTCGGTTTTCTCCTGTACTCCGAAGACATACAGGCTCGTAGGTTAAGTTGCTTGGTAAAAATGTAAAAAATTGTCTGTAGTGTGTGTCGGATAATGTACGGGAATCACTGTCGGTGCAGACTCGTGGGCCGAAGAGCTTTGTTCCACGCTGTATCTCAAACCCTAAATTGATTTAAGGGGGTGAACTGTTCTTATCTATTCTCTTTAAAAAAAAAGTTAAATTGAAAGAATTCTCAAGACTTCTACACCATTTAAGGTTAATATTTGTGTAGCAAATGGCTGAACCAAGTTAGAACCTGTGAAATACCAGGGCTTTCCAGGCTCCTCTGAATTAGGCATTCTGGTGAAAGTATAACTAATCTGATTCAATATCCAATGTGATGTTTCTAGGGTGCAGTATAACCCTGGTTGCACAAGTATTATTTATGTACTGTCGCAGCACACATCTTTACTGGTGTTCGGTAGACACAAAATGCTGAAGTAACTCAGCGGGAAAGAGAAGGCAGCATCTCTGGAGAGAAGGAATGGGATGCTGCCTGTCCTACCGAGCTACTCCAGCATTTTGTGTCTACCATCAATTTAAACCAGCATCTAGTTCTTTCCTACTTTACTGGCGTTAGGTTCTTAACTAATCTATAATTATGCAAAGTATTGTACTGTGGGAGGTGCACCGTGCAGTAAACCGTTAACTTTCATGGGGGATACAAGTTGTCATAGATGGTAAGAAAAGAAGTCAATCACTTCCGAGCAAGGAAGCAGTAAATCAAAAGCAAACCACACGGTTTGGACAAGTTGAAACACACATGTTGCAACTTAAAAGTGGTCACTGTTGCCAGATTGAAGGACACGTGTGTGCAAGCGAGTGTTGTTCTTCCATTTTAAATAACTTGAGGCTTTTTTCAGACTCCTTCCCATTAATCTGATCAAAGAGGCTGTTAAATGTTACTGGTTTTGACAGACCCATGTGTGAAAGACAGTCTACAATGTGCACACAGTCCTCCATTGCAGCAAAAAAAACCTCAAGTGATAAATTAAATAACAAATCATCGCTACATCGAAGAATCTTAACTGAATCTTCGCCAGCAGGAGGCTTATACTTTGATATTCATATCATGTATTGTTGACTCCAGGAAAAACTGGCAGAGGAGTTGGACTAAGCTCAACCTTGCTGAGTTTTGAACGTATTTTAAAAGTATTTTCAACAATATTTTGTGAATTCTTAAAAAAATTCCAGTAGATAAAAAGCAAATGAAAGCTAACCCCTGCATTGTTAAGAAATAAGGAACTGGGTGTATTCCATTTGAAGAAAATTCAATACTTTTTTAAAATACTGGTCGCACATTAAAAGCCTGACTAAAAGGCATAGCCTTCTTCCAATATGAAATGTTTTAGAACTGTAAACAATAGAACAGAATACAGCACAGGAACAGGCCATTCGGCCCACAATGTCTGTGCCGTACATAATGTCCTTATCTCTAAAATGCCACTATTGTATCTGACTCCACCACCACTTCCGGTAGTGAGGTCCAGGCACTCACCACACTCAGTGTACAAAAGTTGCCCCCCACATCTTTCAACATTTCCCTCTCACTTTAAAGCAGTGCCCTCCAGCATTTGATACTTCTCACCTGTGAGAAATGTTCTGACTGTCTACTTTCTCTTTGCCTCTCATTATTTTACATGCTTCTATCAGGTCTCCCCTCAATCTCTGGCATTCTTGAAAAAACAATCCAAGTCTGTCCAACCTCTCTTTGTAGCTAATACTTCCCTAATCCAAGCATCATTCTGCTAACCTACCTCTGCACCCTTTCCAATGTTTCCACATCCTTCCTGTACTGGGGCAACCCGAACTGGACGCAAAACTCCAAAATGTTCTAACCATAAGAGAGGAGCAGACTTGGGCTATTCGGCCCATCAACCCCACAGCCCCATTCTATCATGGCTGATCTATTTTTCCCTCTCAGCCCCATTCTCCTGCCTTCTCTCCATAACCGTTGGCACCCTTACTCCACAAGAACCTATCAATCTCCAGTTTAAAGATACCCAATGACTTGGCCTGCATGGCCATCTATGGCATTGAATTCCACAGATTCACCACCCTTTGGCTAAAGAAATTCATCCTCATCTCTGTTCTAAAGGTATGTCCTTTCATTCTGAGGCTGTGCCATCTGGTCCTGGACTCTCCCACTATCGGAATCGTCCTCTCCACATTCAGTCTATCTAGGCCTTTCATTATTCAATACTTTTCAATGGGAGCCACCCTCATCCTTCTAAACACCAGCAAGTACAGACCCATTGGTATCAAACGCTGCTAATATGTTAACCCAATCATCCCTGGGATAATTCTCATAAATCTCTCTCCAATGTTAGCACATCCTTCCTCAGATATGGGGCTGAAAACTTCTCACAATATTCTAAATGTGAGCTGACCAGTGCCTTATAAAGCCTCAGCATTACATCCTTGCTTTTATATTCTAGTCCTCCTGAAATGAATGCTAACATTGAATTCACCTTCCTTACCACTGACTCAACCTGCAAATTAACCTTTAGTGAATCGTGCACCAGCATTCCCATGTCTCTTTGCACCGCCGATTCCCAAATCCTCTTCCCATTTAGAAAAAGTAATCTATAACAAAAGTCTTATAAAGCTGCATCATGACTTTCTTATACGCGAATCTGATATGAAAACACAAAGGCGTGAACATTAGGAAAAAAATCTGATTGATTTATTGAAAGATAAAGCATGGAAACAGGCCATTCGGCACAACAAGCTCACGATGGACATCGGTCACCCGTTCAGACTCATTCTATGTTATCCCACTTTCTTATCCACTTTCTACACACTTGGGGCAATTTACCGAGGCCAATTAACTTACAAGCCTGCATGTCTTTGGGATGTGGGAGGAAACCGGAGCACCATGCAGCGGAATGTGCAAACTCCCTACAGGCAGCACCCGAGGTCATGATCACGTGTGGTGAGGTCAGCAGCTTTACCAAATGCATCACTGAGCCGTCCCAATGGGAAGCCCCCCCCCCCCCAAACACAAAATAAACTTGGCCAGGATCTGCCGAATTTTCATTGGATGGAACACAAAATGCACCACAATGTTGAGACTCACCAGTGACTCCTCCTGCTGTCCAGGAGATTCATGAAAAAAAAATAATTCCCATGTTCTGAAAGTCAAACAAATTGCAGATTGGAGAGGGTCCAGAGGAAATCTAAAATAAATATGTTCTGACAAAGGGCCTTAGACCAGAAACATGAACTCTGCTTCTCTTCCCAGATACAGCCTGACCAGCCTTTTCTGTTTTTATCCTCCTGTTCTGTTCTTCTCTGAAACCATTTTTTTTCCTATTTTCATACCAAATTTGGATTTGTAAAGTGTTAAATTAGTCGGCATCTACCCTGTAAATTACCATTCGGTGCAGTAAACCATAAGTACTCGCATACACCGTTTCGTCTATCCAGGTTCTATATTTACATAGAATACAGATTCCTAATCCAAGCACTAAATTCTGATCCAGTTTAAGACAATAACATGGCAATTTTCATTGAGACAGCCTACAAGCAACACTTGTTTTGAGTGTTTCCTGTTGAACCACAGTTATGTGGCTGGGAAATTTGCCAAGGATCGAAGAAAAAAAGTCTCTGGAGACTGAATAACTTGCTCAATGCCTGATTGAGTATCTAGCTAGAAGAAAAGCTGACAAGAAAGCAGTCACACAAACTCCATTCAACAGCAAGAATCTCTTGGCCAGGAAGAAAGTGTGCAGAATCTTTTAAAATTACAAGCAGAACCAATGAGCTGCAAAGACAGTTCCAGCAGCATGCTATAGAAAGCAATCATTCCTCTGCCAGTCAGAATCCAATGCGAAACCAATTTCAAGTGCGTCATTATCATTCCCCTCCCATTCAAGAAATGACAACACAAAAGAACTGAGCCATACTGGATTTTTAACTCGAGCTAATCTCAATTCTTCCCCGTTCCATATCCGAAATAACTTTAAAAGTATTTTGGTAATTGGAAAAGTGCAGTTTATCCAGAAAAATGCTGTAAACCTCTCGTTCTTTGGGACTTCTAGTAAATGTGGAAGACTCAAGATTCTAAACTCTATGAATGTCATTTTTGTTTATACCCAAATATGCAAGGTCCTGTTGGGTTGGTTCCATTTGAACCAGATTCAGAATCCACTTTGACAACAAAATGCATGCCCAATACTGGCATTTGGCTTCATTCAGCCATTTGCTCGATTTGACCAGTTTTCTCTGGCTGCAGCAAGTTCCCCTTCTAGTCTGAATTGCTCCTGATCCTTATAAAGGCAATGATTATCCCAATTTATTTTTGGGTCTAAACCATGATTTCAGACCTAGTGATAGAGTTTTTTTTAAATCACTCATAAAAGCCATACTGATGCTAAACTCTACAGATTTGTCTACTAAGCCTCAAGTTCAACTGCTTCTTCAGCTGGAAGGTATCAGCATTGAACATAAATAGTCGTTATAGATATAAAAATGTCTTACAATGAAAGTCTTGAACACATTGATAGCCTCTGTCTTGATCTTCCATTTTACATGCAAGGTTTACTTTAAAGCACATCTGATTAAAGAGTTATCACCAATCAAAGATTAATAATCGATAGTTTATTTGTAAATATTAATTATTCATATTGTAATTCAGTTTTTAAGGCTCAATAAATATACTTATTGATTCACTGAACCATACATGTTAACCATACAGATTAGCGAGGTCACAGGACTGAATAAAATGTGGAGCAAACAACATTTGTAGGAAGGAACTGCAGATGCTGGTTTAAACCGAAGATAGAGACAAAAAGCCTGAGAAAAGGAATGGGTGACATTTCAGGTCAATGACCCTTCTTCAGTCTAATCTGAATAAGGGTTTCAACCCGAAACTTCACCCATTCCTTCTCTCCAGAGATGCTGCCTGTCCCGCTGAGTTACTCCAGCACTTTGTATCTATCTTCGGTTTAAACCAACATCTGCTGTTCCTTCCTATACTTTTCCCCAGAGTCTGTCTGAAGAACGGTCTCGACCCGAAACGTCACCGGTTCTTATTCGCCAGAGATGCCGTCTGACCCGCTGAGTTACTCCAGCTTTTTGTGTCTATCTACAATGTAGAGAAACTTGGTTCATCCAACCTAGAGATTGAGCTATTCATGTAGTCATATGCAAGTCATACAAACACCAATTTACCCTGGGTTGGAGCAAACTAGCGATCATTTTTAAATCAATTAATATGCTTGGGGAAGGTAAATCCACTGGCTATTCACTGTTGCATAGCTAATGATATATAACCTGCACAGTGCCATATCTGCAATTTCAAAATTAAATTGATGCACTCTGGAGCAACCTACGACCCTTGTTTATCATTCACAAATACACTGCAGCAGATGGGGAGCTGCTCATTCAAACCTTGCCAATGTAACTCTCAACATCTGCCAGACTCCTTTTACATCGCTCAGTATAGAAGAAATATTACTTGACGATTCCAACATTTCTATCATCACTCCAATGTCTGCCAAATTGATCAGCCTTCCCACCAAACGCAGGCCTTGATTAGCGCTTGGATCATGCCGGGGGAGGCCCCATGCGAAGGAGATTGATGCCTTCCCTCACCCTATCCCTCCACATACTCCCTGCAGCTGCTCTGTGACTACTACAAAGGATTGGCCATAATCTACCTTCCCGGCATCAACGTGGATAGGACATAGTTGTTCTGCACCCACTGGGAATGGCACTGGCATTGGCCCTGTATGAGTGCACAAATTGGTGAACAAGTTGCCACTGCAGTACGTGCTCAATTTAGGGAGATCTAGTGGAAATTAGATATCGTGTAAACGTGTAAACAGCACGTGTCATGTAGTAACAGTGAGTCAACCTCAGATTCTCAGCGCGAGTCCTACAAGTCTCAACAGAAGATAGACAGAAAGTGCAGGAGTAACTCAGCGGGTCGGGCAGCATCTCTGGAGAGTCAGGATGGTTGACATTTTGGGTCGGGACTCTTCTTCAAATTCAGTAGTCATCTGGGGGGGGGGGGGGGGCGGGGGAGATCTCTTTCCTCACCAGAGACCCCATGTTGGAAGTGTAAGGATGGATTTGCCCTCTGCAAATAATGCAATGATGAGCAGCAGGGAGGCTGGAAAATGACTAATGGGCACAGGTACCGCACTGCACTTGGCACTCAGCACGGAGTCATTACATTCAGATGAGGTAAGAAAGTAAATCACTTCAACATAAAGGAAAGATTCTGCTAACCATGCAACAGGGCATATGCTAACAATCAACATCTAACGTACGAGATATCCTGACCTGATCCAAAGTGATAAAATTTTGTTGAAAACAGCTGGTTTAGATGGTCAATAATTGGAGAGGACTCTAACTCAGCTAGATGCGAATAGTTGGGCTTTTTTTTTCAACTATGTTTCTATCTAAAGAAATGTGGAGGATCACCATAAAGACGGTCTTCATTTTTCAGCACCCAGGCTCGAGCATTTTTATTTATAGTCCCAGTTGAATGCTGTCCAAAGGCTGCATTAACATGCTCCTCTCTCAGCCAAGTAATTACCACATCACATCTTCTGTGCTCTCAGAGAGGCACTTGGCAAGATGGCTATCGACGTCCAACTGGGTGAATCTGAAAGAACAAGGGTCATTCCATAATCAATATAATGTGGGAAAATTGAACAATACCTCTCACTATGCGTAATATGAGGGCAGATGGTTAGCAAACCAGCATACAAAATTGAACAACAAACACTTGACCTTGCATCTCAACCCCTCACCATTGTTTATTTTAGTGCCGTGCAAACTAAGTATATATATTTTGTCCCCAGAGTGAATCCAATGACCATTTCGTGCTTTACACATCAATCTGGAATTCCAACCAGACATGTTCAAGTGTGTGGAGGAAGGAACTGAAGGTGCTGCTTTGTACCGAAGATAGACACAATATACTGGAGTAACTCAGCGGGTCAGGCAGCATCACTGGAGAAAAAGGATGGGTGACGTTTCGGGTCTTCAGACGGGTATGTTGTAATGTATGGCTGTTGCACTTCGGGTCCCTAGTGAAGTCCCTTCCCAGCAATCTCAACGTTCCCGGGTCCTGCACTCTCTCCAGAACTTGCCTGAGAGTGGTCATTCACTAACACCGTTTGCTCTGCAGTGGCATAATTTAAAAATCCATCCACAACCTCACAGCATCTCCAGGTCAAAACAGAAACAACCCGCTCAATCTGAGGGATAACCTTTTCACACAAATGGTGGTGGGTGTATGGAACATGTTGCCAGAAGAGGTAGTTGAAGCTGGGACCATCCCAACATTTTAGAAACAGTTAGACAGATACATGGATAGGACAGGTTTGTAGGGATATGGATCAAATGCAGGTAGGTGGGATCAGTGTGGCTGGGACATGTTGGCCAGTGTGAGCATGTTGGGCCAAAGGGCCTGTTTCCACGCTGTATCACTCTATGACTCACCCTTTAGCCCAGCTCGTCCAAATCAGCCCCGAGCCACTGGCGTCGACAGAAACTGCGCAGCAGAGAGCGAGGAAACAGGCCCTTTGGCCCACCGCGTCCGCACCGACCAGCGCTCCATTCACTAGCACTATCCTACACACCAAGGAAAATTTACAATTTTACCGAAATCAATTAACCGACAGACTTGTACGTCTTTCCCACGCAGTCACAGGGAGAACACACAAACTCTTTGCAGGCAGCATCTGTAGTAAGTCTCTGGTATTGTAAGGCAGCAACTCTACCGCTGCGCCACCCCGAGGGGCCAAGAAATGAAAGATGCCACATTTCATGAAGGGGAAGTAATTCCTGGATAGTTTCATGAATTTTACTGTATTTCTTTAAATATTCTAGGGAAGTGTAGAGATAATAATCTATACATAGCCAAAAAGTAAAGAAATATAAAATACACTGAGAGCTGGAGTAACTCAGCGGGACAGGCAGCATCTCTGGAGAGAAGGAATGGGTGATGTTTCGGGTCGAGACCCTTCGTGAGGTTCGCAACCCGAAACATCACCCATTCCTTCTCTTCAGAGATGCTGCCTGTCCTACTGAGTTACTCCAGCTTTCTGTGTCTATCTTTGGTTTAAACCAGCATCTGCAGTTCCTTCGTACACAGTAAAGAAATATAATTGCTGCACATTGGCAGATAAGGGATGCTGGATAAGAACCACAATGCTGTAATTATCAGGCAGTTTCAGTTTTCCCATTTTGATTCCAGGCATACTAGGAATCTTTTTTATACCCAAGGGGAGACTTTAATCTTTCTGCAGATTACCAAAGAACATCTGTGGCCCATAGCAACATCTCCCAGCAAGAGTCAGCACCTTTCAGAGCCATGGGAAAACCCAGCACTAAAAGTTGACTGTTTCTGCAACTTTAATGGAATGTTCCACATCGATCGAGCTGCTCATCCAAAGTCCTGGCTGTAACTGCAGAGTATGCAGCTGCTATCAGTCTCAATTAGCTGCATAACGAAGCATGCACAAGGGTAGATTGATTGGAGCAGTGCAGCAGTGAATCGTTTCGGTCCCATTAGAAATGAAATCTCCGTCCAGGAGGCAGCCACTCCAAGTAATTCATTTCAGCTGTAGCTTCTGCTTCCCAATCTACAATTGGATTGATGCTGTGTCAGTAAACTAAACTCCCAAAGAAATGGCTACAGAGAGAAAAGTTGGCCTATAAGAGTTATGGGGAGATTAGAACAATTTGATTTTTTTTTCTGGATGTCTATAATTTAGCCATGAGTAATTAAGTCAAATTGGTTAGCAGGTAGCCTCTGGTTACATTTCTGTACCCAATGCTCATTGTTATTCGGTGAATGCAACTGTGAATGTTAGCCATGGGCAAGCTTCAGTTCAGTTGAAATGTCAACTAACAGAAACCTAGCAGAGGGATGAGATTGATGGCAAAGTTAGAGACAACAACTGGAAAAAAGAAGAATGGTAAATAGAGTGCACTGCCAGACGTAGTATCAGAGAGAAATGTGGGCTGATCAGAATTCAGCAGCAGTACTGGAGAGGCACAACATCTCTGCTGTTAACTAGACTACAGAAAAGCAACACAGACAAAACTTTCAGTCATTAAAAAAAATGATTGACACAGCAATTCAAAGTGACATCTTAACAATGTGATTAAAAAGAGAAATGGATACCTCTATGAATTACAGGAATATAAGCCAAGTGCATGTACATTTCTGTGCGCGCATACCTGTGTGTGTGTGTGTGTGTGTGTGTGTGTGTGTGTGTGTGTGTGTGTGTGTGTGTGTGTGTGTGTGTGTGTGTGTGTGTGTGTGTGTGTGTGTGTGTGTGTGTGTGTGTGTGTGTGTGTGTGTGTGTGTGTGTGTGTGTGTGTGCGCTCTCTCGATGTGTATGTGTAACTGTTAGGTTGTCTGCAGAGTCCCATGCGTGCTCTCTGCTGTCGTGGGTCCTCTGGACCTTGCAGGTTTTTTGCCTGCGTGCTGTTGTAAAGCTGACTGCAAAGAAAAGTTTCCACAGCAAGGTGCAGGCAGATCATTCAGGTAGATGTTCCAGATGCAGGGACATGGACAGTCCACGAGATTGCAGAAGTTGTTTGAGATTTTGTGGCTCACTGACGTACCCTGCTGCCAGTGAGCCCTCTATTTCTCATTTGCTTAAAGGTTCCCACAAAGGATGAAGCATTTGGCACCAGCAGTAGCACGGAGAGCCTGTATGAACTATGCTTACTGGGCACACCCCAGGCAAAGATAATAGGAACCTGAATGAACTGCTGTCAAGGTCACAGCCAAATCAGACCTCAGCAGTTCATCAGCAAAAGCATGATCTGAGTTGATGAAAACAAACTAGGGGCATCCCTTTTCCATGTTATGGTGAATGCTGTAGTTGGTTCAAGCTGGACATGCATGGCCAGAGCAGAGGATTTGGGTACACTTTCGTAGCTTTGGAGTTGGCTTGTTTCAGTTTACAGGGCATTGCTCTGATATTTGGAGTTACAGGAGACTCCAGGCTTGCGACCAGAAACCTTCAAGTTGGGGTCAAGTTATCCATGTAGCAGTAACGCAGCTGTGGGCAACGCCTCTAATTGCTAGTGCTGTCGGAGAACAGGACGATAGCTGGACTTCAACATGGAACGCATTCCTTTGTATCTGTGAGGGATGTTTTACCAGCAGAAATTAACAATGCCACCACAGTTATAATTCAATATCAGCAAGATTGAGCCAACGGCTTTTTTCATTCGGGCTTTTAAATCAGTCCTACAACACCTATCACAGGCTCCACTTTAGCTTTCTTGTCACTGCCACCGCAGGGATCCCTTTCTCAGCATGTAGAAGGCCATGGCAAGATGCTCAGATAGGCATAACATCCATGTTGGTTCACATAAGGACAAGATTTGGATTGCGTTCCTGGGTCCATCTTGCAAAACAAAAAATCCCACAATATTTTATATTGAAAACTTGCTGTGCCCATCAGCTGGCCTCCAATTTGCACTTGTAATGTTTCTTTTGTAGCCTCATTCTTTATGGTGACTGTTGAATTGTCCAAATAGATTATGTGACTCGATTGCCTGGACTAGATGGCAAGTTTCTATCTGTGAACAGTTGCCAGCACACCAAGCTTGAAGACGTTGGGTTTGTGTTTGCCTTCTGCTATTGACAATTTGATGTAATTGGACATTTTGCTGCTGCCTCATGAGACAGTGTAATCAATAGAGCGAGTACAGCAAGCAATCGGATGGTCATGTGGCATGTTGGCTGCACAATTATCTCAGCCCAAGGACTCTCCAGAACAATATACTCCATCCCATCATCTTCAACACCCATCAATGACATTAATCTACACAACAGAAATTGGGTGCTTGCTGTTGATCGCACAATATTCAGTTCTGTTGCAAGTCCTCAGCAAGTAAGTGCCTGCAAGTAGTAAGCCTTGAGCAATATTTTAACTTGCCAAACAATGGCGCTCAACAATAGTGCAACTACATCTGCTTCACATTCAACAGGATAAAAGCATTGTCGTCACAGAAGCCCCAACTGCAGCAGTCTGAATGAAGCAGGAGCAGCATTCACCAGAAAGCTGCCCAGTCAGAGGAGTACCCCACAACTGAATGTCTCTTAATTCAACAACATCGCTCCACCATTCATGGCACGAAGTAGTACTCAAAACCTTTCAGGATAAAGGAGCCCACTTGTTTGAAAGCAGCTTATATATTCATTCCCAGACATCAAGGCCACAGCATGTAAAGAAAAATGAGAGCTTAAGTTGTTCAAATTTGTAAAAGAAAATTTAGTATTGAAGCCAGAACCTGGACTTCACTTCACTCTACACAAGAAATGACAGAAAAAAGCTGAGAATGTTTCCGAATGGACTCCAGTAACTCCAGCAATTTGTGTCCATCTTCGGTAAAAACCAGTGCCTGCAGTTCCTTCCTGCACATGTTTTGGAATGGTTTGCTTGTGGTGGAGGGATGGGGCAGGAGATAGAATGGGATGTTTTAGATGAATTGGCTGAATGGCCATTCTCATCTATCCCGACATTGTGATCAAACACCACACGCTTAATTGGCAGAAAAATTAAGTATTCCCCACATTATGACACACACTTGAATATTTAACATTCTTTTTATGCCTCGTTCTTCCAATGCTGGCCAGTTTCTGAAGGACAATGGGCTATTTCGGTGAAATTAAAATTCTGCGTTTATTCTTTTCAAAGGTCATAATGGAGAGCACAACTTTATAACCATTTCAACTTTCCTGTTGGAAGCAATGAGCGCAGAACTAGCCCTACCCCTGTCCTCCCCTGTGGTACTGCACTACATGTAACTGCAGGGAGGCAGGGAGACAGGGACATATTTAACTGCCTGTTACAAGAGAACAATCATTTGTTTATATTGCTGTACAAGGCTATATAATTTTACAAGTTATGTATAAATTCCTTGTCTTTGTGCCATCTTTTCCCCCACATTTTATTATTATTCCTTCACTAGAATAATTGTGCTCTAACTCCGAGAATAGGAAACAGCTGAGAAACATTGAAAATGATAAATGGGCAGGGGAGTGAGTAATGCTAGAAAAGGCATGACTTCACTGCTGGGACTCAGCCTCTCAAGGTGTATAAATGGTGATTTGGCAGCTCAGCACCATGAAGATGGCAATCCAATGTGTAATGACGACCACATGTTAAAGGGATATGTTATTGAATCATAACACACCAAGCCCTTTATGTCATGTCAGCAATTCAATACTGATCCCTTAAGTCCCTCCAACCCTTTCTTTTCTTACCCCCACTTTAAATATCAACCAAGCCCAAAATGGAAAAACGCTGCCCTTCTCCCACATCAAGTTCCCGTTGTAAGCTACGCTTCTTCACTTTACACCTCAAATCATTCACATGATGCCATTAATTTACCATTCTCAGCACCATTCAATGGAAATGTATCCTTCGATGTCTGATAGCATTAATTCTCTCTTCTGTATTTCAGATCCAACTGCAAATGTCCACTATACTTGGTTTCATCACCAAGTCATAGGAGCAGAATCAGGCAATTTGGCCCATCGAGTCTACTCGCCATTCAATCATGGCTGATCTATCTTTCCCTCTCAACCCCATTCTCCTGCCTTCGCCCCATAACCTTTGACACCCTTACTAATCAAGAACCTGTCAAGCCCTGCTTTAAAAATGCCCAATGACTTGCCCTCCACAACTATTCATGACAATTAATTCCACAGATTCATCACCCTCTGACTAAATACATTCCTCCTTATCTCCTTTCTAAAGGTAGGTCATTTTATTCTGAGTATGGGGTTCATGTCAGTAGAAGGTTGTTTTTTGGACTGGGGGCCTGTGATGTGCCTAAGGGATCGGTGCTGGGCAGGTTGCTGTTTTGTCATTTTTATCAACAATTTTGTTGAGAATCTACAAGGCATGATTTTCAGATGACACTAAAATAGGTCGCATTGTGGACAGTGAATATGGTTATCAAAAATTACAATGGGATCTTGATCATCTCAGACGGTGGACCAAGAAAGGGCTAATGAAGATAAATGTGAAATGATGTATTTTGTGAAGTTAAAATAGGGCAGGATCTTCACTGTGAATGGTACGGCCCTGGAGAGAGTTATAGGGATCTCGGAGTACAAGTACCTAGTTCCTGAAAGTGGCATAGCAGGCAGATGGGGTGGCGAAGAAGCTTTCATCAGTCAGGAAATTGAGTATCGAGGTTGGAACGGTATGTTACAATTTTAGAAGACGTTGGTGGGAGTATTGTGTTCTGTGTGGTCTCCCTGCTATAGTAAAGACATTATTAGGCTGGAAAGAGTGCAGAGATTTACGAGGATGTTGCCAGGGGTAGAGGGACTGACCGATTGGGAGAGGTTGGGCAGCCTAAGACTTTATATCTTGGAGAGCAGGACGCTGATAAACATGTATAAAATTAGGGAAATAGATAGGGTGAATGCACAAAGTATTTTTTTCTCATGATAAAGGAATTAAGAACTAAGGTGCATAGGTTTGAGGTGAGAGAGGAAAGATTTAATAGGAACTTGAGGTGCATATTTTTCCACACAGAGGGTGGAGGGCACATGGAATGAGCTTCCAAAGGAAATGGTTGAGGCAGATACAATAACAACATTTAAAAGACATTTGGACAGGTACATGGAAAGGAAATGGTGATGGATATGGGCCAAACGCAGACAACTGGGACTAGGTTAGATAGAGCATCTGCGTTTGCATATGCAGTGCATCCATGCTGGAACAGTCCAATTGCAATCGGACCAGGCAGCTTTGTCCTTGGCTCTATATTTAAATTGCACTTCCCTAAGGAGTGGAAACTGACTCTGTTTCATCTATTCCATGTGGCAAATCATTCTTTGCAAATCGCGTATAGAAATCTCCTCCTCGCTCTCAAGTCATTACTTGAATAACTGTAAACTGATACTCTGATGTATCCAATTCCATTACCATCAGACTATAAAAGTCAACTTTTGCTTTTATAAATTGTTGTGAGATTTACAAGCCACTTTCTGGAGTTGTTTACTTTTTCAGTGACTTAGTAATTGGTAAACTATTGAAATATTTACTGACCACAAAGTTGGCATTATTATTTAATATTGTTAAATCTGTGATTTACTCAGAACTAATTATTTAATCATTAGTAAATTCCAATTACTAACTGGAAAAATATAATTATTCCAAAGACGTGCAGGTTTGTAGGTTAATTGGATTCTGCAAATTGCCCTTCATATGTTGGATGCAAGACTGGGATAATGGGTGATCATTGGTCGTCGGGCCGAAGGACCGTTTCAATACTGTTTCTCTAAACTAAACCAAAAATTAAAAGATTAGTATTTAAAAAGTGTGGCAGTCTTAATTTTAAATTCTGAACTCAGAGTTCTATCCTTGGATATACGCCTAATATATTGTATTATTTTTACAATATAATTCATTGTATGTGTTGCTGTTGGTGTTTATTACTTCAGACTTTATCCTAACCCAAAATTATTATTTTAAAACAATCCAAACTGTTCCTGAAAAGGCAAACTGTATATCTACTCCATGAATTTCCCTCTGGTGCATCTTCATAAAATGGGTTTTAAATGGTGAGTAGCATTATAGAGTTGCCTGGTCTATGCTGACCAAGTTGACATTCTGGGATAGTCCCATTTGCCTGCATTTCACCCATTGCTCTTTAAACCCTTCCTATCCATATATGTGTCCAAAGGTCTTTTAAAGATGTAATTGTATCTGCTTCCATAGCTTCCTCTGACAGCTCATTCCATATACCAAATACAGTATTTGACAGCTACTCAACCAGGGGGGGAAGACTGGCGTGCAGACCAATTCAGTGTTGTCTAATTCAAGCAAGTAGGAAAGTGCACGAGTTGCCTATACTCACTCACTGTTTTGACCTGAGTTTTGACCTAAGCGTAGACAGGATCATCAATAATCCTTCAGCAAAGTCAAATTGGTGCATTCAAAGAGACGTTATGTTTCCGTAAAATATTTTTGCCCCATCTTTCATTGTTTATGGAGAGAAATTGAGCATTATGCCAATGTCCAGAATCACTCCGTCCAAAATTTACACTTTATGTTTATGAATAAACATCACACACATAAAGCATCAGAAGTGCACAGCGGTTAACTAATTTATAATAATGTCCTAAGATGGCAGGCTCTAGGTCTTTAAGTCACAAAGGTATACAATTTTGGTGAAGGCAAAGCATCACCATGGTGATGATGTGACTTAACTCAAGGGAGTGAAGTCAGGAATGTGTGCACAAAACACTTTAATTCCAAAAAATTCAAATTTGAGCACTGGCTTCAAACACAATTTTTACAGCCCATAAACTCACTCCCATTCACAGAGTCTGTACAGTTTCCTTGGAACTACTTCCATTTCAAAATGGGTCCTCAGGCTGATGTACCAGTGATGTAACAGGAGTCGATTAAACCCATAATAAACACCAGTCAATTCCATTGTGAGAGGCAATGTAGACAATGCCTGTTGTGTAGAGATAGCATGAGTCAACCAGAGGAGCTGGAGTGGTTGTGATGCCAGCCATGTTAGATTCTGTAGTAAGTCCTTGCACATGTACATTAAATGCAAAATAGAATACACTCAATAAATATTCAACTCCAATTTTTTGTGCCATAATGCAAATGGAATAATGCTAAGTTTGTGAATTTTAACCTATTTTCTTCATCAACTACCATAATAAAATAAGGACAACTTGGGGAATAATCTTTACAACACAGAAACAAATTAACTTTTATATGTGATTACTCATGTACACAATGCAAATGCAACCCTATCAGGTGTTCACTCCAAGGTATCGTCCTGGAGACAAAGCAAGTCATAGGCTTCTCTAAATCATATAAATCTATGGAGCTTTGCAGATTTTATGGTGATATTCCATAACAAGGGAAGCTGTGTAAAAAGTAACTTAAATATGTTAGTGTACCATAAGGCTGTGCAGAAATGGTCTTGGCACAGAGGGGCAAAAACTTCAGAATTACACATTAGTTGCGATCAAGGCATAATGCCTCTGGCTGAAACAAATGAGTGTTGCCATTGTGCAGGAGCCTCACGAGCTAGCCCAGTCCTTGGAGGGCTTCATAACACACATAAAACATAAACCACAGGAACAGGCCCATTGGTCACATGCCCATGACACACATGATGCCAAAATAGTCTTCTCTGCCTGCACGTGATCCATATCCCTCCATCCCCTGTGTATTCAGGTGCCTATCTAAAAGCCTCTAAAATGCCAGTATCATATCTGCCTCCACCATCACCCCTGGCAGCATGTTCTAGGCACCCGTCACTCTCTGTGCAGAAAACCTGCCCCACACATCTTCTTTAAACTTTGCCCCTCTCACCTTAATGCTATGCCTTCTAGTCTTTCAAATTACTACCCCAGCAAAAATGTTCTGACTGTCTACCCTACCTCTGCCTCTCATAATAAGATCTCCCCTCAGCCTCCGACACTCCAGAGAAAACAATCCAAGTTTGTCCATCATCTCCTGATAGCTAAAATGTTGTAATCCAGGCAGAATCCCGGTAAACCTCTTCTGCACCCACCCCAAAACCTCCACATCCTTCCTGTAATGAAGTGAGCAGAACTACATGCAATACTCCAAATGCGCCCTAACCAAGTCCTAGAAAGCTACATCATGACGTCCTGACTCTTATACTCAATGCCGCATCAATGAAGGTATGCATACCATACATCTTCTTCACCACTCTATCGAATTGTGTTGTCACTTTCAGAGAGTTATGAACTTGAATCCTAAGATCCATCAGTGCTGTTGAGAGTTTACCGAGAGCAGTACATAGCAATGTTACAAAATTTTAAGATTTTAAAAATCAAGTCTACAATTTATCCCATCAGATAAAGCATAAAAAGAAGTTTAATTTGACACCTAATTCACTTTTATATCTTCAGTATTAAAAGAGTTATGGCCATTTTCATACTCGGAAATTAGCATCTTGTTCCCCATTGCCTTTCCATTGACTTAACTCAAAAGCTGTGATCGAGGACAGTCAAAAGCCCATAACTTTCTTAAAAATTAAGAGAACAATGAAATTTTCAGTTATTATAGATTGAAGCATTCTGAAACAAACATGAAACAATCTTACTTGGATGACCTGGAATTAAATCATATAATGAGTTAGTTACCTAATTGTAGCTAATTACAAAATTCTAAAGATCTAAACATCTATCCATTTCCTAAGAAAAGATAAACATTTTTTAATTGCCCGTGTCCAAAAACATTCAAACAATAATTCACAATATAACATGATTTTAAAATCTCATTTTCATGAATTTATAGGCCAAATGGAAGGAATTTAGTGTTTCATTTCCATTAATTAATGGCCATTTAAATCAACTTGCGAGTGGGTTTTAGTGGAACGCGGTGGATTGGAACGTTGCTGTTTGCGGTGAATTTAACCCAGTCGGCAGGAAAAATACTGCCGGTTCGTATATTTTTTTTGTCCCCTTTTCGCAACATGAAAATTTGATTAAAGGCTTCCTAAGAACCAGGTTTTTATGTAAAAATAAACTGTGTACCTTCTTTTATCCCGTACATAAAATTCGTCCCGTTGTCGGCGTTCACGGCTTTAGAAGATGATTTTTTAATTACTCTTGCTAATAAATGATCTAGCGTAGTTTAAAAATACCTTCATAAAACAAATGTCGGAGCGATTTCTCTTTAGCAACGAAATCTCCTGAGATGGATCGATTTGAAGAAAAACGGCATTTTGAACGCGCCCCCCTCTGAAAGGCGCCAAAGTCGCGCACACGGGGAGTGGCAGAACTGCAGCGCCGCTCAAGGTAAGTTTTGTAACATACCTACAGTACAGGAACAGACCCTTTGGCCCAAATGTGATGTTAAGTTAAACTAAGGTAGACAAAATGCTGGAGAAACTCATTGGGTGAGGCAGCACCTATGGAGCAAAGGAAATAGGCAACGTTTCGGGTTGAGACCCTTCTTCAGAATGTCCTCTGCCTGCAAGTGTTTCAGATTTTCCCATTCCTGGAATACCTTTAGTAGCCCCCCCCCCCCTCAGTCATGACTGATCATGGGTGATGCATCCTGGTCAAGCCTGGGCGGTCATATGGAGGACAGGCTGTTGTCCATCCAGCACGTCCCCCCTTTCCAAATCGCTGATCGATCCAAAGGAACAGCAGGGCCGTTACAGTTTGGCACCAGCGCAGGAGCTGCCAGAGCGAGGTTGTAGACAACGACGAACTGCCTTAGGGGCTCCGACTCCGGATTTTCTTGAGGTTTACTCCTGGAGCCTTTTCCATGACTGGATATGGCCACAAGGCAGTGGAGGTTTTAAATCAGAGTTTTCCCTCTCCTAGATGGACTGCCTTCCCAGGCTGACGAGCCCCATCTGCCCGAGACTCATGGGGGCGGGAGCGTGATACCTTCCGGTGCAGGTCTATAGCACCTGCCCACTGCCTGGAATACCATGTGCATATCCAAAAGACTCTTAAATGTCATTATGGTATGGCCACAGAAAGAAGGGTCCTGACCCAGAATGTCACCTATTTCTTTCCTCGAGATTGCCTGACCCACTGAGTTACTTCTGCACTTTGTGTCTATTTTAGGTCCAATATGCTGTTCAACAATTCGCAACTCTTCAATCCTTTTGTCACGCACCTTCTGTTTTAATCTCTCGCCTTTGTTCCAACCACCTGACTATCAAAACCCTGCCTCACCTGTGTTCATCTATCACCCACAAAGTTCTGTCCTGCCCCTCTTCTCCCAGCTTTCTCCCCCCCCCCCCCCTAATCAGTAAGAGGAAGGGTCCCAACCCAAAATGTCACCTATCCATGTTCTCCAGAGATGCTGCCTGACCCACTGAGTTACTCCAGCACTTTGTGTCCTCCTCTGGGGTTTAACATCCTCTGGATCATTTCTATTATCCTCCATGCAGTAAAGTCCTGGCTTCATCCATGTAATTAAGAGTCCAATTGAAAACAAACACCAAGCCCTGGCCAACTGGACCAAAAGGAAAAACAACATGAGCCCATACAAATGTTTGCATAGCTTCTATCAGCTAATATAAGAACAGATTTAACAGCTTGGAACAAGATCAGATGAACAACAGACGAGGAACAGACCTGAACAAGTAGGAGAAACTTCGGAAAGAATTTCCAAAACACCCTTAAGTACATTGGAAAATATAAATATATATATATATATATATATATATATATATATATATATATATATATATATATATATATATATATATAATGAGAATTAAATCAGATTTTTCAGACACGTTCCCACTCATTTAGGTTTTTCACTCAACACAGACTTCTTTTAACTAACTTCAAAAAGTCACAGGAATTATAAAAATATACATTCCGTTAGCAATAATAAAATGAAAGCTAGTAGAAAGGCAAGTTGTTGAAGAAACAGGGCTGACAGAGGAAGATCAAGGCATAAAGAAATCAAAACGTCATTGCAAGTAACACCTACCCTGCAGGAAAGGGAACAAGGCACATCGGACAGCTCTCCAAATCCAGCCCAGCTTCCATCTGCCCGTCAGACCTTCCTTTAGTGATAGCACCTTTGTCACTGTTCGTGATGGTGATACAGGGACTATTTTCAGAGAACGAATGTTCCTGGCATTCTCCAACGCTGATACTAGCATCATCCTCCTCTCCACACAATGTCCCTCCTGTCAGCATTTTGTGCTGTTTTACTTTCTCTTGACTGGGCTTGCTGAGGGGCATTGTCTCAGCCATCAGCTGCTGCAGTTCTTGATCTCTTGTCCTCTGAAGATGTGTGGCTGGACCAAGCAAGGCGTCAGCTGATCGGTGTCCTGTAACATGCCGTGCATCCACTCGGTAAAGGTCTTCCCGTTTCCTCAAGGCATGCTCTACAGGGAACCTCACTGGATCTGCTTCACAGGAATCATTAGATTTAACATTGACCAGGTGGCTCTTTGGCAGCATGTTATCATTTTCCTTTGGATAAATAAGATACTTTGCCGCGTCTGGAGAAGATAAAACATGTTTGTTCTGCATCGTCTCGGACAGAGGACGTCGAGATCCGCCTGCATGGATCTCAGTGGAATCGATCAGTTCTCCCATATTTGCAGTGACGGCCTCATGGCTGTGGAGTGGCTCAGGTCTGCTCTTCCCTTCAAGAGCCACTGAAGGAGGAAATGGTGTCCACATAAAACTCTCACCTCCCACAGAAATGGCTTCAGTGACAACTGGTTCAATGTATTTGGGGATCTGTCAAGGAAGGATGTTAAACACAGTTCAGTTTCTGCAAAATGTAAAAGGTATCAAAGAAAAGGTTAGCATGGGGGAAAATAACAAAGCAAGCCCATATCTATCGGAGATATGCCCATTCCAAATGTAATACTTCACTCTCCTCATTCATGGATAAATAAACTCACAATGAAGTGTCTCTACTAGTTCCCTCTAACGCACATAAAAATCACCCAACTAGGCAAGATTGACGTTATCTATGATGCTTTCCCTATAAGAACAGCCACCTCAAAGATAGTGAGAAGTGGCACTAATTGTGCACATTCTCTCCACTGGCATCTGCACCTTATCAGGAAACAAGATGGAATATGAAGGTGTGTAGGAAAGAACTGCAAATGCTGGTTTAAATTGAACACAAAATGCTGGAGTAACTCAGCAGGACGCACAAAAGGCTAAACTCAGCGGGATGTACAAAATGCTGGAGCAACTCAGCAGGACGTCACCCAGTCCTTCTCTCCAGACATGCTGCCCGTCCCGCTGAGTTACTCCAGCATTTTGTGTCTACCTTGGAATATGAAGGTATTTTGCTTTGCCATTAAACTTCTCTTAAACTTAATAACAGGTTAAGGGGAAATAAGTACATTTTCTAATTATTAGAAACTTACACTGATCCCCAAATGTATTCAACAATTCATATTAGTTTCACAGATGTGTGCTAATTTATCAGACAAAATACCCAGAGAAAAGGCCGAAATATTCAGTTTGCATGTATACTAAATTTGATACTAGCTTCCTATAGGTAACCAGAAGCTTAATTAGAATAGCCAAATACTGTGTAAAACACAAAGTGCTGGAGGGCTTCAGTGGAGGGAGCATCTGTGGAAAGAATGGACAGACAATATTCCAGGTCAAGACCTTTCTTCAGACAAATACTGCCGCTTTGAGAGCAAGTCAAGGTCAACCACCTCCTGTCTTCCCAAAAACATTTCCACAGGCCATGAGGCACATTTAGCTGGAAAAGCCAATTGCTTAAATGGCACCACTTTCACCAATTAGTTTATAGCTTAATCCATTGCCAGAGAAACAATAAGCACAAGGCTGGACATTCCCTACAGGGACACTTAGGAAACATACACTCTTCTATTGTAGAGAAGGCCTTTGCTGCGGTCAAGGATGGATTGCTTCCACTCGAGTGTGTAGCATGAAGGTGGCAGAGTCCTAGGAGAGAGCTGCAAACTGTCACAGGTGGGAGGACTGGTACTTGACTGAGGAAGCTTTAAGACTGAGTTGTTGCACAGCGTACGAACAGCAGGATCTGCAGAGAGGACCTCCAATGCTGCCATGTTGCTCCTCTGCGTCATCCTCTAAATCCTTCTGCAGTCTTTCAGGAACTCTGAGTGAATCCCTCAAAGTTGCCAGGTTATGGCCTGTGTAGGAAAGGATGCAAACATAGGGTCCAGCCTTCTTCTGGGAGCTCTACAATGCAGTAGAAACTAGAATCTTACCTCAAGGAGCCATTGGCAGTGCTTAGCAGCACATGTGGATGCTGAGAGGTGCTTGGGAGTTGTGGAAAGAGGAGGCCCACCCCTCTAATATGGTTCTTGAAATATGGATGGAACAGTAAAACTACTCAAAACTAAATGAGCCACACAAGATTCCCAGAAATAGAGCAATGACCATAAGAAAATTCTTATTTTGGTCACAAACTAGTTATGCAGATGTTCAGGGAGAGAAAGTCATCAATATCTCGGTACACATAGGAGCCCAAGTCTCCCTTGTGCAATCTAATGCTCCCTGAACTTACCAATCCTCAAAAGCCCATAAGCGCTGTTTATCTCTGAAGAATGATGAAATGAAGATCCTTTTCTGTAATGGGGAACTATCTCTGGCCTCTGTAGTACAATGGTGAGCTGTATACAGGTAAATAGGCCAAAGGCAAGTCACCACCACTTGAAATAGAACATAGAACAGTACTGCACTGGAACAGGCCCTCCGGCCCACAATGTCGCCGGCAAACATGATGCCACAACTGCATATAAGGCCATAATCCATATCCCTCCATTCCTTGAATGTGCATATCCAAAAGTCTCTTAAATGTCACTATCATATCTGCCTCCACCATCACCTCCAGTAGAGTGTCCCAGGCACTCATCAACCTTATTGCAAAAAAAATTGCCCCACCCCTCTCACCTTAAAGCTACACCCTCTTCTATTTCCTATTTCCATCGTGGGAAAAAGGTTCCAACTGTCTATCCTATCTATTCCTCTCATAATTTTATGTTCTTCTATCAGGTCTCCCTGCAACTTCTGGCGTTCCAGAGAAAACAATCCAAGTCTGCCCAACCTCTCCCTGCAGCTAATACCCCCTAACCTGGTCATTATTCTGATAAACCTCCTCTGCACCCTTTGCAAAGGCTTCACATCCTTCCTGTAATGAAGCGACCAGACCTGCATGTAACACTCGCAATCTGGCCTAAGCAAAATCCTGTGTATCTTGTTAGTAGGCCATAACCTGTTGCGAACAAAGCCATGCTGACTGCTCCCAATTAACCAATTTTCTTCCAAATGAGAGTAAATCCTATCCCAAAGAACCCTCTCCAATTGCTTCCCGACCACTGGCGCGAGGTTCACATGTCTTTAATTCCCAGGATTCTCTCTACTTCCCTTCTTAAAGAAAGGAACAACATGAACTACTTTCAAGTCCTGCGGGATCGGCAGAGATGTGACCTGGTGGAGAAGCACATTTGCACAGCTCCAGATACAATGCTCCTTGGAGCTGGGGAGGTAGGATAATGGTTCACAGTATCATTTTTATTTTGAAGATATGGGTATCACTGGGATTATGTTCCTAGTTGTCCTTGAGGGTAATTGGGAGAGAACCATTGCAGATCTTGAATGTTTAGCAAACAAGGTTTCCAGGTATGATCCCTGCGTCCCCTCCCTAAGGGATCTCTCTCTGCATGTCTCCGATCGAGCATCAAACCCAGCAAAATCACCTTTGCAGGCTGTAATACCTCACAGCTCACCAGAGGCTGCAAAGTCACTTGTGTTACTCTCCTGTGAATGTCTCAACTCCATGCAACACTCTGCACAACTAAATGAAGTGGCCTTAAACAGTGTTGCAGCTATGAAGGATTGCTACGGTTTCCCAAGTGACCCACGATTTTCCTTAATCTGAAAAACATGACGCAATTTCAGCTGGGGATGCTCCAATATAATGCTGCAGGAAGACTGAAATTATTATTCTGTATTGCAAATGCAAAGTATTTGTGTATAGTCTAAAGCCGTGCATATCAGCAGCTTTACTTTTATGTATAACTTACACATACACACACAAAATTCAACCAGAAGCCCACATTAAAACACAAGAAAAGTGGATAAACAGGGTGGACGTGTACGACCCATGATAAGCATCAACAGAGACTGGTTGATGCAAACAGCCTGTGTCTGTCATACTACTTTCTCATACTGCGTGTAAGCCAGCAACAACAGCCAAGTCGTTATTAATGGATGTGCTGGCAAGTAGTCACTGAATCCAGCCCACTAAATTGACTGATTGACAGGCTTCCCTCTCAAATCCACCCAGACCAGCCCAATACCTAAAATAGAAATTCATATATTAATCAATGCACACTTTGAAGGGAAATCGGTTTTGCTTTACTAATTCCTGATTTTAGCAGAGGAGATGAACAAAATGATACTCATTGGGACAGTGGTAAATATTGGTCTTATATTTATCCCCGTCTGGAACACCGCCCAGCAGCAAGCTGGGGTCAGACCGCTGACAGGAAAACAAATTTTGTTGATTTTGTCCAGCAACTCTGTAAATAAACAGTGGTAAAAAAAAATTGCACAAATTAACCTCTCAAGGTTCCAGAAGGAATAAAATATACCGCTTGTCAATGTCTATGTTAAATGATTTCTAATCGTACCATAGAAAATAAAATTAATCCTGATGGCTGAACAAATGTGTTTAGTGAGAAGTGAACTGCATATTTTGAAGGAACTGATCCTCACGCGAGTCACTCCAAACCACTGGATTGATGAGGGGAAAAATCAGCCAGAATTACCAACCTAACCTGCAGGAAAGGTCGGGAAAAATTGGGGATGATTCAGCCAGTGGGGTGGATTTTAATTTATGCATCGTTCCGGATCGGTGCATTGTTAGCAAGAACAGTGTTTATTGCCTATCCCCAATGGTCCTCGAGAAGTGGTGGTGAGTTGTCTTCTTGAACCACTGGTGTTTCCTATAGTGAGGATATTTGCATGGTGGAGTAGGGAAATGAATTTAGACCCAATGCTGATAAAGGTCAAAGTCAGGATGTGTGCAAATTAGAAAATAAGTTACAAGTGGTGATGTTGACTATACTGTGGTCTGTCCTCAAGACATTTTCATTAACTGTCCCTAGTTCTCTAGTCTTCATGTCTTCCCCCTCGGTAAAACCGGTTACCCATGTCCTACAGTCGACACAGAGATGATCGCTTTGGTTTCTTGAGGGGCCCTATTGTCTTTCTAGTTACCCCTTTGCCTTAATATACATAAAATCTTTTAGGATTTTTCATAAGATTATCTGCCAGAGCTATCAGGCCCCCTTTTTGCCTTCCAGGGTTCCTTCTTAAGTATGCTCCTCCCTTCCTGAAACTCCTCCAGGGATACACTTCATCCCAGCTGTCTATACCTGTCCCATGCCTCCTTTTCCCTGACCAGAGCCTCGGTTTCTCTCGTCATCCACTGTTTATGAATTTACTACTTTAATTTATCATTACTTCTCATTATTTATCAATTCTCAGTCTGACTGGCTTTGGATTTGTGTTGTTTGCTGGGGAGTCCTCTCAGTTTCATGGTGCTGCCTGTACGCAGTTTGTACTTTCTCCTCGTAACCATGTAAATTTTCTCCGAGATCTACCGGTTTCCTCCCACACTCCCAATGATGTACAGGTATGTAGGTTAATTAGCTTGGTGTATGTGTAAATTGTCCCTAGTGTATGTAGGATAGCATTAATGTGTGGTGATCGCCCGTCAGTGCGGACTTGATGGGCCAAAGGGCCTGTTTCTGTGTAGTATCTCTAAACTAAACTAAACCAGACCTACTCTTTGTTATTCATTAAATGGCCTCCCACTTGTTGTTCATGACTGGATGTGGTCCGACTGCAGAATCTTGTTGTAATGCATTGGCTCATTAGAAATGAAGATCTTGAAATTAGAGCCTGGCTTTCTTACAAATAAGCCTAAATGGCAATGTCCCCCCTTTTTCCCTTCAGGTCTCTTACTGGGACATGATTCATGGCGAAGTCTTCCAAACCTCACTGAAGTGGCCTCTCTGCATTGAATTCAAGATATGCACATTTCTCAGCAGGGATTACTGAAATGCATTGGAAAAGAAAGAGAACATTTAAACTTGGCAGAAGGTGCTAAGGCCACTAGAATAACAACAACTGGTGTCTTGGCCAACATCAATTGGCTGAGCACAAAGCTGGAAATTCTGCATTGGACATTTGGTCTATGTGGTTCAGAGTTCAAGCCCAGAGTCAGTTTACAGCGTTAGTATCTGTTAACTGGCTGTGCAGCGGAATAACACAGAACATGGACGCATGCGCTCACCATCACCTAAAGTCCCCCAAATGTACACTTTTCCCCATTCAATGCTGAAAGAACAGGAAACAAAAGTTCTGCAAGAAATGCTTTTTATTTTTTTAAATTGCTGCCTTCTCAACTCTGTAATAATTAAAATGTAAATATACACACACAATTATGTGACGAGTTTCAGAAGACCCTGAAAAGGTCAAATATTAACGAAGAAACTGCAGATGCTGGAGAATCAAGTATCAATGAAAAAAGTATCAATGATAAAGGGAACAAGCCATATCAAGTTTTATCATCGATACTTTTTTGCATATCTTTCATTCATTGTTCTTTATCTCTCCACATCACCGTCTATATCTCTCGTTTCCCTGATCCCTGACCAGTCTGAAGAAGGGTCTCGACCCGAAACGTCGCCTATCTCCTTCGCTCCTTAGATGCTGCTGCACCCGCTGAGTTTCTCCAGCTTTTTGTGTAACCCAAGGTCAAATATTAAATTGCCAAACAATCCTTCAACCACATAAATGAGCAATATTGGATACCTGAAGTAAATGTCAAAGATCAGGGACTCAAGAAATTAAGGAGAATGTCCATTCTTCACAGGGAATTAGACCGTACCTTATCGGAGTCCAAGGGCAAGTCCGGCACTGAAATTGTCTTCCAATCTGATACTTTCATGTCTGGAAACACCGATTTCATCAAAAGAGTCCAAATGTGGTCAGTCTCATTCATGTTATTGTCATCGAGCCAAGTGGATACGGTAGCTGGCAGCCTGCAAATACAAAGACTTTGGTGATACTTGTAATTGTCATTTGGCTTAGACACTTGTCTTATTTTAAGATTGCTAAATTTCATCTCCTTTGCAGAACGTGTTATCTTACTCACTGGCTGGCTAGTTCACAGAGCTATAATTCCTCAAGCCCAAGTTGCCGTTATTCACATATGAACTCTTACACAATATCCAACTGCATTGGGCATCACCCAAACTTTTTTTTTTGATTGAAAGATGCAGCACAGAATCAGGCACTTCATCCCATCGAGTCCACGCCGAGCATACCAGGTACAATTTACAGAGGCCAATTAAAACCCACACATCTTCGGGATGTGGGAGGAAACCTGGGGACCTGGGCGATAGCCACACGTTCACAAGGAGAGAGTGAAAACTCAACGCAGACAGCACCCGAGGTCAGGATCAAATCCAGGTCTCTGGCACGATGAGAAAATAGCTCTATCAGCTACGCCACTGTGAGTTGATCCTATTGACCTAACAAAGGTTCCTAGATGGAAGCTGCTGGAACATTAACATTAACTTTTCTGATGTTTCTTCCCATTTTACACGGTTTGTGGCAGTGGCAACCTCAGCCCCTCTTTCCCCCACCCAGATTATTGTGGCCAGAAGCAGTGAAACTCTCTATTACCTCAAACAAGCCTGTCACAGCAAAGTGTCAGCTTAATTTTCAAGTCAATTACACACCCACTCTGGGGTCATGCTGTTCTCGCGCATTTTTAAAAAGCTTTGTAAAAATATCTCAGTACACATGACAATAATAAATCACACTAAACTAAAGGATATTTAATGCACCAACTGCAAAACAAATTCTTGGAGTTGCAGGGATATAAGTCATGTTATTCCTTTCTCTTTGAAAGCATAACCAAGACTAACTGCAATGCCGTAATCTCAGATTTCCTTTCTTTGGAATGACAAATTACAACACACCCCATTTATTCTGGCTGTTAATGAGACTCGGCCATTGCAGGGGAAGACCAGTGCATCGTTTGAGATTTCCCAACAAGAAACAAACTGAGTAGTCATTCAGTCAGTGGATGTACAAAAGTCAGCTGCTGCACTTCAAAGTTTAGTTTAACTCGGTTTCCTTTCCACAGATGCTGCCTAACCTAATCTGTGTTTCCAGCATTTTCTGTTCTTAGTTTCAGATTTCTAGCTTCTGCAGATTAATTTTTTTAAATATACAGTATGACGGAGTATTTGTGCTATATAGCTAGAAGTCGTACTTAATAACCCGCTGAGTTACACCAGCTTTGTGTTCTATCTTACTTAATAATGTTGGTGTCAATATCTAAGCCAAGGCAAAACTTTGCTAAATAGGCGGCCCTTAGAATGGAGAGGAAATTGTCAGCAGTTGATACTGGGTCAGTTGCCATCTTCCAGTGCAAGTCATTTAAAGGCCAGCTGATCAAAGCTCAGGACCAGCATGTTCCAGTAAGGGGGAGGGATATGTATGGCAAGGTAAGGGAACCTTGGACGACCAGAGATTGTAAACTTGGTCAAAAAGAAAAAGAAAGTGTTTATAAGGTTTAAGAAGATATAAAATTATATAAGGAGACGTGCTGGGTAAGTAGTTTTTTTCCCCACACAGAAGGTAGCGGGTGCCTGCAACACAATGCCAGGGATGGTGGTGGAGGCAAATACAATCGTGCTGTTTGAGAGATTTTTATATAGGTAATAAAAAGGAACTGCAGATGCTATCAAAGATAGACACATAGTGCTGGAGTAACTCAGCAGGCAGGCAACATCTCAGGAGAAAATGGATAGGTGACATTTCGGGTTGGGACCCTTCTTCAGATAGGTACATGGATACCCAGAGAATGGAGGGATGTAGATCATGTGCAAGTAGATAAGATTTGTTTATCTTGGCTTCATATTCTGCACAAACATTGTGGGTGTAAGAACCTATTCCTGTACTGTTTTTTTTTAATGTTTCATTGTTAGTAAATTGCAGAGGCCACCAAAAGTAATGTATAGTGGACAGTGAGAAAAGATAATCAAAAATAGAACAGGATCTACATCCAAGGAAATGGCAAACGGAACTTAAATGGAATTTACTGTAACTCTGAGTATGAAGTGTACAGTTTAGTATGTCAAACCAGGACAGTATATGAGATGGTAAATGGTAGAGCTCTGGAGAATGTTGCAGGGAGTACAGGTGCATGGTTGTCCAAAGGGGGTAAATCAGGTGGACATGTCCTTTGGCACACTTGCCTTAATTGGGAAGACTGTCAACTGCAAAGGTTGGAGCAGCATGATGCAACCATACAAGTCATTAATATGATCACACTTGGAGTACTGTGTGCAGTTCTGGTTGCACTGATATAGAACAGTTGTCATTAAGTTGAAAAGGGACCAGAAGACATACACCAGGATGTCACCAGGCCATGTAGGCTTGAGTTATACTGTGATAGGCTGAAACTTTTTTCCTTTGGCACATAGGAGGATGAGAGATGACCTTATTGAAATATACATGTGGAATATAAATAAATGCCTATGATTTTTTACCCCCAGGGCAGAGAATTTAAGGTGAGAGCGGGGAGATTTCAGAGGGATCTCAGGGTCAACTTTTTCCACGGTCTGTATCTGGAATGATATGCCTGGGCAAGCAATTGAAATAGAGTCAATGACTACTTCCAAAAGGCACGTGGACAGAACTATGGATAGGAAGGGTTTAGTGGGCAAAAAAGCTGGGAAATTGGACTCACCCAGAGTGCCAACTTGGTAGCCATGGACAAGGTGGGCCGAAAGGCCTGTATCAGTGCAGTACACCTCTGTGGCTCTATAAACACCCTACTACCCTTCCTCCCCCCTCCCCCCGGGACCGATCCATAGCTGCCCGGACTTTCTCTGCAGTGAGGTTGCTGCTCGGCACCCACCGCTCACTTACAGCTTCCCCTCCGCCCTCGGCTGCTCGCTGCGGCTCTGCCCGGCCTCCTGGCACGGCACGGGCGGCGGCCTGGGGCTCCGCTCCCGCGGCCCGCCGCCAACCCTCCTCCGCTTCAGCTTCAGCCTCCTCTCCTCGGCCATGACCGCTCCTGAGAGACAGCCCGGTGTCCCGCTACAAACGTGGCTTCTTACAGCAGGAAAATTAGTTCACTTCCTAAAGACAAATCCCCGGCCGAGTCCGCCCCCCCTCCTCATCACCCCGCCCTGTCTCCCCTCGCCTCGCCTCCACTCGCCTCGCCCCGCCCCTTCTCCCCTCGCCCCGCCCCTTCTCCCCTCGCCCCGCCCCTTCTCCCCTCGCCCCGCCCCTTCCCTCGCCTCGCCTCCACTCGCCCCGCCCCTTCCCTCGCCTCCCTCGCCCCGCCCCTTCTCCCCTCGCCCCGCCCCTTCTCCCCTCGCCCCGCCCCTTCTCCCCTCGCCCCGCCCCCCCTTCTCCCCTCGCCCCGCCCCTTCTCCCCTCGCCCCGCCCCTTCTCCCCTCGCCCCGCCCCTTCTCCCCTCGCCCCGCCCCTTCTCCCCTCGCCCCGCCCCTTCCCTCGCCTCCACTCGCCCCGCCCCTTCTCCCCTCGCCCCGCCCCTTCTCCCCTCGCCCCGCCCCGCCCCTTCTCCCCTCGCGCGCCTGTCTCCCCTCGCCCCGCCCCTTCTCCCCTTGCCCCGCCCCTTCTCCCCTTGCCCCACCCCTTCTCCCCTCGCCCCGCCCCTTCTCCCCTCGCCCCGCCCCTTCTCCCTCGCCCCACCCCTTCTTCCCTCGCCTCGCCCTTTCTCCCTCGCCCCGCCCCCTCGCCCTGCCCCGCCCCGTCCCCGTCACCCCCTCGCCCCCCCCTTCTCCCCTCGCCCCGCCCCTTTGCCCCGCCCCCGTCTCCCCTCTCCCCATGTCCCCTCTCCCCACAACCTGCTCCCTCTCCCCATGCCTACATGCCCCCTCTCCCCACGCCTCCGTGCTCTCACTCCCCACGCCTTCATGCCCCCTCTCCCCACACTGCCATGCCCCTCTCCTCACACCTTCATGCCCCTCTCCCCTTCTCCCCATGCCCCTCTCCCCACACTTCCATGTTCTCACTCCCCATGCCTTCATACCCTTTCCCCCCATGTCCCGCCCTCTCTCTCCACAGCCCGCTCCCTCCCCAGGTCATCATTGAATAAGATATGAAAAATGCAGAACAAAATACAAACTGCTGGAGATATTCTGCAGCTCAAGCAGCATCTGAGGGGGGAAGGAATTATCACGTTTCAGATCGAGACCCTGCATCAGGACTGATGTAGATCATTAACCTGAAACATCGATAATTCCCCTCCCCAACCACTAATATTATCTGACCTGCTGAGCTCCTCCAGTATTTTTTTTTGCTCCAGTCTCCAGCATCTTCATTCTCTTTCATCTCCATGAAAAATGCCAACTGCAGTATATGTAAATATTCCTGAGGACTGCTCATCCCAAAGCACCCCAGCCCAACAACAAGTTCATGTGTCCCAGAAGCGTAGGAAGGAAAAATAGAAAAGATTCAAAGCCCACAAAGCTTCACAAAAACTCTATGAACTTTCACAATTCTATAAAATAGCACATGAATCGAGTCGCACTAATTGAGTCAATACATAAAGCACTGCATTGCAATGGTCAGATACAAGGTTTGCCAGTTATTGGTATATAAGCAGGGTTCTATGATATTTCACATCATCCTCACTATTTATGTCTGACTTTTTCATTAATATGAACAGTTTTATTTCTTAGAACTGGATCAAAGTCTTCAGGTAAACTCATAATATTGTTCCACAGATGCCAATCACCTTGAGTACTGTGAATACCATAATAGTAAAAAGAAAACATTTAGCCTTACGGATCAAAACTCTAACATTTTGCAGAGTATGAAATCAATACGGGAACAAGTGGATTGAAAGATGAGTCAAAGTATGCCAAACTATGGGAGTGAACCAATTAAACAATGATGAACAGAAATTCAATCACTCTTTTCTCATCCCAACATGAATGTGCATTGATCTTTCAGAGATTAAATGCAAAATTGAGTCTTTTCAGATTGTTTCATTTCATTCCAGAAATTGGGCTTGCCACTTCAAGCATAAGTCACTCTTGCAACTCAGTGCAAGTTCCTCTCTAACCCTGCACTGCAATATCCACCTCCACTTTCCTCTTGCACCAATCTCCATCAAGCCACTGAGGTGGTTTCTTGCCATAATGAACTGTTCAAGTCTCTGTAGTGAAGATATTCCATCACTGTTATTAAATGGGGATTTGTGCCCAATGAAGATGAAGAAGCAGTGATATACCTCCAAGTGAGGAGGGCGTGTGACTTGGAAAGGAGATACTTTTGGTGGTGTCCCCTGGCAATGGGTAGAGTTCTTGAATTTGACATGATGCACACAGCGTTTATGGTACAATGGTAGGAGAGGAATTGATTGCTTAGGTGTGTGGATGAGGCCCCTACCTTTTTATGAGAAGCAGCGAACAGAATTGAACATTTTGCAATTAAACAATGAGCATTTGCACTTCTGACCAAATATATATATGGAAACCTAGTTCTGAAGCTGATGAGGATGGATGGGCCTAGGATACGGCACTCAGGAGTTCATAGAGTGATATCTTGTATCTGAGATGATTGACTTCTAACAACCACAAGCATCTGATTTGTGCAGTGTATGACCCCTACTATTGGAGTGTTTTCCTCAGGATACTCATTGACCAACTTTACGAGGGCTCATTGACCCTTATCACAATAACTGTGAAGACGACACTCAGTCAAAAGCTGCATTGATGAATCACCGATGATGAGGTAGTGGACCTAAATGCAAAAATGGTTCATGACATTGTTTATCTCAGCTTATCTCAGCGCCCATCACCTATTTGACAGGGTACATTGTGTTCAAAACCATGCACAGCAAGATAGAGAAGATCACAGGTAGGATTCTCAAGGATGTTCACTGAGCGTTTTACCTTCTCATTTTTCTCACAGTTAAGCAAAAGAATGTGAACAGATCTTGCATTTCTTCGGACCTCTCATGGCCTCAGATTTATTGGCTACTGTAAATTTTCTGAGGGTCAGTGGGTGGCAGAAGAACCGGGAACACTTGGTGGACATGAGAGTGAGAATGGATTGCAGAAAATGAGTGGGAGATTGGGATGGACTCATTGGCCCGCTCTCTCTGCCTAAAATGTCATCTCAAGTGTGTTACAGAGATGCCAACCCTAAATTTAGTTCACAGTAACATTTAACCCATTTGTCCGTAACAAATGGGGTTAAATGCATTTCTCTCCGTAACACTCACCTGGGGTTGTTGCCGGCGGCTATGCGCCTGCGCACTGGTGCAGATCAGCGGGCTGCCGGCGGGCGGGTGCGGCACATGCGCACTTGGCATGGTTGCCGGCGGGTCTGCGCCTGCGCACTGGGTGGGGGTGGGGGGGAGGCCCGGTGATGGGGCTGCCGCGAGCGGCCGGCTGGCGGCAAGAAAGTGCCGCTGATCGCGCGGGCCGGCGCCGCCCGGGCTCTGGGCCGGGCGTGGCGTGGCTCGAAATCGCGCCAGGCCCGGCAACCCTCCCCCACTGCGCACGCGCGGCCACTGAGGCCCGGCAACCCTCCCCCACTGCGCACGCGCGGCCACTGAGGCCCGGCAACCCTCCCCCACTGCGCACGCGCGGTCACTAGGGCCCGGCAAAATGCCGCTGATCGCGCGGGCTGGCAAACCGGGGACACATGGCGCCGGCGTTCTCACGGGAGGAACACCGGCGCGGCGGTGTTCCGTAACAGCATGTTTGGCTGCCGGAACACCGTAAAAAAAGTTATTTCGCCGGGACAAAATACGGCGAATCCGGGACACTTGGCATCTCAAGTGTGTTACAGCCTACGAGCTAGTTTTGAAGTGCAGTCATTTTTGCAATATAGGTGAAAATCAGAGAATAGATTTGGCCGGCCTGCCTGCATCAAGGTTATCCTCAGGCTATAGTTCTGTAGCCATTTCAGATTGGCATTAGTCACACCTTGGTATATAGTGGTTAAAATACAAGTTATTATTAGATCTGGTGTTACATGTGGCCCAAGCCCATATCATCACTGATCCTATCCCCCCCATTATCAACCTCATTCCCAACCACTCAGCCCTTTCCCATAATTCCCATCACCCAACTCATCTCCTATCCATTGAGTGTGTAGGAAGAACTGCAGATGCTGGTTTAAACTGAAACAAGACACAGAAAGCTGGTGTATCTCAGCGGGTCAGGCAGAATCTCTGGATAAACGGAATAGATGACGTTTTGGGTCGAGACCCATCTTCATCTGACCCCTACCCATTGATCCGTCCAATACTCGCACCAACCAGAGCCTATCTGCCTACAATCCCCCGACCTACTTTCACATGAAGAAGGGTCTCAACCCAAAACAGTGCCCATTCCTTCTCTCCAGAGATGCTGCCTGTTCCGCTGAGTTACTCCAGCATTTTGTGCCTATCTTCAATTTAAACCACCATCTGCAGTTCTTTCCTTCACAAGACTAAAGCTGGTCACAGCACCAACTAAATTTCCTCTGCATGTTCCTTATGACTGAATGTACAAAACGAAGGCTTTCAGTATACAAGGCCAGTTTGGGACGATACAACACCTTGGGCCTCAGGCATCATTGAATTTTCCATGATGGATCTCAGCAAGCCTTCTGGTTCTCAGAGGGGTGACAAAATGTTAAGCTAAAAATTATTGTTGATGAATTGGTAAATGTGTCTCCACAATGAGTCACCAAGATTATGAATCAACAACTCTTTCCACGGCATTGTATGGACTGAAGTGGTTACTTTGAACAGGGGAGGGAGAGGAGCAGAATAAAAGGAAATTACAGAAAAACATAATTGAAGTGTTAAAAGTGGAGAATCAGTCTCAAAATGAGTAAGCTTGAGTTGGGTAGAAAAGAAGGGAAATTGGTCACAATTTTCTAAATAACCTTGAACAGGAAAAAACAGCATTGCTAATACTTTTGAAATATTGCCTGTGTAGGTTGATCACAAGGGACAGAATCTGTTTCGCTGGTGCCAGTTGGAAACAGTCCTGATATGTGATTCTGCATTGGGAAAAAAGTAAAGGACAGATCAGGAAGGAAAGGTTATATCATGATGATTTGTGGTTCAATGTTATGATCGGTTGTCATGGTGATAGGAAGGATGAGGGCAGGCAAGAACTGTACAACTAGCCTGGCCCTGTTTCCAAGAGTTCTGCTGAAAAACAGATGTTCAACAGAATTTCTCCTTCTCTTTCAGGGACTGGAGGAATAGTTAATCGATTCCAAAAAAAATGAATTTGTTATGGTTACAGTTTGGGAAATTTTTCCTTGTCTGCAATCAGCATTTTTACATGAGCCACATGTAACACTTCAGATGCACTTATCACTTTGATTTTATTCCAGGTGGAAAACACATACATCAACAATGCTGAGCTCACTGGGCATAACTGGAAAAAAATATATAATGTGCCATATAACTTATGTTTGGCAAGCTGGGCTTAGGGCCATGTACAAAATCAGGGCAGTTCAGCAGGAGCATTACAGTTCAGAAATAGTCAGAAGTCTTTTAACAACCTAAATGTGAACTGTCTTCAGGTTTGAGATGTGATTATTGTGCTTAGAGATTACTAATTGTTGCATGATTTTGCTACATTGCATCGCTCCGTGTGACTTGTATTTTGAAGCTAGCCTTCAAAGGAATAAAGAAGACTAAGGGAATGCATTTCTTCTGAATGGCCTGCATACTTAACTCTTGAATACTCTGAAACCAGAGCTGTTGAATCCCAGATCTGCTGTCAGTCTGACACAGTTGGGCCCCCAGAATGCCAAAAGAAAATGCAACTGAATCCCAATCCCACTAATCACTCATTCCTGTTCCCAGGCAATGACTGAATCTCAGCAGACCTTGGCTGGATTGTTGAACAGAGTACCATGTGGTTTTGTTTTGAAGTGTGTTTCTACAAAATGCCTGGAGTTACTGAGACATCTGCATCTGGCAAATTTATGTTTTCACATCTAATGGCCGGATAACTAAACTGAAAATATTGAAAATATTTTTAAAGCTGATTCTCACTGCTAAGCAACAGTGACTATCCACTTTTGTTTCAGTCCCACTCCAGAGACTTGAATAGACACTAGAGATTAATACCTCTATGCAGTCCGACAGCACGCTGCACTGTCACAACTGCCCCTTTTTGTGAAGCAGCCATGAAGGGCCAGTCCACTCAAGAAAACACAAAAAGATCTCACTGAGGTGCTGAGCGATATTTCTCCCTTTATCATTAAAAATAACAGATTGCCCGGTCATTTATCCCATTACTCATGACCTTGTTGGGTGCAAAATGGTTGTCACTTTGGAAGTATCTAATTGACTGTGAAGCACGTTAGGATGCCTTAAGAACACCAGCAAATGTAAGTTATTTCCTCAAGAAAGCTATGAAGTGGCTCAGCCGTCACTGGACCCTTTCAAATACCTCCATATCCTTCCTGAAATGGGGCAACCAGCCCCGACCTATAAAAGCAAGCATAGAATGTGACTTTTTTACCATTCTAACTAGTTGTGTTGCCAGTTTCAGAGAGTTGCGGACTTGCAACCAAAGGTTCCTCCATACATCAATGGTGTTGAGGATCATGCATTAATTGTATATTTGACTTCCCAAAGGGCAATACCTCACAATACCTTGCTTGGATTAAACTTTGTCTGCAATTTCTCTGCCCATTTCTGTACTTGAGTTATATCCTGCTGTACACTTTAACAACATTACTCACAGTCCACGACCCCAGCAATCTAGGTGTCATCTGCAAACTCGTTAAGCAATCCATTTATGTTTGCGTGCAAGTCATTTATATACATATATCACAAACAGAAGATATCCCAGCACAGATCCCTGAAGAACTCCACTGGTCACAGACCTCCAGCTTGAATATTATCTTTCCATCACAATCATCTGTCTTCTATCAGTAAGCCAGTTCTGAATCCATACCTCCAAGTCACTGTTAATTCCGTGGATCTTAATCTTCTGAGTCAACCTACCAAGGGGGACTTTATCAAATGCCGTACTAAAATCCATATGGACAACATCCACTGCCCTACCTTCATTGGTCACCTTCATCACCTCCTGAAAAAACTCGATCAAGCTAATGCAACATGACCCATCATGTGCAACGATATGCTGACTGTCCCTAATTAACCATTTCTCTTATGAATGGGAGGAAAATATATCCCTAAGAATCCCTATCACTGAGATGAGGCTCATACGCCTATAATTACCCAGATTTTCTCTACTTCCCTTCTTAAATAAAGGAATAACATTAGCTACACTCCGGTCCTCCAGGGCATCTGTAGCTAGAGAAGATGCAAAGATCTTCACCAAAGCTCCTGCAATCTTCTCTCTTGCCTCTCTCAATAACCTGGGATAGTTCCCATTAGGTCTGGGGAATTCATAATAGTGCAGTAAATAGTACAATAAATTAATAACAGTAATACTAGGTAACAATAATAGTACAAAACCAAAGTCCATAGTGCAAACAATGACACCGTTCATTGACGATCATAGTTGCTGAGGTTAGTGTTGTGCAGTATTCAAGGGGTGGAGGGCTGCTGGGAAGCAGCTGTTCTTGAGGTTGGTGGTCACAGTTCTCAGGCTCCCGTACATTCTTCCGAAGGCATGGTTCCAGTTGACCGTGTTCCTTAATTCTGGAATTCCCACATTCCTACCCTTATACTCAATCCCCAACCAATAGTTGAAGAAGGGTCTCAACCCGAAATATCACCCATTCCTTCTCTCCAGATATGCTGCCTGTTCCGCCGAGTTACTCCAACTATTTGTATCTATCCCCAACCAATGAAGGCAATGAAGGCAAGTAGATATGCTTTCTTTATCACGCTATCTACTTGTGTTGTCTCTTTCAAGGAGCTGTGGACTTGGACCTCAATATCCCACTCCACATCAATACTGTTAAAGGTCATGCCATTAACTGTACACTTTCCCCTTACATTCAACCTCTCAATGTGCAACATCTCATAGTTTTCGAATTAAACTCCATCTGCTCTTTCCCTGCCCATTTATGTAGCTGATCTATCTATATCCCACTGTATACTTTGATAGCCTGCTCCATACCAACATTGCTGGACATTGCAACTCCATCTTGGTGTCATCTGCAAACCCATCTACATCTACGTACAAAAAAAAGACACAAAGTGCTGACATAACTCAGCAGGTCAGGCAGCATCTCTGAACATGGAAAAGGGGACCCGACCAAAAAAAAATCATCTATCCCTATTCTCCAGAAAGGCTGCCTGACTGTGAGTTTCTCCAGCACTTTGGTCTTTTTTTGTAAACCAGTATCTGCAGTTCCTTGCGTCTTCATTTAAGTCCAAGTCATTTATATACATCACAAACACAGATGTCCTGGCACAGATCTCTGCAGAACTCCACTAGTCACAGACCTCCAACCTGCCGAGAGCGCTTCTATTACAAGCCTCTGCCTTCCGTCAGTATGCCAGTTCTGAATCCAACCAGCAAGTCACTATAAATCCCGTGTCAACAAGACTCAGTGTATTGCTATCTGAAATGCAAAGATGTCATAATTAATTGTAGTGTCATCTTTGAAGCACAGCCTATGATTAATAAATTAGCACACAAATCAAATATAGGGTATTCTCTGGTATGTGTAGGAAAGAACTTCAGATGCGAGTTTAAACCGAAGATAGACACAAAATGCTAGAGTAACTCAGTGGGACAGGCAGAATTCCTGGAGAGAAGGAATGGGTTCGAGACCTCTCTTCAGACTGGTCGGGGAGTGGGCGGGACAGGTAGAATGTAGTCGGAGACAGTAAGACTGGTGTGAGAACTGAGAAGGGGGAAGGGGATGGAGGGAGAGGGAAAGCAAGGGCTATTTGAAGTTAGAGAAATCAATGTTCATACCGCTGGGGTGTAAGCTACCCAAGCTAAATATGAGGTACCGTCCCTCCAATTTGCGCAGGGCCTCACTCTGACAATGGAGGAAGCCCAGGACAAAAAGGTCAAATTGGGAATAAGAATGGGAGTTAAAGTGCTGAGCAACAGGGAGATCAGGTAGGTTAAGGTGGACTAAGCGGAGGTGTTCAGCTAAACGATTGTCGAGCCTGTGCTTGGTCTCGCCAATGTACAGGAGTTAACACCTCAAATAGCGGATACAATAGATGAGGTTGGAGGAGGTGCAAGTGAACCTCTGCCTCACCTGGAAAGACTGTTGGGGTCCTTGGATGTAGTTGAGGGGTTAGGTAAACTGTTGCATCTCCTGCGGTTGCAGGGGAAAGTACCTAGGGAGGGGGTGGTTTGGGTGGGAAGGGACGAGTTGACCAGAGAGTTATGGAGGGAACAGTCTCTGCGGAAAGCAGAAAGGGGTGGAGATGGGAAGATGTGGCCAGTAATGGGATCCCGTTGGAGGTGGCAAAAATGTTGGAGGATTATATGCTGTATGCGACAGCTGATGGGATGGAATGTAACGACAAGGAGGACTCTGTCCTTGTTATGAATGGGGGAGGGGGAGTCAGAGCAGAGCTGCGGATATCGAGGAGACCCTAGTGAGAGCCTCATCTATAATGGAAGAGGGGAACCCCTGTTTCCTAAAGAATGAGGACATCGCCGATGACCTCGTATGGAAAACCTCATGCAGGGCGCAGATTCGCGTAGATGGAAGAATTGGGAGTAGGGGATAGAGTCTTTACAGGAAGCAGGGTGGGAAGAAGTGTAGTCTAGAATAGATAGCTGTGGGAGTTATATGGGAGAGATATTCTCTGGTATGGTAGGCTCAGGTATATAACTGATAAACTTTTACAACATTAACAGATGAATTGAGTTTTCTATAGGCTAAGGAGTGTAGATTATTAAATGTAATTCTTAATCAGGAGACACCTTGAGCACAATCAGAAAATCTATTAAAAAAACGTGCAAATTAAAATGCATGATCTGGGAGTGCTGTCACTTGATGGCTTGGCCACTAGGTGGGGTGTTTCTCCAAACCAAAGGCTGACCACGCTAAGGCCAATTACAAGAACCTCAAATAGTAATCATCGTTTTCATCATGGATTATTAAGAGTTAAAAATTGACAAGAGGGGATTTTGTGCCATTTGTGTGTTGTTTCAAAAATCCCTCCTACCCATATTACTGGTTACAGAGAAAATGAATGTACTCTGCAGGAAAAAAATATGTATATTTGTGGAAACTATGGAGTGAAGGAAATAGGCAACGAAGGGTTTCGACCCAAAACATTGCCTATTTCCTTCGCTCCACAGATGCTGCCTCATCCGCTGAGTTTCTCCAGCATTTTTGTTTACCTTTGATTTTCCAGCATTTGCAGTTCCTTCTTAAATATATTTGTAGAATGCTCAGCAAGGAAAACATTTCAAAACTAAACTAATGACATTTAACAATATGGAAATTGGATTCTGAACAAATAAATGTTTTATCTTCTCTCAAATAAACAGTTGAGATAAGATGATGTAGGTCAAATCATTAGCAGTGAAAATCTTTGCAGAAAACAATAATGTAGATTATAAATAGATTTAAGTGAATGAAACTGGGTTTATATATTTCACAGTAAGTCACATAGATGTTTTTCAGAGCAAAGCTGTGGCAGTCATCAGAAAGAACTAATAATTCTGCAAGTTAGGAGCTAAATCACATCAAAATGTAAGTAAACCGGTATTCACAAGAGGTTTATTTACAATCCATGAGGATGTAATTGGGAGTAGCATTGTTGTGAAATTCAAGATAACGGAGTTCACAATTCTTCCTAAAGGAGTCTGATCACCAAAAAGCAAGGAGTAGGTTGTTACTTTGCGAGAGCTATGCTGACATTACTACCTGTGCACTAATCATGGCAAAGGCATGAGAAACCAACACATGAACGTCGTTCTGCCTGATAGCAGACAATCCAGGAAGAATGCGGAGCTGACGCTGGCTGAAAACTTGTATGAGTCAATTTAAAAGATACAAAAAGTGCCTAAAGACTAATCTTAAAATAACATAGAACATCAACTGAGAGCATAATCTTTGTGACAAGAGATTGTGGCAAACCGTGATTACCAACAGCACAAGAAAGCTTAAAGCAAGTTGTCTCAAGCCTGTCAAGCATAGAGTGCTCAAAGACAACCAAATAATTATCAGTCCCAGGTTAATCTGACATCAAATGCTAAATATGCAGGAAAACATTACTTTTTGCCAGAGACATTATGAATTGGATTACATTGGAGGTGAGTTAACGGCTTCCATGTCTGCTATGAGGTTCAAGAAATCACATTATGTCATTGTGCATAAATGATCTCTGCAAATCACTGGTAACTTGACTGTGAAATAAACTAACTATACATCTGTTCTTGAACTAGCAACTAGCTCCTTTGATCAGGAGTGGCTGAATAAAGATTTCCTTTCTTTCCTCTGACCTTGACAGGGCACATTGCAGAAATGTTAGAACATGGTGCACTTTTAATGAGGCAAATCACTTCCCTCGCCTGTATTCGCCTGTCACTTGCCAGGCTTTGCCCCATCCCACCTCTCTTTTCCAGCTCCCAGCTACTCAGTCTGAAGAAAGGTTCTGACCCAAAATGCCATCTGTCCATTGCCTCCACAGATGCTGGTTGACCAATTGAGTTTCTCCAGCCCTTTGCATTTTGAATACAGAAAGAAATTTAATTTCCTCAAAAGGTCTGCTCACCACTATTTACGCTTTGAGTGGGGATCCCCACAGGAAAAATATATTTCATGTGAGGTGCCATTCTTCAGGAAGTAGTTAATTGGAATGGGGATTCGTTCAACGTTGTATTTATAATCGGTGCAGGTGGATTGCAAAACAGGATCCGAGGGATTTTGTGAATCATCTGGGCCCCCGCCTGATAATTAATGAATTATGTTGGCTGTGATTGGAGTATGGAGAGATTTGCATTAGGGACAATAGATTTCTCAAATCACAGCAGCACGCTTATCTTACAAACAGTTAAAAAAGATTAATGTGTAAATCTAGCTGTAGATATGCACGATAAATACATGCTGTATGTTGATGCTATGAATTTCTAGTCTATGCTAATTAATGCCATTTGCTGGGGAGTATTTCAGAATGTTCATGTAAAACCATAATTACCAGGAGACGTTTTCTTGATTATTTACTTTCCTGGTCAAGTAATAGTTTGTGGGTTATTCTCAGACTAAACACAAACATTTATCTATAATTTCCGGTTTAAAAAAAAAGACCGGTCTGAGTTTCTTTCTTTGCCATTTTTGTGTTGTTAAATCTTATAATCCACATCCCACGTAAGAGAGAAAAGAAAGCAAGAAACTCAGACCCAATTATCCACCAATATCACATTTCCATTTCATTTGCTAGAATATACTTTAGTTATCGGCAAGTTTTTCATTTACAGAGACATCATAGTCAAATGTAACTTTATCCTAATACAATGTTTATAAAAATATATTTCCAACATGAATTACTAACAATAGCAAATGTTTATATAATGAGTTCCATGTAAGCACATATTCCCAAACACCAGTGAATTTTAAAAATGGCAGAAATTGACTCTGAGGCAAAGAAGGAGGAAGTAGAGAGATGACTAAAAGGGACAGGTTTTAAGGAGCATCAGAGTAGGAAGAAAATTGCAGAGTTCAGACTCTAGTAGACTGAAGGCCAATGTCACAAATGTCAGAATAAAGTGAACAATGGACATGTTTAAGTTTATGGTTATTATTTTCACATACCGAGGTGCAGGAAAAGCTTTGTTGTGCTTGTTATCCAAATGCTATACGCATTAGATACGCTATACCTAAATACAATAAAGTCCAACTCAAGTACAATAGATAGAGAAAAAGGGAAGATACATAGTGCAGAATATAGTTCTCAGCATCGTAGTGTAACAGTTCCACAGACAAAGTCCAATGTCCACAGTGGAATAGAGGTGAATCGGACAGTACCCTGGCTTATGGAAGGACCAGTCAGGAGCCTGATAACAGAGGGGAAGAAGTTGTTCTTGAGTCTGGTGGTGCACACTTTCAAGCTTCTGTACCCTCTGCCTGATAGAGGCCAGAACTGAAACAACACAGCATTCCTGGAGCTGGAAACCTGGACAAAAGATGTAGAGTGAAGGATAAGTATGAATTTGAGGAACAGAGTGATCAGAGAGTCTGAGAGGAACATGTTGAGGTGTGGGCATAGGGCTACAAAGGTAAGGAAATATGTTGTCAGAGAGTGGTCATCAATAGGAATTGTGGTTATGTTTCCATTGCATGTCCTGGATGTATTGATACTTACAGTGAAACAGCCATTAGCACACTCTTGCTATGGTCTCCTATCTCTGTTAACTTCACTAGTTTCTATCCTTCAGTTCCATGTGTGGAAGTTGCTGTAGCCGTTACCCATTCCAGGAGCTCAAGGCAAAATGTGCAAGACTTCTGAATTGTATGAGAGATAAAGTGGATTCAAACACTTGATCGAGCATTGTGTATTTCAGTGCCACAAGAATGAAAATGCACTTTGGATGGAGTGAAACATGATAACAAAATGTTCCAGATCATTTCATGTCTCTCTGGCAACTCGACCAGGCGCTGACCGGCATAAGTTGTATTTTCGCTTCTGTTGCAATTTCCATGTCAGGTGGGCATCAAGTGACACAGTTGGCCTACTTCAACAATAAACTTTTCCAGACAAATTAAGCTGCATTGTCCTAGTGATGATCATCATTAGTCACTCTGGGAACAACCTTAATTCATTCTGCAGTGCAGCAATGGGATCTCAAGAAATATCTGTCCCAGATGCAGCACAAGTGCACTGTTGGATCAATACTATTGAAATCAATACTTGTTGGATCAATACTATTGAAATCTACTTGGATCAATACTACTGAAATTTGCCATGGCAGACCCATGACAAAAATACTCACAACTGTGCCACCCAACATCTTAATAGTGTACCTATAACAGCATTCAATAATATATAGGCTGTAAACAATTTAGATCTAAGTTAAATCAGCAGGATGAAAGACCTCCTACGTTACAGAAACTGAAAAATCTTTTATGCAAATATTTAGACAAATTGGCAGCTGCGGTTCAATGATGTAGACTTCAAAACAGATGCAGAAAAAATATTTCCGACAAGAAGTTTGTGAAGTTCATCCATATCATTCAAACTCTAGATTTTCCTCACAATCTATGGCCCTACTCTCCAATGGCTTCTTTGAATATATTGTCTGCTGTTGATAGTTGGTATGACCAGGCTGAGAAGTAACAAGGGCATGGATGTGGGCTTCAACAATAATTTCTGGATACTATTCTGAGACCATATTAAATGCATATAATGTAGGAAAGAGAGAGCTTCTTCGCACCAGTAGTTGTCTGTAAGCAGTTACATTTTATGCCTGCGATACCAAAGACAAGCCATAAGTATTGCAAAATCCATTGCTACGTCAGTCCTTTTATTTTTTTTTAATTCACGCAGCAGCAGAGTTGCTGCCTCACAGCGCCAGAGACCCGGGTTCGATCCAGACTATGGGTGCTGTCTGTACAGAGTTTGTGCATGGGTTTTCTCCAGCTGCTCCAGTTTCCTCCCATACTCCAAAGACATGCAGGTTTGTAAGCCAATTGACTTCTATAAATTGCCCTTAGTGTGTAGGATGCAAAAGTGGAATAACATAGACCAGGTGTATGGGTGATCGTTGCTCAGCGTGGGCCAAAGGACCTGTTTCCATGCTGTATCTCTAAACTCTAGACTCCAAGTATACTCGTTTTTCAAAACAACTTCTGAAGAATATCTGATGAAGTGTCCTGACCCAAAACGTCACCTATTCTTTTTCCCCAGTGATGCTGCCTGACCCTCTTTGAGTTACTCCAGCATTTTGTGTCTATCTTCGGTATAAACCAGCATCTACAGTTCCTACAAATCTTACAATAACAGTTTATGATTACATAACAAAATCAGAAACATTACTGGCTCTGAAATGTTTGTTGATGCCAGTAATTGTACTTACTGGACTGACTGACAAAACTCTAAGACATTGCTTTTGAATATTTTGTGTCTACAGAACAACTTAGTCTTAAGCTAAGATCTTTGGTCTTAAGAAAGTTGTATATGGACATAGAATCTCTGGTATATAACGGTGGTAATGCACAAGGTCAGACAAAGAGTGATCCGAAACTATAACAAAGTAATTGAAACTTGGATGTGCCATGATTTCTATTGACAGAGGAAAATTGTGCTTGAAAGTTTGCTACTGCAGCATACCATTTGGCATGTGTTGGTTGCAGAACAATGTCCTTCGAAGGAAATATCGCCTTCAGTAAAAGAGTAAGAAAACTGATGTTAAAATGAAATAAGTTTTCTTCTTTAAGGCCTGACAAATTTTATCAGTTCTATTTTTTCCTTTGTTGCCAAACTGAAATGCTAATGTTGTCGTCCTGATGGTGGAATGCATTGTGGGGCAGGACAGATTATCCCTCTGGCACTATGGAGAGAGGCATAGCCGAGCTTGAAGGGACTGATAAAAAAAGGATTAAGATTATTGGGGCATGTTTATTTTACCATGGGTTTTAGATGAAGTGTCAGCAAAGAATGTTTCCATTTTTACTTTCCAATGTTTCCTGAGTGTCTCCACAATATGCTCAAACATAGTTATTTACTGACCACCAGTCAGAATTAGTAACAATGAACATACCAATAGAGGAAAACCTGACAATAGGCCAAAAAAGTTAATTCGTATGATACCAATACGATGATATAAATAAATTAATTTAGCAATCATACTTAAGAGATGGCAGAAAGAAGGCTAGAATAAAAACTCAAATTATCCATGATGCTGGAGGGAGTGGTTTTTTTAGATACTATTCGACGACCATATTAAATGCATATAATGTCAGAGGGGGCTTTTTTGCACCAGCAGCTGTCTGTAAGCAGTTAGAATTTATACCTGGGATTCTAAAGAGGAGACATATGTACTGGAAAATCCATTGCAATTCAGTCCGTCTCTTTCAAATAAAAATCCACACGCACAACTAAGTATACTTGATTTCCACAGCTGAAACCTATTGGAAACTGACAAAAAGTTTGAAAAGCCTCTTCAGCAGGGAATAAACAAAAGAAAATGTAAATTAACAGTGTTTACTGTGTTATGAACGTAATGCCTTAAGAATGAGACATTTTCCAGGAAACACAATGGCCCAGTGAAGAAGGACTGACATATGACCGGAAACATTTTGTGAGAAACTGTGAGTTGTGTAAGATGGTCTCTGCTTGAGAAATGCTTATGAAGCAGAATTCCATTCTTGTAATGTAACCCACACTTCCCACTGGAAAGCTCCCCTAAAAAGGCTAAGATAACAGGAAGCCAGGTTTTTTCCACCATGAACAAATTCTTCTGTTCTGTAAAATTGGCCTCTCGGTTACCTTAGGTACTTTACAGTGTCAGTGTGATTTTTAATGTGAATCAAATTATTCACACTGCACATGTAATCTCTTCTTGTAAGCAGTGTGTGTTTATTCTGTGACACAGCAAAATTATTATGTCCTGTTTCCAGGAAAGAACTCAAGCGGGCAATTAGAAGGATCAAAATGGAGCCATGAAATGCCATTGGTGAGTCAGATTTTTACAAAAAATTCCTCGGGTTTTTATACCTACATTAAAAACAAGGGAGTAATCAGAGACAAGGTAGGATCAATCAAGGATAAAGGAGGAACTTTGCTTGGATCTAAGGATGTAGGCGAGGTACCAAATGAGTACTTTACATCTGTATTCATTAAGGAAAAGGACGTGGAGGACAATTAAATCAGTATGAGAAAGACTGATATGCAAGCGCAGTTTTAGATCAAGGAAGCAAGTGGTGTTGGGGTCTGAAGGGATCTATGTCAGGTCATCACAAGGGGCAAAAGAGGAGATGAGGTGGCCTTGATAAAAATCTTCTCTTGCCACAGGTGAGCTCCCAAGACGACTGGAGAATAGTCATGTTGTTCCTTTGTTTCAGACGAAAAGTAGAGAGAATCTAGGGAATCATGACTGGTGAGCCTCAAGTCTAGGAAGCCATTGGAGAGGATTTTTCTGAATGGGATTTACTCATATTTAGAATAGTATGAGCTAATTAAAGACATTCAGAATGGCCTTGTCCATGGGAAGTCATGTCTTATGAACTTGATTGAGTTTATTGAGGGGGTGATGAAGATGATTGATGGGGGTAGAGAAGTGGATATTGCCTACATGGATTTTAGCATGGCATTTGATAAAATCCCTCATGGTAAGTTGGTCCAGTGATTATGATCCATGGGATCCATGGTGACTTGGTCGTTGGATGTGGAACTGGCTTTCTCATAACAGACAGAGGGTTACAATGGAAGGGTATAATTCTGGCTGGAGGTCTGTGACCATTCAATTCTACAGAGATCTCTACTGGGACCTCTGTTATTTGTGATATATATAAATGAACATGGACATACATGGAGATGGGTTCATAAGTTTGCAGAAGACCAAGAATGGTGGAGTCACGGACAATGAGGAGGGTTGTCAAAATATACAATGGGATATAGATTAACACTGAACGGTGCAGAGAAATGACATATGGTGTATGGATATGACACAGATAATGTCGATGCCTGCAACAGGCCTTTTTGGCCAGCTGCAACTGGGACTTTGAAAATGGTGCCAAAACTTGGCGACTCTTGCATATGAACTCAGTGGGTTGTTTCTACTTATTCTTACTTAATTGGGAATTGTTCTTATGTATGGCAATAATCATACTGATCTGTATGCAAAAAATAATTTAATTGTATCTTGGTACACGTGACAATAATGAACCATTGAACCGTATGGAGTTCAATCCAAGCAAGTGTGAGGTGTTGCACTTTGGGTAGATGAATGTAGGAAAATCTACAGTTAATGACAAGACCCATAAATGAATTGTTGTATGAAAGGCACTGGAGGTCCAAGTCCATGGTGGCAACACAAGTAGATAGAGTGGTAAAGAAGGCAAAAGGTATGCTTGCATCAGTAGGGGCAATGGGTATAAGAGTCAGGAAGTCATGTTACCGTTTTATAGGACTTTGGTTAGGCCATATTTGAGGTATAGTGTGCAGTTCTGGTCACCTCATTACATTGGTGAGGGTGCAGAAGAGGTTTACCAGAATGCTGCGTGGATTAATGGATATCAGCTATAAGGAGAGGTTGGACAAACTTGGATAATTTGCTCTGGAAGGTCGGAGGTTGAGTGGAGACCTGATAGAAATTAGGATCGGCTTATATAGGGTGGACAGTCACAATCTTTATCCCAAGGTGGAAATGTAAAGACTAGCTTTTAGGTGAAAGGGACAAAGTTTGAAGGCGATCTGCAGGACAAGTTTCATACACAGAGAGTTGTGGGTTCCTGGAATGCGCTGCCAGGGGTGATGGTGGTGGAGGCAGACATGATAGTGGCAGGAAATGGAGGGAGATGGATTACAGTGGCTTGCAAAAGTTTTCATACCCCTTGAACGTTTCCACATTTTGTCACGTTACAACTACAAACGTAAATATATTTTATTGAGATTTTATGTGATAGACCAACACAAAGTGGCGCATAATTGTGAAGTGGAAGGAAAATGATACATGGTTTTCAATTTTTTTTACAAATAAAAAACTGAAAAGTGTGGCATGCAAAAGTATTCAGCCCCCTTTACTCTGATACCCCTAAATAAAATCCAGTGCAACCAATTGCCTTCAGAAGTCACCTAATTAGTAAATAGAGTCCACTTGTGTGTAATCTAATCTCAGTATAAATACAGTGAAGTAAAGTAAAGTATCCTTTATAGTCATTCAGACCTTTCGGTCTGAACAAAATTTGTGAAGGCCTCAGAGGTTTGTTAGAGAACATTGGTGAACAAACAGTATCATGAAGCCCAAGGAACACACCAGACAGGTCAGGGATAAAGTTGTGTAGAAGTTTAAAGCAGGTTTAGGTTATAAAAAAATATCCCAAGCTTTGAACATCTCATGGAGCACTGTTCAATCCATCATCCGAAAATGGAAAGAGTATGGCACAACTGCAAACCTACCAAGACATGGCCGTCCACCTAAACTGACAGGCCGGGCAAGGAGAACATTGATCAGAGAAGCAGCCAAGAGGCCCATGGTAACTCTGGAGGAGCTGCAGAGATCCACAGCTCAGGTGGGAGAATCTGTCCACAGGACAACTGTTAGTCGTGCACTCCACAAATCGGGCCTTCATGGAAGAGTTGCAAGACGAAAGCCATTGTTGAAACAAAGCCATATGAAGTCTTGTTTGCAGTTTGCCACAAGCCATGTGGGGAACACAGCAAACATGTGGAGGAAAGTGCTCTGGTCTGATGAGACCAAAATTGAAGTTTTTGGCCTAAATGCAAAACGCTATGTCTGGCGGAAAACTAACACTGCACATCACCCTGAACACACCATTCCCACTGTGAAACATGGTGGTGGCAACATCATGCTGTGGGGATGCTTTTCTTCAGCAGGGACAGGAAAGCTGGTCAGAGTTGATGAGAAGATGGATGGAGCCAAATACAGGGCAATCTTGGAAGAAAAACTGTTAGAGTCTGCAAAAGACTTGGGACTAGGGCGGAGGTTCACTTTCCAGCAGGACAACGACCCTAAACATACAGCCAGAGCTACAATGGAATGTTTTAGATCAAAGCATATTCATGTGTTAGAATGGCCCAGTCAAAGTCCAGACCTAAATCCAATTGAGAATCTCTGGCAAGACTTGAAAATTGCTGTTCACAGACGCTCTCCATCCAATCTGACTGAGCTTGAGCTATTTTGCAAAGAAGAATGGGCAAAAATTTCAGTCTCTAGATGTGCAAAGCTGGTAGAGACATACCCCAAAAGACTTGCAGCTGTAATTGCAGCGAAAGGTGGTTCTACAAAGTATTGACTCAGGGGGGCTGAATACTTTTGCACGCCACACTTTTCAGTTTTTTATTTGTAATAAAATTTGGAAACCATGTATCATTTTCCTTCCATTTCACAATTATGCGCCACTTTGTGTTGGTCTATCACATAAAACCCAATAAAATACATTTACGTTTGTGGTTGTAACGTGACAAAATGTGGAAACGTTCAAGGGGTATGAAAACTTTTGCAAGCCACTGTATGTGCAGGAAGAAGAGATTAGTTTAACTTGGCTTCATTGGCGGCATGGACATTGTGGGCTGAAGGGCCTGATCCCGTGCTGTACTGTTCTATGTTCTTGTGGTCATTGGTCATAAATGCTCGGGGGCATAACTAGACTGTGATTAGCTATAATGATTCCTTTTCTGAATGGAACAGTGTCATCTGATTTGTAAGAAACAGTCTTCTCAAACATGGTCACATACTTGTGGTATGGGAAAGCATGACTGTACAGTAGACTAGTTGATCAGATAGACAGTAAAAGTACATGCACAAATTATATCCATATATGCTACATTACTTAGGTTTCTCCTGCGAGCGCTTTAGGTCATGAGAGTCTTTATTGTCAAGATAAATCTTCTGAGAGGAGACATTTGAATAGCTGAAATTATGCAAGATATAAAAAGCACCTCTCTGACCTAGCAAGCTGCACTCACTCTAGCAAACTTCCTGCTTGTTACTGGCTCCCAAATCCCACTTTAAGGACTCAGCGCAGAAACAGGCTTGTAAACCCACCGAGTCCACGCCAACAACCAATCACCCCGTACACCAGCACTATCTTACGCATGAGGGCCAATTTACAATTTGTTTTAACCAAAACTAATTAACCAACACACCTTCAAAATCTGAATGTTTTTGGAGTGTGGGAGGAAGACGAAGAATCTCGAGAAAACCTACGCGGTCATGCGGAGAACATCCAAACTCCGTTCAGACAGCACCCAGAGTCAAGATTGAACCTGGATTATTGGCGCTATGACGCAGCAACTCTACTATGGTGCCACTGTGCTGCCCACATATTTAACATGTCTTTGATGGTGGTATGGATCTTCTTGCTGTCCACACCTGGAGTCATGGGGGAAAGGCAAAGGTGTTTTCAGCTTTGGCTGCATGACTACTTTCTCAGCAGCTACTTCACTGCCACGACAGGCACACTTGTAGCGTAATGCCTGTAGTTAAAATGCTGGCTTGTGGGAAAGTCAGGTCTTCTTGTGCTGACACAAAACTGGCTATTGATAAAGAGTATACATCGTAATTATGAGGGAGTCGCCTGTAGTACTTTGGATCTTAAGGAATTCTGGCATCTAGAAAAAATATAGGTGTTCCATCATGTTAGCACTGGCCCTCTATAAATCGAGGATGAAAGCATTAGGAATGGAGAACAATGATTTGATTGATACCATTGTGTATGACTAGCTGATTCATGTGGACAGATTCCATGGTAGAGACATTTGCTGGAGACGTTAACATTTATTAGAACAAGTAAATATAACAAAATGAGCTTTGGAAAAAGAGTACGAGAGTGAATGAAGAATCCTCTTGAGCAGGTGGCATGACTGACGAAGTAACCTTTCTCTTTTTTTATTGGAATGTCGTGCATTTGCTGAAACCGCTCCTGCTGTGTAGAGCAAAATTCAGCGACAGCTTCCTCAGTAATGCAAAACCTCCCGCAAGACCCAACTCATCAGCACATACAGGCAGGAGGATGGCTACAATGTCTCCATGATAGAGCCTCACCCAGTTTAGTCTAGTTTAGTTTAGTTTAGTTTAGAGATACAACGTGGAAACAGGCCCTTTGGCCCATTGAGTCCGCACCAACCAGCGATCCCCACACATTAACCTATCCTACACACATTAGGGATAATTTACACATACCAAGCCAAATTAACCGACAAACCTGTACATCTTTGGAGTGTGTGAGGAAACTGAAAATCTTGGAGAAAATACACGCAGACGTGGGGATAACGTACAAACTCAGCACCCATAGTCGGGATCGAACCTGACCCTCTGGCGCTGCAAGCAATGTAAGGCAGCAACTCTACGACTACACCACCGTGCCACCCAGTTGCTGCCTGTCTCAATCTAGTGGAGAAGAGCCAAATATATATTTTCTCTCAAGTGAAGCAGGGTGGTAAATAATAGCTTTGCAAGTATGACAGAAACAATTGGAAAAGTAAGTGGCAAAACTAAAAAACATCAACCTGAACATCAGGCAATGGCTTTAATAGTTCCCTTAAATGTAGCCTCACGACAGGTTGTTTCATAAAAATCATGAATAACAGTCTGAAACATGAATCAATACAGATGACTGCAAATTGCTAGAATTGTAAAATGATATATTTCACACATCACACATTTTCTGCTTATAAAGTCATACAGAATGAAAACAGGCCTTTCGCACCAACGCCCATGGTGACCAACTTGCCCCATCTATATTAGTCCCACCTGCCCGTGTTTGGTCCATATCCTTCAAAACTCTACCCTATCCATACGTGTCCAAATGCTTTTTCAACATTGTGATAGTACCTGCCACAACTACCTCCTCTGGCAGCTCATTCCATATACCCACCACCCTTGGTGTCAAAAAGTTGCCCTTAGGTTCCTATTAAATCTCTCCCCTCACCCTAAACCTATGTTGTTTGATCTTGACTCCCCTACCCTGGATAAAAGACTCCATGCAGTTCCTCTATCTATTCCTCTCATGATCTTATACACCTCTCTAAGTTCACCCTTCATCCTCATGCAGTCCAAGAAATAAAGTTTTGGCCTCTCAACCTCTCCCTATAGCTGAGGCCCTCAAGTCCTGGTAACACCCTCGTAAGTCCTCTCTGCACCCTTTCCAACTTGATAACATTTTTCCTATAACAGGGTGACCAAGTCTGAACACAATACTCCAAATGTGACCTCACCACTTCTTAAAGCTTATTAACAAGCACCTCTCCAAAATTAGTCGGGTGGATCTGCCATCTGTGGAAAATTAACCAGGCACAAAAAGACTATGCAATATTAAAAAACAAGCCCAGCAAACCAAGTGCTTGGTAGGAAATCCAAGCCATATGTAAAGAATGTCATTTTAGGCGAGGTCCACTCAGTGGTAAAACAACATTGCAAGAATGAAATAACGTCAGCAGGACCTAAAGCACTTCACAACTAATTTAATAATTTTGGAGAGTACGTGTCAGTCTTGCAATAACGACAAACAACTTGAGGGATTAACAATGTCAGAAAAAGAGAAAAAATATAAGAAAATTGGCAAAGAGTGATCATCAGAAAATTGTTGCACAGTGATTTGCGGGAATCACTGCATCTTGAACTCAGCCTTTCCACTGCAGCTGTTTCAAGAACTTAACCTGCCCAAAACATATTTTAGATTTTTCTGACCTCCACCAGAAAAAAAAAAACCAAGGTGACCAGAGAGGAATTTCCAGTTCAGGAAAAATAAGCAAAATTATGGTGCAAATAATTTTAAAGATGCAATAATCTAAAACACAAGCTTCTCTTTCTCAATTCCATCTTGTTGAAAGACAGTGACTTCATTGGTACCTCATTCAAAAGATGTTTCTTTAACTTTCAACAATTTTCACTGCCAATTTATTTTCCAGGGATTGTGAAGGAGTGAATGGAAAGGTTGAAGGAAATTATTACATAAAAATAAATTGGAAGAACTGGGTGATTCTTGCGCAAAACTGTGTATTGCAATTGATATCGAGACAGTGTCTCACCGTGGCTTGACATAATGCCTGGTGTAATGGACATGTGGATTTCAATTGTGAAGATATGATTGGTGGCTAAAATTTGGATCTCACGATACCAGCGAAGGGAGGAGCAGAATTAATATTTCAGGTCAATGGTCTTAGAGTCATAGAATCACACAGCACAGAAACAGGCCCTTCAGCCCAATTTACACATATCGACCAAGATGCCCAATTCACGCTAGTCCCACCTGCCTGCATTTGCCCATATCCCTCTAAACCTTTCCAATCCATGTACCTGTTCAAATATTTATTAAATGTTGTAATAATAACTGCCTCAACAACCTTCTCTGGCAGCTCATTCCATATACCCACCACCTTATCTGTGAAAGGTTCCTATTAAATCTTTCCCCTCTCACCTTAAACTTATGTCCCCTTGATTCCCCAACCCTGGGTAAAATACTTTGTGCATCCTATCTATTCCCCTCACGATTTTATAAACGTCTATAAGATCACCTCAGCCTCCAGCCTCCAAGACATAAAGTCCCAATCTCTCCCTGGAGCACAGGCTTTCAAGTCCTGGCAACATACAGTACTTCTAAATCTTTTCTGCACTCTTTCCAACTTAATGATATCCTTCCTATAGCAAGGTGGTCAAAACTGAACACAATACTCCAAATGCAGCCTCTCCAAGGTCTTGTGCAACTGCAACATAATATCACGACTTCTATGTGTAGGAAGGAACTGCAGATGCTGGTTTAAACTGAAGATAGACACAAAATTCTGGAGTAACTCAGCAGGCTAGGCAGCATCTCAGGATAGAAGGAATGGGTGACATTTTGTCATAGAAGTTGTCTATCACAACTTCTATACTCAATACCCTGACTGATGAAGGTCAATGTACTGAAAACCTTGACCACCCTATCTACTCTGTGACTCCACTTTGAGGAAACTATATATCTGCACTCCTAAATCCCTCTGCTCTACAACACTCCCCAGGACCCTGCTAATCACTGTGAAGTTCCTACCCTGGTTTGAGTTCCTGAAATATAACACCTCACACTAAACTGTTTTAAAGTCCATGAACCATTCCTCATTTGAAGGCTCTCCGCCAGTATTCTGGAGTTTAGAAGGATGAAGGTGAATCTCATTGAAACGTACTGAATAATGATAGAGTGGGTGTGGAAAGGATGATTCCAGTAATTGGAGAGTCTAGAGGGTGGCACAGCCTCAGAATAAAAGGATGAACCTTCAAAATGGAGGTCAGGAGAAATTTATTTAGCCAGAGGGTGGTGAATCTGTAGAATTCATTGTCACAGATGGCTGTGGAGGCCAAGGCTTTGGGTATTTTTAAGGCAGAGGTTGACATGTTCTTGATTAGTAAGGGTGTCAAAGGCAGGATAATTGGGTTGAAAGTGGAAAATTGATCAGTCATGATTGAATGGCAGAGTAAACGCGATGGGCTGAATGGCCTAATTCTGCTCCTATGTTATGATCTAATATTCTGGAGGGTTGTTATGCATTACAGTTTACAGAAGTAGGGAGAGGTGAGGCCATAGAGAGATTTCAAAATAAGGGAAAACCTTTTAAGGTTAATGCATGGCTTATTGGGGAGCACTCGGAACTTTGACAAAGTGGTGATGGTTGAGCAAGACATGGTGCACGTTAGGGGAAGTTTGAATCACATCCGATTTCCACAGCCAGACGTTTCTTAGAATATTCATGGCTACATGTAACACATGCAAGGGATGAGAATTTCAGAGCAGTTTAAGCAGGTGGGTGGAGTGGGTGGTGGATGAGATAGAGTTGGGATGATGTTAATGAAACCAGGCATGACACTAAGATGGTAATAAAACTAGTTCAGCCACAAACAATTTCCAGAAAGAGGGACTGAGTCCGTGGCTGGGGAAGAACATTTCTAAAAACCTCAGAATATACCTTTAATATGAATATTTAGTTAAGAGCATATTTCCACTCAAAGTTTTACAGGCAAGCTAATCTGACAGTTTGGAAATGTGTGTGTGTATGTGTTTGTGTGTTTGCATGCGTGATGCATCCGTATGTGTGTGTGCATGCAAAGGGTGTGTGTTTGATTGTGTGGATGTTTGTGTGTGTGTGTACATCCATGTGTGTGTGCATCTGTGTGTGCAGATCTGTGTCATTTGTGTGTGTGTGTGTGTGTGTGTGTGTGTGTGTGTGTGTGTGTGTGTGTGTGTGTGTGTGTGTGTGTGTGTGTGTGTGTGTGTGTGTGTGTGTGTGTGTATGTGTGCTGGGGAGGGGGCTAAACATTGGTGACGGTGGCATCAGCCTAAATGTACAAAATGAAGCCATATTTTCATGTGATGTTTCTGAGAGACAGCGTGTAGAAGGTCAAAGATAGATCTCTAGGATGACACCTGAGGTCACAGTGTTGATATGTGAAAAAAAAAGCATTGCAGGTGTTTCATTGGCTGCAAGCTGATAGTTACAAATAACTTTGATGTGTACAGTTCCACCCAATATGATGATGGTATTGGATATCAACCACTCTGATAATTGCAATCACCATGAGAAAGGTGAGGAGGTATAGTTTTCCTTTGTCACATTTCAATAGGATAAACTTTGTGACTTTACCAAGAATTGGGGCAGCATGGTGGTGCAGCTGTAGGGTTGCTGCCTTACAGAGAAAGAGACCCGGGTCCAATCCTGACTACGGGTGGTGTCTGTACGGAATTTGTGTGTGCTCCTTGTGAGGGCGTGGGTTTTCCCCGGATGCTCCGATCTCATCCCACATTCCAGAGACTTACAGGTTTGTAGGTTAATTTGGCTCCAGTAAAAACTGTAAATTGTTTGTAGTGTGTAAGATAGTGCTAGTGTAAAGGGATTACTGGTCGATGCGGACACGGTGGGCCGGTGCCTGTTTCTGCGCTGTATCTCTAAACTAAACTAAATTACTTCAGAACGGTGGTAAAATAGAATCAGGTAGGTCTGAGCATGAAGGTAATTCTACACTAGCACAAAGGCTGGAGGGGTGTGGTGGGCTGGTTGCTGTTGGCAATTTCAAGCTAATAGGTTAATAAATGAGAGGAGCAATTGGTGGCTGGAAGCCAGGGGACGCTTGGATAGCTCATTGCATAAACTTGTCGTTTCCAGGGAGGTTGAGATGTAAACAATATTTGGCATATCTCAAGATCAATTATTGGCAGAGATTAGGATCAGAGTCTTCGTTGAGGAATGTACAATGACTCGGGAAGGAGTTCTGGAATGAAGGAAGGAAGTTGAAAAGTACATTGGAAAATATGATAATTTTTGGTAAAAATCTTTACTAGGCAGGGGTCATGTGAAAGGTTGCTGCTATATCATTGTTCTGTAGGGGGCACCATTCTTTAAAGAATGGGTTTAAAATTTCACTACAGACACTACAAAGAGAAAATCTCCCACTAAACTAAGAATTGTTATACTTTTATTATATGTGATATTCTTTGTAATGAGGGTCAATTTACCCGTATGTAATCTGATTATTTATATAGAGTAATACCAACTAAATGCAATTTTTGACTGTAAATTTACGTTCACTATTTTGTTCTCAAATTTCCCCCATGGCACAGCTAGCTAATATAATACAGTGAAACACGGAACTGCAGATGCTAGTTCATAAAAGAAGACACAAAGTGCTGGAGTAACTCAACGGGCTAGGCTACATCTCTGATCTCCAGAAGGATAGATGAAGTTACGACTGTCATCCTTCTGCAGACTGATTGTTGGGGGGAAAAAAAAAGCTGGAAGCGAGGAGGGGCAGGACCTGCTCGGCAGGTAATAGGTAGATACAGGTGGGGGGGGGGGGGGGTGGGTTGATAGAGATATGGTTCTCAAAGGCTAGAGATTAAAATATATAAGGTGTGAGACAAAAGTATTGAAGAGTTGCAAATTGTGAAGAGAAATGAATGTAAGTGGAAAGGGGTGGGGGGAGGGGAGAAATAGGTGTTGGTCGAGGTGGGGCAGATGGGAGGAGAACAGAACTGTTACATGGGGGAAGAAGGTGGTACGCAGGGTAGATGGTGGTGAATAAAGGGGGTGGTTTTATGGGAAAATTCTTTGGCTCCTCTTTCACCCGGCCCCCTCTCCCCTGTGCTTCACCTGGCTTCACACCAATTTCTCCCCTCCCCCTCCCCTTTTGCCTACATTCCTTCCTCTAGCAATTGTTAATTGCTTCAGAATTCACAGCTTCAATCTTTTTTGTCTCACACCTTCCGTCTTTTCATCACTAGCTTTTGTCCAACTATCTGCCTTTCAAAAAATCCTCCTCAACCTATTACCTGCCAAGCTTTGTCCTGTCCCTCATGTCTTCCAGCTTTCCTTCCTCCACGTAAATCAGTCTAAAGCAAGGTCCTGACCTGAAATGCCACCTATCCATATTCTTCAGAGTGGCTGCCTGACCCACTGAGTTACTCCAGGCTTTGTGTATTCTAATATAGTAAGTGACTTGTTTCAGCTTATGTGCTACATTTTTTTTAAACAAATTTTCAGAATTAAAAAAATATACAAAACAAAAACTGTGCAAACTCTTCAGACATTCTCAGTGTCTATACATTCATTAGTGTCATATTAAGTAATGTTTGCATGTACCTTTAAACAAAACATCCTTGTCTGAAGAAGGGTTTTGGCCTGAAACATTGCCTATTTCCTTCGCTCCATAGATGCCGCCGCACCCGCTGAGTTTCTCCAGCACTTTTGTCTATCCTTATCACATACATGCCTCCCTGGAGTGATATTCCTCCCTTTGTTTGGCGGGCGTTTCCACCGGACTCTGACCATCCTATCAGTGGAAGGACCATTCTACGGTCTGGAATGAGTCAATCAGCAACATTCTCTGATGGACATCTCGCTGTGTTGGGAGGCCAATGAGTTTTGGACAGACCAAATAGCGTCTTTCACCAAGTTGATCATCTTCCAACAGAACTTGATGTCCATCTTCAACTGTGTCCCTGGGAACAGCCTGTAAATCAGAGAGTCCTGTGTTATGGAGATGTTCGGGATGAACTGTGACCAGTGGCCCTTGCATCATTCTCTGGACCCTCTTCGCAAATCCACACTCTGAGAGGTGGGCAACCATCTCCTCTCCATAACAGCTGTACCAGGGACAGTGTGCATCAGTGGTAAGATTCCGACGATGCAGGAAGGATCTGACTGGGAGGGCCCCTCTCACCGCCAGCTCAGCGAGGTCTAAGTGCTTGTTGGTGAGTTCTGGCGATGAGGCATTTCGCCAGACAAACTGGGCAGTATGCTCAGGGAACCATGTCACAGGATCCATTGAGTGCTTGTCCTGCAGTGCCTGCAGGATATTCCAAGCTGACCACTGCCCAGTGGACTTGAGGTGAAAGGTGTTGGTCTGGAAGAACATTTCTTCAAAGAACAAGAAGTGCGGCAATGTCCAACTTACTGGCACATTGCACGGCATTGGTGCTAGCCCCCCCCCCCCCCCCCCTTGGCAACACTAAGAATGGGTAGAATCTCAGCAGGTAATGACACAGTATCCACATGCTTTGTCTCTACGCACAGCCTGATGTAGTCACACACGAAGGTGGCCATCAAAATGAGGGTGACGTTGGGCAAGCTTTAGCCCCTGTAGTCTGCCAATGTGCATCATGACCCATCGGACTAGCTCCATCTTTGATTCCCAGATGAATTGGATGACAGCCTGGATGATCGCCGTGACAGAGGAGCGGGAGATGGGCCACGTGTGCGGCAAGTACATCAGCCCCATGAGCCGATCACAACTGATGACCAAATTTTGCCCGGTTATCAAGAGAGAATACAATTTCCAATGCCCGATTTTTGCTTGCCATTGGCTATGCACTCCAGCCAATTCTTGCTGCATGCCTCAGCCCCTCCGAACCATATCCCCACGATCTTCAGGTAGTTAGACCTGATGGTGAAAGGGATGAAGATTGGTCAGGACAGTTGCCATAGAGCATGGCCTCGCTCTTCGTGCGGTTCACACTGGCTCCCGATGCCAACTCAAACAGGTCACCTGCAACAGATGCTAATCAACCTGTGCACGAATCGTGGATCCTAGCACAAGACAGCGACACTGTGAAGAGAGTTTTGATCTGTGTTGTAACCTTCACGTGGTCCGCCCTGTTTTGACTAGTGCAATCAACGCGATGTGCACAAACAGAAGATCAAATAGAACAAGTTGATCAAATAGAACAACTTTAGGCTGTGCACGCCACACGAAAGAAGAAGAAGTCCCCACTGCGTGGCAATGTCACCCCTCCTTATGCTCTCATCCTTTTTTATGGACACAACACAAGGTTCTATACTTGGTGCCCACATGCACACAAACACAAAAGGGGAGAGTGGGTAATCCTGCCTGACTCCACTCTCTGCCCTAAGCCCATTTTGGAAAGCACGTCCATCATGTATGTGTGCAATATCCTGCCAAAGGCCTTCTCCTGGTCCAAGTTCACCAGGCAGCTACTGTCTATTGTCTATTGGCAAGCATCTACCCCTCTGTCCTGCACGCAGACGTGGTATCCTTGAGCACCACTTAAGAACATTTCTTGGTTCTCACTGATGTCCCAGATGGAAGGTCTCTGTGTGGACAGCTTTGTTCTTGCATGTGATGTCCTCATGATTGGCACCATACGCCCAGGCCTGGAAGATGACCTATTTTGTTAAGTGCCCAGGTGACTGACCATCTGTGGAACCACAACTCAGCAAGAGCTGGCACCTTATGAATTATTTTAATTTTCTGTAACGATTAGAGATTTACTACAAGATACAATCAATGCAATTGAAAATCTACTTAATATTTCACCTATGCAGGCGATGAAAATATTATTTTGTTTTCAGCTGGAAATTAATTTCACTAAAATTTAAATGAAAGCTGATGTAACAACCTCTGTCGTAATGACATTAATGAGTCTTTCTACAGGGTTGGTAAAGTTCAAATACTGGTCATGTTATCTCATCTTGATTTTAATGTTAGTTTTTCTATGAACTCCTCTAACTCTTATCATTAGCTTGACCACATAGCGACTTTTATTTTGCTGATTAGCGCCCCACCAGTGCAGGATCTAAATGTGCTTTTGTTGGATAATAAGGGAATTCTTTCCTATCACATGACATTGCTACTAACAAGCTGCACAACGGCACAAAAATAATGCTAATTATTTCAATAGTAATAATACACATCAATTATTTCCCATAACCATATAATGTTAAACAGTTTATTAAAGTGAATATTATAGCCACAATCATAGATTATTAATATAGTGTGCACGTTAAATTTATACAGTTCTGGGCCCCAGTGTGATTGCATATATTCTGTCAGACTGGAATGGCACACCAAGGCAGCAAGATTTCCGGTATAATTGTGCTGGTAATGAGGGATTTAGTTTAGTTTAGCTTAATTTAGTTTTCAGCCAGATTTCAGCCGTAAGGGTTACCTGGACAAGTTAGGGGTTGTTCTCCTTGGAGAAAATCCTTGGAGATTTGACAGAGGCATGCTTGCACCAGTTGACATACCCTGGCCATGCTCCCATTGGGATATAGGAGCTTGTAAAGTGTAACATCCAGGTTCAGGAGCAGCTTCTTCCCGCTTACAATCAGGTTATTAAGCAGTACAACCTCCAAATGGGCTGCAAATTATGGCTACACTTGGGGGCATTAATTTATTTGTCTGTATAAAAACTTCAGTATATATATATATATATATGTGTGTGTGTGTGTGTGTGTGTGTGTGTGTGTGTGTGTGTCTACTGAACTTTTTTGGTGTTTATTATTGGTTTCACAGAGTACTATGTTCACATATCTGTTGTGCTGCTGCAGGTAAGAATTCTATTGGGGCATATGACAATAAAACACTCTTGACTCTTGAGACAGAATAAATAGAGGAAGGATGTTCCCATTAGCAGATGATTCAAAGGGACAAAGAGGCACACACTGAAAGCAAAGGGCTAAAGACTGGGGAAGTCAAGCAATTGTTTTTTCATAAACGATCGGCATCTGTAATGTAATAAGTCGGTCAGGGGCTTCAATAGAGAATTAGATAATCAGTTATGGGAAAATAAGTTGCAGGACTTTTAGATTATGGATTATGCTGAAACGAAGAATTTCATGGCGATTTCATTGGCGGTACGTATGACAATTAAACACTCTTGACTATCGCAACATTTAAGAAGCAGTTAGATAGGTACATGGATAGGACAGGTTTGGAGGGATATGGACCAAATGTAGGCAGGTAGGACGAGTGTAACTGGAACATGTTGGCTGGTGTGGGCAAGTTGGGCCGAAGGACCTGTTTCCACACTGTATCACTCTATGACTATGACTCTAGACTCTTGTTTCTCCTTTGTACATCAATTACAACTATGGTTTCATTGCAGACAAGATCCTACATTGTAATTGTAATTGTATTGTAATTAATTTATTAGCTAAGTTTGTAAACATACAAGGAATTTGATTTGCCAACAGTCATACAAAAAAGGAACAAGATACATAACCACATAAAAATTAAACATAGACTTAAACAGCCACCACAACGGTGTGTGAGAACCCCCAGGGCACACAGCATAAGCGGACACCCACAGCCATCGGTTCAATGTCCGGGCCACACACAAGCTCCTTTACCATGGGTACACAAAAAGCTGGAGAAACTCAGCGGGTGCAGCAGCATCTAAGGAGCGAAGGAGATAGGCGACGTTTCGGGTCGAGACCCTTCTTCAGCTCCTTTACCACGATGTGACCAGAGTTGTATCGACCACTGTCATTCTCTCTGCAGTCCTTGTCAGCCCGAACAGTCAGAAAGCCGTCACATTCGCACTAGACTCTGGGATATTCTCATGGAGCCATATCCCCGCAAAACACCGAGATCACTGCACTCATGACACTCCCTCCGAGTCCTCACCAGTGCAGGCAGCATGTCCATCTTGTTTTTTCGGTGACCTCACATTCCCCACTGTGATGGAAGGCAAATAACGTATACATTCTTTCCTCCTTTTCTCCTGTGGTGGGGACAATCAAAACTTCCGCGATCAGGGCGGTCGAAGCTCCTGCGGTTGGAGCTCCCAAAGTCGATCCCCAACAAAAGGACTGCCAATCCACGATGTTAAAGCTGCAGTGCAGACGGAGATACGATGAAAAAGTCGCATCTCCATCGAGGAAAGAGAAAAAAAGATTTCCCCAATCCCCACCTCCACATAATACAAAAATTAAAGGTACACTAAAAACATACAAGTAAACACAGACCAAAAACAGCAAAAGAAGACAAAGACGAGACAAGCTGTTGGCACGGCTGCCATGTACGGAGCCACGTTGATGATATATATGATATATTCAATGGAGATCAAGTGCCTGTCAAGTCTGGAGCAAATTCTGTCCTGGGTAAGTCAACCAGGAATCAGACTTTACTGTTTCTATTTTGGGATTCAAGATGAATGGTAAACCTACATTCAGGAATGAAATTAGGAAGCATTTTTGCACAAAATGGCTGATGGAATAAACTTAAAAGACGGTAACTCTTCATTAATTGAACATTTTCAGACCAAGGAGGACAGATTTGGATGAAGTAATGGTAACAATGTATATGATCAGAAAGAGATAACTGAGACTATCTGAAGAATGAAGCAGCTCAAGGAGATGAACAATCTCAATCTGTTCCCAGATTTCAAGCCATGGTTACAAGTCATATTACTCCAGCAGGAACTGACTTGCACACATAAACATCTGGTTTGAGAGCAACCAACTTATAAACTGGAATCACTGGTTTCCCTAGTTCAACTTACTAGCATTTGAGTAAAGTATATACATGCTGTGATTATGTTGCTTTTCAAGATGTCAGAGCTGTGCCAGGGGTATTCACTCGTGCAAAGTGCTGTATAACTCAGTTATACATTCCCACTGCTTTGGAATTGAATATCATTAACCATGTATCACATGGCCTTTTAGTGCAGAACAATTCGAACAAAGGATGATGGAACATTAACCAGCACAGCAGTGAATAAAAATGATGGTTACCTTTTTGAAGTGAAGGCAGACTGAAAGGTAGGTATCAACTCAGATGATTTTTGTATTTGTTAATGAATTACATCTCACCCTTTCCAATTATCTGCATCACTTTTTTATTTCCTCTCCACTTTCTTTTCCCTCAGTTCTTTGAAGGCATTGCTGTGCTGGGATAATATAGACTGTTGGTGTCAGAAAGCGATTAAATCGTGGGGAAATCAGCATCCGCACGTGTACAATTCCATCAGGGATCACTGTATAGTAGGAATATAAACCTAGCTACTCTTTATGGACCCTACATAATGCCTTTGGCCATTTCCCTAGACTGCTTTCATGTGAAATATGAAATATCAAGATGCCATAAAAATCAATGTTTCTTCCTGTGCTCCAAGATGCCGCAATGAACAGCACCCTCTCCCTGGTGTCCTACGTGAAATAATTTAACGATAAGAGCAACGGTTCTGTACTTCCTTTAACCAGAATAGATTAACTATCCCAAAAGGACTCTCAAGGGAATTGAGGATCATTGATAATACAGAATTTCACAGGGTTGGGATGGGGGAATGGAAGGGGATGCTTTAGGGAAATCACCCAATTTCCTTTGAAGCCAGTATTTTGAGATGTTTAAAAGAAAATGTAATCTGAAAAAGGAGACTAGTAATGCTGACCTAAACCCTACAGAGGAGTTTAAAGGAATAGAAGGGAAGCAGAGCAAATCTGGAGAAATCAATTAGTCATGTGGCAAAGTGAGAGTGGAATGTCTCGGAGGGATGCAGAATGTGGGGAGGAGGGCACAGAAGGAATGTATTGAAATAGCAAGATGAAAACCATAGATATTTAAACCTATCGTATTTAACCAATGTAACTCTATAATGAAAATCTTCTTTGTAAAGGTGTGTACAAAAATATATGACAAATCACTCAGCTTCTGCAAAGCGAGATCAATAGTGAAATTTTGATGTGTTATATTTCTGTTATTTTATGTTTTTGCATTATTTTCCATTTCAAGGCAAATTAAGTGAATAATTGCCTTTGCTTCACTTGTAATGTACCATTATAGTGTACTCTCCAATTGTTGGTAATACTCCCATCTTCATCCAACCCTACCCTTCTTCTCCCTCCCCCCCCCCTCATGTCCCACCACCCATAGCCCACCTGAGCTTGCACCTGTTTCTCCTCTCCCATTCCCTTCCATCTATATTCCTTCCTCTAGCTTCACAATTTGTAACTATCCAATCCTTTTATTTCACAGTTCTGTCTTTTCATCTCTGGCCTTTGTCCAACCATCTGCCTATTAACTCCCCTCTCCCCCTCCCACCTGTAGCAGCATATTGCCTGCCAGACCCTGTCCCTATTTGTCCCCACCCCTCTACAATTAGTTTGAAGAAGGATCCCGACCCGAAACGTCACCTATCCATATTCTGCAGAGATGCTGTCTGACCAGCTGAGTTATTCCACCACTTTGTGTATTTTAACTAAGGTACTGCAAAAATGACTGTTCTTCCTTCAATATTACCACAATTTCAAAGAAAATGTATTGTTACCCATTTGTTGGGCTGATCTAAAAAATAGTCTTCATGTAACAAACTAACTTGGGGAAACTGGAAATTGCTCCCTCAAATATGTCTTACTTTAAAAAAAATGCAAACAAAATATCCTGGACAGAATAGTTTAGGGTTGGGTCTCCTGTAATATCTGCTGTAATCGCTGGTAGACATGTTTTGACTAACAGGCTATTTGCTTCACTGACATCATGTAAAACCCATCAGATAAGTCTTCCTCCACCCACGCCAGCTACTTTTGCAGAATAAATAAAAAATAAATTTGTTTCGTTTGTGAAATGAACTTGCACAAGACAGAAAATGCAAATTGGCAAGTTAATGAGTGGGTGGATGTCGCGAAAGTTCAGCCCTGCAAAAGTACAAACGTCTGCTTTTTCATTTAGTTCAACAGTTAAGGGGCGTGTTACTGTTTAAGGGTGGCCTTGAGGCTATGAGAAATATTTAGTTTGTCATCCACGCCGACTCGGCAGCTGGGATGAATGTTTAGTTGTGTAATTTGTCCTCCCGCACCACCCCCATCCCCAGGCAAGGCCTCCCAAAAAAACTTGCCAAAATATATTTTTTGAAACATCAATAAGTTATAAAGGGATATATAAATTATTTAAAATTGATATTTATTTATTCTTTACAGACTATGATTAGGAATCAAGCAATTGGGCAACATTTTCTGAATTTCATCTCTTGCGTCCTATCACATACTTTCAATCGAGGATGCCTCCTTACAAGGGATATTATGTTTTCTGTCACCGCCTACCTGATTTTTATGTAGTCAAATAAAATAGTTGTAGGTAAGTTAAACTAAAATTCAATCACAATGAAGATTTGTACAGAATGCGCCAGTTTGCATTAAGGGATGGCAATAACTATTGATCAGTGGCACTAACGTCAGTGGTAATGAAGTGCTTTGAGAGGTTGATCATGGCACAAATCAACTACTACCTCGACAAAAACATGGACCCACTGCAGTTCGACTACAGCCATAACAGATCAACGGTGGATGTGATCCCACTGGCTCTCCACTCCACTCTGGACCACTTGGACAACAAAAATTCATATGTCAGGCTGTTATTCATTGATTACAGCATTTGTGAAATTTGGGGAAAAGAAATGTATAAACTGTATTGATCAATTTGTACAGCCTCAAAAAATGTCTGATGGATTTTCCGCAAGGTTCATGTATTGTATATATTTATCATTTGAATAAAGTCTATTTTGAAATATTTTAAAAAAGGGTGGAGACACCCCTCAAAATAAGGGAAGGTATCCCACGCCAGTGGGCCACATGAGTGGCACGGGTGGGGGACACATTTGTGAAATTTGGGGAAAAGAAATGTATAAACTCTATTGATCAATTTGTATAGCCTCTGAAAATGTCGGATGGATTTTGCGCAAGGTTCATGTACTGCATATATTTATCATTTGAATAAAGTCTATTTTGAAATTAAAAAAAAAAAAAAAAAAAATGTATTACAGATCGGCATTTAATACAATCATCCCCTCCAAGCTGGTTACCAAACTCACAGAACTGGGTCTCTGCGCATCCCTCTGCAATTGGATCCTCGACTTCCTCATTATCAGACCACAGACTGTTCGTATTGGTGGAAATGTGTCAGCCTGGATAACAATCAGCACGGGAGCACCTCCAAGCTGCGTGCTCAGCCCCCTGCTGTACTCACTCTATACTCATGACTGCGTAGCCGGTCATAGTGCAAACTCCATCATCAAGTTCGCTGACTACACCACTGTTGTGGGACGTATCACTGATGGAGACGAGTCAGCGTATAGTAGAGAGATCGACCGACTGACCAAATGGTGCCAGCACAATAACCTGGCCCACAACACCAGCAAAACCAAGGAACTGATTGTGGACTTTGGAAGGGGTAGGATTGGGCCCCACAGTCCCATTTATATCAACGGGTCGATGGTTGAAAGGGTCAAGAGCTTCAAATTCCTGGGAGTGCATATCTCTGAATATTTCCTGACCCGAGAACACTAATGCAAGTATTTATTTATTTATTTATTATATTTTTTTTATTTTAATTTATTAGAAGCAATTGTACAAGGAGAAAGTAATCGACATAACAATTATACAATTTTCGTACTGCTTTAACATTTTATAAACTAATAACTAAAGGAAAAAGGAAAAAAGGGAAAGAAAGAAGAAAAGAAATAGAAAATAAAGAATTTCAAAAAAGACATGAAAAAGAAAAGAGCAAAATGCCAGAACTAAAGAAGATGTGCAAGAGGCGGAGATATATCCCACTACCCTTCCCTACGCCCGCTCCCCCCGACCCTAGCATCGGTTTTGAGTTTATGTTCAACCATTATGTTGTTGAAGAAATTCAGTAAAACGAGACCATATTTTGGATCTGGTTTGTCAGTCAAAACAAGCCTTATTTTTTCTAGATGTAGTTTCTCGGTCATTTCTGTGATCCACATCTTCACTGTGGGGACCGTTATCTTTTTCCGGAATTTAAGTATGTTTTTTCGCAGTTATTAAACCATAGTCAAGGAAGCGTCTTTGAGATATCGTTAAGTTAGGGCAGCACTCTGACATTCGTAATATTATTAATTTTGAATCTGACTCTAATTGAATTTTAAGTGTTATACAAATGATATTGAATATTCCCGTCCAGAAGTTTTGTATTTTTATACAGGATACAAAATAATGCGTTAGGGTGGCTTCTTGGAAGTGACATTTATCACAGAGAGGAGAGACAGTTTGGAAGATCTTGTTCAATTTGGTCTTTGAGTAGTATAACCTATGCAATACTTTAAATTGTATCAGGCAATGCCTGCCATTTAAAGAACAGTAGTGTATGTATAGTAGGCTTTCCTCCCATATATCTTTTGAAATGGGTAAACCCAGCTCGTCCTCCCATGCTCGTCTATAAATCTCAGAGGGTGGGGTGTCAATATTTAGAAGAGTGTTATAAATGCAAGATATCAACTTACTTGTATCGGCATGTCTATTCAAACAATCGTCTAATATATCTGGACCCATAAGAGGACAGTCTTGTGTATATGTTTTCACGTAATCTCAGATTTGAAGGTATCTAAAAAAGGTATTGTCATTCAAATGATATTTCTCCTGTAGTTCTTGAAAAGAAATTATAAACAAAGCACATTGGCGCCTCTAATTCCTGAGAAGATTACGGAGAGTCGGTATGTCAAGGAGGACTCTCTCTAACTTCTACAGCTGCACATTAGAGAACATGCTGACCGGTTGCATCGTGGTTTGGTTTGGCAACTTGAGTGCCCAGGAGCAGAAAAGACTACAAAAAGTAGTAAACACTGCCCAGTCCATCATTGGCTCTGACCTCCCTTCCATCGAGGGGATTTATCGCAGTTGCTGCCTCAAAAAGGATGGCTCAAAAAGGTGACCATCCTGGCCACACACTCATCTCCCCGCTACCTTCAGGTAGAAGGTACAGGAGCCTGAAGACTGCAATGACCACGTTCAGGAACTTCCCCACAGCCATCAGGCTATTAAACTTGGCTCAGAAAAAACTGAACATTAATAACCCGTTATCTGTTTATTTGCACTTTAAAAATATTGTTCTTTAAAAGAAATTTTAACTGGCCTTTTCAAGATTTGGGGTGATTAGGGGAAATGCCTAACAGGTAAATCTAATTAAGTTTTTACAAGGCTTCTGAAAACTGAGTATGACCTAGCATGGGTTAACAGATTAATTGGCTGTTGTAAATTGCCTCTGGTGTGTAGGTGAGTGGTAGAATGTGGGCCAACGAGAATGTGGGAAGAATAAATATGATTCATGGATACAGACTGAAGGGTCTGTTTCTGTGGCAGAATGATTTTATTAGGGAGCTGCAAGAAGAGGATTCCATACAGTAACTGGGATAAATCTGCCATGGGGGAGAGAAAATATGCACGGTTACAAGATTAGGATATGAATTGGAACATATAGTTCAAAAAGATTGCAGGGATAGGAGATGTCAAAGGCCAATTTAAGAGTCATTTTGAATTTGGTGTGAAGAGCCAATGGAGCCAGCTATCTGCAGAGCCAAAAGAGATGGGGGAGATATTGAACAATTTATTTTCTTCGGTATTCACCAAGGAGAAGGATATTGAACTCGGTGAGTTAAGGGGAAAGAGTAGAGTAGCTATGGAAACTATGAGATTCAAAGAGGAGGAAGTACTGACACTTTTGAAAAATATAAAGTGGATAAGTCTCCAGGTCCTGACAGGATATTCCCTAGGACATTGAGGGAAGTTAGTGTAGAAATAGCAGGAGCTATGACAGAAATATTTCAAATGTCATTAGAAACGGGAATAGTGCCGGAGGATTGGCGTACTGCGCATGTTGTTCCATTGTTTAAAAAGGGTTCAAAGAATAAACCTAGCAATTATAGACCTATTAGTTTGACGTCAGTGGTGGGCAAATTAATGGAAAGGATACTTAGAGATAATATATATAAGCATCTGGATAAACAGGGTCTGATCAGGAACAGTCAACATGGATTTGTGCCGGGAAGGTCATGTTTGACAAACCTTCTTGAATTTTTTGAAGCGGTAACTAGGGAAATTGATGAGGGTAAAGCAGTGGATGTTGTCTATATGGATTTCAGTAAGGCCTTTGACAAGGTTCCCCATGGAAGGTTGGTTAAGAAGGTTCAATCTTTGGGTGTTAATGGCGGAGTAGCAAGATGGATTCAACAGTGGCTGAATGGGAGATGTCAGAGAGTAATGGTGGATGGCTGTTTGTCAGGTTGGAAGCCGGTGACCAGTGGGGTGCCTCAGGGATCTGTGTTGGGTCCACTGTTGTTTGTCATGTACATCAATGATCTGGATGATGGGGTGGAAAATTGGATAAGTAAGTATGCAGATGATACTAAGATAGGTGGTGTTGTGGATAATGAAGTAGATTTTCAAAGTCTACAGAGAGATTTGGGCCATTTGGAAAAGTGGGCTGAAAGATGGCAGATGGAGTTTAATGCTGATAAGTGTGAAGTGCTACATCTTGGCAGGACAAATCAAAATAGGACGTACATGGTAAATGGTAGGGAATTGAGGAATGCTGTGGAACAGAGGGATCTAGGAATAACTGTTCATAGTTCCCTGAAGGTGGAATCGCATGTAGATAGGGTGGTAAAGAAAGCCTTTGGTGTGCTGGCCTTTATAAATCAGAGCATTGAATATAGGAGTAGGGAAGTAATGTTAAAATTGTACAAGGCATTGGTAAGACCAATTCTGGAGTATGGTGTACAATTTTGGTCGCCTAGTTATAGGAAGGATGTCAACAAAATAAAGAGAGTACAGAGGAGATTTACTAGAATGTTGCCAGGGTTCCAGCAACTATGTTACAGAGAAAGGTTGAACAAGTTAGGTCTTTATTCTTTGGAGCGCAGAAGGTTAAGGGGGGACTTGATTGAGGTCTTTAAAATGATGAAAGTGATAGACAGAGTTGACGTGGATACGTTTTTCCCATTGAGGGTAGGGAAGATTCAAACAAGAGGGCATGACATGAGAATTAAGGGACAGAGGTTTCGGGGTAACGTGAGGGGGAACTTCTTTACTCAGAGGGTGGTGGCTGTGTGGAATCAGCTTCCAGCAGAAGTGGTGGAGGCAGGATCGATTTTAACATTTAAGAGTAAAGTGGATAGGTATATGGACGTGAAGGGAATGGAGGGGTATGGTCTGAGTGCGGGTAGATGGGACTAGGGGAAAACAAATGGTCGGCATGGACTGGAAGGGCCGAGAGGGCCTGTTTCCGTGCTGTAATTGTTATATGGTTATATGGTTATATGGATAGATAAACTGCACTGAAGCAGATTTCTGTATCAGCGTTGAATTAACTCAACTTTGTGTAGTTCTGAGAGACCAACCACTTGTGTGCAAAGAATGTCAGATCTCAAGGGTACAAATGCATTTACCTTCAGCAACTGCAGATGTACAAGAGGATAAATATAACCTTCAGAATTTCCCCAACTTATCGCTATTCACTGACCTTGTGTAAGCATATTTACATGCATGCTGGGATTACTCCACAGCTTAGTAGCTGGTGACATTTATTGTTCAGAGTCTTATGCAAAGAGGTGTTGTAATTGTAGCACTATCTATTCACTCCTTTTGAACTAGAACCAAGCATGAATTATTGCCTTCAAGAGTATGCCAATTGAACAGAGAATGTCACATGCCTGATTACCGTATGCAAATATTGTAATGAGTTTGCAATTATGTTCCAGGTACACGTAGAATCATTAGATTTATGTTTACAGTATGAACTGTTTTCTTATTAACAGAGCTGAGAATCTGAATCATAGAAATGTAGAGTTCAGGAAGCAGCAATCATACTAGGTCTCCCACAGCCACTTCTATTCTACATCTTTGGGTATCTGTTTTAAATTATTTATGGGCTCAATTTCGCCCTGTTTTTATAGAACCTTCCAGATCCCAAAAAGTATAAAGATGAAAACATTTCTCCTTAAGCTTTTAAATCTGTGGGCTCAGTTATCAGCAAGGAGAATAATATTTCTCTATTTATTCTGTGAAAACCTTTGATAATTTTAGAAACCTGTTTTAAGATGTCTTAACTTATCCTACTGAAGTTCCCTGACCTTGGTAGTATCCCTGTAAATCTCCACAAAAAACTTTGCGTCTTTGCTTTAGTTTGGTGCCAACATCTCTGCTGAAACATGGTATTGAGAATGGTCCCCACGAGTGATTTATAAACTAAATACAGTGTTGAAGTAACTCAACAGGTCAGGTAGCATTTGTGGAAGGAATGTATGGGCGTTTTGAATTGGGACTCTGGAGGTGATTGGAACCTTAGATATGGATGGGGAAGTAATGGCAGCTGACTGAGATGGATCTCAATTTGTGGAGGGAGCATGATGGAAAAGAGGTAAGTAACTGGATATCTGGAAGGAGTACCAGCCTGGAGTACCATTATTAAAATATAATTGTTCCAAGAAAGTCCAACAAAAATTATAAACAGACACCCTTTGGAATGAAGATAGACACTAAAAGCTGGAGTAACAGCAAGTCAGGCAGCATCTCTGGAGAGAAGGAATAGGTGACATTTTGGATCAAGACCCATCTTCAGAGGGTCTCTTCAAACCCTTCTTGAGTGTGAAGACGGGTCTCGACCCAAAACGTCTCTCCAGAGATGTTACCTGTCCCGCTGAATTACTCCAGCTTTTTGTGTCTATCTTTGGTTTAAACCAGCATCTGCAGTTCCTTCCTACACCCTTTGGAATTACCTGTACTAATTTCTCAATGAATTCTCTGACTTATGTGGCTGTATCATAACTTTTAAGTGTCATAAATGTTTCTGAGGGCATCAGGTCAGCTTGGAAATTGAAGTATTTTCATTACAGTTCAGAAAAAAAACATTATTCTTAGACATTAGGAGCTGAAGAAAACCCTAACATTATGTGTTTTAATTACAGGATGTCAAAGTATAGATACTCAGCGAGGAATTATCATTGGCAGGGCACTATTCTTTGTCAAAACAATGCCTTCTACATGATAAAGCACATGAGGCATTGGTTTAGCATCCCTCTCCCTCAGTATTACATTGAAATAGCATTCTAGATTTTGCTGCTCAGTTCTCTGGAACAGAACAGAAAACCATTACTCAGTTGAAATGCTCCTAACTGAAACATGGATGACAATGTTAAATCATAGTCTCCTGAAATTCATCATATAGATCTAAAATTCATCATATATATTTTATTATTGCCTGTGAAGATGAGGATGTACCTCAAAATTATAATTGATTGTAGTTGCATGACAGAAGGACTAGAGCAAGAAATTGGGACATTGAGCCAATTGGCGTCGTAAGCTTTAGTTTGGTTTGAACTCTGCCTGATAAATTGAATCTGAAACTGAACCAAAAACACAAAATGTACACAATAAATACTTTGTGACTTTATCACAGGTAAATGCACTATTGTTCATTATCAAGCAGTATTGGAACGCAGGTTTAGAAGGGTGATTCATCATATGATGTAGTTTCTCCTCCTATAACAACTTGGTTCAACTGATAACCATCAAATCTCTGAGTCAGAAAGGTGTGCATTATGTCCCAACCTTGGTTTTATAATCCAGCGTGATTCTCCCAGTCATTTGTACATTGTCAGAGGTAACTTCCTTTGAATGAGATTAAAAACACCTGTGACATCCCCCCCCCCACCCACCCCAGAGATATTTTATCCATGTTTACAGTCACGCAAGCGTAACTATATTTTAAGAGCCAAGAATTATCCAAATACACCAGCCAGCCTGCCTAAAATAGTAAGATTAAACGAGAACTTACCAAGTTTGAAGGTTGATCTGTATTTTACGAGGAGTCGCGGTGAGGGATTTCGTGAAGACCCCGCCAGCACGCCTGCGCGGCATCCTTCAAAGCAGCGGTGTGGAATCACAGAACCAACCATGACTAAAAATAGTAAGATGAAAACCGTAGAACTACCTGATTGACCTTATGATAGAGGGTGGGAGCGGTGGGCACGAAATCCCTCACCGCGACTCCTCGTAAAATACAGATCAACCTTCAAACTTGGTAAGTTCTCGTTTAATCTTACTATTTTACTTCGGAGTCACGTGAGTGACTTCGTGAAGATTTCAAAGCTCTGTGATTTCACGCCCTGAACAACGTCCATGCTTATCACACTGCCGCCATTCTGATGGAGTAAGACTGTTAATGGAGTTCAGTTGACAGTGGCTGAAAAATCAACACAATTTATTAATCAAATAAACAACAAACCCCTAATTCGGGGACAAATATTTACTGAGCAATTCCCAGGATAGCTTCTGCGAATGTCGCAGGGGCGGCCAGAGGTTTGTTATAGAACTGCTGAAAAGTTTTCTCACTAGCCCAGCCCGCAGTGGCAAGAATGTGGTCCATGGGCACCTCCATGGCTCTCGCTGCTGATGTGGATGCAGCTCTGGTGGAATGAGGCTTAAAAATGTCAGTAGCGACCCCTGCTGCATCCAACACTATCCTGAGCCCCCTGGCGATAGTCTGTGTAGTCACTCGACGGTGCGGAGGTTTATGGCTGATGAAGAGTCCCTGTTCCTTCATCCTGATAGCACCAGTAACTGGGATGTAGCGGTAGAGATGGGTGACTATACAGAGTGTGGCATGCACAGGGTACGCCCGAAATTCCAGCTGCAGCCCATGCGCCCCTGGCCTGTGCTGTTTTAATAATTCTTTAACAAAAAATTTTATTTGACCAGGGGTGGCCACCATACTGTCCAGACGCAGTTTTTGTAACGTCTGGACTCGTTGGGCTGTCGTCAGTGCCATGAGCATCACCACCTTAAGGGTGAGCTGTTTCAATGGTAGCTCATCTATTGGAGCCCAGCTCCTCAGTAGGGTCAGCACGATCCCCACATCCCACGTTACTGTATATCTGGGTCATGGAGGGTTGGTATTGAATACTCCCCTCATTAATTTAGACACCAGGTGGTGGGAGCCGATACCTATATAACCATATAACCATATAACCATATAACCATATAACAATTACAGCACGGAAACAGGCCCTCTCGGCCCTTCCAGTCCATGCCGACCATTTGTTTTCCCCTAGTCCCATCTACCCGCACTCAGACCATACCCCTCCATTCCCTTCACGTCCATATACCTATCCACTTTACTCTTAAATGTTAAAATCGATCCTGCCTCCACCACTTCTGCTGGAAGCTCATTCCACACAGCCACCACCCTCTGAGTAAAGACGTTCCCCCCTCACGTTACCCCGAAACCTCTGTCCCTTAATTTTCATGTCATGCCCTCTTGTTTGAATCTTCCCTACCCTCAATGGGAAAAACGTATCCACGTCAACTCTGTCTATCCCTTTCATCATTTTAGAGACCTCAATCAAGTCCCCCCTTAACCTTCTGCGCTCCAAAGAATAAAGACCTAACTTGTTCAACCTTTCTCTGTAACATAGTTGCTGGAACCCTGGCAACATTCTAGTAAATCTCCTCTGTACTCTCTCTATTTTACTTCGGAGTCACGTGAGTGACTACGTGAAGAACCCGCCCCACGCTGGCAACGGCATTACGTCGACGCTGACGGCAGAAGCAGGAGCTGCAGTAAGGAGCAGCTCCTCGACAGCGGTAGGTTCGGAACCGGCAGGTAAGTGCTGTTGAAAAACTTTTTAGGACTAGAAAACTCCGTGCCTGGTGGAAACCAGGATTTTAAAGGTTTTAAAAACTAACTAAAAGTTTAAATTAAACAGATATACTCTGTTAAAATTACGGAGTTTTTAAAAAAGAACGTCCCAGGGGAATACCCAGCGATCGGGACGAGAGATTAATTACGGGGCCGGTTCCGATACTGGTACCGTTTAAAATACGGTAGAAAGGTTTAAATGCTCCACAATTTTGGCAGGATTTTTTAAAAAGTCAGAAAGACTGTATTTTTAAAAAAGTTAATAAAATTCGCGATATGGAGAAAGTACTCCATAATATAAAAAGAGACTAGGGTCACAGTACCAAACAGTTCCCCAAAAAAGACCCTGAGGGGCTTTGAATGTACTAAAGACCAGGGTCACAGTACCCAAACAGTTCCCCAAAAAAGACCCTGAGGGGCTTGAATATACAAAATATGGCTATGTGCCAAATTGAAAAATAAAAACTCTGACCTGGATAGGGTGGAGGAAGTCTCTTTGGATATAATTCCAAGTGGATCAGGGCTGCAAAAGACAGACCCTGCAAGTGGTGATATGAATTATGAATACACACTACAAATAAAATAAAAATAAAAGTGAGGCCAGGTGTGCCTGAGATAGCAAAAGTTTTGCTATATCTAAAGGAAGTGGTGAGGCTATGGAAAAACCTAGCTACCTACATTATGTATATGGTATCTCACCAACTTCATGATTCTGTGATGATTGAAATATTAAAATTGCACAGCACAGGAAATTGTGCCTCATTGGTAAAGAGCCTACGGTTTATCCGTTAATATGGGCATTCATGACTCCAAATATGAGAGCGTCAAATAGTGAGGTTTAAAAATCCTCACAAATTACTCTGCTGCTATTATGGCTTTTGGGCAGATGAAAGGAAAACATAAAATAAAGACGCTATTGTGCAATTTTTTTCTATGAACTTTTGTATAAAATAAATGGCTATTTGGCCATTTTTCACCCAAGGTTGCATACCTGTGTCGAGCAAGTGGTGTTTAAGCTCTTGGTTATCTGTTTGGAATAATCTGCCTAACTTATTGAAATTGGATGAAAAGCTAAAATATTTTTAGCTGCATGAAACCTTCGTCTTTGGACGAAAAGGTATTTTCGCCCAGAAGGGGATTTGATATTGGAAATAGAGGCAGAAATATGTCAAGGAAGTTTATTGTATTGCACAACCAAATACTTACCCGAATTCAGGGGATAAGGAGACCACCACGCTCATATGCAGAGGAATTAAAGACGTGTTCCCTGCTTAAAGAAACTGCGGATTAATCTCCAGTTAGAGGGAGATTACAAAAAGTTTATTAAAACTGGCTTACTATTATTTTTGATCAGTATATTACGAGCAGTTTCATTAACTACTATTACTTTTAAAAACAAGAGGTTAATCCTCCTGTACAGAATAAACCTGCTTATGTTTTCGTGTTTCTGCATTGAAAAAGCAGAGTTTTATGTCCACATTGCCTAATTATCTGGAAAAGGGGTAATGGAAAAGATTTTGAACACGAGCATAAATTTGTCTTTAATGTTAGAAGGCATTACAGATGATGGTTGCAGAAGTATTCTGGACCTTACAGGTCTAAATAAGTTTGTAGAATACAAACATGTTCAAATGGAGTCATGGAATACTGCAAAATATTTAATTCAGCAGGTTGTTATATGGCTAAGATTGATGAAAAGACGCCTATTATTCTGTACCTATGTATCAGGTTTCGGTGATACTTAAATTTTAATTGGTTGTGACAATTATGGCAGTTAAGCTTTGCCAAATGGACTGAGTTCAGCTTTTTACTCTTTACGAAACTGTTGAAACCAGTTTTAGCCCAATTAGAGCACAAAATGCACATCATTATGGCTTATCTCAATGACATTCTGGTCATTAGTGATTATCAGGAGTCAGCTGAGGACTCAGTTTCAGTTACTAAAGCTTTGTGGTAAGCTAAGGTTCTTAATTATCTAATTAAGCCCCAGCTGCAGCCAGCACAAACAATTTACTTTTGGGGTTTTGTAATTAACTCAGTGACTATGTTAATACCTTTACCAACAGTTAAAGTCGATGATATTTTGGTAACTTGTCATTATCTCATTCAAAACCTTATCCTTCCATCCGAGAAATGGTGACAACCATTGGTGAACTACTAGCAGCAGTTTTCCTGCATTAGAATTTGGTTCATTACCATTTATTGATATCTTCGAAGGTACAAGATACAAGCTCTCAAAGAGAAGGCAGGCCATTTGACAGGCCTATGTAATTAACAAAAGAAGCTGTATTGGAATTTACAATGGTGGGTTTAAAAAAGGAAAATGTCCCACAAGCTGCTAAATAAATATTATGATTAAACAGCCTGAAATGGTTTTACATATAGATGCTAGTGCTCTCGGATGGGGGACCACAGATTTATCCTCCAGTTGTGGAGGTAGATGGAAAACTGAAGAACAAGTGTTTCTCCAAGAGTATGGTATTAACTATTGGGAGTTATTGGGGGCCTTTTATGGGCTTAAAGCATATTGTTGTGCTAAACAAGGTCTGCATGTGTTAATACAATTACACAATAAAACAGCTGTGGTTTACATTAATCACATGGGGAGAGTTGGATCAGTATCATGTGATTGTCTGGTCAATGAGATATGGCAATGGTATATTGGTCGGCAGATATGGATTGCAGTAAGCTATACTCCAGGTAAAGACAATGTGGTAGCAGATGAAAGGTCCAGGATTTTTAAAGATAATACGAAATGGTTGTTTAAGCCACCAATATTTAAGAATATTGTTCGACGATTTGGGTTGCCAGAAATTGATTTGTTTGCATCCAGGCTTAATCATCACTTGCCTCATTATGTGTCTTGGGAACACGATCCGGACGCAGTTGCAGTAGATGCATTTTTATTACACTGGGGAAAAATGTTCTTTTATGCTTTCCACCATTTGCTCTGATCCAGAGATGCTTGAAGAAAATAGAGCAAGATTCAGCTTCCGGATGGTTGGTAGGGCCAAATTGGCCAACTCAACCTTGGTTCCCAGTTATGCTGAATATGATTAAAGAACCGTATATGCAGATTCTTAACTGTAGTGATATCTTGACTAATCCAGTAACAAATGAAGATTATCCATTATATGCATATATGAATTTGTTAATCTGCAGGTTTTGACCAGACCACTACAGGAACTGGGATTGTTGGACCAAACTTGAACAGTTATTGGCACATCATGACGAGATAGCACACAGAAACAATATATGACACATATTAAGAAATAGGAAGAATTTGCACACAGTCAAAATATTTCTGAGGATTATGTGAATGTTACTCATGTTTTGGAATTCCTTGCCAATTTGCGCTTTGGCCAACATTTAAGTTACAGTGCCATTAACACTGCACGCAGTGCCTTGTCGTCCTATTTAGGACTTATGACTGGTGAAAAATCAATTGGGTCGCATCCATTAATATCACGATTCATGAAAGGAATTTTCACATGAATCCGCCAAAACCTAGATATACAGAGATTTGGGATGTGAGCATAGTACTTGCTCTACTTAGAGAATGGACGCCAATTGAAGGGTTGTCATTGGATAGGTTAACATTGAAATTGGTCATGTTAATGTCACTGGTCTCAGCCCAAAGAGTGCAAACTTTACAAATGTTGCGTTTAGACTGTATGCATGTGACTACAGATAACGTTGTATTCTATGTTTACGATCTGATCAAACAAAGTAGACCAGGGAGATCTGGAACAAAGGTAAACCTTTCAAGCTTTTCATATTGAGCTTCCTTTGTGTGTAGTTAGACATTTGAACCAATGTATTAAAGTGACGGACACTTTTCGAGGAAACGAAAAGACATTGCTGCTTACGCACAAAAAGCCACACACAAAAGCTTCAGTTCAAACTATCTCAAAATGGTTGAAACAGGTGTTGGTTTTAGCGGGAATAGACACTGATGTCTTCAAATCTCACTCCACCAGGGCGGCAGCTACGTCCGCGACGAAGGGACGTACCTCTTGAGCATATTTTTTAAAAAAATCGCAGGGTGGAGTAAAGAAGAAACTTTTTCAAAGTTCTACAACAAACCTGTTCACACTATGACAAGCTTTGGACACGCGGTGTTGGGAGCACTATAATCACCTGCTTTGTTTGCTATTAATTGCTATAATCAGTTGTGTAGTCACTGATATTTTTTGTCACTTATAATCATTTTTTCCCTCAAATATAAGGAGGGTATTATATGGTCTTTCAGCCATTAAAAAACTTGATTGTGAAAAGATCTAACATTTGTGTGCTTTCTCATGTATGTGTTTACTTAGCCGGATTGTCGTACGGATTAATTCTACGACATAAAAAACACAGAAAGCTTTTAAAACTCTTCACGTAGTCACTCACGTGACTCCGAAGTAAAATAGTAAGATTAAACGAGAACTCACCTGTTCGAAGTTTGATCGTTATTTTACGAGGAGTTACGATGAGGGATTACGTGCCCTCCGCTCCCACCCTCGTAAAATAAATGATCAAATGGTGGTTCTAAGTCTTTTTATGAGCCTTACTATGTTACTCCGGCTTTGGTGTTCTGTGTTTTTCATGCCGTTGCTTTGAAGTATGCCGTTGCCAGCGTGAGGCGGGTTCTTCACGTAATCCCTCATCGTAACTCCTCGTAAAATAACGATCAAACTTCGAACAGGTGAGTTCTCGTTTAATCTTACTATTTTGTTGACATCCTTCCTATAACTAGGCGACCAAAATTGTACACCATACTCCAGAATTGGTCTTACCAATGCCTTGTACAATTTTAACATTACTTCCCTACTCCTATATTCAATGCTCTGATTTATAAAGGCCAGCACACCAAAGGCTTTCCAGGTATCCAGGTATGAAGACAGCGCACTCCTGGCGCTGTTGATGGCACTGTAGCTGAGGCCAGCATCAAAATGGAGGCCTGCGAGGAACTCCAACACATCCGGTATTGTTGCCGAGTTGGAGGACTTGTTGTTCCGGGCACAGAAATCCTCCCACTTTCTGATTTGAGTGAGGTATTGTTTCCGGGTGGATTCACGGCATGATGCTGCAATAAGGTTCATGGCTCTTGACGAGATGCCTGCCTGGATGAGCGGTCTTTTCAGAACCTGCAAGCCAACAAATTTAAATGACCATGGCAAGGATGACTGATCCCCGTAATAGGGTGAGTAATTAATTTGGGGTGTTTCCCAATCGCCATCCATGGTTGTTTTAAAAAATTTTCAACCATCGGGTACCATGGTTGTGTAGGCCAGTCGGGAATAATCAATATACCAGTTGCAGAATCCAGTTTAATTTTCTGCAATACCCGACTGATGAGGCAGAATGGGGGAAATGCGTAGCAAAACCATTTCCCCCAATGGATCGAAAACGCATCCATCGCTATTGCCCCAGGGTCTGGTTCCCATGACACATACGTTGGTATCTGATGGTTCAACCTGGACGCAAATAGGTCAATATCTGGTGTCCCAAAATGAGCTATAATATCTCCAAAAATTTGGGGATTTAACATCCACTCGATGTTGTCATTAAAGACTCGTGACCTGGTGTCCGCCACTGTATTAAGCTTCCCAGGCAAATAGGTCGCAGTAATCCAAATGTTTCTTTCAATGCACCAGTGCCAAATTGTATTAGCCAATTCATCACAAGATAGCGACCTGATACCACCCATATGATTGATGTAAGCCACCACTGTAGTATTATCTATTTGAAGGCGGACATGTAAACCCTGTGAATTAGTACAGTAAGCCCGCAGTCCATGAAATGCGCCCAACATTTCTATATAATTTATCCCATGTGCCTCCAGAAATGTAGCCTCATGAGAATTCCATCTGCCACCACAACTGGACATCGTATCAGTTGCTCCCCAACCTTGTGCGCTTGCGTCAGTTTGTAACACAACGTCAGGGTTGCCCACTATGATAGGTTTATGACATTCTTTAATATTGTCAACCCACCATTGTAGCTCATTTCTGGCTTCTGATGGTAACCGAATTGGCCGATCAAAGTGACCAGCATTTGTTTTTAACGCTGAGATTTTTGATCTTTGTAAATTTCGGTAGTGTAACGGTCCGAATCGTGCAGCTGGGAATGCAGCTACTAATTTCCCTATAACTTTTGCCGTTTGCCGAATAGTCGGTACACTGGCGCAAGCAAGATTGTGGCACTCTTCTATAATAGTAGTAGCTTTATTAGTTGGGATGGTAATCTTCATTAAATTAGTGTCTCGGGTGAACCCCAAATAATCCATAACCCGTACCGGGTGCAATTTTGATTTGTCTGGATGAATTACAAATCCCAGCTTCTCAAACAGATCCTTGGTTGCAGCCACTCCTTTAATTGCCAATTGGAGGGTCGGACCCACTATAAGGATATCATCCAAATATGCCATTGCTATATAATTTTGTTGTCGGAGAAGAGCCAATATAGGTTTTACCAGTTTGGTAAACAGCCTAGGAGCTGTGGTAATTCCATTGGGCAATGCTTTATACTCCCATAACTGACCCTTCCAGACAAACTTCAAAAATTTCCTATAAGCCTCTGCAATGGGTACCGTATAATATGCATCTTTTAAATCGATGCATGCCATAAAGTACCCTGGGTAAAGCATCTGCTTAGCTGTTTCAAACGTGTCCATTTTGAAATGGGTGTATTGTACAAAATTGTTCAATTCAGTTAAGTCTATTATAATCCAACATCCCCCATCTTTCTTAATCCTAGTGAATATATTAGACACAAACTCAATTGGTTCATGCTTATTTTTGCCAATTACCCCTTTTTCTTCTAACCGTATAATTTCAGCTTGTCCTGCCTCCATCTCTTTTTGGGATAAATTTCCTACGAGGCGAATGCTGCGTAGGGGGATTTATACCTTCAATGAATTCTATAACATATCCTTGAACACTTTGTAAAATAAACTCATCCGTGGTGACAGTTTTCCAAATGTCCAAAAACGCCCGCAACCGCCCACCTATTCGTGCAGGAGGAGATGCTACGGCGTGAGAAGAACCAGACCCCCTTACCTCCAAGGTTAACAGCGGTTCCGTACATACTGTGTTTTGAGTGGGCGTTGTGGAGGTTGACGAGCCGGAGGCCGCATTTTCCATGCAGGCCTTTGTTGGTCTTGCCCTAAAAAAGGTCGTGGCACTTGTTGGTATGGAGGTGGGTTGGATCTCTGTACCCTTTCCGGCGGCCGATTTCTCCATGAGGAAGTAGGCTGTTGCCTGTAATATGGGTGAGGCCTGGTCTGTTGAGGCTTCATGAGGCCGACTGTTTTGGCCTCCTCATCCAGTGCCTTCACCTGTTTGGCTAGGTCTCCGAACAATTGATGCTGCGGTGGAGCGGTTGATGGTCGGCACAACCCCGCGAATTTAGGGTTGAGTGTGGGCTTAATGGAGCTATTTCGCAGGCAGTTTATTTCGTATTGGGCGTTGCATAATAGTGCCAGTGCGTCTTGCTGATCGCTCGACACATTATCCCCATCCAGGGTTCTTGCAAACGCCGTGATGCCTGTGGAGAGAACTTTTAATATTCGCTGGAGGCGGACATCCTGCGTCTTGGTGGCCGTGCTCAAGTGTCCCCAGACCTGGGCGTTAACCAAGGGCACACTGAGGTTGACGCAGTTTTCGGGCGGTTTGATTTTCTCCAATGTATCACTCATCATTGATGTGTAGTCAGGTAATCAATGGTGCCCGCCAATTTGTGGTGCAGAGGTTCACCTGTCTGAGTGGTAGCGGCAAACTTACTCACCACTTCCAGCATATCCTCCTCATGCTCTGGCTCAGCGGTGACTGGCTGCCCCGGGTCATCTTCGCACACAGCAGCTGGGAAATCCCTCATGCTTCCTGCTGGAGACGACGAGATGCTGAGCGGAGTCCTCGCACGGCTGGTAGATGCCCGCGAGTCCCGTTCTTCTCGTTCCTGGTCCCGCTGGAGGAGTTGCTCCACTAAGAGCTCCAACCGCTCAATGCGACCGTCCCTGCTATCTGCAGCGGACAAGCCGACTTCTCCAGGCCCTGCGAATTCACTGGGGCTTCCACCATCGGACCTCACCCCCTTAGAGTGCTGTCTAGGGTCCAATGGCAGGTCGTCGTGACCTACAGCCCAAGTAGGGTCATACGACTCCCGCACGGACTCTCCGCTAGTCTGTCTTCTCCCTGACTGTGGCGGCCCACCTGGCTGATAAGAAGGCAGGTGAGTTGACTCGGCGCCGGCCCCCGGAACCTGGCTCCCCGGAGTCCGTGCAGACTTACCTCCACACTTGCCCATTATTTGGCGTGGAGGCGCATGGTCGGCCGCTCCCAGAGCTGAGCTGACCGACCGCTTCCTGCTGCCACCTCCGCCCTTGACCGCAGCCTGACGTGTGTCGGCGGTATCTGCTCCAGCAGGCCTACTCGACGCAGCAGTGTTATGCCCGGGCTGCACAATGGCAGATATCCCCGGCTGTGGTACGTATCTGCACTTTGCAGGGCTCCCCTGTCGTGCGGCTGTCTCCCGGCCCAGCCCCCTCGGGTCTACTGGAGCTCGGGGAGAGGTGGCTTGTAACAAGCGAGACCCCTTGCCACGTACCTGCTTTCCCCCTCTTTTCTTGGGGGAAGGGGGCTCGAAGTCTGGATCTGACATCTCCAGCTCCGGTGCGGTAAACCATTCCGGTGAGTCGGCCCCTGAATCAGCGGGAGCACCCGATTTCCGCCTTCCTGCCCCCACACGCCTCGAAGCTGCTGGCGTTGCTGGCAGCTCCGGAGACAAGGGCCGTTGGCTGGTCGAAGCTCGACTTTTCGACAACGCCTTCCTCTTGCCCTTGTCCATCCTGTAGGATAAAAAACATACTCACCTACCGGCCTTTTATGAAGGAGCCCGAGGAGAGAGCGCACTCCCCCCCCAGCTGCCGCTGCAAATGCGCGCGACGATATGCCGCGCAGGCGTGCTGGCGGGGTCTTCACGAAGTCACTCACGTGACTCCGAAGTAAAATTTACCACATTTCACTAAGTGTAATTCATTCAATGTCTGGCACTTTACAGCATTTCTAAGAAGAGGTAAAAAAAATTCTGCCATGGTGCAGAGGTTAGGGTGGTTGGTGGGTACAGAAGGAAAATTAAAATTTCCATTGCTGTATTTCTAAACTAAACTAAATAAAGTGTGCAAATAATTTACTCTCAATGCTTTATGATCACTAAGTAATGGTGAAAGCAATGGACCAGGAAGCAATCCTTTCATTAATAAATCATTTAATCAAATTCACCTATAACCGAAAGAGGTTCTAAGTGGATGGTTGCCGAAACAGAATAAGTGTATGATGTGTATTATTGTTAAGAACAAACAAATATCTGTATAATCTTATATTTATATATTGAAATAATTTTACATGTGTACTCATCTGTCAAATGATTCATGTCACATGTTTACATTTATAACCAGCCTGCCAATGCGAACCCATCATACACAATGCACACTGAACTCCCAACTTCATATTCCAGCCAAATGACTTTGTATTATATGGTGTTTCCTCTATTTCCTGAACTCCTATACATTTTCCTTTTCAACTATAGGGAATAATGTTTAAATAGGGACAGAATGAATAGTATTACAATAGCTATTCCATGAGATCTAGTGCACCTTGCCCAAAAATAACAGTCTCTAATCTTGTTTCTCTGCAGCCACACTTGCTCATGAGTCTGTTTAGGTCTAGGGCACTGGTCTGAGGAACTCTGATTTTGACATACTGGAGCCGAGTTGATTGACTTTCAATTGTAGACCCACATACCTTTTTACAAGATATGGCTCCATCCATTAGAGTGATTTCCCCTTCATGCCCATTGGTTTCACTCCCCAGGTTAAGTGCTGCCTTAATTTCAAAGGCATACACTTCAAAAATTCATTTTTTTTGTTCAGATTTGGACCTAAGCTGAGGTGAGGGTTGGAGCCATCTAGTCTGGCAAAACCCAAACAAGACATTGATGAGCAGCATATCAGTGAGAATTTTCACTTGACAGAACTGTTGATGGAATATATAAATCATTTTACTGATGATTGAAAGTAGAAGAATAGAACAGTAATTTGCAGGTCTGCCTTTTATGAACAGGACACACCCGAGTAATTTTCCACAATGTCAAATAGATTACAATCCAGTGTGCTGGGATTAATTTGACTAGAGGTGCTCAAATTTGTGCAACATTGACCCTCAAAACTATAACTAGGTGAACTGATTATCTTTGAATAGATTAAAAAATTACAGTACATAAACAAGCTATCAAACTTCAAGTACCATGTAGGTATTTATGCTCCTTCTATGGTTGCCGAAACAGAATAAGTGTATGATGTGTATTATTGTTAAGAACAAACAAATGTCTGTATAATCTTATATTTATATATTGAAATATATCTTACTGATCAAAACTATCTCACTGATAGCTTTCTCTTTTATTCTATTTTCCTTGTAGTTATTTAGTTTCTTCTTAAGGGAATATCGAAAGAACAAAATGAAAGAGTAAATTGATTGAAGTGTCAATGCACGAGCCATTTTGGGACCAGCACCCACAGTTCTATCAGCTTTAGAATAGTTATGGACAGGACAGGGCGGGCCCACATGTTACAATTCTAATTTGGGGCAAGGCCAACTTTGATGGTATTAGTCCGAAACTTTCTAAAGTTGATTGGGGTAGGTTACTTGTGGGAAAAGTGTGTCTGGACAGTGGGATTTCTTGTCACTGTCTATCTTTGTCACTGTTTTGATTATATTCCTTTTTTTAATAGTGTTTGTCTTAAATTATTTCTCAGATCACTCTTGGACATTATTCTTCTCTTCACTTCACTTGACATCTCTTCACTTATGGGCTTGCCACTTCATAGGGGAGAAATGCTGGATATATTCAAGATAGACTACTCAGGATATATTCAAGAGATCCTGCACTTTCCATGGATTGAGCAAGGAAGCCCACGTTTCAGGTTTGTCACTTAGTTGCCTGGTTATTTTCACACAATGAGCTTCACATAAAACACATACTCTCAAAACCTGCATCTACATATCTGTATTTACAACGAGATTCAGTGCATAGCTATCAGGAGACAGTGATCTGGAATAATTTGTCCTTCAGTAGTGCAAAGATGCTGTAATTATTTGCAATGTCATCACTGAAGCCCAGCCAGTGATTAGTTAACTCAACACACACATTGCAGATCAAATGTAGGATATTCCCTGGGAATAGGCTCAGGTGTATAATTGATAAACTCTCTACCGTATTTACTTTGGTGATTAATTCATGGTTATTTTTTTTTTGTAAAATATTTTTATTAGAAGTAAATACATATTAAGAAGAAATAATATAAAATCGAAAAAAAAGAAAATATTATTCGTCACATACATTCTTAATATTTTTAAAATTTATGGTCAATCTTATTTATACTTCTAACACTAGGAAATAAAGATAAATAATAAAAAGAAAAAGAAATAAGAAAGAGATAAAAAATCAATAAAATGAGTGGAGTATGAAGCAAGATATTCTTCATTGGAGATATATTCATGATCTATTGTATATAATTCTTCATCTATTCCTTCATTCAGGCTTCAGTCATGGCCTCGAACCGGACCACTGTAACCCTTTAAAAATTCAATAAATTGAGACCATATTCCTCTGAATTGATCTAACCTGTCCATTAGGACAAGTCTTAATCGTTCCATGTGAAGTGTCTCCGACATTTCTGTAATCCACATTTTGATTGTGGGGATATGGGACCTTTCCACAATCTTAGTATTAATTTTTTGCCAATTATTAAACTATAACCAATAAAAATTATTTGTTGTGTTGTTAGTATCTGATCCGTTCCTAATATTCCTAATATAATTAATTTTGAGTCTGGAATTAAATTTGCATTAACTACATTCAAGATTATCTTAAAAATTTCTGTCCATAAATTAGTAATTTTTGTACATTTTGTGAATGAATGCGTTAGATTAGCTTCTAACTGTTGACATTTATCACATATAGCGGAAACATTTGAGAAAATTCTGTTTAATTTGGATTTTGAGAAGTGTAATCTATGTATAACTTTAAATTGTATCAAGGAGTGTCTGGCATTTAATGAGCAATGGTTATATATGTTGTAAACTTTAATTCCATACTTCTCTACTAATTGTTTGACCTAATTCGTTTTCCCATGCTTGTCTGTATTTTACCGTATTTGGTAAATCATTTTCCAGTAAGATATTATAAATATATGATATTAATTTTTCTGTATTCGGATGTTTATTTAGACATTCATCTAAAATTTCTGTCTTTCTATTCCTAAAATCTGGAGTATTTGATTTAACATAATCTCTAATTTGTAGATATCTAAAATATTCTTTGGAATGTAATCCATAATTTTGTTGTAATTCCTGAAATGAAAGAAATAAACTTTCCCTGTAGAGATCACCCATCTTATTTATTCCATAGTTCTTCCATTTAAAAAAACCTTTATCCATCAATGAAGGTTTAAAAGTAATGTTGTTTACAATTGGAAGAGCCAGTGGTATACTCTGTAATTTTAATGTTTTTTTTAATTGTTTCCAAATACGTATACCACTTTCTATTATTTTGGTTTCCTCTATACATTTTCTTATGTATTTTAGTGTTAGCAAATAAAATCGAGCTAATTTCGAAAGGTGAACAGTCTTTTCCATTTTTAACCAATTTGGTTGTTTATCTAGTTCTTCCAACCAAAAATTCATATTTTTTATTAATTCATGGTTATTGGCAAATCTACGAAATTGTTCCCATATCTGTACTTAGCATAGGTTTACTGCAAAATATTTCTTTCTCCGGTGCAATATTTTCACTTGCATAATGGCAAAAATGGATAAATGCTACAGACAATCCATTGCTAACCACACAGTCCCAGTTCGGGATACAAATGGTGTTTAAGGAGTGGAAATCATCATTCTGCCCATTATTCATATCAGGTATTGAATGGAAAGATCACTTCAGTCGACTGTGAAATCAAAACAATATCCTACAGGTGAGAATGAGAGAATATTCATGTGAAAAACTAGGAATGCCACATATACATGTTACACATACACCCTTGGTGCCTTCATAATTAACAACTGGTCCCATCACGTATGTGACTATATGGAGAAATTGTTCAACAAACCTGTCTGTAAACTGCCCATGCATCTACCGTGTAGATGCTGGTCTCTGTGCAAGCATTATTTCAACTTTTGTAAACTTCCAGGGAAGCTAAAATGTTAAATGAAATCAATCTGAATGCACACCCATCTCCAATATAAATCTTCATAATTATAGATACGACTTATGGGTATACATTTACACAACCTCTAGCTCCTTAGTGCCCTTTAAATTTGGTTGACATAGAATCAAACCTCTGGCATTCAAGAGATTTCAGATTTGGTTTCCTGTTGCAACCTTAGACTTTTCACTTTGTTTTTCACTGATGGGTTGTCACTTTGACACCTACTAGTTAAAGTATACAGTCCTCCTTTCAATATCTAAGTGCCAGTGCTTCTCCTCATATTACACACCAGCAAACCAACAAAATTATAATTAGGTCAGGTCATATAAAGTTGATAATATGCCATTTTAAGCTTATACTATAACAATGACCACCAGTATGTTAATTTAAGTTTTACACTATAAAGTTTAATTGCTGACTTTTCCATTACAGTAATTGTGCTCTGAGGTATTGTATTTAGTTTAGAGATACAGAGTTAAAACAGGCCCTTCGGCCCACTGAGTCTGCGCTGACCATCCATCACCCATACACTAGTTCTATCCCACACACCAGGGACAATTTGCAGAATCCAATTAATCTTCAAACTTGCACGTCATTAGGAAACCAAAGCACCCGGAGAATACTCATGCGGTCACAGGGAGAACATACAAACACTGTACAGACAACACCCATTGTCAAGAACGAGCACAGATTTGTGGCGCTTTAAGGCGGCAACTCTACCGCTGCACCACTGTGCTAACCTTGATTATTGACTGCAAAGGTAAATTGCCCTCACAATAAAAATAACTAAAGTTATAATCAAATTCAGAGGCTCAAAATGATATGATGAAACATTTAGAATTGATTGTGGTCTTGTCTATTGGTTCTATCACAATCATTAATTAATAAAATTAAAATATCAATGTTGTGTAACATAGAAAAATTATTTTCCAGGCACTAACCTTACATTCCTTGAGAAGAGTTTAATGAAGTAAATGAAAGATAATCATAATGAAAAACAAAAGGAAAATTAAATTAAGTATTTATCGCCGCCACTAATAATGAATTGTGCAGTTAATCAGTTAGCCACCTGAGCAAGGCAAAATAAAAAATGATTTGCACATTATGTGATGAAAATAAAAACCCCAAATCAATTTGAATGATTTTGGGGTTAGGCAGACTGGTGGTGGTTGTGGAGGATCTCATCATAGCAGTGCTTCCACCTCAAAAAAAAAGAATCCAAATTTCCTGGAATTTAATGGTATTTCCTGAAACTTAAGCCTTCCCCAACTGCGCATGTGCGACTGCCGCCCCAACTGCGCACACGTGGATACCGTGGGCGTGGGGAGACGTGTCATTTTGTGTCCCTACCGCGTCAACAGCGCCATTTTCAATTGTTACTCGGCTGACGGGCCTCCCCCAACTGCGCAGGCGCGGATGGTCATAAATATACTTTTTTTTCCGCAAATCATCCCACGGGCCGGATTGCCCCTTCGCAGGCCGGATGCGGAAATTTCCCGAAGATTACCCGAAGACAACCAGAATTTCCAGAATTTTGGGTAATTTCCTTCAAAGTGAAAACACTGCATCAAAGTTACGGAGATGGGAAGGAACAAGAACACCAGGGGCATTTAACACAGTGCTAAGAATTTCAAATTTCTAACACGGGGGAACCAGGGTACAGTGTGGGCCAGCAGGAAAGGAGGTAATCAGAATGCGGAATGTGGTGAGAGATAGGAAGTAGACAATATATTTTTGGATGAAAGGACACAAAGTGCTGGAGTAACTCAGTGGGTCAGTCAGCATCTTTGGAGAACATGAATTGGTGATGTTCTGCGTTGGGACCAAGCCAAAGATACTGCTTGCCCACTGAGTTACTCCAACATTTTGTGTCCATTTGTGTAAACCAGCATCTTCGGTTGCTTGTTTCTATATTTTTGGATGAGCTGAAGTTACCAGAGGGCAGTTAAGGAAGCACTGAAGGGGGGCTGTCTGGAATTAGTAAGGATTCCTTATGTTTAAGAGAATATGAAGGGCTCATAACTGGCAATAGTATGAGATTTGTCAGAGAGAGGAAGGGAGTCATTGGTATGAGTGTGGAATTGGTGGTTATATACTATTAATATAGTTTTAAACCTTCATTGGCCTAATAGCAAAATACTACATTTCTTGCTGGGATTAATAATTTTCCATTCATGAAAATTGGGTTATTTTAGCCTCATTTATACGCTAACTTTAATCCTCAAACGGATGTCCTTATCCAAAATCAATGAGCTTTCCTGTAATAGTCTCTTTCTCATGAGGTCATTGATAACTGCAATAGGACCATAATAAAATATTGCAATTAGTTGGCATATCTATGCCTGGAAAAGATTATAGTATTATTATTTAGAATTGTTACTCTACATGAAGATAAGATTACAGTATCTTATTTTGAATAATTAATAGTTTGACAAAAGCACCAACCAGTTTGTGAAAATGGTCATTTGACCAAGAGTTTGATTTGCGATTGAGCTGTGGTTCAGCGTGTAATTACGTCCTTAAGAGTGAAGATAGGTAAAGGGCCTGTCCCACTTTCACAAGGTAATTCACGAATTCTCCCGAGTTTTCCCCTTGATTCAAACTCGCAGAATGTTCGTAACGAGTCCGTAGGAGGTCGTAGGAGTTCGTAGATATATTGTAGCGGCTCGTTATGCTAGCCGTAGGTACGCGTGGCATCAGGTAAGTCGGGACGTTTTTTCCAGCCTGATAAATAATGTCCACGAGTAAAATAATGGTCAGGATGAAAGAAATTGCAACTTTTTACTTGTAAGGAGGACATCGAAATAGTCGTGGGAATTCGTAGACATACTCGTAGGAGTTCGTGAGCATAGTCGTGAAAGGTCAAAGGAGTTCATAGATTACCACAATCTTGATTTTTTTTTTTAGGTCCTTTAAACTCGCAGAGGTTTTGAATTAAGTCATGAAAGTGGGACAGGCCCTTTAGAAATGGTTTGAAAGTATCACCCTGCCATTGTAAGGGAGCATGTACTGGTGCATTTTGCATTCATGAGAATTGAATGTCAGGTTCAATTTACAACTAACAGTTTCTACATCAGCAATTGAACGCTACACACCACCTATTGAACTACATAGATTTTTGTTCTCATTGTCTTATGCACTGAATGTTTTTTTGCAGTCTTTTTACTTTTTTTCTGCCTTCCAGTTTTTTTGTCTAATTTATATATAATTTATGTTTTTGTGTGTTGCCTGAGTCAATGTGCCTGTGTTGTTGCTGCAAGCAAGATTTGCATTATACCTGTACCTCACTGCGCTTGTTCATGTGACAATAAATTCGACGACTTGACTTCAGCGTTTCATATAGTTAAGCGTTGCTAGGTTTGAGGGAGAAACGTCATGATATGCAGGTTATTCTACCCTTTCATGCTTCCCATTTTGACTTTAAGGTGAAGAAATATCAGTAGGCAAACAGTCAAAGCGCAGTTAAAGCAGATAATCATTTCAGACTGACATTTTGAAGCTCCAATGGTTTTTCCATTTTCCCATGAGAATAAATTACTGAGACATGGAGTCTACTGACCTCTCATACTCCTTGACATTTTCTAAAAGCCATCATTTACTTTTTAAAATAAATACTTGATTGTTTGTGGTTGTTTATTACTTCAATTAGAGGTTTTAAGCTTTCCCAGAACCTTTCATGACTCACTTCTATATTTGATCACATATAAAAAAAAATTCCTCATACAATTCCTATAAAAAAAAGTATTTATGCAGACATGGGTAACTTGTATCCTGCATGTATCCTTTCCTGTTCCTGCTCATTTCAGTTTTGTAATAGTGTAACCAAAAAGCATAGGCTAAAACTCGAGGGCAGACTCATAGATGGATCACCCATTGAGTCTCTGCATCGCAATCTGAAAATGTTCCACCCAGTACCTTTTTGAGGGTGGAGAAGAACATGTCAGATAGATGATCAAGGCACAATGAAAGAAAATATCAGAGGAGGTAGGAGATGGTCATCGGGTTACAGCATGGGTCAGGCCCAAAGGGTGAAGGGAATTTAGTTGTTGGGAGTCCCAACCTTGCAAAGAGCTGGAAACCAAGGTTGCCCTGAAAATGACACAAAAAGCTGTAGGAACTCAGCGGGACAGGCAGCATTCTTTGAGAGGAGGAATGGGTGACGTTTCGGGTCGAGACCCTACTTCTGACTGAAAGTCACGGAAAAGAGGAAACGAGAGATATAGACAATGATGTGAGAGATATAGAACAATGAATGAAAGATATGCAAAAAAGTAACTATGATAAAGGAACCAGGCCATTGGTTAGCTGTTTGTGAAAATGCCCTGAGAATGCCCAGTAATGGCCATATTGGAAGAAAAGGAACTTTGTATGTGGAGTAGAGTGGAGTGTGCATCAGTTTGTAGTTGAGCTGGGGCATGATGACTCACTTCTACATTTAATAACATTTCTGTAGTGACCCAACATGACCCAGAAGTAGTTGCACTCTCATTTCCCTCAAGAAGATGTAACTTTTAATTACAGGACTCTGGAGTGAAATAACAGCATTGTGCAATTGCATTTCCGGACAACATTGATCCAGTTAATCCAATCAACCTCCAAACAGAAGTCTATGGAAGTGCTTATTAGTAACTCTTGAAGGTAGATAAATGTGGCGTGGAAGACTTTGAAAATGTCTGGAAAGTGCCTGGACCTGATGGTATACCCGGTGGTGTTCTAAAAACCTATGCGGACCAACTGGCAGGAGTTTTTATGGACATTTTCAACCTCTCACTTCTGAGGTCTAAGGTTCTCACCTGCTTTAAAAGGGCATCAATTATACCGATGCAAGGTGACTTGCCTCAATTATACCGATGCCAGGTGACGTGCCTCAATGACTATCGACCAGTGGCACTATCGCCTGTGGTGATGAAGTGCTTTGAGAGGTTGATCATGGCGTAAATCAACTCCTACCTCGACAAAAACCTGGACGTACTGCAGTTCGCCAACCGCCACAACAGATCAACGGTGGATGCGATCTCGCTGGCTCTCCACTCCGGACCACTTGGACAACAAAAACTCATATATGTCAGGCTGTTATTCATTAATTACAGCTCGGCATTTAATAGAATCATCCCCTCCAAGCTGGTTACCAAACTCACAGAACTGGGTCTCTGCTCATCCCTCTGCAATTGGATCCTCGACTTCCTTATTCGCAGACCACAGTCTGTTCGTATTGATGGAAATGTGTCAGCCTCGATAACAATCAGCACGGGAGCACCTCAAGGCTGCGTGCTCAGCCCCCTGCTATACTCACTCTATACTCATGACTGCGTAGCCGGTCATAGTGCGAACTCCATCATCAAGTTCGCTGACAACACTACTGTTGTGGGACGTATCACTGATGGGGATGAGTCAGAGTATAGAAGAGAGATCGAGCGACTGTCCATATGGTGCCAGCACAATAACCTGGTCCTCAACACCAGCAAAACCAAGGAACTGATGGTGGACCTTGGAAGGAGTAGGATGTGGACCCACAGTCCCGTTTATATCAACAGGTCGATGGTTGAAAGGGTCAAGAGCTTCAAATTCCTGGCTGTGCATTTCTCTGATGATCTTTCCTGATCCGAGAACACTGATGCAATAATTAATAAAGCACATCAGCGCCTCTACTTCCCGAGAAGATTACGGAGAGTTGGTTCGTCATGGAGGACTCTCTCTAACTTCTACAGGTGCTCAGTAGAGAGCATGCAGACTGGTTGCATCATGGCTTGGTTCGGCAACTTGAGTGTCCAGGAGCGGAAAAGACTACAAAAAGTAGTAAACACTACCCAGTCCATCATTGGCTCTGACCTCCCTACCATCGAGGGGATCTATCGCAGTTGCTGCCTCAAAAAGGCTGGCAGTATCATCAAGGACCCACACCATCCTGGCCACACACTCATCTCCCCGCTACCTTCAAGTAGAAGGTACAGGAGCCTGAAGACTGCAACGAGCAGGTTCAGGAATAGCTACATCCCCACAGCCATCAGGTTATTAAACTTGGCTCGGATAAAACTCTGAACATTAATAGTCCATTATCTGTTTATTTGCACTTTATCAGTTTATTTATTCATGTGTGTATATTTTTATATAATGGTATATGGACATACTGACCTGTTCTGTAGTCATTGCCTACTATGTTCTGTTGTGCTGAAAGCAAAGCAAGAATTTTATTGTCCTATGAGGGACACATGACAATAAACTCTCTTGAATCTTGAATTTTGAATCTTGAAATACTGATCACTATTAAAATGGAAAGATTTATTGATCTGAAATAACAATGTCACCAAGCAAGTGGACACCTGGTTAACGGGATTTAATGCAACACAGAGAGTTTTAGATGGTGTCATACTTACAGAAGGTTGAATGAGAAAGGCCAGTGAGGAATGCGTTGGTTACAGCACCACATCAACTGAGGCAGGGTTGGAAATACATCTTGCTGTTTAAATCCATTGTTTCTCTTAATTAGACATCAAACATTGGTCCTTGGCATACTTCATAACATGTTATGTAATCTATTATTTAAAATGATGTGGGTGAATAGGTGGTTATGTAAAGTGTTCTGTGACCTTGATATCACTTTTACCACATCACACCTCAACTGTGGGAGTAAAATAAGAGTTTTTCCAGTGTGATGAGTCAGAAAGTAAAAACAGAGACTGCTGGTTAAAGAGGAAAATTAATACTCCTACAAAGCTTTTTGCAAGGTGTGTACATTCATTCATTGCATCTCTAAACTAAGGATTAAGATATGTTGGCGTGGAAACTGGGTTACATGGCGCAGTTTCTTTCAGTGTGTAGGGTGCCAGGTTTCCTCGTGATTTAATTTGCAAATCCAGATTGCACCGTTGAGACATTCCTTATGATACCAATTGGGTGGAACAGCCGGGTTCCATGGGTGTTGTGCCTGAATGACACTTGGTGACATCAGTTCGCTTGCGCGTCAATTTGACATCAGCTCTGTCTTTCAACTTTAGAGGTTCAGTGTGAAAACAGGCCATTCAGTCAAAACGGACCGGATCCATCAAACTAGTGCGTGCATGGGAAAAGCAGGAAGTACCTGCAGCACATGTGATGTGAACAAGTACTCAATTATTTATAGATTTATTAGTGTTTGACAAGGTTTGGGTGTTCATTAGAACTGTACCATGTTGCTTATTTTAAGGAAGACAAATCTTCCAAGGTGCCAGTGTCTCCTTTCTGACCAAGAAATGGAAGCTTCCATTATAAAGCTGCTAATAGTCTACCGTGACCACGAGGAGTAGGTGTTTAGCATCTCCTTATTAAAAATGAAATATAAGGATGACAATACCAAGCAGTGGAGAAACTCAGATCAAAGCCTGCCTGGAGATAGATGGCATCGCAGTTATCTGGCTGCATCCAAGGCCAGTCTATACATTCATCAGTTTGAATTGGTATAAGGGCAAGAGTCAACCTCAGGCTATGAAGCTATGCTTTTCGGCAATCGGCCCGATTGGTCCACTGTCCCCTTCACCATCAGGCCTGATTACCTAAAGGTGCTGAGGATCTGGTTCGCAGCAACTGAAGAAGATAGGCAGGGTTAAATGAAAACTGGGAACTGTGAGGTGGTGCTCTCTCATGAAGCAAGAGTCTGGTTATCAGTATTGCTGTACTTGGTGCAGGTGTGACCCATTCCCTGCTCCTTTGCTAAGTAGTCACCTGAGCTATTTTCCATTTCACCCGGGGACCCAAGATGGAATGTGTTTACAGGTTGTATTGCACAGGTGCCCAGATAACAGGGCTGTAAAAGCATACCCAACATCTCCCTTGAGGATGGCAACCTGTATCCAACTATTACCTGCCGGACTTTGGCCTGCCTCTCCTCTCTTCCAACTCCCCCCACCTCCCCCTCTCCAATCAGTTTGAAGAAGATTCCCGACCAGAAACATTATCTATGCATGTTTCCCAGAGATGCTGACAGACCTGCTGAGTTACTCCAGCACTTTGTGCCTTTCAGTTCTACAGTTCCTTGTTTCATCATTTTATTCTCTCTACATTCCCTTCAACTTGATTCCCTTGATTCTACCACTCACCTGAACACTAGAGCAATCTACAGCAGCCATTTAATCTACCAACCAGCAAATCTTCATGACGTGGAAGGAAATTACAGAACACAGAGGACATAATACATTGATGATGCCACATTTGGAGTGATGTGTTCAGTTTTGGTCACCCTGCTATAGGAAGGATGTCATTGAGTGGAAAGAGTGCAGAGAAAATTTAAGAGGATGTTGCCACGACTCGAGGGCCTGCACTGTAGGGAGAGATTGGGGAAGATAGTACTTAATCCTTCGAGTGCAGGAGACTAAGAGTTAATTTTGAAGAGGCTTTGTGCATTCACCCTGGAATTGATAGGGTGAATGCACAGAGCCTTCTATCCAGGGTAGGGGAATCAAAAACCAGAGAACATAGGCTTAAGGTGAGAGGCGAAAGATTTAAAACAGAGATCACTACAGCAAAAGTGTCAGGCCCTTGGGCCCTCAATGTCTATGCCAAATATGATGCCAAGACCAACTCTTATCTCCCTGCACATGGTCCAAATCCCACCATTCCGTAGATATCCATATGCCTATCCAAAAGTCTCTTGAATGCCACTGTTGTATCTGCCTTCCCCTGGCAGTGTGTTCCAGGCACTTACCACCTTCTGTATAACAAAAACTTGTCCCATTCATCTTCCTCAAACTTTACGCCTCTCATCTTGAAGCTTTGCCCTCTAGTATTCGATTTTTCCATCCTGGGGAAAAAGGTCCTATGTATATTTCTCATAATTTTGTATATTTCTATTGCTTCTCCCCGCAGCCTCGCGCGTTCCAGAGAGAACAACCCAAGTCTGTTCAACCTCTCCCTGTAGCTAATACCCACTAATCCAGGCATCATTATGGTAAGCCTCCTCTGCACACTTTCCAAAGCCTCCACATCCTTCCTATAATGGGGCAACCAGAACTGCCCTAATTACTCAAACGGCAGCCTAACCAAAGTCCAATAAAGCTGCATCATGACTTACTGACTCTCATATTCAATGCTCCAAACTATGAAGCAAGCATAACATATGCCATCTTTACTACTCTATCTACTTGTGTTGCCACTTTCAGGCAGTTATGGACTTGGATCCCAAGATACCACTGTACATCAATACTGTTAAAGGTCATGCCATTAAATGAATTGAATAAATTGAATTGAATAAAATGTTATTAGTCAAGTATGTATACATACAAGGAATTTGCCTTGGTGTTCGCAAAAGGATAAAAACACAATATACAGCAGACAATTACAAATAAAATATTGTATATTTTCCCCTTACATTTGGCCACTCAAAGTGCAACACCTCACACCTGTTTGGATTAAACTCCATCTGCCATTTCTCTGTCCATTTCATACAGCAGAATTTATATCCTGCTGTATACTTTGGTAGCCTTCCTCACAACAATATATAGAAAATTGCACATTGAGCCATTTTTTCTTGCACTAAAATGGCTCAATGCGCATTATCTTTGAAATCGAACAATCCAATACTGATCTACATCATGGCTAGGAACACAGTTTAAAATAGCATCTCAAGAGAGAAGAAAGAAGAGGTAGAAAGGTGTAGACAGGGAATTCAAAAGCAAAGGTAAGCTAGCTAAGGCAACTGTCTTCAGTTATGAAGTGATTACAAACAGGATGGAATAAAAGGCCAGAATTGGAATAGAGCAAAAACCTTGAAGGGATGGAGGAAGTAATGGACAAGGAGAGTTGAGTTGAGTCAAGTTAAGAGTATTTAATTGGCATATGCACTGGAAATGGAACAATGACATTCTTCTTGGTGTTGGAGGATTTTGAAAAGAAGGGTGAGAATTTAAAATGTCAAGATGCTCCTAGACACAGAATTAATATATGTATGCCAGAATAATCACTGACAGTCATTGATAGAATCCATCAGTCAAATGATAATAATCACCATCAAGAAGGTCCCAGGTTCAATTCTCCAACATGGGCTGATTAGTGTCTCTCAACTAAGGAGATTAGGAAGAAAAATAAATGTCAGCCAGTGTTCTGCTCATGATGGCCATTTAGTGAATTGTGTTGGAAATGTGCAGATATGGACATTGAGTGAATGAATCATTGAGTTTGGCTGTGCTGCCATCCCGAATTAACTAGTTTCCTAATGCATACAGTCTACGTTCATACCTGGATAAGGCATGAATGGATTCCTATAGACCGGCAACCCAGAAGAGAAGGGAAAAATTGGCCAAAAAAAGAGGAAATAAAAGAATACAACGTTTATGTTTATTAAAGAAAAACTTTTCTGTAAGAAATTACCTTATGGAGGTTTTAATAGTTAATAAACTGCCAGTTTTAGTGTCTGCATTTATGATTGTTGGTGGCATAATGACACAGATCCTCCCTCCTGGGTTCAATTCTGACCTTAGGTGTTGGCTGAATAGAATTTACACATACTCCCTGTGATTGTGTGATTTCTGCTGGCATATTAAAGATGTTGATCGCTTTATGGGCCACTGTAAATCAGTGGACTTGAGTGGGAGGAGGATCATGGAGAGTTGATAGCGATATTTCCTTATTTCTAAAATTAAACTTTATTCAAAATAAAAAATATAATCCAAAAACTGTGCAAAACCTCTTCAGACATTCTCAGCAGGTACACATTTATTTGTGTCATACTCAGTTGAGTTTGCGCCTATTTTTAAGCAAAACAAAATAGCCTTACCACTCATGAGGCACCCCTGGGATGATATCCCTTCCTTTGTTTGAAGGGCGTTCCCACCAGACTCTGCTCCTCAATGCCAAGCAGTGAAGAGACGCTAGACCAGGGGTGGGGAACCTTTTCATGTTGGAATGCCGCATTGTTAGCTGTAATCTAATAAGGCCGCATCCAAGAAACTTCAATTAGATATACTTCACGACATTTATCTTGAAAGTTGTTGAAGAAATCTATTCCTTGTGTTCTACTCGTAAGAGTGCCCAAAGCAACTAACTCTTCGTGGCAATAAAATAGCACTCATGACTTACTAATGTTTTAATTGTGGCCGTCAGTCGGGGAGGATTATTTAGTTGAATCTTCTTTTACTCTTTGGTATTTAAAATACGTTCATTTTAAGATTAAAATAAAAAATAATAAAAAATGATCAAAATCATATTAATAAAAATAAAAGGATTTGTTCTACAAAATTTGGATTCATTCAAAAGGCCACACTTAATGGCCTAGAAGGCCGCAGGTTCCCTACCCCTGCGCTAGACTATGGTCCTACCACACAGAGCCTTGGTGTTGGCTGCACCAAACATCAATGAGTCCCTCAGCATGTACTCCTGCAGTCTGGAATGGGCCAGTTGGCAATGTCGGCCAGAAGGTATCAATGATAATGGTAGAAAAAGGAATTAGGTCCTGCAATGTGAAAGCTTAAAGGACAGAAGATTAAAAGGACCGAAGGGTTGTAATCTCTGGATTACTCCTGGTGTTATGTGCTAGTGAGGGTAGGAATAGGATAGATTAATGCATGGCTGAGGAAATGGTACAGGAGAGAGAGGGATACAGGTTATTAGACTATTGGAATCTCTTCTGGGGCAGAGATTACATGTATGAGAGATTGCACCGAATTGCAGGGGAACTAATATCCTGAAAGGGAGATTTGCTAGAGCTACTCAATAGATCTAGATCAACTGGGAGTGAGCAAAGGAATGGCAGAAGGAATTTAATATAGACAAGTGCAAACTGATGCATTTTGGGAAGTTAAAACAGGGCAGGACTCATGTAGTGAAAAACAGTCCGGAAAGGAGAGATGTGGAATAGAGAGATCCAAGAGTACAGGAAGTGACACAGCTGGCTTCCTGGTGTCATCGCAACACACTGGAGCTTAATGCTCTTAAGACAGTGTAATTGATTGTGGACTTTAGGAGAGCTCGCCCTCCCCTCACCCTATTCACCATCAACAACACCACAGTCACATCTGTGGAGTATTTTAAGTTCCTGGGAACCATCATCTCCAAGAACCATAAATTGGGGGCCACCATCAACTCCACAGTCAAAAAGGCACAACAGAGGATGTACTTCCCGCGACAGCTGAGGAAACACAATCTGCCACAGGCAATGGTGGTCCAATTCTATACAGCTATCGTAGAGTCTGTCCTCGCCTTCTCCATCATGGTCTGGTTTGGCTCAGCCACCAAGCGCAACACCCGGAGGCTGCAGCGACTTGTCCGATCAGCTGAGAAGGTTGTTGGCTGCAACCTTCCCTCCATTGACGAACTGTACACTGTAAGGGCCAGGAAGCGAGCGGGTAAGATCTTCTCTGACCCCTCTCACCCTGGCCACAAACTCTTTGAATCACTTCCCTCTGGAAGACGACTGTCAAAGCTGCCACTGCCGGACATAAAAAGATTTTTTTTTCATGAGTAGTAGCTCTACTCAATAACCAAAAATCTGTAGCCTCCTTTTGCTCTGGTATTCACATACTTAATCGATAATGTTTTATTATTAATGTTTAAACTTTTATGTGTAATTCTTAATTGGCACTGTATGTAATGTTGTCACTTGCGAGCGGAGCACCAAGGCAAATTCCTTGTATGAGAACATACTTGGCCAATAAACTTATTCATTCGTTCAATTCATTCGTACATTGTTCTCTGAAAGTGACGACCAAGTGATGAAGAAGCCATGTGGCATACATGCTGTGCATTGTGTGCAAGGATTGGGACTTCATGTTACACCTGTACAGCAATTGGTGAAACTATACCTGGAACATTGTGTGCCACCATACTATAGATAAAATTTGTATTTAAGCTAGAGGTGGCACAGAAGAGATTCACAAGGATGTTGCCGGAACTGGAGGGCTTAAGTCATGACGAGTGACTGGATCAGCTGGGACTTTTTCCTGGAATAAAGAAAGGTGAGCAGTGAACTCAAAGATGTTTGTAGACTCATGAGAGTCATATGGGGCATATGGAACAAATTTCCAGAGGAAGTGATAGAGGCAGGCACAATTATAATGTACAAAAGACATTTGGACAGGTTCATGCAGACACTGGAAATCTGAAATAACCAGAAATGTAGGCAAGGCACCATTTTCTGTAAGAACAAATTGGGCCAAAGGGCCCGTTTCCATAACGCATTACTTTATGACTCTGAATGTAACTGACTGGTGTTCCAAGAGCTGGCATTGACTGGGTAGACTGAATGGCTTCCTTCTGTGTCACAAGGAAATATATGAGAACACATTCTATTCTGAGTGTTAAGTACAGTTCAGACATTGCTTTTCCTAAAACAAAAAGTAGGGATTAACGGGTCCCTTTCAGAATGGCAGGCAGTGACTAGTGGGGTACTGCAAGGCTCGGTGCTGGGACCGCTGCTATTTACAATATGCATCAATGTTTTAGATGAAGGGGTTCGAAGTAACATGAGCAAATTTGCAGATGACACAAAGCTGGGTGGCAGTGTGAACTGTGAGGAAGATGCTATGAGGATGCAGGGTGACTTGGACAGGTTGGGTGAGTGGGCAGATGCATGGCAGATGCAGTTTAATGTGGATAAATGTGAGGTTATCCACTTTGGTGGCAAGAACAGGAAGGCAGATTATTATCTGAATGGTGTCAAGTTAGGAAAAGAAGAAGTACAACAAGATCTATAAGTAAGTATGCAGGTACAGCAGGCAGTGAAGAAAGCTAATGGCATATAGGCCTTCATAACAAGAGGAGTCGAGTATAGGAGCGAAGAAGTCCTTCTGCAGTTGTACAGGGCCCTAGTGAGACCACACCTGGACTATTGTGTGCAGTTTTGGTCTCCAAATTTGAGAAAGAACATTCTTGCTATCGAGGGACTGCAGCATAGGTTCACAAGGTTAATTCCCGGGTTGGCGGGACTGTCATATGTTGATAGAATGGAGCGACTGGGCTTGTATACTTTGGAATTTAGGATGAGAGGAGATCTTATTGAAACATAAAATTATTCAGGGATTGGACACACTAGAGGCAGGAAACATGTTCCTGATTTTGGGGGAGTCCAGAACCAGGGCCCACAGTTTAAGAACATGGGGTAGGCAATTTAGAACAGAGATGAGGAAAAACTTTTTGAAAAACTCACCCAGAGAGTTGTGAATCTGTGGAATTCTCTGCCTCAGAAGGCAGTGGAGGCCAATTCTCTGGATGCTTTCAAGAGAGAGTTAGATAGAGCTCTTAAAGAAAGCGGAGTCAGCGGAAATGGTGAGAAGGCAGCAACTGAATGTGGATGATCAGCCATAATCACAGTGAATGGCGGTGCTGGCTCAAAGGGCTGAATGGCCTACTCCTGCACCTATTGTCTATTGTCTAAAGTTGAAAATGTTGCAGATGGTCAGCAAGTCAGATGGCATTGGCGAAAGAAAAGCATAATGTCTCAGTTTGCAGTCTTTCATTACAACTGAGAAATGCTATCTCTGATTCTGAAACACTAACTATGTTTCACTCACCATTGATACAATTTGACTTGCTATTTTCTGTTATTTCCGGTGTCTGCAGTATCTTGTTCTTAAAAATATGCATTTTTGAAGCATTATCGTGATCAAAGATATCACCACAATGAATTGGAACTGTTTCCATACGTAGCACTTGGCATCAGAATCAGGGACACATCAGAATTATCAACATACAGTAAAATGATGGTGGTTCAGAGCAGATTCTGATTGTTGTCCTCTTGCACTAGTTCAGTGAAAAGTAAACTTTTTGTTCCATTTTCTAAATGCATACATTTACTTGTAGGTGTGTTAACATTAATCATTAGTCACAACTGAGTAAATTGCTACTTATAGAATATTTATTTTTTAATTAAAGCACAAATGTACTTATAGAATTGCAGCACATTTCCTAAGTATACTGGTGCCAATGTTTGAATTTCTGCATATTGTGTGTTGATTTAAAATCTTTGACTATTTTGCTTACATATATGACTTAATAAAAAATTAACATCTGTCCCTGTTCTAGCTGGAAATGTAGAGATGCACAATTGGATAGGCATCATCTGTAAACTGTGGAGCAGAGTTAGTGTTCCAAATACATATTAAAGATAAATACTTAAAAAGCTGTTCTTAAATAACATCCATGTGTTCTGGTGAAGGAACATTAATTTGAAACATTGGCTCCAACATTTGCAATGAAGGTAGGGTGGGAGTGGGGGAAATAGCTGAATGCATCCTATGAACCCAGTAACCCTGGGGATGTATATGCCCTACTGAGCAAATCAAGAACTCATTATTTCCATTTCTCATCTAGCCATTAGCATGGAGAATGCAGATATTTTGGCTTGGCATTTGGAATATTTCCAATTTCTGAAAAGGTAAAGAAGCCCAAGAGGATTTGAATGTTGAGAGAGAGATTTGGGCCTCAAGTGGAGTTAGGAAACACCTCAATGGTAGAACACGTTAATGGAAGGAATAGTGATCAAGAGAGTGCTTCAAAACATCCCGAGAGGATGACAGGGTACTTGGGATGATGTCACATTCTAAGATTTAAATTTTAACTTCAACTTCTCCTGTCTCTTCTTTTCCAGTTCTGAGGATGGATCATTGTCCTGAAATATTAACTCTGCTTCTCTCTCCTGCGAAAATAATTCCAACAATTTATTTTTTTATCTCAGATTTATCACATCCACTGTTTCATGATTTTCTTCTGTCAGTCATTGGGTTGCCGTTAACTTTATTTCCTTCTCCATGGATGCTTCATGACCTGCCAGGTATGTTTTATTTTAGCGATTTCTGCTTATTTCAGATTTTTAGCATGTACAAATTTATAATAGAACCGCTAGTGAAAATGTCAAGTGGCGGTTACACTTTCCTGAGTGTGGAGAGGCTTATGTAGAAATTAAACAGATGCTAATAACAGATGCACCAGATCATAAAGGTGAGATGCGTACACCATTCTCATCTTCCATGACTGGCTAACTGACAATTCTCTTTGGTCTCCTGTAATGTAAAATATAGGAATCAAAAACAAGAAATCTGTAGTGGATCCACATAACTAAATATACCGTGAATTCTGATCATTGGATTACCAAATTCAACTGAAATTCAGTGAAAAGTAAAATTTATGAGTTCAGTTTTCCAAATGCATACATTTATTCATGTGGGTTAACATTAATTATTAGTCACTACTAAGTAAATTGTTACTTACAGAATATTTATTTTTAAATTAAAGCACAAATGTACTTATAGAATTGCAGCACATTTTCCCAGTATACTGGTAAAAATGGTCGATTTAAAATCTTTGACTATTTTGCTTACATATATGACATAATAAAAAATGAGTGTTATGTTAACTGATCTTAGTTTGGGTAACACTGGAGAAAATACAATTCATTCAATGTTTGTGGGCAATGAATCATAAATAAAATGAACCAGGGTTCATGTTCCTAATTGCTATCCAATGATTATTTAATGTATACAAGTGTAAAGAGAAGCTAGACACATGCTTATACTACTTACAATCACTATTGCTATCAAAAATATACAGTATTATACCAACTTTGGCAAAACACCACGGAATGCTTTTATATCCCAGCAGGAGTCACTGTTTCAAAATAAATATTTGAGAAAATTTGGAAAAGTGAAAGTGGGAAGAAAAAGTTTCTTGATTATAGATTTGTGATATCCTAGCAAATCTTTAATTGTTCACAGATGCTGATGGATCTGCTAGCTTTGTGTTAGTGATTGTGCATGCTTGTTAAGAAGGTTGCAAAATTGACCTCCTAAGTGTCTGTTTCCTTGATGTTATGGCTGTTGATTGGCCTTCACTTCAGTGCATTGCCCATACACATCAGATGTATCAATCATCAACTTATCCCTTGTGTAATGCTGATTTAATATCAGTAATATTAATTTATTCCATGAAAATATGATTAAAGCATGATTCACTTTGTGTTAGCGCATTGTTTCTTTGATGCACTTTGCTCATCGATGTAATCACAAAAAAATTTCATCAATGCCTCTACTTCGTCAGACATTTGAGGATATTCGGCATGTGGCCGAATATCTATCGAACGTCTGCAGCAGTACTGTGGAGAACATACTAACTTGTTGCATACTGGTTCAGTAACTCGGATGAAGGCACAAGAATGAAGGAGGCTGCAGAAAGTAGAGAGCATTGCTCAGTCCCTTGGGCATTGACCTCCTCATCATCGTAGGGATCTACAGGAAGGGCTGCCTCAGTAAGACAGCTAATATCATCAAAGATCCACATCATTCCGTCTGCACTCTCTTCTTCTACTACCTTCAGAATGAAGGTAAAAGAGATTGGAAACCATAACCACTAGGTTCAAGAACAGATTCTTCTCAGCAACCATCAAGCTCATGAATCACCCTGCACAACTGTAACCAAAACCCTACCTCTGCATTGAGCTACGATAAACTTTATTTAGATGGCACTCATACTTTGGTTTGCACTATTATGGCCTGGTTACCTAGAATTACTGATAATGTATTGTATTTTTGATTTATTGTATTATTGATTTCAGTACATTTTTTAATTGTCTTGTGTCAATGTTTGTGTGAAGCTGCGGCAGGTAAAAAATTAATTGGATCAGGCCTTATCCACAGTGAATATTCTAAGGCCACTTCTCCTATCTTAACTTGACAGAGGAGTGATACTACTGCTAACTTCATTTGTCCAAATTAGCTCTATGGAAAACAGCCACATATTGTAACACACCTGCAGTTACCCAACACGTCCCGAATTTGCCTTGCCAGTAACAGTCAAGGTAATGCTGATTCTGAATTTTCATGCCAATGGCTCTTTCCAAACTGGTGCTGAGCCAAGTCACTTCTTCAAGTTTGCAATGTATTGCTGCGTAAGGAAGTTTATGGCAGTTCCCAACAAAAGGATAGATGAGTTAATTTTCACCTATTTGGGTAAAACCTTCAGGCAGAGAAAACAGAGTTTGAAGTTGGTCGCTAGGATGTGGGATTTAATAGTAAGATTAAACGAGAACTTACCAAGTTTGAAGTTTGATCTGTATTTTACGAGGAGTCGCGGTGAGGGATTTCGTGAAGACCCCGCCAGCAGGCATGCGCGGCATCCTTCAAAGCAGCGGTGTGGAATCACAGAACCAACCATGACTGAAAATAGTAAGATGAAAACCGTAGAACTACCTGTTTGACCTGATGATAGAGGGTGGGAGCGGTGGGCACGAAATCCCTCACCGTGACTCCTCGTAAAATACAGATCAAACTTCAAACTTGGTAAGTTCTCGAACCTACAGTGGCTGATTCGGGCCAGACATTTACTGAGCGGTACCCAGGATAGCTTCTGCGAATGTCGCAGGAACGGCCAGAGACTTGTTATAGAACCGTTGAAGGTTTTTTCCCCCCCTGGCCCAGCCCGCAGTGGCGAAAATGTGGTCCATGGGCACCTCCTGGCTCTCGCTGCAGCCCTGGGGAATAAGACTTAAAAATGTTAGTAGCAACTCCTGCTGCATCTGAGCCACCTGGCGAGTAGGATGATGCGGAGGTTTTGTGACTGATGCCCCTGTTCCTTCATCCTGATACCTCCAATAACTCGGATGTAGTGGTGGAAATGGGTGATTATGCAGAGTGTGGCATCTACAGGGTACGCCCGAAATTCCAGCTGCAGCCCATGCGCCCCTGGCCTGTGCTGTTTTAATAACTCTTTACCAAATAATTTTATTTGACCAGGGTTGGCCACCATGCTGTCCAGTCGCAGTTTTTGTAACATCTGGACTCGTTGGGCTGTCGCCAGTGCCATGAGCATCACCACCTTAAGGGTGAGCTGTTTCAAATGGTAGCTCATCTATTGGAGCCCAGCTCCTCAGTAGGGTCAGCATGATCCCCACATCCCACGTTACTGTATATCTGGGTCGTGGAGGGATTGGTATTGAATACTCCCCTCATTAGTTTAGACACCAGGTGGTGGGAGCTGATACTTATATCCAGGTATGAATACAGCGTACTCGTGTCGCTGTTGATGGCACTGTAGCTGAGGCCAGCATCAAAATGGAGGCCTGCTAGAAACTCCAACACATCCAGTATTGTTGCCGAGTTGGAGGACTTGTTGTTCCGGGCACAGAAACCTCCCACTTTCTGATTTGAGTGAGGTATTGTTTGCGGGTGGATTCCCGACACGATGCTGCAATAAGGTTCATGGCTCTTGACGAGATGCCTGCCCGGTTGAGCGGTCTTTTCAGAACCTGCAAGCCAACAAGTTAAATGACCATGGCAAGGATGACTGACCCCCCTGTAATGGAGTGAGTAATCAATTTGGGATGTTTCCCAATCGCCATCCATGGTTGTTGTACATTTCTACAACCATCGGGTACCATGGTTGTGTAGGCCAGTCGGGAATGATCAATATGTCAGTTGCAGGGTCTAGTTTAATTTTCTGCAATACCCGACTGGTGAGGCAGCATGGGGGAAACGCGTAGCAACCCATTTCCCCCAATGGATAAAAATGCATCCAATGCTATTACCCCAGGGTCTGGTTCCCACAACACATACGTTGGTATTCGATGGTTCAGCCTGGACGCAAATAGGTCAATATCTGGTGTCCCCAATTTGAGCTATAATATCTCCAAAATTTGGGGGTTCAACATCCACTCAATGTTGTCATTGAAGACACGTGACCTGGTGTCCGCCACTGAATTAAGCTTCCCAGGCAAATAGGTCGCAGTAATCCAAATATTTCTTTCAATGCACCAGTGCCAAATTGTATTAGCCAATTCATTGCAAACTAGCGACCTGATACTACCCATATGATTGATGTAAACCATTATTGTAGCATTATCTATTCGAAAGCGGACATGTAATCCCATGAATTAGTACAGAAGCCCGCAGCCCATGAAATACCCCCAGCATTTCTATATAGTTTATCCCATGTGACTCCAGGAATGTAGACTCATGAGAGTTCCATCTGCCACCACAACTGGACATCGTACCAGTTGCTCCCCAGCCTGGTGCACTTGCGTCAGTTAGTAGCACAACATCAGGGTTGCTCCATATAATAGGTCAATGACATTCTTTAATATTATCTACCACCATTATAGCTCGTTTCTAGCTTCCGGTGGTAACCGAAGTGGCCGATCAAAGCAGCCAGCATTTGTTTTTTAATGCTGTGATTTGTGACCTTTGTGAATTTCGGTAGTGTAGCGGTCCGAATCGTGCAGCTGGGAATGTAGTTACCAATTTAGAGTTACCAATACCAATAACTTTCGCTGTTTGCCACATGGTCGATACCCTGGCGCAAGCAAGATTGTGGCACTCTTCTGATATAGCAGTAGCTTTATTAGTGGGGATGATAAACTTCATTAAATTAGTGTCTAAGGTGAACACCAAATCCATAACCCGTAGCGGGTGCAGTTTTTGATTTGTCTGGATGGATTACAATCCCAGCTTCTCAAGCAGAGCCTTGGTTGCAGCCACTCCTTGAATTGCCAATTGGAGGGTCTGCCCAATACAGGTAAATACCAACTTGGTAAACAGCCTAAGCTGTGATGGTTCCATTAGGCAATGCACCCTTCCAGACAACTTCAGAATTCCCTGTGAGCCTCAGCGATGGGCACCGTATAGCATGCTTCTTTCAAATTGATACATGCCATAAAGTACCCTGAGTAAAGCATCCACCTAGCTGTTCCAAAAGCATCCATTTTGACATGGGTATATTGTACAAAAGTGTTCAACTCAGCTAAATCGATTATAACCCGACATTCCTCTTCTTTTTACTGCTGGTGAACATATTAGGCTCAACTCAATATGTCCATGCTTGGTTATGCCAATTACCACTTTTCCCTGCTCGCCATATAATTTCAGCATGCCCTGCCACCACCTCTTTTCGGGATAGAGTAAATTCCTACGAGGCGAATGCTGGGTATGGGAATCTATACCTCCCACGAATTATATACCCTTGAACACTTTGTAAAATAAACTCATCTGTGGTTACAGTTCTTCCCCATATGTCCAAGGCCGCCCGCAATCGCCCACCTATTCGTACAGGAGGGATACTACGGCGTGAGAGGAGCCAGACCCCCTTACCTCCATAGTGAACGGCGGTTCCATACATATGGTGCTTCGGGTGGACGTTATGGAGGTTGACGGCCCGGCGGCCGCATTTCCCATGCAGGCCGCTGTTGGCCTTGCCCTAAATGGTCGTTGTATTTATTGAGATGGATGTAGGTAGAATCTTTGTGCCCTATCCGGCAGCCTTGGTTCACAGGTTGTATTAGGCTGTTGCCGGTGATATGGGTGAACTCTGGCCGATGGAGTTTCATGAGGCCCACTGTTTTGGCCTCCTTTGTCCAGTCCCTTCACCTGTTTGTACAGGTCTCCAAGCAACTGATGCGGCGGTGGAGCGGTAATGGTCGGCACAACCCCGCGAATTTGGGGTTTAGTGTGGGCTATATGGAGCTCTTACGCAGGCAATTTATCTCATACTGGGCGTTGCATAGGAGTGCCAGTGCATCATGCTATTTACTGGACACATTATCCCCGATCAGGGTTCTGCAAACGCCGTTATGCCCGTGGAGAACCTTTCTCCAAGGTATTATTGAGAATCTGACTCCAGAGTTGGTGCATACGTAGGCAATCAATGGTGCCCACCAATTCGTGGTGCAGGGTTCACCTGTCTGGGTAGAAACGGCAAACTTCACTCACCACATCCAGCATCCTCCTTATGCTCTGGTTCAGCGGTCACTGGCTGTCCCTGGTCGTCGTCAAACTCAGCAGCTGGGCAATCATTAATGCTTCTGGCTGGAGACGATGAGGAGCTGAGCGGAATCCTTGCACGGCTAGTGGATGCCCCCCGAGTCCCGTTCTTCTCGTTCTCGGTCCCGCTGGAGATGTTGCACCATTTAAGAGCTCCAACCGCTCAATGCGACCGTCCCTGCGAGATGCAGCGGACAATCCGACTTCCCCAGGCCCTGCGAATTCACTGGGGCTTCCACCATCGGACCTCACCCCCTTAGGGTCTATGGTCCAATGGCAGGTCGTCGTGACCTACAGCCCAAGTAAGGGTCATACGACTCCCGCACGGACTCTCCGCTAGTCTGTCTTCTCCCAGACTGTGGCGGCCCACCTGGCTGATAAGAAGGCAGGTGAGTTGACTCGGCGCCGGCCCCCGGAACCTGGCTCCCCGGAGTCCGTGCAGGCTTACCCCCACACTTACACCATTACTTGGCGTGGAGGCGCATGGTCGGCCGCTCGCAGCGCTGAGCTGACCGACCGCTTCCTGCTGCCACCTCCGCCCTTGACCGCAGCCTGACGGGGTGTGTTGTCGGCGGTATCTGCTCCAGCAGGCCTACACGACGCAGCAGTGTTATGCCCGGGCTGCACGATGGCAGATATCCCTGGCTGCGGTACGTAAAGCACTTTGCAGGGCTCCCCTGTCGTGCGGCTGTCCTCCGGCCCAGCCCCCTCGGGTCTACTGGAGCTCGGGGAGAGGTTGCCAGTAAAGAAAACAAGACCCCTTGCCACGTACCTGTATGCCCCCTTATTCTCTTGGGGGACGGGGGGCTCGGAGTCTGGACCCGTTGCTTGCAGCTCCGTAGCGGTAACCCATTCGGGTGAGTCGGCCCCTGTATTAGCAGGAGCGCCCGACTTCCGCATTCCTGCCCCCACCGTTGCGTTAAAGCTGCCGGCGTTCCTTGCAGCTCCGGGGACAAAGGCCGTCGGCTGGCCGCAGCTCAGCTCCGCTCCTCGACAGCGTCGTCCTGCGGCCCTTGTCCATGCTGTGAGCGTTAAAGCTGCCGGCGTTCCGTGCAGCTCCAGGGACAAGGGCCGTCGGCTGGCCGCAGCACAGCTCAGCTCCTCGACAGCGTCGTCCTGCGGCCCTTGTCCACGCTGTAAAGGAAGGTAATACTTACCTGCCGGTCTTGTGAAGGAGCCGGTGGGGAGAGCGCACTCCCCCCCCCCCAGCTGCCGCTGCAGATGCGCACGACGATATGCCGCGCATGCCTGCTGGCGGAGTCTTCACGAAGTCACTCACGTGACTCCGAAGTAAAATAATGCTTTTGTTGATCTTGACCAAGCCTGAAGTTGTGTCTATGCCTTCATGTTATTAAGGTTTCACTGCTGCTTTAAAAGTTGATTATGATCTCCTCCTCCCTACTACTCCCACACAATATCCCCATTCCCTCAGAGCCCTATACCTCTAACCACAGCTGTTTTGCTGTGGCCTGCAATGGCTTCCTGCACAGGAATCTTTTCCTCTGTCTTATCAACCTAGATATTCAGGGCCAAGGCTTAAAATTCAGAAACATGCTCTTATCTGTGCTCCTCCGTGGCATCCAGCCAGCTCACAACATTCATGGAATGACTTCCACATGTGGTCACAGGGAATTTGGATTTCCACTTTAAGTGGCAATGATGTAAGTTTAATCAGTACAAACCTTTTTCAGTTGCTGCTAGCTGCTCACACCATTGGATTCCACAGCTGTGCACCTAAGTTCGTCATAGTGCAATTGGTGGTTGACACCACGATTGTGATGATGAGATAGGAGTAACAATTTTGAATCCAGGTGAATCCAAGACAAACAGGCCACAGGCATAGGTGGATCCACACCCGTGTTCCCAATGCTATGGCAGACACAACTACCACCAGCCTTTAATTTTAACGAAAGACTTTAATGAGATATAGGTCATGCAATAATGCAAGCATCCTATGTCCTTGTTCAGCGCAAGAGAACATTAAATACAAATCAGGCACACTGACATCGATCTTGGTTTTCTACTCCCTTTGTTTGGTGCTGGTAGACAGGAGCAGAATTTCAACCTCTTTATAAAGGATGTTGGATTCGTATGCAAGCTCGGCTGAATCCAACACCTGTTTAAACATTAATGAAGTCATACACAGACATTGAATGTTGCTTTATCTCAGAGGGTCACTATTGTTCACATGCTAATGTATTCATGAGAGTAAGGAGGGTAATTTACATTTAAAGCTAATTGTGAAAAGGTGTGTTGGTATATAAAATTCAGATTGACAAAATTATGTAACACATTTTAATCAAGGTAATAATGTATCAAATTAACATGATCAACTACATTTATATGTAACATAAAAAGTTACATACAAATTAGTTAATAAAATTAAATTAAAATGTTTTGATCATATGCACAGGCACTTATTCTAGGTTGTGGATGCAAGTAATAAGTTTATAACTAGAAGAATAACTAAGTTAAATGAAAAACTTACAAAATGATGTTCAAGCAATTTATGGATACTATTATTATTGCCATTATACCTGCACTTGTTATAATCTTTTGATGTGTCTCCTCTCTGTGGTGTCATGGCCTCAGAATCTGTGTAGCTAGAGTTCATGGTATGTACTGTTGGAAAATGAATGTCAAAAGTCAGCAGGATTTTCACATATATCTTTCTTTTTTATGTGAACTCCCTCCTTTGTTCAATGATTTTAAAACTTTTATATTTCCCCCACCTCCTACCAATTAAACTGAAATGGGAATTATTAGCAGAAACAACCAATGAGTTTCCTCAAGTTGCTAAGCAACAATACACATACTACGATTGGCTTCAGGTTCCAGATTCCTTTCTTTCCAAGTGTTATCTTGAAGATTATTCTGGCACTCACCTTGATTGCAATATAAATGGACTCGATTGGATGTAAATATAGTCCACTTAGATACCAACAATTGTGGCTAGGTTTGCATATGCTATGAGGGGTTACAAAGTGAAGTCATGCAGAATTGCTGGCAACGCACATTCCTCCTTGACAAACTCAATGCGTTCTACGCTCGTTTTGAACAGAAGCTCGGCGGAATGACAACATTCATCCCAACAGCCATGGGTGTACCTGTACCCACGTCACCATTGCAGTTGAAGGCAACTGGCCCGAATGGAGTCCCTGTCCATGTCCTCAAAACCTGCATGGAGCAGCTGCAGGAGTATTGACAGAGTTCTTTAACCAGTCCCTACTCCAATCTGAGGTTCCCACCTGTCACTATCACCCCAATGTCATAAGTAAGACAAGGTAGTATGCCTTAATGACATCCACCATTACAAAGTGCCTCAAGAGGCAAGACATGGTGTCCATTGACTCCAGCATCCAGGACCGCCTTGATCCACTGCACCTAGTCCATGGCAGATGACTTCTCACACTCAACCCTGGAACATCTGCATAACGTGGACACCGATGCCAGGCTCCTATTTATTGACCATAGCTCTACCTTCAAGACCATCATTCCAATCAAATTCATCTCCATGCATCTGGACCTAGGAGTCAGCAAATCGCGCTGCAACTGGATCCATAACATGCTGACACTTAGACCACAATCAGTAAGGATAGGTGACAAATTATCCTCCACATAATCCTGGACACCAGTATCCAGAAGGCTACATTCGCAGCCGCATACCACTACGCTCACGACTGTACAGTCAAATTCTGCTCTAACTATATTTTCATATGATACCACTGTGATGAATGAGCCAGTTATCAAACAATGATGAGAGAGAGTACTGGAAAACAAATAAGACATCAAAATGAAGGAGTTAGACATTCACTTTAGGAAGCATCAGTCTGTATCCATGGTGCCAAAGTGGAGATGGTCGAGAGCTTCAAGTCCTTTGGTGCTAACATCATCAATGATTTGTCCTGGTCCACTCACATTGACACTGTGGTTAAGAAAACGTACCATGCCTCTTCTTCCTCAGAAGCCTAAAGAAATTCAACCTGCCTCCAATGACATACCAATTTCAAGAGTCAAGAGTGTTTGATTGCAATATATGTCCCAGATAGAACAATGAAATTCTTACTTGCAGTAGCAATTTTTACAGATACACACCATAGAAAGCTACCTGGGGTACACAAAAGGCTGGAGAAACTCAGCAGGTGCAGCAGCATCTAAGGAGCGAAGGCGATGGCCGACGTTTCGGGTCGAGACCCTTCTTCAGACTAGAAAGCTACCTATCAAGATGCTTGACAGCTTGGTTTGACAACTGTTCGGCCAAAACGACAAAAATTAAATATAGCCCAGCCCATCATGTAAATCAGCCTCCTCCAGCCCCCCCCCCCCCCCCCCCCCCCCCCCACCTCTTTCCATTAAATCATTCTACACATCACGCTGCCTCCGAAAAGCAACCAACATAATCAAGGTCACTCACACACTGGTAACTCTCCCTTTCCCCCTCTCCTGCTGGGAAGAGGAATACAAAAGCTCAAACGCACATACCACCAGATTCATTATGAACATTGAATTTTCTCAATTCTATTAACCCTTGCTGTCTCCTCCCCTTCCCACCTCTCCCTCAGCCCTCGGGGCCCTGGCATTCCCTCTATCTCTATCTCCCTCCCCCACCCCAGTCGCACCAGCTTCTCATTTTCACACCACAAACAGCTTACAATGGCTTGTTCCCTTTATCAATACTTTTTTGCATATCTTTCATTCATTGTTCCTTATCTCTCCACATCACCGTCTATATCTCTCGTTTCCCTGATCCCTGACCAGTCTGAAGAAGGGTCTCGACCCGAAACGTCGCCTATCTCCTTCGCTCCTTAGATGCTGCTGCACCCGCTGAGTTTCTCCAGCTTTTTGTGTACCCACCAGATTCAATAGTAGCTTCTTTCCCACTGCTATCAGACTCCTGAATGCATCTCTCATATGCTACCTCTCATATCTCTGTAGATGTAACACTACGTTCTGCACTCTGTTTATTTTTTTCTTTTGCTCTACCTGATGTACTCATGTATGGTATGATTTGCCTGGATAGCTGCAAAACAATGTTTTTTTGCTGTATCTTGGTACATTTGCCCAGAATTAACCAATATCAAACTAATATCAAAGACAGTGATCATTTAAATGAAAACAGGTTTTCCTTAGCAAAATTGATTTTTTAAATAGCATACAATTAGGTTATCAAAGGGTTCCCGATGAATTCATGTTTTACTGATCTAGCTCATGACAGCATTCCAAGATCAGGGAAGTAGATGTGTAAGAAGAAACTGCAGATGCTGGCTTAAACCGAAGATAGACACAAAAACCTGGAGTAACTCAGCGGCAGCATCTCTGGAGAGAAGGAATGAGTGATGTTTTGGAACACGACCCTTCTTCAGGGATGTAGATAGACTGAGCTCCCAATCCTAATTACCACCCAGTGACTTATTGAAAGACTAGGGTGAATATCAGGTATGTTACAAATAGAAAACAACTCTAGCTTATCCAACCTTTTTTTATGGGTCAATTTTTCTAATTCTGGCAACATCCTCATTAATCTCTACACCCTTTCCGATGCAATTACATATTTCCTGTAAAGTGGTGATCAGAACTCTATGCAGTGTTCAAACCCTGGCTTAACAAGTGTTATATTCGGTGCGCACATAAACAAGGGTCAAATTACTTACTGGTCAAATATTTCATTGATGGAACATTTGAGGAAGAAACATTAGTGACATGTTGACATAATGAAAATATTATAAGTGAAATGCAAGGACCTGATTGGTTCCATGAGTGAAGATAATGCATAACTGCATATTATGTGAACAAAGCATATTTTGGGGAAAAAAGGTCTTACATTTCTTGGGTACACAAAAGGCTGGAGAATCTCAGTGGGTGCAGCAGCATTTAAGGAGCGAAGGAGATAGGCGACGTTTCGGGTCAAGACCCTTCTTCAGACTGGTCAGGGATCAGGGAAACGAGAGATATAGACGGTGATGTGGAGAGATAAAGAACAATGAATGAAATGAATTACATTTCTTCTCTTGCACAGTTGCATCCGAAACATATCTTCAGTCACTTTCTCCTCAGTACACTGTACCAGCCATAACAACTCACTTTCATCTAGGAGCATAACCTCTAATATTATGTCATGATTAATAATGGAAAGCCTCCCAAAAATGCTTTTCCATGACAACTGTCCTACCACATTTTGAGAATCTGTGGACTTACACTGCAAGGTCACTCTGTTTAACACCTCACAGAAGCCTCCCATTTATCGGGTGTTCCCTTGCGCTGTTTTTCCTCCTGAAATGCGTTACCTCACACTTCTCCAGACTGAATTCCACTTGCAAATGCTTTCTTTCCTTATTTTATTGTTGTTACATCCCAGATGTTCAACAAAAAATCTTTACTCGATAGACCTGTGAAACGTATAAAGTAAAAAAAATAACAATGTGTTAATCACACCAATTCAAGACAGACTGTTTACACTTCAGGGTGAGGAAGGAACAATTAAGCAATCTAAATGCAGCAAGCTATGTGCTGCATTTTCATAATACTCTGATAGATCACTTTGGGATCCATATCAATTCGATTATATACTGTGTCCTCAAGAAGATATCAGTGCTGATACCAGTGGAAACTATCGGTTGCAGAGACTTGGTGACACAGTAGTTTGGACACTGGTCTTTTGGCTTGGAGTTCTTGATTCAAATGTAGTTAGATTGACGGGGTGAAATATTTTTCTAACAGCTGAAAAGTGAAGTTCCTTCATAAAATATAGTTATACTGGCCTTGAGGACGAACTGATACTGTTTGAGAATGTTGCCAAGAAGCCCAAAAAGAGCAAATATGGGAAACGGAAAAAAACAATTTTACTTTGGGAAAATGCGAGAAACTAATATTAAGAATGAGATTTCAAGTCACTTGGAAAATATGAACAGGATTGGATGAAGTTAACATGAGTGAGTGTTCCATTGAGCCAAACGCAGGCAAGTGGGACTAACTTAGATTGGGCATCTTGGTTGGCACATATGAGTTGGGTCGAAGGACTAAGTTATCCTTTAGTTCCTCGCCTTCATTGGGTTTTAGATTCCTACTATTTCTGGAAAGCTATTCAGGTGCTTCATACTAGTTATATACTTGACATACCACTTTAAATCTCCTGGACTTGGTAAAGATTGGGTAAAAATAAAGTCCATTCTGTTACTTTTCCTGTGAGGTTTAATGACTTCTGATAATGCTAAACAGCCAGATGATTGAAAAATAATTAAAGAGTAGAAAGGTTTGACTGATATTTCCCTCCCAAACCATGGATTATGAAGGATTATGTTACATGAATGGGATGAGCTGAGAAGAGAATGCAGATTGAAATTACACATTCTTGATGTACTATCCACCATGCTACATTCACCAAAGCCCAATAAAAGATTCGTAGGAGCTGATATGTATTTTGACCATGGCATTTTGTGAAGGAGGAATTGGCCTGGACTTCTATGTGATATTAGAAATGGGTTTTATGACATACAAAATAACATATCTGAATGGTGTAAATATGATGTAGAGTCTGGTTGGAATGGCAGGAAGGGTGCTTCTTGCGAGTTTAGAAATCACAATGCTCCATGGATTTCCAGCAAGCATCTTAAATCATTCTGAAATTTTGGACAAAATATCTACAAAATATATTATTTTTATTAGTATGGGATGGATGACTTTATTCAGTTTATATCATTCTGACATTTCTTTGCTGAAAGAGCGCTGAGGCAGTCGAACACACATATGTGGAATAAATGGGATTTATTTCATACCCAAATATATATATTTTTTTTTAAGTTGTTGATTATCCATGAAAACAACTTTGCTTGATCACATCACCATTGTTCGAATTGCTTAAACAAAAATATCTCCCGCTCACGTTGTGTTGTTGCAGACTGATGATCTACAAAACACAAAATAGCGTGTTGTGTAAAAAAAACTACTGATGACTAATTCTCAGAATAAATGATATCGAATGAACTTTGGGGAAAAAAAACTCCTCCCTCTGCCTTGTAGATTTCACCGCGAATGATCTGTGAAACCAGTTATTGCATGTTTGTAGGCTGCTGTTAGAATCGGTGGGCAGTGTGCTGGTTCCTGGAAGAGCCCTGGGGGAGTCAGACGCATTCTTGGCTGAGATTCAATGCCTGACCTAGACGCCGACAAACAGAGGGGAGAAGGCAGTCTGAGCTGCAAGGTCGTATTGTGTGGATGTGCTGGATCTTCACGCTTGCAGATTGTGGAGCGCAGAGGAAAAAGGAAACAAAGTGCAGACTCTGAAACAAAATTGGGGACTGGATTTCGGGAGGACTTGTTTACTGACCGTCTGTTTGAAGAAATCTTTTTGAAAGAGCACGGTTGTGGGTATGTTTGAAGGCAAGAGTACTGCAGAAACACAGCACGCCTGAGAGACTGGATTTCATGAGCTACTTTAATTCCGTCTGCGCTGGTGGGGCAAACTTGGACGCCGCGGCTTTTTAAAGAAGGGTTTATCTGATTTTTTTTACAAAACGGGTCTGCTTTTGGGGATCCGGAATCATGGAGACTCTACCAAGATCTAGTTTTCAGCCTCATCCAGGGCTCCAGCAAACCTTAAAGCAGTTTCATCTCAGCAGTATGAGTTCGCTCGGTGGACCGGCGGCTTTTTCTGCCCGATGGGCTCAGGAGATGATGTACAAAAAGGAAACTGGGAAAGAAACGGATCAGATTATACATCTACCCATACAGCCCCCTCCTGTAATGCCGGGCCCCCTTTTTATCCCTTCGGACCGATCAACGGAGAGATGCGAGACCATTCTGGAGGGGGAGACCATTTCTTGTTTCGTAGTTGGTGGGGAAAAGAGGCTTTGCTTGCCTCAGATTCTGAACTCCGTCCTTAGAGATTTTTCTCTCCAGCAGATCAATTCGGTATGTGATGAATTGCATATTTACTGCTCTAGATGCACGGCAGACCAGCTGGAGATCCTGAAAGTCATGGGGATTTTGCCTTTCTCGGCTCCATCCTGTGGCTTGATCACCAAGACAGACGCGGAGAGGCTTTGCAATGCTTTACTCTACGGAGGAACATACCCTCCCCATTGCAAAAAAGAATTTTCCAGCACCATTGAGTTAGAGATCACGGAAAAAAGCTTTAAAGTGTACCACGAGTGTTTTGGGAAGTGCAAGGGACTCTTTGTGCCTGAGTTGTACGGCAACCCTCATGCTGCGTGCATCCAGTGTATGGACTGCAGGCTGATGTATCCTCCTCACAAATTTGTAGTGCACTCGCACAAATCATTAGAAAACAGAACCTGCCACTGGGGTTTCGATTCCGCCAACTGGAGAGCCTATGTTCTGTTGAGTCAGGATTACACCGGAAAAGAGGAGAAAACTCGATTGGAACAGTTGCTGGATGAAATAAAAGAGAGATTTGACTACAGCAATAAATACAAAAGAAAAGCACCCAGGGTAAGCATTTCTAACTTCAGACGCATCCCTTACTAAAGATAATAATAGTGGATGATTTCCCATTGACGTGTAAAGGAAACCAGGTCACAATAGCGTTAAATGTGCTTAATTAAAATATCTCAATTCAAGTTTTCTTTAAACCCATTACGGTGAGTCATGGGCTTGGTTTCTGCAACCCTTTCTGCAAAAGTTTCTACATTTCACTACAAAAAAAGTCGCATTATTTTCGGTTTCATAAGTAGCGAAACTGGACACGCTTGTACTGAACATGCTAGTTCAGTAGGCAGTTTCTTGCATTTTGTTTAACATCAGCTCCGTAGAAAATAAGCATATATCTAAAATTACGTATTTTTCATCGCTTGATGGGGACATTTTAAATCATGAATGATATCTTTAAATACTCGATGGTGTGTATTTTAATCACTTCCCATTATAGATAATGACGTGCTAAGTTGAGGCATTAAGTTGACTACAGGCTGCTCAATATGCAGGTTTCTGAGCTGGGTGTGTTTCCCTCCTCACTAATATGTGGGAGGGGTTTTGCGCGATGTGTATAGGGAGAGCTGTCGGTTAACTCCGGGCATGTCCTGTGCAGAGCCACGCTTTATCCAATCCACATCCACCCAGCAGATCCCGAGGAGATTTCTTACCGAGGGGCTATTTATAAAGCGAATTGGGAAGCTGCTTAAGTTGATTCAGTGTGAACATAGTTGTGATCAGATTCGTACACCAGAAATTGCACACGCATTTGTACTGTCTTTGACTGGGGACACCCGATTCAAGGTGGTGAAACTTTGAAAGCATGCTATCGTTGTAGTTTAAAAGCCCCGAGTTCCGGTAAATTTCCCTTGGCTCACTTAAGATCTCGATGTTGATGTAAAAAAAGACGTCCATCGCGTTGGAATTAATTACAAGATTTGTTTACGGGATGCCTTGTTTTATTGCATTTTTAGAATAGGGACTGGCGGATTCTGCGCTGATATGTAGCTGGGTAAAGGTTACGGCCGTGAACCCAGGGCTGCCTCTTGTTTTGAATGGAAAAGGAGTTAATTTGCATCAATTGTTATGAATTAAATAAAAAAAGCAGCGGAGCGGGTATACTTGGGACATTGACGAGTGCACTGTTTGACTTTCAATGGGCTAATTCATTCCCTTGCGCCTTTCGGGGGTTGCCAATCTTAAGACTGTGCATATTACACGGATAATTACAGAGCCTCTAGGAAACCGAAAGCCAGCAGCTGAGGCAAAGAATGCGTCGGGTGTGTCCCTCAGCACTTTTAGAAAACAACAGTATCCTAAAGGAGAGAGTTAACTTAAAACAAAAGAATTAAGTTACTGCATTGTATCTTCCATGTTTGAAAGATGTAACTTTTAAAAGGGGTGAAGTTGTGATTTGAAGAAACCAAAGCGATCTAATTGCTTGAAAAGTAAAATATTACGCCTCCACATTACTATTTCAAAACTGAGACCCGTCTTGTATACTTGTTCAAAAACATGCCCATTTATAAACGCACGATTACGGGGAAATTAAGTATCTTGTATCCTGTGTGCCACCTGGCACAAATGAACTTTGCATCCTGTTTTAAAGGCCAGATATATCCTCGGTTTTATAAGAAATTACTCATACAGATAATTGTATGAATAAATCAGTTACACCTTTTCTGTACCCTCCGTGTCCTTTCTGCACATTCAAGCAATTTCGATTTGTTAGTGTGCAATCTTCAATTTGCTGTTTTGTAATTAGAATTGAATCTCACCAGCTTCACATTGCTGCATATCAGCCAGAAATTATGGAAAAATCACGTGCAATAAAGACGGGAAGTTGTGGCGAATGAGATTTGACTGGATATTGTGAAAGGACAATGTTCAGAAGTGTTACAAAGCCTCGTGTTCAGACTTTGTCAATATTAGACTTGAGTTATCACTTTCACCGATTTAATATATTTCTAGCTCGATTAGAGTAGATGGATGTTGAAAATGATTTCCATCCCTAGTTGTGAAATTTGATAATGGGAATATTTAAATTTCCAATCTTTTCCCAAGTCTTTTTTTGGTGCCAACGTTCTGACCCAACGTTCAACAACAGTATTTCACACTTTGCAGTATACACGGGAAGACAACATTCCAGAAAAAAAAACGCTACACATTTGAAATTAATGCTGAAAAAATTAAATAGGACATACAACACATGTTTTGTGATGAAGGTTCCTACCCTGAAACATTAATTGTTTCCTCCTCCACAAATGCTGCCTGACTTGCTGAGTTTTCCCAATATTTTGTTTCTAAATTAGGGATTTGAGTAGTTTTAGTACCACATCTCTGAAAAATTGATATTTTGAATAAAGTGTGGCCTAGAGATTAATTATCTAGTAAAACATTTCGGAATGTTATAGCTTCAGTGGACATTTTAAGCTACAGGTTTCTACATAAGTACTCAGGCGGGAAAGTTAAAAGTGACTTTTGAATGCTCTCTCACAGTTTGTCTTGTCTGCCTTAGCAAGCTTTTAATGTTTGGTTGTAAGAACAGATATACACCCAATAAGAGATGTTTCATTGAGCAATGTGCCAGATTACCTGATGGAAGCTCATGTGCTCAGGCTCAGGGTGCTTGTGTGAACTCCCTCTTACAATTGACACGTGTCCAATCTGATTATTAAATGTGTCAGTGTTATGGGGAGAAGGCAGGAGAATGGGGTTGAGAGGGAAAGAAAGATCAACCACGATTGAATGGCGGAGTAGACATGATGGGCTGAATTGCCTAATTCTACTCCCAGAACCTATGAGGTACCACGCCACGAAAACCATCTCAAGAGTCAAGAGTGGTTTATTGTCCTATGTCCCAGATAAAACACTGAAATTCTTACTTGCAGCAGCGCAACCGAATATATGTAGACATGAAAGCAGACACAAAATGCTGGAGTAACTCAGCGGGACAGGCAGCATTTTGTATCTTCGGTGTAAACCAGCATCTGCAGTTACTTCCTACACAGAATACGTAAGCATAGTACTCTATAAACAATATAATAAGCGAGAAAAAAAAGTTCAGTGTGTGTGTGTGTATATAAACATATACATATATATCCCGTCATCGTAGTATTAGTATCAGTGTTTTGAGATTCCACATTTGCCAACCTTTGGGCTGTTGTCCAGGAGGTTTTGTTCGTGCGGTGAATATTTGTCATATATGCCCTCTGCCCGACGTTCGCGGTGAAAGTCAAAGTTGATTTTAAGCATAAGCTCACCGCCCGGTTTGAGGGGGGCACTCGGCGGCCGTTGGGGAGCGCGGTTGCCGTGGTGACGGCGGGCGGGCGCGCGGGGCCGTTGGTGGCGGACGGGGCCGTTGGTGGCGGACGGGGCCGTTGGTGGCGGGTGGCGCGCGGGGCCGTTGGTGGCGGACGGGCGCGCGGGGCCGTTGGTGGCGGACGGGCGCGCGGGGCCGTTGGTGGCGCGCGGGGCCGTTGGTGGCGGACGGGCGCGCGGGGCCGTTGGTGGCGCGCGGGGCCGTTGGTGGCGCGCGGGGCCGTTGGTGGCGCGCGGGGCCGTTGGTGGCGGGCGGGCTGTCGAGGGCGCCGTGGAATGGCCGCAGGTAGTCTGGCAAGTGGCGCCGCCACCCCCCCCCCCCCTCACTAAACACGTCGGGAAGGCTTTGAGTATTTGTTTTTAAAAAAGTGCTTTGTAGCTCCTTTTTGAAGTGTCAAAGACAGTAGAAGCGTTTATATAGCAAGAAGGGACAAGCGGGTCAGGCAGCATCTCGGTAGAAAAGTCAGTCTGGGTTTGAGTCTGAAGAAGGGTCTCGGCCCGAAAAGTCACTTATTCCTTTTATCGAGAGACGCTGTCTGATCCGCGGAGTTATCCCAACTTTTTGTGTCTACTGTTTAAACCAGTTCCTTCCTACACAGTGACTTTTTGGCAGCTTTTCCCAGGCAGCGGCGTAGTTGGAGTCAGTGGTGGGAAGTCTGTCCGTGATTGACTGGTCTACATCTACAAATCTGCAATTTCTTGGTGTCTTGGACAAAGCTGCTGCCTTACAGTGCCAGATAACCTAGTTTGATCCTGCCTACGGGTGCTGTCTGGAGTTTGTATGTTCTCCCGATGACTGCGTGAGTTTTCTCTGGTTGCTCCGGTTTCCACCCACACTCCAAAAATGTACAGGTTTGTAGGTTAATTGGCATTGGTAAAATTGTAAATTGTCCCTAATGTGTAGGATATTATTAGTGTGGGGATCACTGGTCGGAATGGACTCGGTGGGCTGAAGGGCCTGTTTCCATGCTGTATTTCTTAACTAAACTAAGGGGCACAATGCTGCGCAGTATTTAGCATTTCATGAAAGGGTGCCTATTTTGTTTGATCATTGCACGATAAAGGCCTGTGAAGTTTTAGCACTGAGTTCAAGTAAATGAAAAGAAAACAAAATTATGAAAGTGATACCTTTGGTTTTAATAGGTGAAGAAGTCACTGGGCATTCAAAGCACTTCATTAGTCCGGTGGTTTATTTTCACACCAGCCACAAGAAGTTCATCAAACATTAAGATATCATTCATTGTGACTGGATTTACTTTCATAATTTAAAGCTCTTTTCATATTGTAGCAAATAACTTCACAAAGTTTGTGTGTCCTACAGTAAAGAGGAGACTTCAGTGATCCACCCTTAAATTTTCGAATGAACCATATTTGAGGGTGGTAACCATTTTCAAATAAGTTTATTTTCAAATAGTTAATACAACTTATTTGCATTGATTGGTTTGATCATTTAGTAAAATATTGGCCATTCTGACCATTTTGTAGTCAAATTTTCCCAACATTTAACCCATTAGTCCATGCTGGTTCTCTGTAACAGCAATTAAAATTCCATGACCTGCGCCTCGGAGCCCTACCATTTTACCATCTTTCAAACACTCAGTCCATTTCTTTATAGTTAAATCTGCTTCCATAACTCTTTTCAAGTAATACATTCTGGATCCTGACTATTTGCCAGTTGAACATTTATTCCACAAGTCATTCCCTAGTTTCAAAAAGTGCTTTGTCAGAATGGTAAATTGTTTATCCGAAGATTGGTACAGACAGTTGGAATATACAATATTAAAATATTATATTCTCCGAATTAAAATATTTAATTCCTCCTCAACGGATATTACAGTATTTTAAAATACTATTGGACAATTTAATGCACACTTTGAAAGACAACTCACTTCTCTTAAACATATTAGCTACAATTAAGGTACTTTAAAAAAATAGTGCTGAATAACATAATAGAAAGGATTGTTTTTAATATTAGTGTTCTTTCAACATTCACTTGATGATCTAAAGTATAATTTGTGACTAAGTTTACATCCAATCTTAAATGAGACACTGTATGCATTGCTCTAAATATTTAGTATATTGATGTGTCTATAAAGAATTTTTAATTGTTGGAAAGCTTCAATGATATGTAAATTAAGTCAATTATATGTAGGGTTTTAATTAGCAGCTAGGTTCATGTGTGAAGTACATCAGATTAATTATGTGGCACATCTGCTGATAATTTACTACTTTTCTGCAGACCCATCAAAACTGTGAAATTTGCATCCTTAGGTAGTTTGACAAGAAAGAGCAAAATTTGCCAACAAATAAATTATGTAATGCCTCTGTCTATGTTATGTTTGAAATTGTTTTGGTTTTGTAATAGGTTAAATAAATTGCTTCATTAAATTGTAACTTGCTTAATTTCAGGAGTAATTTGTGTGCAGTTTACCATGCACGTTGATGTGGATTATATATATTTTTGATCATCTGTGTCCTTAATATACATTTCTCATACATGATGTTTTGGTGAATAAAATACAATGGATTATATTTTATCACTAAAGTAAATCTGACCTAACTTTTTTAAGTGAAAAAGTTAAAAGTTGCCATTTCAGGTTTTCTATATATTGATTAAGTAATGCCAATGCTTTTTGTCTTGCCTGGTGTGTTTTGCAGGGGTGATGAGGACAAATTTAATCTGCCCCTGGGAAATAACTGTTTTTGCACAAACTAGAGGGATATGAGAGGGATAGGTTGTTACCAGTGGATGTGTAGCACATTGATCGAAATGGAGTAAATTTTAAACTAATATATACAAATGGTGAATGTGGATGATTTTCAAAAACTTGTATTTTTATTAGAATGATATCAGAGTAATTTTAAGTGCTGTCTATAATATTTGTAGTAGAATAGCATTGTAATTTGAATATGTGAATTTTAATCTCTTGAAAAGGAGTGTCATTGACAGCCCAAAGTGATAGCCGCAAGGGAATTTGAAGATTTGGCAGAGTGGACATTATGCATTCGATTGTTGACTTGCCTGAAGTCTTTCAAAATTATATTACGATATGCCATTCCTGGGAGCTCAGTATCTAATCAAATTATAAATTCATTGTTTGGTGACTAGATCATGTGGATTTTTTTAATACTCCGTATGAACACGCTGTTATGACATTGACCAACAATAGCAGTCTTTGCTTAAAATGCACAAGGTTACATCATTTTAAGTTTTGAATTATATTGAATAGCTTTGTTAGTGTCATTCACTGACACCTGTCTGAGGAAACACCAACTCCTCAAGTAGTTCAAATAGCCCATCAACTTTTCCACTCTTTATTGTAACCCTGGTGGAATTAGTGTGTTGATGTCAAATGCGAACAGGCGTTGGCACAAATAATGGTCACTTAGATGGGAAGCAGAGGTGCCTATCTGTAAACCTCTTCCTTTCCATTAGAAGAGAAAATACCTAGCACATGCTTTTTGGTGCACTACAATTTCTAGATCACTGTATGTATAACATGCATTTGTTCATTTCAGTTCCAAGAACCTAGACAAGAAATCAATATTTAATTTGTTTAAGAAGGAACTGCAGATGCTGGAAAATCGAAGGTAGATAAAATTGCTAGAGAAACTCAGCGGGTGAGGCAGCGTCTATGGAGCGAAGGAAATAGGCAACGTTTCGAGCCAAAACCCTTCTTCAGACTGGTTTGGTTTGGTTCCTTTCTTCCTTAAATTGGCATAAAATCTAAATAACTGACACTGCAGTTGAATGGATTATTTGTACAAGGAAGTTGCAGATCTGATCTTATTAAGCATAGGATGTTGTTTCAAAGTTCCACCTGTAATTTATGCCGGTGGTTCTCAATATTCGCGAGTGAAAACCAACTGGTTCACATTCAGTAAAATATGTGCACCCCCTGAAATTGTCTAATGACATCATGGGCCACACTCTTTTTAATGAATTGGGGCTGCCCTGTGTATTCTCAGGGATTCTCTGAGGCAGCTGTTGTACCAAGTATATTTTTATGCATTTGTACTTTTTGTGAACTTTCTTACTAAATTACCTCAATATTGTTAAAGGCTCAATGTGGCTCTTCCTAAGAGGTTATCCACCCCAGATTGGAAAAAAATGCTTTAGAGGTTGTGTCCAGGGTAACTAAAGATGATTAAAGTGGGCTGACATTTTCTGCCAACCTTCATTAAAGCAAGCTTATTTTTTGTCTTTAACATTATGATGTATGTTTCTATTTCAGCTTTTAAAGAAACAACTTTGGTGTCTTGGGAAGGGTGTCCTTTATTTGAATGAATTATGTGTATGATGGAACCAGGAAGGATTGGTTTTTCAAGTATTTGTGTATCCTCATAACTAGAATTGATGGTAAAAAATTACAAGGGGTGAGAATTTTAGGAAAAGCTGTGGTTCAGTTTGTGGGGTTGAGGGTGTAATCTTCATGATTACACCCTCAATCCCAAGATTCATGATTCTTGAATCTTGAATCTTGGGATTGAGGGTGTAATCTTTTCATAATTTTGGATCATTGGTATGTGTAAAGATTTTTTGTTCTCTCTGACTCATGCTAATATTTCGTAAAGGAAGTACATTAATTGTCTTTTTATAATTCAAACCATAGTGTTTTCCAAAGAGATTTGAAAAGATTGTCTGCAAGCATAACTTCCTGCACATGTGTAGTCTGGTGAAATGATTGTTTTAAATAGTACAACTTTTGCCAGGTGATCAAAGTTATATAGCATCATATTTAGAATTGATATATTTTCAAGCTAGTGCAGGAAAGTGACAGTGAAAATAATAATCATCTTTAATCTTATTGAATGATGAAGTAGGCAGGAGGGCTGAATGGCCTACTGCTTCTGTTTATGTTCTCATCTTATATCTGTTTGTTGTGGTAAAGACAAACAATTCTTGAATGATTTTTGTTTTAAATAGTGAATGAAGTATCTTGATATTTATTAGCTGTAATACAGGTCCTCCCAGGGTTACAACAGGGATCTGTTCCTGAGAACTGGTCGCAACCCAAACAGTTTGCAAGTCAGAAATGCAACCACCCAGCAATAGATTTTAAATAAAAACACGCAGCAGCTAATGGCAATTGCAGTTAAACCATTCAGATGTTGCTGTGAACAGAGTTCCCACACGGCTAGACGTCTGAAGCCCACAACAGTCAGCACAATTGGCCCGACAGTCTCCCATGCACTCCCTCGAATGTCCAGGTTGTACATAGCCTGGGTGTTCATTACCTGGGAAAGACCTGTATAAACTCATGAAAACGGTTTAATGTGCTTTTATTATTTATATAATTTAAAAGCAATTAGGGCAGTAAATAAAAGTGCAAGTGAATGGACCTCTGTGTGGTACCCTATTGTATATACATTTCTTTGTCCAAGATTATAGCAGTAATCATTCAGAAAATATGATGTATTGTTACTGCTACACTTTTTTTGTGAGTGTACTTCTAGCAGGCTGTTGTTAAAGATTGATTTGAATCTGCAGTGGTGTAGTGTCTGCCAGGGACAATATTATGAACTCTAGTCAGTAGCCAGTCTGTCTAGCTTGTGGAAGATATTCAGTAAGCTTATAAATCATATGTTGTTTTATGACTCTAGTTGGTAAAATTCTTGACTGCGGCAGCTTGCTGACAGTACGTTCCAGACATTCTGTCAGAATTTTGCTGTTTCAGCCACAGTGGCTTTTGTGCACTAATGTCAGTTTTGATTCCCATGTCTTCCTGGGGCCATTGTCATATGACCTGAATTATATAGTTTCTCCCACCCCAAGGTGCCTGAATATCCCAGATGGTAGTGTGGTGGGGGGAGGGGGGGGGGGGGGGGGGGGGAGAAGAAGATCAAAAACCTAATGAGAAAAAAATGCTGGGATCATGTGGTAGCTCCAACATGAAAGTAGCCATGTCTTTAATCTTAAATTCAGTTGCTTCATTTTCAAGAAACAAAAAGAGACATTGAAAGTTGTATATTTCCATTGTGGTAAAGATCTCCTTATTAAGACTTCTTATTATCACAACATGAATTGTCATGGGTATTCTTTTATTTCTTTCTTTATATCCTTGCCCTTTTTTGCTTTAGTTTGCGAGACAAGAATAAATTGGAAGAAGAAAATGCCAGTTTTGTCTTGTTTATTTTTTATTGTGATCATGTTTGTGATGGTAGAATAACAGAAAATACAAGTTAAATAGGGCTGAGGATGTTCAGTTACCTCATATTAGTTCATCCTCCAGAACTTTCTTATTTTTCACATTATTTGAGGAAATCCCTGGTCCTAAAAGTATCATTATAAGCTTGAAACTGGCGGACCCTGTGTTTTCTCTCCTGCTTTTTCCTTTATTTTGTGAATTTTATTATCTTAAGACCCTTTTTAAAGTCTTAGCATTAAATTATTTTAATAAAGTACATATTTGCTTTTCAGAAAGCTACTTTCTGCCAACAAAATATGAGAACAATGCTTCACTCTATGTACAAAGGTTATAAAATATGAAGATTATTTGTAAAGATAGAAAGATAGGAAAGATTTAGTCTACGAGCCAAATGTAGGCAATTGGGACTAGTGCAGTATGCCAAATCGGTAGCATAAACAAGGTAGGCTGAAGGGCCCATTTCCATGTTGACTATATAATCTTTAGATTTGTCTTTTATTTTGCTTCCTACATGATATTTCTATAATATGACAAATGTGTACAGTGCTGGTTCACTTGTAACTTTTCAAAGGGAATTAAAAAATATGTATATATTTGGAAAATAAAAAGTTTGAAAAATTGGGGTAGGGGGATGGAAAAGAAAACAAGGGAAGAGATATTCTTATTAGAATTTGATTGAACAAGCACAAATAATGGGCCAAGTAACATCTTTCTTTCATATATATATATTTTGGAGTTCATAATCAATACCAATGTTAAAATTAAATTTTATGCTGCAGTTAGGAGAATTTTGTAATTAGTTTCATAAAGCTCGATATGATTTACAAACTTATTGAATACCTTTTCTGAAACTTTCCTCGGGCAACTCCAATCTAAAGAAATGAAGTGGATTTGTTTTATTTAATTCTGTTGTTTATTATAGGAATCCTTTCTGCAGGACATTCTGTATCAAGTTTTGTAATTTCTGTTCTCCAGTAGTCTTAAAATATAATAGTGCCGAGATTGCTGGAATATAAAGACCAGAAATTAATAGGCTGGCGTGCTCTATTTGAGTTTAACCCTTTTTTCCCGGAAGAGTTGAGAAATTAATTGATTTCATTGGAATTATATTGGTGATACTGTTTCTGAGTCGATTGCATTTCTTTCCAAAGATTATTTCAAAGGTTTCACTCACATTTTTGACTGCGTTAATTTAAAATTGTTTTGTTAACTCAATATTGAAACATACCCTAAACACATGCTCAGTATAAAAGCGATTGTTAATTTTAAGTGTTCCTTTCACATGTTCCCCCTTACAAAGTGTCAAACATTTTCTCTTATAATCTTAGAAAATTACCATTGGAGAAGAACTGAAATATTGAGAGAGTGGTTGAATTGCCAGTGATCCCAGTCTCCTATTCTTTCTTTGTCTGCTTGTTTGAATATTAAAGAAGTGAAGAGGAGGGGTAGCATTTCACATGCAACTCTTGAAAGGTTCCCCATTCAGAGCATTGTGTTAGGACTGTGATGTTGCCAGGTTTCTGCATGGCTTTCCAGAGCGATGCCTTAAGAGACCAGTTTAATGTCTAGGCTTGGATTTAACTGTTTCCTGATTTGAACAGCGAAATATTAGCAGCAAACAACCTATGTGTTTGCAGACACTAAAACTCTTCCAGATGCACAATCTAATAACACAATTTTTAAAATGTATTTATCATGGAATTTTATCACGTACCATTATTCAGTTTGCTTTGCAGATTAGATTCTAGAAATTGCTATGATCTTTCATGAAAAATATCAGGTTATTTCAATTTTCATGCCATGAAAGTAATTCATACTCATTGTACATTAAGGTCTAGGAGAAATGGTAGACCACAACATCTGATGCAACCCAAGTTATATTTTAAACTATGTTACAGGAACAAAAAAGGAGCATACCATAGAGATTAATGAAGACTTGGAATATAGGATAACCTGACTGAAAGTCCATTTGTGAAGTATCGACCCCACTGCCATATAGAATGGAAACAAAATCAGGGTTCTTATTGTCTTCTTATGGTTCTCATCCCATTTAGTGCAACACGGCTCATGAGCCGAGTGAAGATGGTCATGACTGTTTTCGTAGAGAATTATGCTTGGAGAGCCCGCAGAGCCTGGTGCTGGGTGACAACTTTTAAAAGGCTTGGTATCATATAATTATGAGTGATTATAAACTATATTGTATTAAAAGATAACCTAAAGGAACATGTGATGGTCCATTGCCATAGTCAGTAATGGCTTACTTTACTTTAATTACCTGACTTGGTTTAATGACTGGGTTGGAGATGGTTAACAGAGAAAATTACTTGTAACCCATCCCCCATCACTTACTTATTTACTTGTAGGTAGCTGGAGGGAAGGGGGTGGTTGTAGTAAGACTTTGGTTGGCTAGAATAATGATTGTTGTGTATCAGCTGTGTAGATTTATGAGTGTTTTGAGTCTGACTAAATATTGTGATGGCATTGTTCATTTAAGAAGTGGGATCATTTATATAATGATTTACAGACTTTTTTATAGGGGGAGGGATGTAGGAAATTATAAATGTAAAAAATGGTTAATGAAGTTTTACTATAAATTTGATGCTCAGCTACCATTATATGTACCATATCTTATGATTTCTCTCTTATACCCAGTATAATAACCTACTAAAACATAATTTCACTATTTTTAAAATTAGCACATGAAGTTCTATAAATTCTATGATGCAGTTGTATGTTTAATTGCATTCTGTATTAGTGGAATAAAGCTTTTAGTTTCCTATGATATGTTTTTCTAGAAGAGCCTGGGAGGACCCAACTATATTTTCAAATTTGATATCAAAAAAGTTCCCAGACTTGACTTTGGTTTGAGTCAGATCATAATTTTATATGCAAATAGATTCCTACTTCTTGGAATTAGTGGGTGATTTTCTTTCTCCGCCCATTACATTTTCAATTAGTCACGCCAAAACTCAGTGTGACTAGTAGTCTGAAGAAGGGCCTCGACCCGAGACATCCCCAGATGCTGCCTGACCCGCTGAGTTCCTCCAGCACTTTGTGCTGGAGAAACTCAACGGGCGCAGCAGCATCTATGGAGAGCATCTATGGAGCGAAGGAAATAGGCAACGTTTCGGGCCGAAACCCTTCTTCAGATTGATGTAGGGTGTAGGGGTGGGGGGGGGGGGGGGGGGGGGGAGAAGAAAGGAGAAAGGAAGAGGAGGAGCCTGAGGGCTGAAGGAGAGCTGGGAAGGGGAGGAGACAGCAAGGGGTACCAGAAATTGGAGAAGTCAATGTTTATGCCGCTAGGGTGCAAACTGCCCAAGCGGAATATGAGGTGCTGCTCCTCCAATTTCCCCTGGGCCTCCTCCATGGCCAGGGTGGTGCTCACTCTGGCCATGGAGGAGGCCCAGGACAGAAAGGTCGGATTCGGAATGCGAGGGGGAGTTGAAGTGCTGAGCCACAGGGAGATCAGGTTGGTTAATGCGGACCGAGCGGAGGTGTTCGGCAAAACGTTTGCCAAGCCTACGCTTGGTCTCACCGATGTAGATCAGCTGACATCTAGAGCAGCGGATGCAATAGATGAGGTTGGAGGAGATGTAGGTGAACCTCTGTCGCACCTGGAACGACTGCTTGGGTCCTTGAATGGAGTAGAGGGGGGAGGTAAAGTGACAAGTGTAGCATCTCCTGCGGTTGCAAGCAAAATTGCCTGGGGAGGGGGTGGTGCGAGAGGGAAGGGAAGAATTGACCAGGGAATCACGGAGGGAGCGGTCTTTGCGGAAAGCAGACGGGGGGGAGATGGGAAGATGTGGCGAGTGGTGGGGTCACATTTGAGATGACGGAGGACTATTTGTTGTACGTGACGGCTAGTGGGGTGAAAGGTGAGGACTAGGGGGACTCTGCCCTTGTTACGAGTGGGGGGATGGGGAGAGAGAGCAGTGTTATGGGGTATTGAAGAGACCCTGGTTAGAGCCTCATCTATAGTAGGGGAGGGGAAACCCCGTTCCCTGAAGAATGAGGACATTTCCGATGCCCTGCTGTGGAACACCTCATCCTGGGAGCAGATGCGGCATAGACGGAGGAATTGGGAGTAGGGAATGGAGTTCTTACAGGAAGCAGGGTGGGAAGAAGTGTAGTCTAGATAGCCATGGGAGTCAGTGGGTTTATAGTGGATGTTGATCAGAAGTCTATCATCTGCGATGGAGATAGTGAGGTCAAGAAATGGTAGGGATGTCGGAAATGATCCAGGTGTATTTGAGTGCCGGATGGAAGTTAGTGGTGAAGCGGATGAAGTCAGTCAGTTGTGTGTGGGTGCAGGAGGTAGCACCAAAGCAATTGTCGATGTAGCGGAGGTAGAGGTCGGAGATGGGGCCCTGGCACGCCTCGAACAAGGGTTGTTCGATGTACACTACAAAGGGGCAGGCATAGCTGGGGCCCATGCACCTGCCCATAGCTGCACCTTGTATTTGGAGGAAATGGGAGTAGTCAAACGAGAAGTTATTAAGGGTAAGGACCAGCTCCACTAGGCGGAGGAGAGTATCTGTAGACGGGGATTGGTTGGTTCTCCTGTTGAGGAAGAACCGGAGGGCTTTGAGACCCTCCTGGTGGGGGATAGAGGTGTAGAGTGGACGTCCATGGTGAAGATGAGGGGATGTGGGCCTAGAGAATGGAATGCCCGGAGAGGACAGAGAGTGTCTGAGGTGTCTTGAACATAGGTAAGGTTTTGTGTTTTGCAGTGTGACTAACTACTTGAATCATATACTACCTTACCTCCTAATAAAGAACTACCTGGCGGGCACTCAGACTCTGCGGTAAATCTTGCTTGCACGAGGTAATTTAGTGGTTGGGGAGATTGATGTTGAACTAGCAAATATTTTTGTGCATTTGGGCGTCATTTGACGCAACTTAACCCCTTGGTGTATAAGTGAAATAACTAAATTAATAAAATTTGGTATTGGACAATCAGACACACTACCCTGTACCAGTTAGATTTTTTAATTAATTATGAGGCTCGGGATATAAAGTGGTATACCTGCTAGGCCTTGGCTCTGTTCTCAGCTAGGACTTTCTTAGTAACTGCGATCACAGAAGCAAGAGTACTGGTAAGTTTATAATATTTGCCTCAGCTCAACAAATGAAATTGACAAGGAGCATTTTAAGAATGAAAAAGGAAAATGGTATAGTAAGAAAGAAAACAAATCCATTTGCAGGTATAAAGAAATAAAGGAGGTACAGACCTTTAAAGGGATAGTAGACAGATGGGGAAGGAATATGAATATAAGATGGGGGAGGTCAGTCTACCAGCCGTATTTAGTGAATAGAGGGGGAAATGCAAGCAGAAAACAAAAGCTGACAGGCAGCCTTCAACCCCAGCCTAACAAGAGTGTATGCATGAAAGATCAAGCCTATTCAGAGTTTTGAAGGGAAATCTCTGGAGGACCACCTGAAAGATTTGGAGAGGACATTATCTGCAGCTGGGATTTGAATTTAAAAAAACAGTTTAGAAAGAAATGCCTAAATTAGGAGTGAGAACAAGAGGATTACAGTTCATTGATGCACAGCTACTTTAGGGATGTGTTTACATATACCAGAAATGACATTTGCAAATGTCTTGGGCAAGATTTTTAAAGCAAAAATAAACAAGATATTTTTCTAATTCATCTGTGAGGGTTAAGTGACTACCTGGAACAACAGAATGGTATTTATTTTTTATCTTTGTTATTTGGTGTTTAAAAGGACCCATGCAACAATTTTGAAAAACGAGACAGCTACCATACATATGAATTATTTCAAGAAGGGGATTTTTTGACTTTCCAGAAAATTTAGATCAAAATATGAGATTTGGATAAACTTTGTGGATGTTTTTAAAGGACTGAAAATTGCCAACAAGTCTTCACCGGGATGTGTATGTTTAAAAGAAACTTCTGGTTATGGAGAACACATTTGAGTTTTCCAGATGTCTTTTTGCAGCTATTAAATATTAGATCACGGTCATTCCTGTTGCATTAACTTATAACGTGGATTCCTTTTTTTAAATTTTATTAGAAGTAAAAAAGTACTAGAATATGGCACCAAGGTGCCTAATATATATTGACATATTACATTTTATGTACAGCTTCTTCTTATTTTTTTGTTTTAATAATGAAAAAGAAAAAGAGAGAATAGATAATAAAAGATAAAGAAACGTGTGATATACAGTGTGTGAGAAAGAAAAACGTGTGAAAGAAGAAAGTTGAAAAAAAAAGAAAGAAAAAGAGTAGAAAGTAAGAGATTAAGGAGATCGTTGTCTATATTCTTGACCATCCCTCACCCAATCCTGCAACAGCTTCTACGGTTTTGTTACACCATATGTTTCCAAAAAATCGACAAATGGAGACCAACTCGTTAAGAATTGGTCTGATTTATCTATTAGGAGGAATCGCATTTCCTCAAGAACGTGGATTTCTAAGAGATGTTGCACCTTTTTACAAATGTACAGTCCATCGATGTCATAAATTGATTTAATATGTCCTTTTTATTTCTTGTCAATCAATAAACTTTGCTCCACGTATGCCCTTTTTAAAGAGAACAGGAAAAGAAGGGTAATTACTAAATAACCTTTTTACAGACTACTGTGTTTATAAAATTATTTTGGCTCATTTGCAAATTGATTAGCTAAGAAGAATACTGCCAAGGCAAATTGGATTGGTTTGTGAAATTTAGTTGAACCGGGTAAATTTCTGTTTCTATGAGTAAATGCTCGTCAGCCAAAAAAGGCAGTGCTGCCCATAAATTACAGAGAATGTGACCAAATAATTCTTAATCTGTTGAATATTTAATCTTGCAGAAAGGAAAATACAATTATCACTTTGTTTTTTGTCAAACTTACTTTTGAAATGATTGCTGGGCATTTCAAGACATGTATATTCTGGTATTGGTTTATTATTGTCATGAATATTGTGAGACAGTGAACAACTTTGTTTCACGAGTTATCCAGGCACATCATATCATATGTGAGTTCTTTAGTTGAACTAAGGAATTGTGAGATGCCTCTTAACAGTATTTGTGAAGTAAATAGCAGATTTACTTTTCTCTCAAATTGGGATTCAGTCGGTGACCAGAAAGTAGAAGTACACTGCAAATTGCAAAGTGATTATGACCTTGCTTGGCGTATTCAGCTGCAAATTTGAGCAATATTTATATGTTGGGTGCCCTTAAAGCTGCTATTAATTTTAGAACAGCCAAGTTTTACCAAAGCTAGATGATAATTTCATACAAAGTGTTAAGACATATCCTGTAACATTGCATAGAAAACTGAATTTGTGGTAATAAAAACTCTTTTTAAGGCAGCCTGCTGTTTGTTTTATTCACTCTGTTGTAGAAATTATCTTGGGTTTGTAGCAACTTGTTTTTTAAGTTTAACATTTTGGAAGAATACCAGGGAACAATTTAATATGTGACAACTATTGAACTTGTATAGATCTGTTCGTGCATTGAAGCTTTTTTGGCTGGCTGTGCTGAAATTGAATTTTAAAATTGCAAGGTAAAAAGCATTTAATTATATCACAATCTTTTTTTTACTGTGATTTTGTAAATGGAATTTAGTATTTGCTGTGAAAATAGCTGTAAAATATCTTGGCCAATGTGTACAAGTTAAGTTAGCTCATTCCTTCTGACCATTTAAAATCTGTAGGCATGTCATTAATCCTAATAGAACATGATAGGGTTTCAGCTGTGTTTTTAAAGTGAATTTTAGCTTAATATTATTGAAACAATTTCTCCTCTGTCAATTCTATCATTTCTGTTACAAGTAGATACACTATTGATACCTGGGGGAAAAATGCATTGTTGTGCCCAATAATAAAGTGTATCATCTTGTAGATTGTTTATTAAATAACTGCAACAAAGGTAAACCAATATGATAAGGCTTTAAATAAATATTATAAAACATATATTGCTGAAAAAAATCTGATTTGAAGAAAGGGTAATGAAATAAATGTATTTGTTGCAAAGTTGTTTTTAGCATTTTTTTTTAAAGAGCTCAGTGATTTGGTTGGGTAATGCAGGAGGAGAGGCTGCTTGCTGTCCTTTCAGTACAAAGGGCACAATGTCTGTTTGCATTATTCATTACTCTGAAATATACACATCTTTGGCATCTTCTCGTTCTCTATATGGCCAGTCACACCGTCTGCGCTGTCTGACATTGGTCTAATCAAGCTATGGTGATGAGGCTAGACACATGCAATATGATGCTGCAGTTATATTAAGATTTGTTGTAATCTAGACTTGGTCTGTTGAGCAAATACAAACAGTATAAGATGTTATTTAAAAATAACGGCCTTGCAATGTGTTGTGTTAGACGGAATACTTCAATAAAAAGTGATAACCTGGTAGTTATAGTCGCTGATGGAAATTTTAACTTTTACACAGGAAAGCAGTCCACTGCACAAGCAGCCCATCTGGTAGCAGTGATGGGAGGCCCAGACGATTTATAACTGCTGGTTCTCATTAATGAGCCCCTGACTGAGTTAGGCTGAGAAGTTAGCAGGAATCAGATGGCCCGGAGGCTGCCCATCAGGCTTTGGATAAATGTGCGGATGTGGATTCTGAGCAGCCAGGGATTCTGTAGGGGGTGGGAGCCAGGCAGGAGCCAACGCCCCTGGAGGACATGAAGGGGCACTCTTACTCCTAACCACACAAAGGTTTGATAGACTCACTAAGTTCTTGGTGTTTAGACTGCACAGATTGACGGGATAACTTACCTGCTCCATTCGTGGTATGCATATGGGTTTTTTGCGGAATGAGGGAAATTAACATGCCACAGAATTTAACTTTCAAGGCTTTAACCTGAAGGAGCGCATTGGGCACACAGTAAGAGTGAACATCAGTAACTGGAGGAAGAAAATAAATAGAAATGCTGCAAGTTCGATAGGGAAAAGTAGCTTCAGGGCAGTAATGAAAAGGACTTGGACAAAAGCAGAATAAGCAATTTTATTACCAGTCCAATGCTCGGTTACATTGGTGTTTGGGGGAAGGTAATATTAATTTGAGTTTCCATTATCATCAGACATTTGAAGTAGCTTACCTTTCTTAATCTGTTTGCCAACCACATTCTTTTAGCAATAAGAATGTTGAAGCTTCATAGAGCACACGACCTGCAATTTTCTGATAGTTTGTCTTTTGAAAATTTTGTATAAAATTATATCCTTATGGTAGACAAAGTTTAAAGTTGGAGTGGTGCATGATCATGGCCTATACAGTATGGAAACAGGCACTTCGACCCAACTTGTCCATGCCAACCACGATGTCCCATCTTCGCTAGTCCCATCTGTTGAGCATCATTCTGTAAGCAAAACGTGTAATTGAAATGAATTGTGGTATTAAAATAGATGAAATAGTTTAAAAAAATTCAAAATATAGTTTCAGAAATATATTTTTAACTCCGAATTTTAAAATTCGGAGTTAAAAATCCAGAGAAACTGGATTTAATTGCTATTTTTAAAAATCCAATATTTGATTCTGTCAGAGGAATTATTGTTGGAAGTTACTTGGATTTCCTTTGTTTATTCTCTGGGTTTTTTAATAGATCTTGTAAAGTGCATAGTAAATATAGATAGAGACAGTAAAGAAAGAAGCAGGTCATGACTGTCAACCTAAGCAAAGGAAGGGGGTGGGGGGGGGGGAGAACTTTTGAAAGCTCTCAATGACAAAAGGAACCTTGTGTTGTTTTGAAACTGCTTTCAAGACACACAGTGATGTCTAATTGGTGTGGTCCAGCTCAGCAAAGAGACCTCTGTCTGCTCTGAGTAAAAGCAACACTGTTGACAGCGTAACACCTGGCTGTGCTCCAGAATCAGTCCTGGCCTTGGAAATGGGAGCACATTTTATCGCTTGATTTTCTGCTGCATCGTAAGTATTTGAGCCTTGTGAATGGCTTATGATTATTCCTCAATGCCAAGTGACTGCTGGAGTTCAAGTGTAGAACAGAATGTACAGAGCAACAATCGATATACTAAGTAATCACCCAACACTGGGGAAAGGGGTGGTGGTGTTTTTGTAGGTTACAGTGAACTTTGTAACATGACCCTGCTGTTTTATCAGTAATGCACTTGTAAACATTCCACAAATATACAAGGAAAACACAAAATTAGTTGATTTTGTACACTGGCTAGAAAGTGAAGTGAAAAGTAATATTCTGAAAATTCTGTATGTGGTTGTATTTGAGCGTTGAAGAAGTTTTAAACGTATTGTAGGCAATATGATATTTGCAGCATTATTCTCTGTGGTTTCTTTGTTTCAAAATATGTCAATGTTTTGGACAGTGTTGTCACTTTTCCTTTGTTTTGGTTGGTTTAATGTACAATTAAAAGCAATGAGCATTCTTTGGAAACTTTAAAAAAAAAGCAAAATGGTAAGAGTGAATAAAGCAATGGAAAAATGCAATCTATAGAATTCATTAGTATTTTTTGTGAAATTAATAGAGGCTTGGGATAGATTAGTTCACACTGAACCATTTAACGTTTTCCTCTTTTTGTAAAATTTGTTTTGTTGTTTGAAGTTTCCGACAGAAAGATTAACCCTGCTACTTTATAAATAATTTTGAATTTTGTTTGATTTCATTACTTCTGCTGAGTTTTCTGTTAGTCTCATTTTGAATGCTACTTTGAGCAGGTAAGTACTGATGAGGAAATGGAACAAAGTACAGTGCTTAACATTCTAGAATTCCCAAAATTCTCTAAGGATCTGAAGAAATTATTGAAAGCCCCAAATTGTACAACACTTAGAAATTAGTGATGTAAATTAATCTAGAATAATAAGTCACAATTTTATTGTTAACCATTATACAGGTTTGAATCAATCTATACAGGTATAGTGTTTTGTGTCTTTACACTACATCCTCTGTTGCATGAAATCATGGGTTTGATTAGTTCATTGTCATATATGTGAATGTGCAATGAATTCCTTGTTCACACAGTAAGCAATATACTAATGATAAAATAGCAATAAGTAATTGACAAGTGAAAATCACCAGAATGTAGTGTAAAATCCAATGAATGCAAACAATTATTGAAGTGCAATAATCGAATAACTGAATGAGGTCAAGTTAACTGTAAGCATATGTGACATACCTCCAGGAATGAGGTGCGAAAGAGGTGATTGGTTCAGGAGACACAAGGAACTGCACATGCTGGAATCTCAAGCAAAAAACACAAAGTGCTGGAGTAGCTCAGTAAGTCAGGCAGCATCTCTAGAGAACATGGATAGATGATATTTTGGGTCAGGACCCTTCTTCAGCCTGATTGTAGGAGGTGCAAAAAAGCTGGAAGAGTGCTGGCTGCAAGACAAAATCACCACTCTGCTGTTGGAGATAGATCCGTGTCTTCTGTGTCCTTTAGTTGTGCTCTCACTCTTCCCCCTGACAGAATGGAACGGAACAATGGTAGAATTCTCCTGGTCCTTATCTTTCACCCTACCAGCTATCTCCACAACTCTATGGTTCACTCATCCATTCCCAGCCAAACCAACTCTTAGCCAGGTCCTGTCAGTACAGAACTGAACAGAGCAAGCTTCATTTGTTTTATTGAATCACTGAGGAGGCCCTAGAAAGCTGAGTTTAAAACAATTTTGGTCCAGCCAAGAAAAAAAAGGATGTTCTTCTCTTCATGTTTTTTTTTAAAATTAATTTATTCATTCATGGATGTGGACATTTTTGGAAATGTTGACATTTATTAACTATCCCTAATTGTTCCTGATCTGAGGAGACAGTTAATGCTCAACCTGATAGTTCTGGGATCCCATATGGGCCAGATTGGGTAAAGACAGTAGATTTCCTCTTCTGCAGGTCATGGGTAAACCTGGTATTTTTGCAACTGTCCAGTAGACTTCCTTTAAAAAAGACATGGGTAAACCTGGTATTTTTGCAACTGTCCAGGAGACTTCTTTTTAAAAAAATGGCTGCAAGAACAATAATTTAACCACAATTGGCCAGATTGCAATTTTTGTCTCACATAAATAATCTGTCCTCAGACCTCACCAGAAATTCGACTTGTGTCTTCCTAACTCTTTACTATTATGGTACCCAAGACAAATGGGTTTTACCAGAATAATTACAGGAATCAAGAATTTCAATTATGGGGTTCGGCTGATAACTGGGGTTAGTTGTTTACATTGGAAGAGGATCTGACAGGGTTATTAAAAGGATATTGACAGGGTCGATGAAGAGAAACAATCCCAATGAGGTTATTATCTAGGGGACATGAAATGAAGGTGATTAGTAAAAGAATCAAAACTAACATGAAAGACCTGTTGCATACAGCAAGTGGGTGTGGTCGGGGTTGTCTCCACTACTCTCTCTTTGCTAGAGAGAGTAGTGGAGACAAGCTTAAATGTGACCATTCAGAAGTGAGCTGAGTGGATGAGATAATTGGTGCTCTCTGGTTGAATATCCAGTAGTTAACTTAGGATATCTTGTACTTCTGGATTCATTCATCAGAGTGAATTTTTTTTGTTTTTGTTTTCTAAGATTTTATTTTGCTTGAAGTAGTGTGGGAATGGGCATGGATGTGGGATCATAAAATTAATCATAACCTGTATGGGACATTGCATACCTCAATACTAAATAGGATATGGCTTTTATTTTCCTGTTATTAATTTTCAGACTTTTAGATCATATATCTTGCATCTGCTAATACCTTTTATATAGGTTCACCCACTAGGAAAGGAGATGAGATTCTAAAAGGCAATGGATACTCGTGGAATCTATACACTAGTGGAAGTCAACATCATTAACAGAGGATGAGAGAGAAAATCATCAAAAGCGTTCTCAGTGTATCAAAGAGCCTCCTTCACAACTGATTTACATTCATTGAGATTTAATCCATTGCAGGAATGCAGACAATAGGGATTTCCTAGCCTGATAAAGTTGTCCTGATAAAGAAAATCGCTGTCTTTTAAATGAAGAAGTTCTGTTGTTTTCTGTTTTCAACATGTAAACATTTCCTGTTTAGTTTTCATTTTGCATTTGACCAATTTGAACCAAAGCTAGCAAGTCTGACAGTATGGACATAAAGATACGAGTTCTCGTGACCAGCAGTTTGCACTTTGGCCACAGTCATCAATCTAGGTGTAGTTTACATCCGTAATAGCAATAATTTGGGGAGTTGTAACTTGTATGTAATTTAATATGTAACATATGTAACAAAGCAATGCAAATGGAAGGCTTTGAGGTGTAAATGGGGAAAAATATCTGGATTTTTAAATATACTTTTAAGAGTAACATTTTGGTACAGTTCGACGAGAAAGTGAGACCAATGCAAGAAAGAAGCTTCTAATCAGAATTTCTGTGAGTAACTTAAAGTTATCTTCACTATTTGAAACACTTTTTTTAAAGTATCTCCAATGGAAATTCCAGACACTCTTCAATTCTGTATTTTATTAACTTTGGATGACCTGGTTATTTTCATCATTTCACCGTTTTTGAATAGAAGAGACGCCAAAAAATACATATGTTAATTTGGTTTTAATTTAAAAGATCTATAAGAAAAAGTTCAGTGCATGTTACTTATATTGTATTGACTAAATCTGCCTTGGAGCGGTCTTTACCAGCAAACATGCCATTTTAAGAATTCTGATGTCACCAATAAGGTTTTCATTGAGAGGAATAAAATAGGTATTGATAAACACTAATAACCTGGCAGTATAACATTTGGCATTTGTCCTTTTATTTAAATGGAACTAAAAGTTCCAACATTTTGTCAGCAACATTTAGAATTTTAGGAGTTCAATTTATGAGCCAGATGAATCATTCAACCAACCTAATCAAAGCAGATCAGATGGTTATGTATTGAAAGGTGGGAGTGTGCTGTATCATATGTGATTGCTGTATCTGGGCAAATAAATCATTATTTCTGGAAAGCTTAAGTTTGGAAAATGAAAACGATATAAATGCAAGTTCTTGTTTTTTTAATAATAATTTGTTCAAAAAATTGTATTTGCTAATGGTCATAAAGAATTTAGTAATGCAATGCAAATAGGCAACATGGGCTTCATTGATTTGTGTGTTATAGACAGCATTCTGGTTCAAATTTAATGCATGTACAAAATTGAATGCACCTTTGACTGCCATTTTAGTAAAGGACTCTAGATAGTTTTTATGCATCAATGGCCCATGCGATGTTAGGCCTGGACTTACCCAAGCTCATTGTGATAGATAAAGCACTGAAATAGGTCCTTCATCCCACCAAGATCGCATTGACTATCAGCTACTCATTTACCCATACCTAATACAGGTTTGGATGAAGTCTAGAGTCCTTTCTTCCCAGCATTGGATGGAAGATATCTACAGCCACACAAAGAGCATCTTCCAGCATTCAAGTGCCACAGCATGTAGCCCCATTTTTTAAAAATTCACCAAGCATTCGTACCCAATATTCTACCACTTTCCTATACACTAAGAGCAAATTACTGTGGCCAGTTAATCTACCAATCCCTTCTGCTCACCTGTAGGCCTGCCAAGGCATCAGAGGTTCAACTGTGCATGCACATCCATCCCCTTCTATGGCTGCCTCATTACGCTTGACTCGTGTCTTGGCTGCAGGCCACATGCGGCCAGTTACTTGACAATGGAGATCCTATCCATATAAATCTTTGGAGGAAGAAAGGTGTTAATCAGGGCTGGTTATTTCAGGTGACTGTGTCATCGCAGCTATTTCACTCCTTGGTTGCCACCACCTGGAATAAGGTGTAATTCTTGTCCATGTTTTGTTCACGTTCAGGAAAGTGGTGGAAGACAAATGAGACCAATGTACTTGTGTACTCTGTGGTTTCCTTTGTGTAAATTGCATGACATTTGAGTGTAGATGTAGGGAATGGATGAAATTTGAGCATTCTTTCATCATCTCAGCTTTTCAGCTTGTCACACACATCGTTGTAATGAGTTGCATTCCTTGGGGTCAACAATTGTCATACTAGTTCACAACTGATTATCTGCCACAAGTGCCATTTTGAAAATAAATGTAATTTTGCATTATGGAAGCCTTGTTGCCAAATGCTAGTATTGATGGTGCATATCTAATTGTCCTTGAGGAAATGGTGCTGATCTGCTGCCTGGAGATGCTGCATTCTGCCTGAACCCATTGCCAACTTTGTATCTTCTGTCGCTAAAAGGGAGTACCTTTTGATATGTTTGAATGTTGTGTCTGTCTTATTGGGTGTTCAAGTTGAAAGGTTGAAGCTTGGCATATTGGTATATGTACGTAGTATATTGGTATGAATGTGCACTTGAACATTTGGTCAGAAACCGCAGATAATTTATGCATGGCAGCTGAGGAGGAAATTTGCTGGCCTCTTCTTGTTTTGGCTCCTGTCAGTTGCCTTTTGAAATCCAATCAGCAAAAGTCTGGACAGGTGATGCCAGTTCCAAGGTGCCACATATTTTGGAGCATTACAAGGACAAGCTAATCTGCATGATCCCATGACTGCCAATTATTGTCAACACTTGGGAAGACAACGACAGCACAACGGTACAGTTCAGTAGAGATAGTCAGAGAATGGGTGACCAGGGTCAGTAAAGAGGTGGGGAGGGAAAAGCAAAACAAATGGGATGCAGTGTTTCTTAGAATTAGACTATTCAATGTTCATACCAAGCGGATTATGAGGCACTGTACCTCCAGTTTGTGTGTATCCTCACTTTGGCAATGGAGGAGGCCCAGGATGGAAAGATAGTTAGCAACTGGGAAATCCAGTATGCCTTGGCAGACCAAGCCCGAGTGTTTGGTGCAACAATCGCATACTCTGCACTAAAGAGGGAAGATGATTAGATTTTACTGCCTTCTATCACAGTGAAGCATGTGGAATCTGCGTGGTGGATGTTTATGTTAGCTTTTATGTAGTTGTGTGTTTTGTTGCTTTTTTCTGGTAAATCAAATTTCACTGTACCTTAAATGGTACACGTGACAATAAAGGACTGTTGAACCGTTGGTCTCGCCAATGTAGAGGAGGACACATTGGGAGTACCGTGTGCAGTAGATGAGGTTGGAGGAGATGAACGTGAACCACTGCCTCACCTGGAAGCACTGCTGTGGTCCCTGAGCTGAGGAAGGAGGTGTACCTTAGTAGAGCTGTTGCTTTCACTGCCATGGTCTGGTTTACCTAGAATAACATAATTTGTTGGAAATTGTTATGCATTGCATTTAATGTGCCTGCAAAGCTGTCGCAAATAAGAATTTAATTGTCCTGGTTCATACAACATTTGAACAGCTTGATGACTTGACTAAGTATGATCAAATAAGATATTTTATAGCACTGGTATTTGCTGTGCAATGCAAGTTCCAGCTTTGGAACAGTAGAACAGCTTGTAACTTATGAAATTTGCTGGTAATTTTCTTTTGACTTTCCCCTCCACTCTGACACCACACTTCAATGTCATTCTAAAACCTTCCCTTGAGTAGATAGTCTTAAATTTTAGGTGTGGTTGCCACGGAGTCAGCGATGTCCAGCCACAGCTGCCTTCCGCCCCGTCTCCCTCTGTGTGGCGGCCGCACTGTGACAGGCTGTGGGTCGGCAGCACTCACACACTGGGCTGGGTGGAGCGGGGCCGTAGCTCAGGGCAGGGGACACACGGGGCCATAAACCCGGCAACGTCCCCATCAACTGCAGCAGAGTTGGGGACAGTCTGGTCCCTCCGCCCGCCCAGAGTCATTGAATGTGCTGCACCGCCATCGGATCCTGACCCCCACACTGGGGTGATTCACCCACCGATTCACCCCCCCCCCCCCCCGTTCCCCACCATCACACGGGGTGATTCACCCCCCCCTCCCCCGGACCCTGACCCACACACGGGGTGATTCAGCCCCCGGATGCCGGGCGTTTCAGCCACCAAACATCGGCCACGGGGACAGATGGCCCGGGGTCCGCGAGTGTGGAACCAGTCAGCGTGGAGTCCAGATGCTGGGACAGAAGAAGTGCACGCTGTACTGGCAGCCATAGTAAGTGCTTACCTGACATTCACCGCTTGTTCTCCAGAAGGCGTTGCGTGGCAACAGTACTTGTCACAGGTCGTGACCTCGACTGCCGTGCAACCTCCCTATTCAGGCTGCTTTGCTGGTAGAGGTCTTATCAAGTTTAAAATTTAAAACCTATCTGATCACAGTCAGTCCTAACCAACTCCCAGCCCAAGGACATGTAGAATAGGTTCAAGACTGGACCCAAAAGCATTTCCAGAGAAAATGCTAAAAAGAGTCACCATACGGCATGTACATTGCTGTATATGTCATTGATCAAAAACTCTACCATTATACTGAGCATAACTCTGATCTGAATGAAGCTCTGAGCTGCACTGAACCTAGATGTTTTATCAGAAAAGATGCTTGGCGGGAGTCACATCAGACACAGGGCGTGCAGCCAGGTTCTAATTCCTTGCATGTGCAGACTGGCTGTGGTCGTTCCACAAGTTCTGGAGTTGCAGCAATGTTAGGTAATGCTATTACTAGTAAATGCTCTTTTGTTGAGGGAACAGCATTGTTACTGCTCCCAGGATGCTGGGAGGACCTGGTTTAAATAAAGTTATTTTGGATTACAGACTTTAAAATATTCTGTTTTATATAGCTAGGTGTAGAAGATGTTCATCTCAGAAACTAATAGAACAAGAGGTGTATACAACCATCAGTAAAAAAAGCACAATCTTATTTTACCGCAATACACTTTCTAACAGAAATATTAAGGGTATAATATCAGCTTTTTTGTATTCTTTGCCTTGTGCGGTGGGGTTATAATCGCAGTTCCAACCTAGCTGAAAACAGAAACTGAACAAGATGGGCATCCTGATTGGGCGCTTCTGTTTGTGTGACATGATTCAATTGAAGTCTGTAAGCTCAGACCTTACAAAGTCATTCACTAGTATTTTCCCTTTTCAAATTGAACAATGTTAGCATTATCGTTAATAATGTTATGCTATTTGAGCCCCAGGTGTCAATCATCTAAAATTTAAGTATATGTATCATTAGTAAACTCATCCTTTTCTTACAAGGGTTAAAAATTCTCCATATGTTTTAGACTTGAAATAGTGCTTGCCTTTCTTGGTCATTTTTGCTGGAATAATGGCTCCTTATTCTAAATAAAAACTTTGGAAACCCCACATGCCCAGAAATGTCTCCACTCGCATTGGCAGAATCTTTGTATTATTTGCTCCAGATTTGCTCCACATTTTTCCAGCTTGCTCCAAATTAATTAAATATTGATTCAACTTTAAAATCCATTGCTTATTACATATTTATCTTAACTTATTTATGCATGTACAAAGGTGGAAATATTCTCTCCACGAACTCATCACGAATAAACAACGTACCTTTTTGTAAGTCATAAAAATGTTCACTGTATGACAGTCATACTACATAACTGGCATTTCCAAAGCATGCAACTCAAGAAATGCAAACAGTTACATTAAAGTGTTAATATACAGACCTGCACAAGCATTTATGAAACCAATATGTTTTGTTTTCCTGTCTGAGGTTTTATTAGTAACAGGATGTGGGCAGTTGAAGGCCACATGAGGGTCAGAGGAACAAGATTATTACATTGGGTGTTTGAGAGGAACCTATTGGTACTGTTTTGATTAGCACAGGAATGCATTCAGGATTACGCCCTGTTTCAAGAAAAACAGTAGATGGTTTCACTTGAAGTGCAGAATCCAGTGTACACAGATCCTAAGAAATTGGATCCATTTGCGTGGAGTTTTTTTTTGTGTGCAAATCATGACTCCTTTTACCACGGCTGACATTTGCTTGGCGTCAGTCAGCTAATAATGTCATAGGTCGCCTAGCACACATTTCCTCCACTGCCGGCAGAAATTGAATTTTTGAGGGGGAAACCTATGACCTTCACTGTTCACTCACTAAAAAAGGAACACCAGAGTGTGATGGCAGTTAAAGGTTGTGCATTGTTGCATCAAACTCTGGTACACAGTGTTTCTCAGACTCATTTTTCAATGGTCAGCATTCTACTACAGAATTCACTGGAGCTGTGATGACTGCCTCATTCTTCAGCTGACAGTGGCGGAGGATCAGTCACAATATGATAGTTGATAGGACAGTATAGTATCTCATGGGGGGCTGGGGGAAGAGGCCCCAGATACACCCCCAGTTCTGTGTCTACCCTTAATCCACAAACCACAAATTTCTTTGGAAGTCTTTTCCCTGCCTGCCATGTGGAGAGTTCTTTTTAAATGCTTCACAGTCAGTTTGACAATAATCAGCAGCTGCAAACGTGCATGCTAAATGCACTCTTGCTGAATGTTATCTTTTTGTTTAATAAAGGAACTAGAGTGTGCACGCGCTATACATTCTAAAACACCAGACTCCATGTCGTCGCAAAATATTTTCATTTCTCTCGTTGGTTTTTAGCCTGCGTGCATTTTACCTTTGAATTGAATGGAATGCAAAATTGGATCAGAATTTTGAAAATGATAGGTATTCAGTAATAATACCCATGAAATAATAACATGTTAGCAATATGAATCTATCAAAGAAAAGGTACGAAGTACTTTTAAATTATGCTAAATTAATGACCACATTTCACTAATGCTGCAGGAGGAAGTATTAAGACGTCGTGTAGTCACATAGTGAGTATAAGGTGGTGTGGCTAAAAGTAATAGGGATAATGTTTTTAATAATGGTCCACTGTTGATGAACTTTACAATTGCTCTGCTGTTTTAATCTTAATTGACAATGTGTGTTGCTCCTAACAGGTTGGGAATATCTTCACAGTTTTACTTCTTGTATCCTGCAAATTCTTATCTCTGGAATAATGTAATTGTTGTGCAGTAGTGAATTGTCCATCCAGATTTTTTTTACCTTAAATGTACATTTTGACTTCTTGATTTGGCATAAAGTTCAAACTTAGAATTTATATTCATATACTGCAGGGATCATTACAAGGATCTCCCAGACTGTTAACAGCAAGTACCAAGCAGGACCCCTGCAGGGTCTCAGTAGTACCAGCCTGTCCGTGTCCCCAAAGTCCCTCTTTTCTCTTTGCTGCAGCATCCTTTCAGTGGCAACTGTCCTGCAGTGGGAAGAGTGTTGATGTGTTGTGGTATATCTCTGTATATTGTTTCGGGTCAGGTAGGGACCTACTAGCCTACATGCTTGCAGATGACAAAAGCTGTTCTGTGAAGTTCATAATTGCAGTTATTTTTATGTTGCTTTTATAAACCTGGTGCCAGAGTAAGCCACAATGCTGTTTTAATGTTAAAAAACAGGCAAATAATAATTTTGAGCCAATTGTCTTTAAACATGTCCATGAAGATTAGTTCAGTTGAATGAAGCACTGTAAGATTACTGAAATGGGGAAGGGGTGGTTGGGGTCCAGATGCAAGTATACTGCAGGAATGAAGACAGACTTGCTATTGTAGAGACATTTTGTTGAAGAAAGTGGTATACTATTCCACCAACAACTTACTATTTTGGCAGTGTTATCTGTGGTTCTTTCATCTGCCAAACCACTGATCAGATTTAATACCGTCATATTCAAGATGGGACAGTATATTTGTTGTTAAAACTAGATTGTATGAATCTTTTAGTGTCGAATGGTTTTCTCTTGATTTGAAGTTGAGTTGTTAAGTAAGCAATCAATTGTTTTTAAACTTCTGTTTGTTTTTTCTTATTTGGAAAGAATAAAAAATTAAAATTGAAACAGTATTAATACTGAATTCTCCAATTGTATGTAACCCCCTAACAACCCCCCCCCCCTTTTATTTTTCCCCCACAACCCCCTCTCTTTCCTCCCTCTCCCCCTATCCTTTCCAGGGCCCCACCGGGACTCCCACCTGATTCTCCCCTCCAACCCTTCTCCATACCACTATTTTCCTCCCCCTGGCGACACAATCCGCAATTCTTCAACCTGTTTCACACCTATTGTTCTTATCTCTGGCCTTTGTTCCAACCATTTAATTGATGGGAATGCAAGGTGATACATTTGTGATCTTTGGGAATTGAATCTAATTGGTTGTATTAGGAGTACATATTCTGATGTAACACTTGAACTGGATTAAATTTTTTGATGTCTTCCATTGTTGCCTTGTAACTAGGTAACAAATGTTTACTCAGTTTTTGCAAACGCCTGCAGAACTTTGCAAACCATGGCACTCTGCACCCCTTAATCTCAGCCTGAACAGATTACTTTGAAATACTGGCAGCTTATCCAGGAGTAGTTTTTAAAACACCTAATTGAAAATTGTCATGAGGAATTCATCATGAGGAATTAATGTTTTGTTGGGAAATGCAGCAAATTTTACTTATTGTCAGAGTGTTGTAGTGTGGTTGGAGCTAGCCATGAAAAAGTGGAAAATAAAACTGCTGAATGGTTATACGATAAATTGTTTGGTCCAGATGCACCCAGAACAGGTTATTCTGGGCTTGGATTGCTGTTGTATGCTGAATTACCTGATCATGTAGTCATTTATGGCAAAGAAGGCATCTATACCGCCAAAAAAGAGCTGTTGAGCAAATCTCACTTTCCAGCTCTTGTACTTGTTTCATGGCTGCCCCTACCATTCCTTAGGTGAAAGCAAAATTGCTCAATGTCCCCTTCTAAATTTTTTGTGCCCTCGTTAAGTAATAGATCTCAGCTGGTACTATGAGATGACAAAGAGGGCAGATTATGACAGCCCTCCGTGACTGCAGAATAACATTGGGCATAGTGGGCACCTTGCCACCACTTAGACCATCATCCTTGGTTTCAAGTTGAATAGCTAAAGACTTGCTTCTTTTTCCACAGATGTTGCCTGACCGGCTGAGAATCTCCAGCAATTTTTGTTTTTAATCCAGTTCCAAGTGTTGTTGAAGACAGGTTTTCGCTTACCTAAGCAAAAACAGCTGGAGGAAGCCAACCTGATGCATCGATTATCCCCTGGCTTCCACCAATGCTGCCTGACCTGCTGCTGTCTGGCAGTTTCCTGTACCAGATTACTGCTTGTGCAATCTCTTTTGCCCCTGTTTAGCTAAAAATGGTCCAACCTTTTACACAGCTCATCATGGGTCACTTTTGAAACCTCACTGGAAAGTTGGGCAGTGTACAAATGGGCTGTGATTGTGCTCGAACACAAAGGAGAAACTTAGGGAAGTGTGTTTTGAAACAAAATTTTGGTCAATCGATTGTTTTCATGTTAAATAATTTGATATAATATTTATTGTACTTATTTTAATAAGTATTGCATTTGTTCATCTTGGGGGGTGGAATAGAGTAGGATGTTGATTGTGTTGGAGGTAAACAAGAGGATGTAGAAACTCTTCTGTTTACCAGATGTGATGAGTAAAATGGCAGAAAACCATTTGAGCAAGGAATTTACTGCTGGGCTTAGGCGGATTTATAGTGACCCTGATAGAAGCCTTTGTAGAAGTGGTAGAGCAGTGTGGGGGAGGGAACTGGTGAAGAATGAAAGATAACACATTCAGATTTTGTGGCGGTTTTATGAAAAACCCAGGGAGCTTAGCTGTTGGGTCCCTTTGATTTATTAGCCATACTACAGGGGCTGTTAGCCAGATCTCCCTTCATTTAACTCTGTTCTGCCTCTGTTTAGGATAAAGTAAAATAAAAATATTGTTATGTTATTTGTCCAATGGTTGTCGTGACGGTATCCCGTGTTGATTTTGTCACATTCGAATTCTGATTTAATTATCAAAAATATCATCGAAAAAGAGAAAGGAAGTAGACGTAAAGTCTAGTATGGCTGTAGTAAAAAAATGTTTTGACAACTTGCATTTACAAGTTCAAGTTTAACACTAACTGGTGTAAAGACTACTTTTTTGAAAGTGAAAACAACTTTAGGTTGTCAATACAAACACCAGTGTTGGTAAGTTTATAGAACTAATTAGATTTAAAAAGTATATCTTAAACAGGAATCAGAGTAAAGACTTTGTCTACCTCAGAATGAGATTTGATATAAGGCAGGTTAGTATAAGAAAGATTCCTAACAGCACTATACAATGCAAACGGCTGTGGATTTAAAACCGGTTTCGCCCCCTTGATGACCCTACTTTTAGTACAGTTTAAGAGTTTGGAAGCAGTCATCTGCCAACCAACTCTCAATCCCCTCCTCCTCCCGCCCCCTTCAGGGTCGTGTTAAATTCTCTGCTTTCTGGTCATCACAAAAACACTGTGACTGTAATCATTAAGGGGCATTCAGGGCAATTAAAGCTAACCATTCCTGATGATCACTTTTCAAGATGGCAATTAAAGCTTGAACGAATTATAAAAAAGGGGCCAGACAGGATTTTTACAGCTGCATGGTGACTTTCTTTAATTTCTTCTCCCTTCACAGCTGGGGGGCAGATATTTGGATTTTCTTTTGTGCTTCTTTGGGGTTGGTTGTGAAGTTATAAAGTTGCCAGTAAAAGTTTAATAGGTAGATTTAGAATTATTTTCTACTTTAGTTCAAACATTGAATCTTAGATGTATCATGAATTTGGAAAGCATTGTTAGATTGTTTAAGATGGTTGTCTTTATGCCTATTACATGCATGCTAAGTGTAGTAAGGTCGCTAGCTACTTTTAACAGCTTCTTTTAAATTGCCATGATATAATGAAAGCAATGTGTGGGTTACATTTTTTTATTTTAGCGAAAGAAAACTATGATTCCCAATATACATGCAGAAATTAAAAATCCATCCTTTATTTTGATAACTGAGTGAGTGAAGTACTGTGCTTTCATGTTTAAAACAGGGAGAGAAAAATTTGTGTTTCATGGTCTTTGTGGCTATGTGCTGGGTTTATTTTTTCCCATCGGAGTACTGATAATGTACTGCCAGTTACCTTATGGGGTCATGAGGTCGGATTCAGAAGTTAGAAAGTCCGCAGTCACTAGGGACTTTACCATCTGGTGGTCATAAAACAGGTAATGGTCAAAGTTTCTTTTTTTGGAAGGGGGAGGAGGCGGGGAAGGAAGACATGGTCCAGACTGTTGAAATGAGGCCGTGCCCTGAAGCAGACAGTGTTATGGCCATACTTTTTTCTGCTTGTGTGTCTGTTGAAGGGTCAAAAGTTCAGCCTGTCCAATTTGGAGATAGGAGCAGGCAGGAGGGCTGGAATGCAATGCTGTAAAACTGCTTCTCCTCCTTTCCCTTATGACCCGCCTCTCTGCCTCCACATGCTGTGAGGAGGATCAACTCTTCGGCTGGCTATGTGTAACGAAGACTGCCATTGTCTCTCTCTGCCAGTCCTGATTATCCTTTCCATTGAGAGGTTAAAACCCCTAGTGGGGGGGCTTTTATATATGCCGCTACTAGTAAAAAAAACTTTTCCTGGATCTGAGTATTCTGTTTTTTAAATAACAATTAGTCATCTATGTACAATAAAATCCACTACATACAGTAGTAAACATTATTGGATTCTCAATTTGATCCAATTATCCGCATTGGATTTCTACTGCAAAGTGGAATTCATTTGCTGTTATAGCAGCAACACAGTGATGTGTAGTGATGTAGTAAAGTGTGTGGTGTTGCTTTTAATTTTTATCTTTAAAGCCTTTGTTTTCTTCCACGATAATACATTTATTTTAGAGTTATTGCTATGTTCATCGACAAGCCTGCACAAGAAAACCGTGGCTAAATACAAAGTTTCCTCCGATAACAAGTTTAGATTTTGGTGTTCAAGAAGAAAGAAACAGTTTGAGAAAAAAGTTTGTTGGGAATGTTTACAGCATCTGCAATTTTTTATTTTTACTAACACAATGATACTCTTACTCAGTAATCCCTTACTCGGTTATAGTGGACAATCGGCAATAATGGACATAGTTTCTCCCCCCCCCCCCCATGGTCCATTGTAACAAAGGTTTGCCGTATGGGCCAGTCCTCCAACTCAAAGCAGATGCAAAGGGTCTTGTATGTTTCCTCAGACCAGTATTGCATGACTTTCTGTACCAGACCCTCCTGCTTTAATTTCTGATTGTAAGCGGGCCGTAGAAGCTCAGCCAACTCATCAGATTTACCAAAGTGCGGTCAAAAGATGGTAGTAGGCGTCTTTGATGGATGTGTAGAGTTCTAACAATATTTTGGGAGGGTGGAACAACTGATGTGTTTAACAAAATATTATGCGATTGGTTTCTTTCTTAATTGACTTGGCATTATCCAATGGTCCAAACTGACTGTCCAATGTAGTTCCTCTCTGATTAAAAATCACTAGTTTTATATAGAGCAGGGATTCTGTTCTGCCGCTCCTATATTGAAGGATTACTTGTGTTTGTAATGAAGTTTTCTGTGAAATGCGGTTGAAAATTAAGGACCCCTCATCAGATGCATGCCATCTCCTCTGACACCTGTAGGTAAATAATAGATGACTTGACTGCTGTAAATTGTCCCTGTTGTGTAATTGAGTGGTAGAATTTGTGAAGAGTTAATGGGCATTTGGGAGAAATGGTTACAAAGAAAATTAGTCAGTGAGCCTGCTTAATTCAAAGGTATGAAGTGTTTTCCTATGTTGTAAGGAAATATCAAAATAAAATGTAAAGGGTAGGATGTTGAAATGCCACTTGCAAATGGTTCTGGAATTCTACCCTCTAAACGTTTTATTCTAAAGGGCAGGGAATTGCTTGGTAAAAAGTTACCTAGTGAGAGGGGAGTCAATTCATGATGTTGACTTGTGAGATCCTGGCAAGTTGAATTTAAATCATATGGATGAAAGGCAGTGGCTATGGGGATTTGACTGCGGACTCCATCCTTTTAAGTCTGCCCTCTGAAATTAAGAAGTTTGTGAGGTGGATAGAATTTCTGCTCATCTTGGGATTCAGGAGAAATTCAACTCATGCTGTTCTGAACAAGGAACCAAGCATTACTGAGTCACTGGGTGAGCTTCATCCATCACTTTACTCCCTGCTCCATCGCACGCAGCCCCTGAAGAAATGTTAGCTTTTGACTTCATTTCCTTTTTAGCTTTCATCGCTGCTTTCCTGTCCCTGCACCATCTAATATTCAAGTCTCCATTGTGCTAGCTCTCTGTTGAAACATTCAATAAGGATATCACACTTCAGCCCGGAAACTTAAGTGAGTCCATTGAAAAGAAGTGTAGGAGCACCCTGATTAGAACTGCTCTAAATATCATTTCCCCATGAAGAAATGTGTATAATTGGGGCAGACATTTTGAATTTAGGATACGTGAAATAGATTTAGGTGATTTTTGCTCGTTTGCCGCTATTATAATTTGTGGATTTTTGAGTTCCCTTTGATCAATCATTTAATATATATCCATCAATGAGTTCCATACATTGTTTAATGTAACAGAGTAATGATGCTGGTTGATTACCACAAAGTTCAAATGATTAAGCAATTCAGTAAATTAGTTAAGTTATTATTGAGGATAAGACACTTACTCAAGTTGTTATCTGTTCTCATGTGAAATGAGGCAGAGTCCACTGGTTCAAAAGGTCATAACCTTTTCTCTGCTGGTCACTGCAGATTCTTGGAGCTCAGATGTGGAGGTGGGAGTAGAATAGTATTAGCAACAATGGAAGTGTATATCACTTTCAGAGCAGCAATGACGTTATAGCCCTTTTACCTACTGTACTTGTACCTATTTCTAAGCATCAGGCATAACAAAGCTTTTGGAACTACAGAATGAATGCAAATTTAATTAGATTTTTCTTTCTTGGGAATTGTGTTCTGATCTGTCAGTTTTACTGGCCCTGAGGTTTCAGCCAGTGCTGAGCACCTTCCTTAGGGTGATAATTGTGGCACTGCTCCATGCAGTCTACATCTTCAAAGTGTTTACATGAGAAACATCAAAAAGTTGCAAGGGCAAAAAATATGGGATTCTTTTCACACCTAATTTGGCCTGGGAACAAATATATTTTACTGGGCCAATTTTGAGGAAAGTAATGCCACAATTTATGTTGCACGACTACAGTGTTTATTAATATAAACCCTATACTGTAGTTTGCACACATCTCATTGAATCTGTAAATTTTTAAATGGCTAGGTTACATTTTCATCTATATCCTCTCAAAACATCCTGCGCACATGCTGATTGTGCGCAAAAAAACTGTATGACAGAAAAACGCCTTGCTTTTTATACTTTAGGTGAATTAGATAATATGTTTTGAAAGTAGTTTGAATTTATTAGCTTGATGTCTATTGTATATACCTACATGTGGGAAATTGGTAATATTGATTAGAACCAGACTGATTTCTGGGATGACCAGACTGATTCCTGGGATGGCACGACTTCCATATGAAGAAAGACTGGATAGACTCGGCTTGTACTTGCTGGAATTTAGAAGATTGAGGGGCGATCTCATAGAGACTTACAAAATTCTTAAGGGGTTGGACAGGCTAGATGCAGGAAGATTGTTCCCGATGTTGGGGAAGTCCAGGACAAGGGGTCACAGTTTAAGGATAAGGGGGAAGTCTTTTAGGACCGAGATGAGAAAATTGTTTTTCACACAGAGAGTGGTGAATCTGTGGAATTCTCTGCCACAGAAGGTAGTTGAGGCCAGTTCGTTGGCCATATTTAAGAGGGAGTTGGATGTGGCCCTTGTGGCTGAAGGGATCAGGGGATATGGAGAGAAGGCAGGTACAGGATACTGAGTTGGATGATCAGCCATGATCATATTGAATGGCGGTGTAGGCTCGAAGGGCCAAATGGCCTGCTCCTGCACCTAATTTCTATGTTTCTATGTGAGCAGGTTCTGTTGCAGCATCTTCCACATCCTGCGGTATGAATGAAGTGCAAATTGCCACAGCTTATAGGGTGGATATTTACTGTACAGTTAGTTGCTTTATGTTAAGAATAAAAAACGATGTGGAGAATATGCCACAGGAGCACAATACATCATGCTAACTTTTGGTACCTGGTTTCATGATCGTAGATGGCTTTCTGCTAAGCTGATTTATTTTCTTCTTGAACCTTTGAAGACTATACGAGAAGTGAAAAGTAGGACATCAAAGATATAATACAAAATGGTAGAGGACACCTGCAAAAATTAAGCAATTCTCTGGCATGACCATCCTTAGTCATGCATGGGTTTAACTATCAACTGCACTAAGGAGGATTTAACCACTCATCTCAGTATCTCAATAATTCTGTTTAATATCTGGGAAGATATGCAAAGAGAAATATAGTTAAGAGAACTGTTCATGCATGTTGACATACTTTCTTTAAATAGGTTTGATTTTTTTTTTAAACGTGCATGTTAAAATAAAGCCATATAAATTCAAGGTTGTATATTAAATGGCCTTGCACAGTAATTTACAGGAGTTGTTTCTCTTCACACACTGTATTAAACACTATGGCATTTTGGAAAGCATGTTTTATGCGAGTGTATATTTTGCTAGCTGTGACACAGTATTGAGAAGCCTACCTGTGGTTCAATGAAGCCTTTGTCTATCAATCTCCAAAACAACATAACATTTTCTTTCTTTAAAGGTTGGGTAGATGCTTTCCAACGCTGTCTAATATTTGTGTCCAATGTCTGAATGAAGGAATGTTTGATAACAAACTTGTTAACCTTGTTTTATTCAAATTATTGATGAACACTGTAATAAACATTAAACATTTATTTTTGTGGATTGGTTTTGAGCATTATATTGTTAAACATCTGAAGCATGATAATATGTAGGAAAATAAATTGGCATGTTTCAAACCAAGATAGAAGAACAAGCAGATGTGGCAATTCATGCTGTCTTTGTTATTATACTGATACAGCTGATCCACAACTTGTTTAGAAAGCTACAATCTGAATCGTTGGAGTTGAAACTGAATAGGAAATGACAAATTGGTGGTTGCCTGACCTGATCTGTCAATCTAAATGCAGATGCCTGGTCCTTATCCGCTGCTCTAATACTAACGCCCCTTTGTAAGAACCGTGTATACTTTTATTAACACAGTTTCAGAAAAGTAACTAATAGTGCAATTTCCTTCCCTTCCATGTGCTGTCAATGTCTCCTTTGGTGGATGTTCTCAGGTAAGGGTTTCAGTTTGTTCTGCATGTTATTTCACAAAAGGAACCAGATTTCATGTAGCAGTAGTAATGTAAACTCAGTATTGAAGATATGGAGTTCAGTAGTTTTCATTTAAAGAAATCGTTCACAACTGTAATCAGCCGTGCAACATTCCTGTACAAACCGTACAATTTCTATCTACTTGATTTTGCAGAATGTTCATCTTTCAGGACTTGAAATTAGTAATATTCTATGTAGACACAAAGAACTGCAGATGCTGGTTGAAAAAAGATATAGTGCAGGAGTAACTCAATGGGTCAGGCAGCATCTCTGGAGAACATGGATAGGTGATGTTTTGGGCGGGAATCTTCCTGAAAAACCACCCAGACATGATCTCCAGGAATGCTATCTGACCCACTGAATTATTCCAGCACTTTTTATAGAAACATAGAAATTAGGTGCAGGAGCAGGCCATTCGGCCCTTCGAGCCTGCACCGCCATTCAATATGATCATGGCTGATCATCCAACTCAGTATCCTGTACCTGCCTTCTCTCCATACCCCCTGATCCCTTCAGCCACAAGGGCCACATCCAACTCCCTCTTAAATATGGCCAACGAACTGGCCTCAACTACCTTCTGTGGCAGAGAATTCCACAGATTCACCATTCTCTGTGAAGATCTTATAATCTATGTAATTACGTATTTGCATCAAGAAGCAATTTGAAACTTAACCAAGCATGGGAAAAGGTTTCACAACTGCAATAGTATCTAGAAATTGTATTAATATGTTTTCTCTTTTATATGTACCGATGGAGGCCAAATTTGTTTTTTGGTACTTTGTGTTTTGTTGTGTATGGTATTGTGAATTGAGCATCATGTCTCTTAGGGGCTGAAATGGAAGTTGGTTTGTGATCATTTAGAAAAAGTCGGAGAAACACTGCTATCTCAAGGGCCTGTCCCACTTTCCCGAGTTACTCACGAGTTTTCCCCTTGATTCAAACTCGGAGAATGTCCGTAGGAGTCCGTAGATATATCGTAGCAGCTCGTTATGGCAGCCATAGGTACTCGGGGCATCAGGTAAGTTGGGACGTTTTTTCCGCCTCTGTCCATAGGAGCAGTACATTGATTTCTCCTGCTAATGTGGTGTAGTGCCCACTCTGCAGTTGTGGATAGCATTGCACAGTGAGGGGTAAGAGAACATTTAAACATAGGAGGAAATTCTAAGGATTGTTATTACTTTTTTCCTCCTTTGCATCAGTGGGAAATGGGGACTTAGGTCATGAAGGAATTGCATTAAGACTTTAGCCAGTCACATTGGATGCCATCTCCTGCCCTGCTCCCTCCTCCCACCTTCTACATTGTAATGGGGGAAAACTCCCAGCACTGGTGAATGCAACCACTTACCGGCAGGAAAATGAAACTCCAAATGTACCACTGCCTTCAAACAAGTGTTGCAAGCTCTTCTAGAAGTAAGAGCTAAGACCGTGGTCTGTGGTCTCTGGTTTTCGATGAAACCATTACTGGTGGTGTCTGGTTTTAATATGGTCGACTTGTCTCCCACAGTATTGTAATGGCTGTCTTTGGGTTTACCACTAGGATATTTTTCACCTCTGCGCACTCTCAATACAGTTTTTCTTTTTGAGATAATTGAAGCCTGCTAATGCAAGTTAATTAAACTAAATTGTCATTTTTAATTTCATCTATTATGAACAAAGATAATATGTGTATTGTGCATAATTTACTTTGATTTGGATAAACCTTTGCGTCGTCATTTGGTTCTGATAATGCCTAGTCATTGTTTTAAAATAAAAGATCTGAAGTACTTGGTTCTAGAATTAAACTCCAATCTTATAGCTAACATGTCTGCATCCAAAGTGATCGGAGCTTATTCACTTCAAAGCATTGTGCATGCTGTCAGAAAGGAAGCCTGAGCGGGGATAACTCAGTGTGATGGAGGTTTGAACTGAGCTATTTTCAGCATTGCATGTCTTCTCAGTCTGTTGTCAGAGTTAGCAGTATTCCTTTGCACCAAGTTGTGACTTGGAAAGCACAGAGGAAATGCACAGTCATTTAGGTCTAACTCCCTTTTCATTAGAAATGGAGTATCAATTGTTGTTGACTTTCACAGTGAAATTACCTAGCCATCAAAAGTAGAACCTCTCACCAAATCAGAACAGAAAAAAAATCTACAAAACCAAAAGGCAAGTTTGACCCTTTTTCTAGGCTGAGTAACTGCCCCACACTTCCTGATCACACTTCCCCTGCTGTTAAGAGAAAATATATGCCAAGAATTCTATCCTGAGATTCGCATCCACAATGCTGTGTAGTGAGAATGTGGGCTTAGCCATCCATGTTCAGGAGGAAATCCTTCCAGTTTGCTCCTCACTGTGGTTTATATGTAATTATAGCTACCGAGACGATAGCTGTGTTATAGCTATTTAAACATCGATTTGTGAAGAGTTCACAATTTATTCTAAGAAGTGTAGAAATTCCTTTTTTAAAGCATGTCTATTTTTACACTGTCATTTTAACATTTTGTCATTTCAATAGTTGTATCTCAAATTAAGACTCAAATATGTTTTCCCATTTAATTAGTTAAATTATTGGAAATTTGAAGATTTTTCATACTATATACACGTCTACCCATCATTTACTTAAGGCACCGTTGTTTAACTCAATCGTGGGAAAAATAAAATTGTTCGGAGTGGAGTGGCTGCAGCTGTTTAAACTTGTTTTATAAATCTTTTTTAAATACATAATCTGCTTATCAGGAGTGATAACAATTTTAGGTAATTAAATGACTAGCCATGTCTCATGATATAAATGTGGAGTTTAATTGTTTCCTCGTTCTATAAACAAATAGATAGGCTATAAATTGAACTGTCACTGCAAACCTTACATATCCACTGCCACTTTGATTCCTGTGCCCCTCATTGTAATGAGTTAGGGACTTCCAAGAGATACTTAGCCTTCATTTGTGTTTTTTTCGTCAAGATTCAAAACCCCTTCCATAGAAATTGGGACATCACAGGTTTTTTTTACCCACATGCTGAATTGTTTTGGAGCCCATTTTTAGGCCTAACCAATGTTTCACGCAGCTGCAACGTCTTGCCAACTTTTATTCTCGATGCCTCCACCAATGAAGGCAAGTACGCCGTATTCCTTCTTTACCCCCCAATCTATTTGTATTGCCACTTTTAAGGAATTATGAACGAGCACCCCAAATTCCCTTTTTACATCAATGCTTCTAAAGATCATGTCATTTACTTCATACCTCGTACATATGACTTCCCAAAGTGGAACATAGGATCATATAGTATAGAAACCGGCCCTATAGCCCTTGTCTATGCTGACTAATTAATCATAGGATTTCAGCAACAAGGAACGTTTAAAAAAAAAGTATCAGGATGTGAGTTGGCTGCACAGTCATGGGGTACAGAGAGAGTGTCCGTGAGGAAGTGTAGAGATGACACAGGTTCCTCCAGAACTTTGATTTTTGCTCAAGAATCCATATCTGTTTGCTGCTTTATTCATTCAAATCGTCCGTTACAAAATCTGTTCACAGCATGATTCCTCAAATAGGATTTCAAAATGTGCTGCACAGATGATCAGCCTCCATACAATATGTGAAGCAAGTATTCATAACAGAAGGGAGCTGTAGAAACGGGATTAAATCTTGTACAATGAGCTTTTGTAATCAAGTGATTCTTGGTGGCTTGGATACGATGAATCATTGCTTACCTGCTTGTGCGGAAAAACTCAAAAAGTCCTATTTGAAGGCATTCTCTTCTACCTTTGACTGGAATAGTTACCTTTTAATGCATGTCCTTGAGCTGGATTGTATGGGCAGGAAAGCAGTTTTACACTTGGTCTTTATTAGATTTACTTGGACATTTAACTTATTTGTGGAAATAAAAATCAACCTTTGTTTTAAACAATCACTGAAGCGATGCATTGATATACTGAATCAATATGGTTGAAGTTTTTTAATACAAGTCTAATCTGTAGGGTGCATTGACACATCAGAACATTGTTAGCTATCTTCTCAAACAGATGTATTATATTGTAGCGTTTGTCCATTTACTAATCTTTGTAGACTTCCTCCATGGGATTGTTTTTATACAATGTGCATGAAGGTGTATAAAATCATGAGGGGAATAATGTGAATGCACAAAGTCTATTGCCCAGTGTAGGGGAATCAAGATCCTGAGGGGCAACGTTTCCACACAGACGTGGTGGGTATATGGTATGAGCTGCCAGAGAAGGCAGCTACTACAACAACATTTAAAGGACATTTGGAAAGGTACATGGATATGAAGGAAAGGTTTAGAGGGATATGCTCCAATTGTGGGCAGGTGGGCTGCTGGAAAATGGAAGAAAAGTATTTGATGGCTAAGCTCATGCAGAGTTCTGTTCACCGTTCTAGCAGAGAGTGCCTATAATCAATTAGATTTTCTGGAAGAGGACTATGCATGATGAAAGGGCACTAGAAGGTGCGTGGGACCCTAGGACTTTTGAATAGAAGGCATGCCATGACCTTCACTGGACTTAACAGAAATCCTGGCTCCTTAAATCAATGAACATGACGGTCATAATACTTCAAGTGTCTACAGACTTTAAATTAAGGCTAGCCATTCCTGGAGTAGCAAATACTGTCTTTGAAAATTTATCAGTGTTTGGAAACAACATTCTCCTTGGCTGAACATTTTGAAAACCATGTCCTGTGAGATGATCTAGTGTGCAATGGCGTCTCCATCAATTGTGGTATTCAGTTTCTAAGTAGCACTGCACAGATCTCTACTTCTGCTTAATGGTCAAGGTGTATTAGAGGGATAAGTTGTAAAAGGACAGAGAAAAGGAAGTGCAAACAGTAGCAGTAGTTATGAGCATGCTGTAATAATAATAGGTTATGTCTACCTTGTACTTCAGAGCTGAAGCTGACAGAGAGAAAGATTTCTCCTCAATCTGACAGTGCAGTGCTCTGGTCGCTATTAGATGGTGCCCCAGTTGCTTTATGGGATTGATTTCCGAGGATGGGCAATTGTACAACTGGTAACTTTTCATATGCTGTTTCCTGTCCAGTACTTTTAAACTGGTCTGGGGAGGAGGCTGCTGTTTTTGCAAATGCACAGATCAGCTCGTGTCCTTGTGTAAAGCATTGGATGAATGCTATTATTTTGATTGAGTATAAAAAAATAAGATTTATATTGATTTGATTCATTTAATGTATTTTTAAATGATGACGATTGAGGAGAGAAGTAGAATGTCCAAAGGAGATGTGAATTGAATTTACCTGGTAATTTGTGAATCGTGTTTAAAGCTAACCTGCAAAAATGTCTTCTTTAGCTATTATTGGTCTGGTAATTTGTGATTGATTGATTGTTCTTGGAAGCTGTACTTTCGAAGTTTATTATGGTTCAGTGTTTTTGGTGGTATTTGTGCTTGTGATGAAACCAAACTTTAGTTTATTGGCACGTGTACTGAGGTGGCGGAATAAGGAACATTTATTATGTTTCAGAGGCATGTAGATAGTATTTGAATAGGCAGAGCACAGAAGGATACAGTCCTAATGTGGGCAAATGGTACCAGTGGCAGAAAGGTCAGCATGGACAAGCTGGGCCAAGGGGCCTGTTTCTGCTGTGTAACAATGTCTGTGCCTTTGCAATTATTTAACTATTTATGAAGTTGTGCTCTTTTTTTCTCAAAATTATTCATAATTTTTAATATTCTACCTCTCATTTTGGATATTCTACGTCTCCCTTGAAACATCATTATTTTAAAATACATTAAATCAATAACATCATTGCACATTTTATTTTTCAATGCTTGATTATAACACAGCATTCATCCAATATTTTACAAGGACATGAACAGATTTGAACATTTGCAAAAGCGGCAGCCTCTTCTCCAGACTAATTTAGTAGAAACAAAATCAGGATTTGATGGTTGGTGGATTTTTGTGTTGATGACCCTTTATCAAAACATTTAAAGTCGCAAAGAAAAGGAGGTGCACAAGGGATAATTATGTGAAATATCCAAACCACCATTTCAGAGAGTACAGTTATATTGGTTTTGTAGATATAGATTTACTGTATTCGTTGTTCAAGATGTGGATTGTTATACATCGGTGAGACCAACCGTAGACTGGCCGATCGTTTCGCTGAACACCTTCGCTCAGTCTGCCTGGATCTACCTGATCTCCTGATTACCAAATACTTTAATTCCCCTTGCCATTCCCACACTGACCTTTCTGGCCTAGGCCTCCTCCATTGTCAGAGTGAGGCTAATCACAGATTGGAAGAACAGCATCTTGTATTTCGCTTGGGCAACTTACAACCCAGCGGTAACAATATTGATTTTTCTAACTTCAAGTAAACCCTGCATTCACTCTCCCCTCCTCCCCCCCCCCCCCCCCCCCAACACACCAGTCACACCAGGTACGCACAGATCGCACCAGGTTCTCATTCTCACCTAGCAAACAGCTAACAATGGCCTGTTTCCTTTATCATCGTTACTTTTTTGCATATCTTTCATTCATTTGTTCTATATCACTGCCTATATCTCTTGTTTCCCTTTCTCCTGACTACTCTAAAGAAGGATCTCGACCCGAAACATCACCCATTCCATCTCTCCAGAGATGCTGCCTGAACCCCTGAGTTACTCCAGCATTTTGTGTCTATCTTTGGTTTAAACCAGCATCTACAGTTCCTTCCTATTCTAGATCTGATAGTCTGAGTTCCAGTAAATATCACACAGACTGTAAAATAAATAAATACAGGTTTGGATGTAGACCCCAAAATTAAACCGGTCTCATTAGGTCTTGGAAATGTACTGCTTCGACCACAGCCAATGACTGAAGGCATCGTGTTACTTTGATTATAAGCTGTTTGGATAAAGGTGTTGCATGGCTGCCATTCAGAGACTGTCACTATGACAACATTCTTGCCTGTTCCCAGGCTTTGCTTGTCAATTATAGTCATCCTGTAATCAGCCTGTGACATGAGAATCTACTAGGCCTGATTTAAAAAGCCATTTGAAGTATAAAGCGCCCTTTGGTTGGTTGAGTGGAAGCTGGCAAATTCTGTGTCAGTTTAATGTGAATACTACAACTTGTGAAAGGTTTTGCGCAACCATTGTTTTGTAAAAAAAAAATCAAAGCGCATCAATTCTGTTTTCAGCAAACAAAAATAAAAAAGTTAATGTCTTCTCTGACCATGTGTTGTTTAAAGTGTTGGAGTAAAAGCAACCAGATGGTGCAAAGAAAGTAAAATGATGTGTTTAGCAAAAGCTGTCCCTAATTAACAGCTTTGTTGTAATAAGCGTCGCTGTTTTAGGTATATTGGCATATTGCTTTTAAGTCCACATCTTAAGCGCTCCTTGAAAAGTGAGGGCAAAAACATTTCTGAAGTGTGAGCCCCTGTCGCAGATCATAAAGAACACTTGGCAACGATCGTGCATTCTCCCACACGGAGAGAAAAAAACAGAAGATGCTGGATCATTGAGGTGCACTCAATGTCCCTCATTGAGATGAAGGATTACACCTAGAAATAGACACAAAAAGCTGGAGTAACTCAGCGGGACAGGCAGCATCTCTGGATAGAAGGAATGGGTGACGTTTCGGGTCGAGACCCTTCTTCAGACCTTGTACCTTGAACCTGAACTTGCCTCTGCTCACTGGATATGATCACGGACATCCTTGGTTTTTCTTTTCCAAGAAAGAAGCTTGGATTTTGAGTAAAGCTAATAAAAAAGTTTATTGTACTGGTACAGTGAAAAGCTTGTTGTTGCGTATTATCCAGTCAGTGGAATACATGATCACAGTCGAGCATCCACAGTGTACAGATGCACGATAAACGGATCAACCATTGGTGCAAGAGAAAGTCCGATTATAGATAGTCCTAGGACCTTCAATTAGGTAGATGATAGCTCAGGATCGCTCTCTAGTTATTGTGTGGCTTGGATATACAATGGAAATATGGATGGGTTAAAAACAAAAATGTAATTTGAAACTTTGTAAAATGTGTTATGAGCACTGTACATATAAGTAGCACCAGCTTGCAGACCTCTGTGTGCTTCCTGTTTCGTTCTAGTTGAAGTTGTTTAGCCATCAACTGTGAAACGAGAACGTTTTTTAAATTGGCAAAGCGGCATCACTTTTTAACATTGAAGGTTTATCGCGACAGGTTATTTATTTAGAGGAGAGCTTTTTGATGTTTGTTACTATGTAAAAGATTTTGTATCATTTTCTTTATGTTAGTTCCACAACAAAAACAATGATATTCCTTTTCTGGTGAAATTAAGTGGAGTGTAATAGACTTTTATTTATTAAATATATGCTGTTATTACAAGGAAGACGCAAGAAACTAGAAGACGCAAAATGCTGAATTCTTGAGTAAACAAAACAAAGGGCTAGAGGAACTCAGTGGGTCAGGCATCATCAGTGGAGGGAAATGGGCAGACAGAGTTTCGGGTTGGAATCCTTTTTCATGATCAGAGTGGAGGGGTGATAGCTGGTAGAAAAAGGTGATGGGAAGGAGTGGGGCAAGAGCTGCAAGTCATCGCATGCGATAATCACCAATCATGTGTCCGCCAGGGCCAGCTGGAGCTCCCAGTTGCCAACCACTTCAATTTGCTTTCCCTCACCAATCTGTCTGACCTCTGCCTCTTCTATTACCGGCGTGAGATCACACGCAAACTGGACGAACAGCACCTCAGATTCCACTTGTGTAGCCTATAACTCTCCTGATCTATCCAGGCATCTCATGCACACCTCCACCCATTGTTCAGCACCCACCCCTGCCCTCTCAGCTCCTCTATTTCTCCCTCCCTCCTATTCGCGTCTACTCACCATGCCTCCCTCTTGTTCTATATTTCACTTGCAGGAAAGGTTTTCAGTATACCTGTACCTCATTGTACTTGTGCATCTGACAATAAACTTGACTACTTGATTTTTCTTTCTTATCAAATTCCACTTCAACAGCCCTTGAATCTTCTCCATTTATCACCTCTAGCTTTTGTGATGATCTTCACTCTCCTGTTCACTCCCTGACACATCTGCTAATCACCCCTCACCTCTTTCTAGCAGCTATCTTATTTGTACTCCAATCTTGATGAAGGAATCTCACTTTAAACATCGTCCATTTCCTTTCTCAGATGTTGCCTGACACACTGAGTTTCTCCAGTTTTTTTTTTGCACTGGATTCCCAGATCAGCAGTCTCTCGTGTCTCCATTTCACTGCTGAAAATTATTATGTTTTCCTCACCAGTGCCTCTATCTCTAAACTATTGGCGGGTGTCCATGCCCTTTCAATGTGACCTTGCCTGGAAATAGAACAGAGGAATTTTCAAACTGGATGCCCGTTGTGTGCTCTGTACAGGCCTCCCTTTGCTTCAGATTTGCATGGATGAAGTGCCTTTGCCCTAGGGTAATAAAACTGGAAAGAAAAAAAAAAGTAGTTATGTAAAAACATTTGTAATTAAAACTTGTTTTTCCAGTCTCTTATCATTGTTTATGTCCACTGGAGTCTACTCCTTGAAGTTGCATTTTCAGAAGCCTCCTTTTGCAATTAAAGTAATTGTTCACTGAAGATTTTTATCTGTGTGGTATTGGGGTATTGTGTGGGGTTGTGGATTTTGCATAAAGGTTATGTGGAAAAGCTGAACAGAAAGAACTGGTAGACTGAAGTCCCATACAACCATTACGCAATAAGATTCTGCAATAATTGTGGTTCTTAATACATCCCAATGACTATAGAGCTAGAAATGCTGCATAATGTTTACCAAACTTTCCAAAAATGACCTTTTACAACAGTAAAGAACATTTTATTTAGGAATGAAAGTAGAAATTATGCAGTGACTCTCAGTGTACTAAGGTGCAGTTAATCCCACTGTGATGTGATCATTCTATATGAATTCTGTATATTTAATTTCACTTGACAATGTTTCTCCCTCAGTTATACTGTGCTTATTTTTAAAAATTGAAATGTTAACCCTGTAGATTTTCTACAATTCAATTTATTAATCTCATGTTAATCCTACTGCACTTTATTCCACATACTTTAATTATTATCCAGCCTCATTTTAGCAAGATGTTCTAGCAATGGCATACAACTGACACCCTTTAAAGTGCTGTGTCGCCATATTGTGCATTCTGTTGATGAAACAGATGGTTTGCCTTCAGCTGGGCCATGTTCTGAACAAGCAGGCATTGGGCAGGAGAAAGAAAGGCAGACGACTTAAAACAGGATAGGTGATAGGAAGGTGTTGCTTCCACTGCGCAGTCCAACCTGGCTGCCACCTGCTTCTGAAGCTGGAATCGATGCCTGCTATTGTTTTTCCTTCTGCTGTCTACTTGGCCTCCAACAGGTATGGGACAAGGGCAAAACAATGATTTATTTGAGCATAAAGGATGCAGAAAGTGGAGTGTTGGCAGGTGATAGTGCAAGTTAAATATTGTACTTTTAAGGAAAACGTGTCTTATACAAATGACACTGTGTCTGGCAGTACCCCCTTAAAAAGAACTTTTGGTCATTTGAGTTATTTCTCAATAGGGTTATTTCTCTGATTGTATATTGAGGGCATGTGAGATCTTAAATCAGAAGAACAGCAGTTTTAGCAATTGATCTAAACATGAAATACATCCTTTAAGTGAACTTTTTTTACAATGAGCTTCGATGTTTCTTTCCATACTTAAGTTTCTCAATTTCTCAATTTATTTTCCCTCCTTTAATTTGTCTCCTCAAAAACCGGCTCCTATGATCTTTTCCAAAACCCCCTCAGGTGATTTGGTTTGATAACTTGGTTGCCAGTCTCCTGTGAAATGCCTTGGAATGTTTTGCTTTGTTGGAGGCAATACTTGTAGATTGTTCTTGTAGTTAGGTTCCCTTTGAGAGTGTAAGACCCAACATGCGGTCACTGCACATTCATGAGCTGTCCTCTTGAGATGATGTTGGTGAGTGGATTAATCAAGGGGAGACTATGGGGAAAACGGGAGGTGAGGAGAAGGTAACAGTGCATGCGTCTTACCAGTGCAACAATGTGGGCTGATTAAAACCCAATGCTACTGTGCCCCCAAACTTTGCGATCCCCAATCAAGGAAATTGGAGCAGGAATAGGTCACCAAGCCCTTGGAGCATGCCCCATCTTTCGATCTGATTTGTGCTGGCCTCAAATTCTGTTCAGGCTGATGGACCAAGCGGTCAGCTGATCACAGACTCTTCTGTCCTTGCGGGAGGCTTCTGCCAGCGATTTTGTTCCTGATTAAATTTTTACTAGCCACTTTAATTTTAAACATGTAAAAATGACATCCCTGGGGAAACATTTTAATTCACGAATATTTCACTAGTTTTGGCATGATGTATATTGTTTTCTGGCAAATTGTTTGGGAAGATCATAAGTCATGACCTTTTAATTCAATTTTTGCTGTTGAATAATAAAACAAGATGTCAGCACAAGAGGAAATGTGATGAGGAAATAAAAGCACCACAAGGATGAATCGTTACAGGAAGTGGCTGATCCACATTTTTCAATGAGAACTTCAACAGAAAATGGGTGTAAATGCTTGAAAATGGGCACAAAACGGTTTTCATGTGCAACTTGCATGCAAATGAAGGGACAACTGGGTCCATTTATTTAGGCATATATGAGGGGATTTGTTTTCTCTTAGAGCAGCTTTCTAATAATTCTAAGGAAGTGGTTAGTAGCTACTTGATAAGCAAGCTGTGAAAGGGTGCTGAGGTAGACAGTAATGCAGAATTGAGGATTTGGTCACACCAACACATCATAATAAATGACAAATATGATGGACTGAGTGGCCTAATATATATATATTCACATCGCAAATGCTGCTTGACCCGCTGAATTCCTTAGCAGCTCATTCTTTACTTCATACCAAGTTTGCCTCTTGGTGCTCAAGCACATGGAGTACGAGGCATAGGCTGAAGAGTTGGTGAGTCTTGTCCAGGCAGGAATTACAATGGCTTAATTTGGCCTAATTGGGAAGAGAGAATTTGTTTGGATTTCCACTCTTTGTTAATTATTGTTTGAATGCTGGGCCTACATATCAGATCAGGCTTGGATGTGAGGATCGGAATAGATGTAAATCTATAATAATGTGTACTGAAGGACCTTATTGTTACCTTTCACCTGGCAAAACTGCTTGATGGTCTCTGGTGGTAATCAGGGAGATATCCATTGCAGGCCCAGATGATATAGGCAAGGGTAAGAGTCACATCTACTCACTCTACGCAATTGTGTTCATCTCTATACATACAGTTATAGTGGAATCAAATCATGGGGGCAGGTACAATTACATAGAATAGTATAACACAGGAACAGGCCCCTCAGCCCATAATGCCTGTGCTGATCACAATGTTGGTTCTAACTAATCTCATCTGCCTGCACATGGGCTGTATCCCTCCATTCCCTGTCTGTTCACATGCCTATCAAATACTGCTTATTTGCTATTCTATCTGTTTATGCCTGTGCTCCTGGCTGTGTATTCCAGGCACTTACACTCTGTAAAAAATACATGCCTCATAAATCTCCTTCAAACTTTCCCACTCTCACCTTAAAATTTTACAGAAAATGGTCTCACGTTCATCTAGTGCAAGCAACTCGATGATTTTCTCACTTTAATTTTTCATAAAAAGAGGCCGCTGAAATTTCTATCATTTATATTACATCCTATTAGGGTCATAGTCATAAAGCATGGAAACAGGCCCTTCAGCCTAACTTGCCCATACAGACCAAGACGCCCCATTTACACTAGTCTCACCTGCCTGTTTTTGACCCATATCCCTCTAAACCTTTCTGATCCATGTACCTGTTCAAAAGTATTTTAAATGGTGTTAAAATACCTACCTCAACTTCATCCTCTGGTAACTCATTCCATATACCTAACATTTTAAAAAGTTTCTTTCTCACCTTGAACCTATGTCGTCAGGTTCTTGATTCCCCTGCTCTGGGTAAAATACTGGATTCACCCTATGTATTCCCCTCATGATCATATAGACCTCAATGAGATCAGCCCTCATCCTCCTGTGCTCAAGGAATATAGTCCTTTCCTTATTGCTCAGGCCGTCAGGTCCTGGCCACATCCTTATAAATCTACCATGCACTCTTTCTAGCTTAACAACATCCTTCCTATAGCAGGGTGACTAAAACTGATCACAATACTCCAAATGTGATCTCACCAATGTCTTGTTCAACTGTAACATAACATCCCAACTTCTATACTCAATACCCTGACTGATGAAGGCTAATGTACTGAACGCCTTATTGACCACCCCTAACTACATGTGACACATCTTTCAAGAAACTATGTAACTGCACTCCTAGATCCCTCTGCTCTACTACACTCCCCAGGACCCTGCCATTCACTGTGTAGGCACTGCCCTGGTTTGACATCTCAAAATGCAACGCTTCGCTCTCATCTGCATTAAACTCAATCAATTAATCATTCCTCAGCACACTTGCCCAAGTGATCAACATCCTGCTGTAATTTCCAATAACCATCTTGTCTATCTATGATACCGCACTCTTTAGTGTCAAGAGTGTTTTATTGTAATATGTCCCAAAACGGAATAATGAAATCTTACTTCCAGATATGTAAGCATAGTACTCTGTAATATCCATAATAAACGACCAAAAAAAAGTTTGGCATATACAGGTTCACCACTGATTTTCCAGCACCCTTGGTTCCAGTGCCTGTTATTTGCAACAACTTACTATTCATGGATTCTACATTCTCATCCAAATCATTGATATAAACCACAAGCCGCAATGGGCCCAGCACCAATCCCTGAGGCACACCACTAGTCACAGACCTCCAGTGCGAAAAACAACCTTCTATCATCACCCTTTGCTTCTTTCAATGAAGCCAATTCTCTATACAGTCGGCTAACTTTCCCTGGATCTCATGCAATCTGACTTTCTTGAGCAACCTACCATTCGGAACCTCATCGAAATGCCTTGCTGAAGTCCATATAGACAACATCGATGGTTCTGCCATCGTCAACTTTTTTAGTTACTTCTTCAAGAAGCTTTGAATGATACGATCTCCCACGTACAAGTCAATGCAGACTCTCCCTAATCAGCCCACGTCTATTCAAATACATTTATATCTTATCCTTCAGATAAATTATAAAATATTATGAAATTTGCGCTATTTGGAATTATTTTTTTTAATTAAGTCAAGGGGCATTAAGGGATAGATCAGATCATCAATGACTGAGGTTTGTGAGCTCATTGTCAAGACCTGGCAATGTAACCATACCTGAACCCTTATTTTGTGGTATCTTTTCCAAAAAAATGCAGAATAATGTTCTTTTATTTTTGGCACTTTGGATTTCAGCATTTGCAGTATTTTGTTTCTTGTTCCATGATTCAGCTTTTCTGTAGCTCTCTACTTTTTGTTAGCACATGGCTTTGTATCATCAACTCAAACAAGAAGAATTCCTAAAATGTTGCTATTTTAACTGTTAGGTTAAGAGTGCCGGTGTGACTGTGCCAAGATTACTGGCTGCAGAGTCATTTGCTAAATTCTACTTGCACAAAGTGTGTTAAGCTGTTACTAAGCACTCTGCCAAGCACATACAATTGAATCTATAATGACTAAAGTAGTTCACAGATAAAGAATGATTAATACTCTCAAAGGAATCGTATGACTGCCATTGAGCATAATTATCAATATCAATGTGAAAATTGTCATTCTAAGAAGAAAGAAAACAAATGAGACAGGAAGGCGCTTCAGAGGGCTGAAACTGAAATTATAGCAAAATTCATGAGAAAAATCTTTTGGCTCAGAAATTGGATTGCATGGTTCTGGCTATTGCAACTCTGTTCAATGAATGATGTACTTTCCTCCAGACCATTCCTGAGTTGTCTTACATCAGTCTGGACATTTTGCACTAAATGAGATTGTGCTTTTAATGCGATTTCTGCATTAGACCCACATCAAATAACTATTCACTGTTCAAATACTCCTGTGATGGTAGCCAGGGAATTAAGCCTATATTGACTGAGGAGGAACATTATCGACTTCTTCTGCTTACCCCACCCTCCTCCCCTCCCCTGCTTTCCCCACACACCCCACCACAACAGTGCCAATATTTATTCCTGGCCCAAAATAATCTAATTCCTCCTACCTTCTCCCTCTCGCCCCTGTGAGCAGCCTGGACCCTGGCTCCAATCCTGATCATGAACCCCATCTAAAATCTTAGACCACCCTACCCACGTGAACAATTTTACTTATTTTTTTCATCAAACTTGCAATCCAACCTGTGATCCAGACAGAACTTCTGGAGCATACAAGGATATGGTGCAATGGAGGTTCGGAACTGGCTGACTCTACTAGCTTGTAGTGCCATTGACCCCTGCCATGCCACCCGTGGATCCTGTACTGCCGCTGTGCCAGCATAATCTGTCTAGACCATTATAACAAGAGTAATGGGCAAGTGGGCTGAGCACTGGCTAATGGAGATTAATGCAGATAAGTGTGAGGTGTTGCACTTTGGGAAATCAGAACCGGGAAGAACCTTCACAATGGATGGTAGCATCCTGGGTGATGCTAGATGAGTTGGGTCAAACGGCCTGTTTCCCTGACTATGTGAAAAAACCTTTGAGCTTTAAAAAAATCTGATCCATCATAGAAAGAGCTCCCAATTTTGATCACGCAGCTATGTTTATTTTTGCTTTTAAATGATCAGATATGCATTCATGTAATTTGTTTGTAAGATGTTCACATGATGTATGGATTTTAAAATCTGCACTGTCTGTTTGTATGTTCCCTTCATAATTGCCTTTAAATTGGTACAAATCCATTTAAATTAAAGTGTCTCAAATACACTTCCTCAAAATCATGTGGAAATGTATTTATTGCAACACTTAATTGCTGGTCTGAATTTCATTTGAGTTGCTTAATTGTAGTCTGAAATAATATGTCTGTTTCAGTGCAACCTGGTGAGACATAGATTACCACAAAAACACAAATTCTTCTGAACTAACCCTAAGTTACGAAAAATTGTCTTGTTAGCTGCTTTGATCTGGCCTAATGACAATGGTGGAGCTGAAACCACAGCAGTATAAGGTTGCATGTTACACATTGCCTCTGAAGTCTGCAGGCCTTTATTCATCTAAGCATTGAGTTTTGGCTTCCAATCAAGATTATCTTACAGTCCATCCCTTTAGCATGCCAAGAATGTACAAAAAACTCAAAGAGAGGAAATGCCTCCTCTTTTAACAGCTTTCCCAGCTGCAGAGAGGGGAGGAGGGACCTCGGGGAGGTAAATTCATCTTTTGCATGAATGAAAATGAACCTCTGCCAGCGTGGCATTAATATCTTGTGAACTGCTGCTCTGTTTTATTTTCAAATTCTATTCTTGATATTGTAACTTTCTTGGGCAGTGTTCAGGCCACAGCCAGTTAACCTATTATGTGAACACTGCCCAGTGAATGCCAGCAGACTGTGGGACTACAGGTGGCATTGCTGCCAAGACTCTTCCAGACTTGTGTGAGCGGAAGCACGACTGTGTTCTGTACCTTCCTTGCTTCCCTTCTGTCCCATACATGTACAAAAACATCGCCACTGCCCGGCCCATTTTCATTTTCTAATAATAGATAGTTAAGAACAAAAGGGCCCTTACTTCAATGTTTTCATACAGTGTTGTTCACAACAACTGAAATCTCATCATGTATCTATATACCAGCATATCTAATTTGGATACTTGAAAGGATTTCTAGAATAATGTAAATTCCTGACTAGTAAGTTGGGTAAATAGAATTATGGTGCAGATAAGCCATCATCTAATTAAATTGTGGAATGTATCTTGTTTTATTTCCGCATCCTGATCTACTATTTTTAACGTTTTCTCTATGTATTTGCTTCTTCTCTTTTTGCTCTGTGAACAAAGCCTCCTCTTGTGCTGTCACTGCAATGATACTAGTCTGGTTTGGTTCTTGCCTGCTCAGTTGTGGACTGTAGGTGCTGATAAGTAACTGGTAGAGTGGAGGGACTATGATGGGTGCAGTATCTTGTTTGAAAGGCAATAATCTTTAATGTAAACGATGAAATGGGATATTTGAGAAAACGTATTAAATATTTTGGATACCTAGGCCCCAAACTGACTTTGAACTTGATAAACAACAGTGCACTGATGTGAGTTTAACTACCGCATATATTACACTGCAAATATTGGTTACAGTCTTTGGCAGATACATTTCATGTTGCCTTAGTAATTTTTGGGGGAAAAACAAAGGAACCACCATTATCGATCCAATTTGCAATTGGATGAATTAGCATCCATTTTAAAATAGAAATAATGATTGAACCCTAGTCTAGGTAGTTATTAGGAAACCAAACACGTTCTTCATTGCTGATGACACTGTGATGATGGGCCTGATCTCCGAAAACAATGAGAAGGCCTACCGGGAGGAGGTGGCTGATCTGGCACTCTGGCGCCAGGACAACAGCCTCCTCTTGAATGTCATAAAAACCAAGGAGCTGATTGTGGACTTTAGAAGGCCACAACATCCAAGGACGTATACGCCCCTGGAGAAAAATGAGGCTACTGTGGACAGGGTGAGCTGCTTTAAATACCTGGGAGTCCACATCACAGAGGATCTGACATGGACATCACATGCTGCAGCACTGGTTTAGGAACTGCTCTGCCCAGGACAAGAAGGCTCTGCAGAGAGTAGTGCGTTCGGCTGAACGCACTATGGGAACTACACTCGTCGCCCTGCAGGACCTATACACCAGGAGGTGCAGATCCAGAGCCAGCAACATAATGAAGGACCCCTACCACCCCAGCAACGGACTGTTCCAGCTGCTATGGTCAGGCAAACGCCTTCGCTGTCATGCTGTGAAAACAGAGAGGATGAGACGGAGTTTCTTCCCACAGGCCATTAGGACTGTAAACTCTTATCTCACCAGGGACTAATTTACTGTACCAATTTACTGTTGTGTTGTGTCTTTTTTTAATTGCTGTTTTTTCCCCTAATATGTAAATACTGATTCTGTTCTAGTTTTTTGCACAATCCACAGGCATTGCCACTTTCATTTCACTGCACATCTTGTATGTGTACGTGACAAATAAACTTGACTTGACTTGACTTGCAGCATGATGTTTCCCTGGTGCCAAGGCCGCGCATCTCCTGTCATCCCTGTGTATGTAGTGTTCATTTCTGTTTTTAGCCAAGTGAATTGGAACTCCAGCACATAAAGAGCAAGGCAACCTTTTCACAACCTTTTCATCTCCTGTGGGCTCAGGACAATTGTAGGTGTTCTATATTTAGAGTGTTACCCATAACTAGACACAACTGAACTGTACATACCTTTTGTTATCTGAATGTGTGGACCACCCCCTGAGTCAATCTGTGTGTGAGGTTAGCCTATTGAATGGAAGTGGCTGCCATATTCCAGAGAGTGAGTTCAGTGTGGAACAGTGAACAGTTATCGTTTGTGCTCACATTTATCTGTAAATGGATTTATTCAAATTAATGCTATCAGCAATTTAGTTAAAAATCTTTTTGGATCAACCCATTATAATGGCCAACGTAGATTATGAAAAAGGTAATGTTTTATGGTTAATTTTATTACAAATTAGACAACATTTCAACGTTTTTTTTCAGAAATCTAAAAATAGATCAGATTGACAATAGAGAACAGTTAAATTATTTTTTATTTCAAAAGAAAGTTGATTTATAGAAACACGGAACTGCAGATGCTGGTTTACACAAAAGGACACAAAGTGCTCAAATAACTCAGTGAGTCAATCAGCATCTCTGGAGAACATGGATAGGTGACATTTTGGGTCGGTACCCTTCTTCAGTTAACTTATGTTTGCTTAATAATGGGGTTTTTTAATGTTCAATAGATTTCTGTCACTTCAAAGGAAAGCAATTTCCATTAGTACAAACATTTGCTGCAGTCCTCCTTATGCAGGTTTTGTTGATTGTTCAGTGCTAAGAGAATTCTGCAAAAGCAGATTTTGCATTGAGTTTGCACTCATCGGCAGTGTAATGATCAGTGTTGCCGCTGGTGAAGTATAGACCTGTTGCAGGAACACATTGCAGTTATGCAGCTGATCAGTGTAACAATACATCAGTGTCACACTACTGTAGAAATCTGACCATGTAAAAGGATGATAAAATCCTCTAATCTTGTGCAATATCAGGCAACTGGGAGGACAATTAATATCATAGTAGCCATGTTTTATTGGAAAATGGTTGGCTGACAAGTAGTTTTGAAATTATTAGCCGTTTTAAGGGTTTCAGATAGTGTGATGAGCAAGATTCAACCAGATAGTTAGAATGCTCTGAGTGCTTAATCAAATCTTAGTGCTGAATTATACTCAATATTAATATCCTCCATCTAGTGAATATGTAGGTTTGTTTACTAATGTCGTTTATTGGTTTGTATATAACAATTGTAGATCTGGTAAATACTGCTTTAAATGAACTGGAGGAGACACCTAAAACGTAAGAACTCTTTATTGAGGGCTAACTGCAATACCATATGAGGTTATTTCAAATGTACACTTAAATATTTACATATTGTGCACACATTTGCATGTAAATTTGCTGTTTTCCCTCTGAAAGGAATTTTCAAGCAATATCAGACTGGCTTTCCTGGAGCTTCATAGCTTTGTTTGGGTTTCTGGTGCTACAGTTGTTTCCTGATCCACAGACCTTGCCACTTTCCAACTTAACTTGCTGTTAATCCATGTCTCCTCTTCAGTGGCTGCTCTTCTATCTATTTTTGGAATAATCTGTCATCACATATTTCTTCAATATGTCCTGGCATGTCTCTCAAAGCAGCCGGTCAGCCAAAGTGGACATATCTGACTTTCCCTCCAATGTGAACAAGATATTGTTTAGTGCTGCAGATTTTGAATTATCTTGACAACATCCCATTTCTGGGCCTGCGTTTGTTCAGTGGTCTATATACTTTCACTTTCTCTCAATGCTCCAATTCTTTCTCTTTACCTCTTCCCAACGACTTGTTAGAATCATGCCTTGCCTTGGTTTCAATTGCTGTATTCTCAGCGGGGCTGTAGTAAGTTTGAGCTTGTTTGCATCTGCAACATTTCAACATTTAGGGTTCTGAACAGAGCGGATGGACAAAAATAAATAGTATTTATTAATTTTTCTTCCTTCCATGATTCGGAATTAAAAAAATACAGACAAGGTAACAGTCCAAGCAGACAAAACACCCTCTGTAGTGGGATTTATTTTAAGCTGTCTTTTTTATGTTCTCCAAGCTGCCTGAATGCCAGCTGTTCTTGGACTGTGGGTTTTGTTTCATAGGGTCATTGTTTTTGTTCCATGAAAGGAAAGCTTGCACTCGAGATGCAGAAAATGAGGGATGGGGACCAGTGGATGAGCTTAACTCCTTAGTTACCAGATCGCATCAAATGTAGGTTTTGGTTAAGAACTATGGAGGGACTTTGTTCCAGTAGAACTAAGGTAGCACGCATGTTTTGAAATTCCTACTTCAAAATAAAGCTGCATGAGTAAAATTTCAAGTGACAGGGTACCTTTTGCAGTTGAGGAGGTTTGAGGGGGTTACTTCGAGAGCCCTGAAATTGGGCACCGGAATCGGAGTACAATAAGCCACCGCACTCATTGAAATGCAGGTGGCCACCAATAGTATGCTGCCTACTAATTATAATGCTGTAGTGTCCAGCCAATGTTGAGCTTGATGTTCATTGTCAGGGGAGCCATATTGTGCTGTCTGGCCAATCTGCATTGCTTACAGCTGGCCAGAACAGTTTCAAGGGTTATAAAGGCATTATAAAATGGAACGGGTGCTGCCACCACTGAACCTGGCCCAGGAAATTCTCCAGAACAATATAATATGGGAGAGGCTGAAGCTTAGTGCATATGTGGAGAAAGGCAACCATTTACAACCTCCTGCCACTTGAGTCCTGGGGGCTGGGGCTTGGTGTCGCCTGTTTGTTAATATGTAAAATAACCGGTTAAATATATTGCTGTTGGCATGTTGACATAATGTAAGTATTGTAAGGATATGTACTGATGTGCTTGTTATAATGAATTGAGACGTTGCAATATTCTATTGTTGCGTTATAATGCATGTTTCCATAACACGCATTGGATATAATGCGATTGATGAATTTGGGAATGCTATCTGTATTACATGGGCCAAATTGGTAATAACACGATTACGATTGGGAATTAGCGAACCACCTAAATATTACTTTGGAAATCGACAAGCAGGAAAAAAAAACTTTCTTGGGATGGGGGAGAGGGACGGAGTCTGGGGTAAAGAAACTGTTTCCATGTAACCTTCCTCAGACTCCATTATCAAGTGATAGTTTCACTACAGGCGGCCAAGGAAATTGATAAGCAATCACTTCTATTGACATGTATGTAATGATACTCTATTAAACAATGTAACAATGACTTCACCAGAATGATGCTCTAATCTCCGCACTGCTCCATTTATCACCTTTGTCACACTCTTACCAGCTATCTATGACGGAACTAATGTTCAACAATCATTTGCTCCACCGCATCTTCACACCCAGGTCTCACAGCTTACACCACTGCCTGAATACATATTGCTCTACTTTTCTGCAGGTCAAATATGTGCGCAAAGACTGTTACTCGGTAGTCACCCCTTAGCTTGCTGTGGACGCTCAATGTAGCTGGCACAAAATGATTCTTTATTATCACATGTACTGATGTACAGTGAAATTCTTTTTTTGCATACAGTTCAGTAAACTATTGCCCAACCTAAGCACAATCCCCGATTAATACAAAGTACACAGAAATAATCCACTGAAACCGCATGCGTCGTCAGGCTTTGATGCTATTTTCAAAGTCCAGTCCAGGGTCTTCTGGAGAGGCCACGTTCCAAGCGAGCCCCAGGCTGCTGCAGGGCCTATAGACATCGCCTCCGTCCAGATCATCCAGCAAACCTTTACCCCTCTCCTCGCCTGGCCGCCTTTAGCCTTTGTGCCCCGGGCGTGCCTCCCGCAACTGACCTTGAGGATGCAGAAGGTAAGACCCCGGTTCACTCTCTTATCAGACCTTTTGTCGGCTCCCTCCATCCTCCTCTCCGGTCATCAGAGGACGTGCAGGGGGCTGCTCGACAACTTCCCTCTACAGGAAGTGATTGGCAGCACTGAATACTGATTTCCACCACTCACTGCCAGCTGAATGTTGAGGCACTGCCAGCAGAGAATGAGGTTGACGGGCATTCTCTTCAATGGATGTAAGTGCAGTTAGTGGCATTCCAGCATCTTGAGAAGCTTGCAGTCCTCTCTGATTCCTGTGCTTGCTCTGCTGCTTGTTTGTGGCAAGGAATGATAAAAAGTTGTCAGCTCTCTCTGAATAGAGAGTCTCAGTGATATATTTAAGGGGGGGACATTTGATGCAGCATTGAGCACCAAAATGGCTTCCCTGCCGATGTCCTCTGATGGGTGATTTGCACACTATGGAAGCTACACGTGAATGATGTTGCTGTGTGCCCTTATTTACATATTTGACAATTTTCCACCTGTAACCGTGTTAGCATGTCACAAATACAGTTTAAGACCCTACGTTCATTCCTGGCGCCAAAGAAAATATGGAAGACCAAGTCTCAGTTTGACCTGTAGAGCTCTTATAACTGAAGAAGGGTCTCGACCTGAAATGTCACCCATTCCTTCGCTCCAAATACGCTGCCTGTCCCGCTGAGTTATTCCAGCAGTTTGTGTCTACCTCCGAGCTCTTATAACTTTTCGCTATCTTAATTCTTGAGTTTTCTTTCCCATTTACGAAAAACAAATCTGCCAGTTGAAATAAAATGTGACCTTTAGGAAAATAAATACAACAAAAGTAAATGTTTTAGAATATATTTGCACAAATGTCATGATGAATGTTTAAAGTTCACGGTGAGTTCCGTGCTTAAAGCAAGCATATTGTGCAGCTTTACAGTGTGGTGTGATTTTGCAAGCTTCCCTGCGCTGTGTGGAATGAAAGTATAGACAATTATTACTAACGTGACTAATTAAAAGATCTGTTAACTTCCATCCCTTTATCTTAAGGAATGACAATGATGGAACTGTGGTCTCCTTCAGCTATTCCTCTGCAACACTAAATTATACATCAGAAAAAATGATGTTGGAAAGAATTAATCTTCAATTTAATTTTATTTACTTTTGCCCTAGTTTTTTCAATTATATCGAATGTGATGACATTTTTGTCTGGTGTATTTTAATACTGTCTAGCCCCCTCACAACATTGGAGCTGTGTATATTGTGCATGGCAGTTTCCCGGTGACAACATCACTGCATTGTTTAAAAACTCAAATATTCTAAACCGCATCGATACAACAAACTCTTTCACCTGATTGATCTTTAAATGTTGGCAAGACTCCCTTCCTAAAAGCAGAAAGCTTATTGTGTGCAGTTGTTTGGTTAGTACAAGCTGGCAGAGATAAATCTTAACCGAAGTAGCATAAACATTTTAACAGGAGTAATCCTTACATACAGTGAGTGCCCTCCATAATGTTTGGGCCAAAGACCCATCATTTATTTATTTGCCTCTGTACTCCACAATTTGAGATTTCTAATAGAAAAAAATCAGATGTGGTTAAAGTGCACATTGTCAGATTTTATTAAAAGGTATTTTTATACATTTTGGTTTCAACATGTAGACATACAGCAGTGTTTATACATAGTTTCCCCATTTCAGGGCACCATAATGTTTGGGACACATAGCTTCACAGATGTTTGTAATTGCTCAGGTGTGTTTAAATGCCTCCTTAATGCAGGTATAAGAGAGCTCTCAGCACCTAGTCTTTCCATCACCTTTGGAAACTTTTATTGCTATTTATTAACATGAGGACCAAAGTTGTGCCAATGAAAGTCAAAGAAGCCATTATGAAACTGAGAAACAAGAATAAAACTGTCAGAGACATTAGCCAAACCGTAGGCTTACCCAAATCAACTGTTTAGAACATCATTAAGAAGAAAGAGAGCACTAATTGCAAAGGGACTGGCAGGCCAAGGAAGACCTGATGACAGAAGAATTCTCTCTATAATAAAGAAAAATCCCTAAACACCTGTCCGACAGATCAGAAACACTTTTCAGGAGTCAGGTGTGGATTTGTCAATGACCACTGTCCCCAGAAGACTTCATGAATGGAAACACTGAATGAGCTAATTCAAGAGCTCTCTCGAGTTTAAAAAAATATACTCGTGGTAAGCACGTAGAATGTACGTTACGGGTACGTCGGAGCTCGGAACGTCTCTTAGCAGCCCGGAACACTAACAGCAGATACTCGGGGAAACGCGGTAAGCTCATGAAGACGTGTGAAGATTTTTCAACATGTTGAATAATGTCCACGAGAGCCCCAAGTACCTACGAGCAGCCATTACCGTAATTCTCCGAGTTTGAATCAGGGGAAACTCGGGAGAACCCTTGAATTAGCTCGTACAGTGGGACAGCCCCATGAGGCTTACTTCAAGATGCAAACCACTGGTTAGCTGCAAAAATAGGATGGCCGGGTTGCAGTTTGCCAAGAAGTACTTAAAGGAGCAGCCACAGTTCTGGAAAAATGTCTTGTGGACAGATGAGATGAAGATTAACTTATATCAGAGTGATGGCAAGAGCAAAGTATGGCGGAGAGATGGAACTGCCCAAAATACAAAGCATACCACGTCATCTATGAAACACGCTGGTGGGAGTGTTATGGCCTGGGCATGTATTGCTGCTGAAGGTACAGGCTCGCTTATCTTCATTGAGGATACAACTGCTGATGGTAGTAGCATAATGAATTCTGAACACATCCTACCTGCTCAAGTTCAAACAAATGCCTCAAAACTCATTGGCCAGCAGTTCATTCTACAGCAACAATAATCCCAAACATAGTGCTAAAGCAACAAAGGAGTTTTTCAAAGCTAAAAAATTATCAATTCTTGAGTGACCAAGTCAAATGCCCGATCTGAACCCAATTGAGCATGCCTTTTATATGCTGACGAGAAACTGAAGAGGACCAGCCCCCAAAACAAGCATAAGTTAAAGATGGCTGCAATACAGGCCTGGCAGAGCATCACCAGAGAAGACACCCAGCAACTGGTGATGTCCATGAATCACAGACTTCAAGCAGTCATTGCATGCTAAGGATATGCAACAAAATACTAAACATGACTACGTTCATTTACATGACATTGCTGTGTCCCAAACATTATGGTGCTCTGAAATGGGGGTACTATATATAAACACTGCTGTAATTTCTACATGGTGAAACCAAAATGTATAAAAATTGACTTTATTAAAATCTGACAATGTGCACTTTAACCACATGTGATTTTTTACTATTACAAATCTCAAATTGCGGAGTACAGAGGCAAAAAAATAAATGATGGGTCTTTGTCCCAAACATTATGGAGGGCACTGTATGTCTACAGTGCAAAGAACTGATGTCCTCTGTTGTGTTAGTCATAAAATATTTAAGCTCTGAGATATGTCTCTTGGAATTTAAAAATAATCCAGGACAGATGCATTAAATGATTTCTGTAACCAAGTATGTACCTTTAAAATTGCTCCTGCTCAAACATTTATGAGTTGGTGGTGTACAAGGTAAGCACGTGAGTGGGTGGTTAGGGGAGTGTGCGATGTTGAAATGTGCTGACAGCTGAGCTAGTGGAAGCTTCTTCATGAGGTGGACTCCTAGTGCATTCACTGGTGATCAAAAAGATCCAGAAGTCAAACACTAGATTAAAAAAAACATGCTGGAACTAATCAGCGGGTCAGGTAGCATTTGTGGAGAGAGAGTTAACTTTTTAGGTTGAGATCTTTATGTTTTGATCAAGATTTCAGCATCTGCAATTCTTTGTGGCTCCATATTACAGCTGTGTTTTATATCGTCGCGATGATCTGTCATGATCAAGCAAAAATAAACTGCTGGAGGAAGTCACAGGGTCAAGCAGCATCTGTGGAGGTAGAACGCACTTTCTTGATGCAGGTCTTGTCCTTAAATGCCAAATGTCCATTTTTCTCCACAGATACTGTCTGACCCATTGAGTTCCTCCAGTTTATTTGTCTTCTGCAGCTTCCAGTGACTCCAGAATTAGATATCACGTCTGTCTTACTCGTGATGAGCAAGCTGAAAATCCACCACTGGAAACAGTTGATTTTGGCTAATCTTAATATGTATAGTCTTTTCTTTGACTTGTTAGCATGCAAACAAAAACCTTTTCACTGTACCTCGGTATACATGACAATAATAAACTAACCTAAACTGATGACATTTCTTAACAAATATGACATTATTGGTATTGGTTTATTATTGTCATGTGTGATAATGTTGGAAGAATGCCACACTACTGGGTTAGCAGTGGCAACGTGCTGGAACCACTTGAGAATATGCTTCTGTATGAAACTGTACCTCTTTAGACAGTAGTCAGCCCAGATTCAGTACAACTAAAGACGGGAGTAAAGCCCATGTTCAGTTTGCTGTGTGCCCTCCATGATAACACAATGCTTGGGGTGATTCCAAAGGGCTGCGTGAAGAGGATTAGGATGGCTGCACTGTACCACTTTCTGTCCTTGCTCCGGCCTGAGTTTGAGATTTCAAGCCTCTGCTTGGCAGAGCCAGCTCACGTGGACATTTTGTTTAAGAAGGGACAACAGATGCTTGAAAATCAAAGGTAGACAAAAGTGCTGGAGAAACTCAGCAGTTGCGGCAGCATCTATGGAGCGAAGGAAATAGGCAACGTTGGACATTTTGTAAGTTTTCCACGACTGTTACAGGCTGTCAGTATAACTCTTGGGATCCTAAAACAAAAGAAGATTTTGTGGCCTGGAAGATGAGCATGTTTTAATTTGCAATGTTAAAATTTAATCTCATAGAAAACTTAAGCAATTCTTGCAGAAAAACGCATTGCTATCGTCAATATATTTCCAATCAAATATGGTACAATTAATGTTCAAAATTTACACCTAGGAGGCTGTTGGACCTCAGGAATTTGGTTAGATGGGAGTGGCATTGTACAGTATCCTCCGAGCAGGTCTGCATTGTCTTACCACGCCTATGTAATTCTCCTGAACCTTGCAATGCATTGTTGAGAACAAACACCTGGTTACAAATAGTTCATTCTGCTGGAAGATCAATGTCTCCAGTGACTCTGACAGACTGCAGAGTCACTTTCACTGAGTGAGTCTTCTGGAAGCCGGTGATTCTATACTTCCAGTTTAAAAGTTGAGCAATGGCCATCATGCTGTGACCTTGGTTCACAGCCCTGATGCTAATGGAGCTGCAGACTGTGTTGATGCCTGTGCTATATGCCACACCTCTGCAAAGCTGCTGCCGCCACTCAGAGCAACTACTACTTTCCTACTTTTCCTGGACCTGCATGGGAGGTGCTCTCTCAATTATCAGTCAATGAAGCTACAGGCCAGTTACAAAGCCACTTTGCAATGGGTGCACTCCACCCTTGCATGGGTGCTTTCAGTAGGACTGGGATTGTTCCACATCCAAATTAGATTCTTTCCTGGATACAGTGATCGGCACACTGATTTGCAAGCACTGGAGGCAAGCTGGCCTGAGGCATTCAAACATGGGCATTTTAAAGTGGAGATTCTGGATGAGGTGGCTCTTTGTACCTGCACGGATTAAACGACTCTTACAAACACCACAAACAGGAGGGAGTGGCTTCAGCAAATATGCTGCTGAGAGCCAGCCCATAAAGACCCTACCAATGTAACTGCTTTGGAATGACTGCCTGCTTTATGTCGAAGCCACATAAAATGGTTTAACTGCAGCCTTTTGTTTTACTTAACTATTTCTGTTTTAAAGCATAACTTTATGCAATGTACCCAAGCATGGTTTGAATGCCCGGGAATGGTTATCTATTTAAACTTGATTGTATATGGGGTTTCTTTTCTTGGGACATGGGATACTGTCTAGCTATATTGCTGTAATAAATCTCACTAGGACTTTTTTCACCTGGTGTAGTACCATCGTTTAATCACAAGCTGCATGGGCTCCATCTGAGACACACGCAATTAATGTTCTGCATTAGATTTCAAAATGCGCAAATAGCTCGTTTAAAACAATATTATTTGTGGAGGGGAAATTGGGTTATGGAGATATCAATATTGCAAACAAATTTATTTTCTATACTATTTTTAATAATGGCAGTTAAAATGAAATATAAACTTCAGCGTGCCTGATCTACAAACTGCGCTGTTGCTTACTGAACTGGTGCTGATGTTGGGAGCAAGAGCTCCCATTGCCACCATTGTCAAATTGGGTCTGAAGCGTCACCCATTCGTTCTCTCCAGAGATGCTGCCTGTCCTGCTGAATTATACCAGCATTTTGTGTTTCCAAATGTCAAATTGTCAGGCAATTTCCGCTCTCCTAATTTCAAGTTCCAATCTGGATTTGTGTATCCCATGTTTGCAGCCAATCTTTGATTTGAACTTTTCATACATTTCATTAATTTATCCTTTGTACCTCTAGTTTCCCTCTCCCCCAAGTCTCAGTCCGAAGTAGTCCACCCGAAGCATCACCTATTTCTTTTCTCCAGAGATGCTGCCTGTCCCGCTGAGTTACTCCAGCACTTTGTGTCACACCTGAGGCAGTTCACAGTGACTTTACCAGTGGAATGCACCAACATGTTGAGGCAACAGAGGAAAATCAGGACTTAATACATTCCCATCAGAAGATGGCATCTCTATAGACTTCCATAATTAAGTGGCATATCATATTTTGATAAATAGATCTGTGGCAGTATTAAAAGAAGGGTTGTGATTATGCTTAAGTGGATAGTTTTGACCCAATCATTGCTTCTTTATGGAATGCTCAGAATCTGCTAGTCACTGGCTCATTTCAGACACGTGAAAACAGATCATAGTGTTGAAATTGGGAACTGCAGATTGGCCTTTGTTCCAACTGTCTGCCTATCATAAATTCTCCACACCTATGTTGACCTATTATCTGCCATGCTTCGTCCTGCCTCTCCTCTTTTCCAGCTTTCTTCTCCCCCGCTATAATCAGTCTGAAGAAGGGTATCGACCCGAAACATCTCCTATTCATGTTCTCCAGAGATGCTGCCTGCCCTGCTGAGTTACTCCAGCACTTTGTGTTCTTTTGTGACTATGTACATATACTTGGAATTCATCCGTTCTATGGCTCCCATTGAAAACTGGACTGGCGCCATCATCTTTGCTGTCTGACCAGTGGAATTCATCAGCTGGCAATGGGAGTTGTGATATTTTGGTACTGTCCCACCAATTAGGGATTGAAGTTCATTATCACCTTTGATAATAATTTTGCTGAAGGTCTTTTTGAAGTGGTTAAAGTGTTCAACAGATCAGAAAATGGCCCTTTTTACACCAGACTTAGAATTATTTCAGTTAGATTAGCTTTTAGGAGACTTTGCAATATCGCAATATGTTCTCATGTTAAATACAATTGTGTGGGCATTTCTTCCCGCCCCCCCCCTCCCCCCACCCCCGAAGGAATGTTTGGCTAAGCCATTGGGAATGACTGTTAGCAATGGCCTCTTTTTAATATAGACTGGATGAGGGGGAGGGATGGGGAGGTTGTGGGAAGGAATTACAAAAAAGTGTTTGTGTTATTTTTGCAATGCAGCAGGAGTTCTTTCAGGATTTAAAAGAACAAAGTTCTTTTCAAGCTCAGTGAGCTGGCAATCTTAGGGCAGTTCCTTTTATATATTGCTCAAAAAAAATCCCAAATCATCTGCTACTGGGCGATGTGCACTATTTGTCTGGCTACACTTTGGCCCAGACCCACTGTTATGTCGGTTGCTATGGTGAGAAACATTTCAAGTGCCAGATTAAGAAAGAAACTGAACTGAAATGGGCAGAAATATGATCTGTGTTCGAGGGTGTGAATCAGAACACTACTTCAGGATTGGGTTGGCTGTATTAAACACTTTCTTTTCACCCCCACCACCACAAAAATAAAGTATTGACTGACACCTTCCTGTTCCTTTCAACCAGAATTCAGGTTTCAGACCTTTATAGGGTCTGTTTACAGATCAGTCAAAAAAGCAGCTGTACATTCAAAGCGGGTTTCATATCGGAATGTGTGTTTTCCTGCCTGCCTGCCGGCCTCGGGCATTGCCAAGTGTTGGCTGTTACAGTGGTTGTGTTTGCTCAACACATCTCAGACAGGCTGGCAATATGATAGTCTGACAGCATGAAAGCATTACACTCAGTTTGACCTAATAAGGACGTAAAAGTTTAAGAAGGAAAATAAAAGCTGCCTTCAGTTGGATAGTGCTCTTTCATTTTTAAAGATAGGAAAAGAGAAAAGCTCAATTCAAACTTAATTTTGAATTAAAAACCGGGCAAGAGGCCGATTTAATAAAACGGTGTGTATCATGTTGAAGTATTGAACAGTTCTTAATGGCATTGCCAATAATATTTCAGAGAGTTTTAGATGATTAACAAAAAATTGTGCTATTTAAATATTGCAGTCACATTCTAACTAAGATACATGTTGTAAAATTATGTAATAATGAATTGCATTGTATGATTCCTACTGATCACCTACCATTTGGTTTGCAGTCTTGACAAGAAAACTCACTTGTTTTTATTTCAAGAGAAAGTGTCTCTAAAAAAATATTTTCTTGCAAAATAAACATAGAAGAATATAAATTGAATCTTTTGCGAGGCGTTTGAAATGTTCAGTATTGCTAGAGGTCTTTCTATTAAGCCTTGAAAAGTACTATCTCATCCCAAAATAGTTCTGACCCTTTAATCTAGTAACCTTAAGGGACTTGGATATATTTTCAGGTTGGTGTCAATCACCACTTCATTTAATCCTGATGGCATTGTATATTAAATGCAATTGATAAAGAATTAAAATAAGGCCAAATGCTGTAAATATTGGATATCTGAAAAATGTCAGGTTTCTTTCTGTCCAGATTAGGCAGCATCTGAGGGCAGTCACACTCTATCCTGACTTGGAAATGTTGCTCTCTTCCAGTGAAAGGGCTATACTCATGTGCTGTGTTCAATAAGAACTTCAGCAGCTGGCTGTAGATTTTTTGAAAATGATAAAGATACTTGTGTGTAAAGACCATTTTACTTGAAAAACTAATAGGAATAGCACTGCTAAGAAATGGACAAAGCGCTATGGTTTATTCACACAGGTTTTTCTTTGATTGTGCATGGTGCCTTTTGGCCTCGTTCAGTAGAATATTACTACTTGGGGCAGCTCAGCACAAAGTCTTTGAACAATTTGTTTGGACACTGAAGAATTTCTAAGTTTTGATGTCAGTTTGATAAGGAGTTTGGCAGAATTTAATTCGGTTTTTGAAGAAATTGAAAATGCTTGCATTCATTAATGTGTGTTCTTGGGCATTAATAATAGATTTGAACACTGGATGAAATACCTCCTGTTGATAACTTTCCTGGGAGAGCAGCCAGCAGTACTGCAGTCCAGTTTGTGTATCATTATACAAGCAAAAGTGTAACTTTCAATCTCTGAGTTGTGGGAAATTTGCAACCTGCAAAATGTAAGATGTAGACCCTTCTCTCGACCCGAAACGTCGCCTATCTCCTTCGTTCCTTAGATGATGCTGCACCCGCTGAGTTTCTCCAGCCTTTTGTGTACCCTCAATTCTCCAGCATCTGCAGTTCCTTCTTTAACACAAATGTAAGATGTATCTGCATATATATATTCCTTTTTTAAATGGGAAATGGTAGTATATAGTCCAAAAAGTCAATCTCAGCTTTGTGATGTACAATGCCTCTGATCTTGACTGTGCTAATGTTTATAATGGGTATATCTCTTGACATTTAGCCATTGAGTGCATTTGAAGTACAGTCACTGCTCACAGGACGCTCTGTCCACAGCAGTATACAGATAAGCTATTGAGTAATCCTCCTCCCACTCTCTCGGCCCTTTGTGTGACATTAACTGCAGAGTACACGCTTCTTAGTGATTGGATTTTGAAACATGAAAGAACGGAGTCAATTTCCTGGAAAGTGAATTCCGTGAATACTGTGACAGTGCCATACTCAGAATTGTTGCTTTCTGAGCGACATATATCTCTTTCATACATTAAGGTAAATATGCAGTCCACATTTTTTTTCCTTAGCCAGCAGGCTCCTTCCAATTAACACCTATAATGGGCTGTCTGAAGTTTGACAATGGACATACAGTCTGCCACTTAAACCCATAGCTAACAAGTGGAACTTTTTTGTTTGTTTCCAGATATACCCATAAAAACATATTACTCCATCATATCATCCTGAAAATCCGACATTCTTCTTCTAATGTGAGAGTTTAGATAGGCATCTGTTAGCCCACTTTCACTGTCTGATTCTTTGTAGCATCTCCAAAAGGTCATTGGGGACCAGCCTCTACTTAAGTGCAAAATGGGGAACTCCAAGATGGAGTAGGATGCTTGATTGGTTCTGCTTCTCTGTGGCTATTAAACCTGTCCATGATACTTCCTTATCAATGAGCCCCACATGTACCATTTTCAGGCAGTGTTGTTCTCCACATGTGCCCTGCCTGGTACTAACTCTCATTAGAATTTCTCCAGATGTTTCTGTTACTGCTGTATTTTAGTTTAGTTTAGAGATACAGCACGGAAACAGATGCCCCACCGAATCCACGTCGACCAGCGATCGCCGTACATTAGCATTATCTTACACACTTGAGATAATTAAACAATGTTACCGAATACAATTAACCTACCAACCTGTACGTCTTTGGAGTGTGGGAGGAAACCGGAGCACCCGGAGGAAAAGCCACACAGTCACAGGGAGACGAAACAAACTCTGTACAGACAGCACCTATAGTCATGGTTGAACCTGGGCCCTTAGCACTGTAAGGCAGCAACTCTACCGCTGCGCCACTATGTCGCCCCTCCAATTTTTTTCCTCCAACGCTATCTCGCGTTTGACAGTTCATCCTCAAGAGACAGCATATCGATCTTTGGAGGGGCATTTGCTTCCTGATTCACCCAATGTTCCCTAAACACAGTACAACCAAGCAACTGGCTACGAGACTTATTTCCTTACAATTGACCCAGTCATGTGCAGCCCAAAGATCACTTTCTTTACTTTCCCATTGCTAATATGCACTTCTCTCTTAGTTCATCCTTCACTGTATTATTTGGTTCAGTATTCTAGGTGTGTCCTGCATGCACACTTCCAGGACCACTTCAACTATGCCATTACGACCCAGCAATTTCCCACAATCACATGCACTGTCATTGTCACATCTCAGATGCACAAAGGTGAATTGCATCTAATGTGTCTGATTGAATTTCTGGAGCAGCCTAATCTTTCTATCTAGAAATGGTGGAAATTCATTCTTCTTCAAGATTAAAAAAAATATGCATAGTGTGGAAGGTAACAATGCTACTCATCCAAATGTTTATGCCATGATGTTTTCTTTTTACCACTTTAGTTGTTCTGTGCTTCTGAACCGTTTCCACAGCCATGGAAATTTAAACTCTATGTTGAACAATTCTCATAGATTTTTATTGTTATTTTGGAAGCATTTTAAATTGGAGATGTGTCCTTCGTGGGTTTGAATATTATAATATAGATTTTTTTAAAAAGGCAATGTCACTGTTGAACAATTCCGGTGACAAGCAGAGATGGAGCTGTCTAGACTTGTACATTGGCCATGTTTTGCTAGAGAATGTCTCCCCTACTGTTACTAGCAGTAGTAACCAGATATGCCGAACAATTTAAGTTTTATAGTCGAGTATTGTAAAAAGCATGGAAATATTAGTGGGAATTTGGATACATGTGAATCCAATATTCAAAGTATTCTCGGTGTTCGGTTACTAGGAATAAACAAGCCCAGACAACCTCATCTTCAATCTTTGTCATATTAGCTAATCAATTATTACATTGTTGGAGAACATCAATGGGTGCTTCTAGATTAGAATCAGAACCACTGAACAAATAAATGCACAGTAGTTTTCCTGTAAGTGTTAACTGTAGGCCATTTTTAAATTGCTTCTGATCACCGTTTATCGGGTGGGAAGGAAAGTAACACACAATGAGCACAAATGAAACACCTACAAGGCAGAAACTTTCATTACACCATCGAGTGCCGCCAATTCCTAGCCCCTTCCAATGTAATGGCCAATTTTGCGCCCAATGATTTCAATAATTGCCTTTTAAATGAAACATCTGTGGCATTGAAATTTTAGGAAATGATAAAGTTCACTCAGAAATTGGCTGAAGATTTAAGAGCAAAACATGCTAATAACAAAAAAATTCTGCACGTTATCAAATTGATAGGGTAATTTTCTTCTCCATTCTCTCCCCTCCCCATGGACGGAATCTCATTAGGGTTTGTTTTGTTGATGCTGATTGTGCTTCACCAGCTGGCTTCATTCAACGGTGAACCTTGTCAGTGAGTGTTGGCAGGCTGTCAGATGTGGGGACATTACAGATGCGTCCAGTTCTGTTAGTTGGTACTGCCTCAATAACAATCAGGAGCCCTGGTCAGCTTTTCTTTTTCCCTAACCCAAAGCTGTTAATGCAGCAGCTCTGGCTAAAATCAGTGAATCAGTACCGACCAACGCTTAGTTCCTGATCTTCAATGATTTGAGCTGGGAGTGGGCATAATTTCCTTAAAATAAAAAAAAATATTAAGATCAAAAGCCTTTTGTGTAGCGTATTGCTTGCCCCTGTAGAAATTTAGTGAAGGTAAGAAAGGAACAGGCAGTTTGTTGCACATTTTAAAGATTTGTAGGTGGGAGGGAAACGTCTTTAATTTGGTCTGGGAGGACGATGAGTTTGAGCATGAAAACTCCAGTACTTCTCTCTGGAGAAAGCTATTCCTGCTGAATGTTTATGGGATTTATTTGAGAGCACACTCGGGGAATAACTTAATTCCTATAACCGCTATTTATAAGCTGCATTAAATGGTCAAACTCACTGTTAAACACTGTGCTGGTGTTTAACCAGTGATTTAGTCAGTGGAGTTTCAGTATATGCAGAATAAAATACCAATAGTTTATTATCTAAAAAATGTCAGTGACAAAGCTGCAATCCTAGCGCCAGAGTGATGAGTTAGGGGATGCGCCATAAGCAGATAACCATATAACCATATAACAATTACAGCACGGAAACAGGCCCTCTCGGCCCTTCCAGTCCGTGCCGACCATTTGTTTTCCCCTAGTCCCATCTACCTGCACTCAGACCATACCCCTCCATTCCCTTCACGTCCATATACCTATCCACTTTACTCTTAAATGTTAAAATCGATCCTGCCTCCACCACTTCTGCTGGAAGCTCATTCCACACAGCCACCACCCTCTGAGTAAAGAAGTTCCCCCTCACGTTACCCCGAAACCTCTGTCCCTTAATTCTCATGTCATGCCCTCTTGTTTGAATCTTCCCTACCCTCAATGGGAAAAACGTATCCACGTCAACTCTGTCTATCCCTTTCATCATTTTAAAGACCTCAATCAAGTCCCCCCTTAACCTTCTGCGCTCCAAAGAATAAAGACCTTACTTGTTCAACCTTTCTCTGTAACATAGTTGCTGGCACCCTGGCAACATTCTAGTAAATCTCCTCTGTACTCTCTCTATTTTGTTGATATCCTTCCTATAACTAGGCGACCAAAATTGTACACCATACTCCAGAATTGGTCTTACCAATGCCTTGTACAATTTTAACATTACTTCCCTACTCCTATATTCAATGCTCTGATTTATAAAGGCCAGCACACCAAAGGCTTTCTTTACCACCCTATCTACATGCGATTCCACCTTCAGGGAATTATGCACAGTTATTCCTAGATCCCTCTGTTCCACAGCATTCCTCAATTCCCTACCATTTACCATGTACGTCCTATTTTGATTTGTCCTGCCAAGATGTAGCACTTCACACTTATCAGCATTAAACTCCATCTGCCATCTTTCAGCCCACTTTTCCAAATGGCCCAAATCTCTCTGTAGACTTTGAAAATGTACTTCATTATCCACAACACCACCTATCTTAGTATCATCTGCATACTTACTTATCCAATTTTTCCACCCCATCATCCAGATCATTGATGTACATGACAAACAACAGTGGACCCAACACAGATCCCTGAGGCACCCCACTGGTCACCGGCTTCCAACCTGACAAACAGCCATCCACCATTACTCTCTGACATCTCCCATTCAGCCACTGTTGAATCCATCTTGCTACTCCGCCATTAACACCCAAAGATTGAACCTTCTTAACCAACCTTCCATGGGGAACCTTGTCAAAGGCCTTACTGAAATCCATATAGACAACATCCACTGCTTTACCCTCATCAATTTCCCTAGTTACCGCTTCAAAAAATTCAAGAAGGTTTGTCAAACATGACCTTCCAGGCACAAATCCATGTTGACTGTTCCTGATCAGACCCTGTTTATCCAGATGCTTATATATATTATCTCTAAGTATCCTTTCCATTAATTTGCCCACCACTGACGTCAAACTAATAGGTCTATAATTGCTAGGTTTATTCTTTGAACCCTTTTTAAACAATGGAACAACATGCGCAGTACGCCAATCCTCCGGCACTATTCCCGTTTCTAATGACATTTGAAATATTTCTGTCATAGCTCCTGCTATTTCTACACTAACTTCCCTCAATGTTCTAGGGAATATCCTGTCAGGACCCGGAGACTTATGCACTTTTATATTTTTCAAAAGTGTCAGTACTTCCTCCTTTTTGAATCTCATAGTTTCCATAGTTACTCTACTTTTTCCCCTTAACTCACAGAGTTCAATTTCCTTCTCCTTGGTGAATACCGAAGAAAAGAAATTGTTCAATATCTCCCCCATCTCTTTTGGCTCTGCAGATAGCTGTCCATTCTGGTTCTCTAATGGTCCAATTTTATCCCTCGTTATCCTTTTGCTATTAATATAGCTGTAGAAACCCTTTGGGTTTACTTTCACCTTTCTTGCCAAAGCAACCTCATATCTTGTTTTAGCCTTCCTAATTTCTTTCATATATATGATGAATATAGATGAATAAAAGAGATCACAAATTTATCTAGGATGCTACACTGTGCATTGCGTAATTCTGCTCAGTGCTTATTACAGAGTGCATAACCATTTAACCTAAAGTATTATTGCGGATCCTGCTTTTGAGAGGAATCATTCTCTGTAACTGGGTGTGAAGGTTAGTTCTGGGTTCAAGCTATTCTTCGGAGTCTGAACCAGTGTTGTAGTCTGGCGTTGAATGTCATTGCACTCTTGGGTGCAATCTAGAACCTGATCAGAATCTGGAAAAGCACTTTAAACTCATGGTCTCTGACGGGCTTGCTCCTGCAGAATTTTAAAGCTTGCTAGGTCCAACGGATTCTCAGAACTTTTAACGGATTCTCAGAACTTTGGTCCACTGTAGTAGAACTGCTGGACAATATCAAGGACCCAGATTATGGCAGAATGGTGGGGAAGAGGTGCAAGTTTGGATGAGGAGGGCTGAGGGCAGGTTGGAATCTTGAGTTGGGTTGGGATATCAGTGGAGAAGAGAAACAGATCATGTCTGCATTCCGTTGCTGGAAGCAGGATGGGATTTGGTTGAGGATTTTGGAATTATAATTGAATGGAGGGTTGGGGAGGAGTGTAGGTGACATCTGGGAAAGGGACTATCAAGGCATAAGATGGGTACAAGAGAAATAATGCCCTTAGTGCTGGAAAGCAGGGAGAAGCAGCTCTGGCATGTGCTGTGGAGAATTACATCTGCATAAACAGTCATGCCATACCTGGAAGTGCCGTCCAGGGGTTGAGTGCCATGAGGTGTTACTGTTTGTGACTGGGAGCCTCCATGTTTCAGCCTGTGAAGAAGGGAAATGGAGAGCTTTGTGATGTATAAATGTTGTGGTTGGCAATGTCATTTCCAAGCCAAAGATAGACACAGAGTGCTGGAGCAACTCAGTGGGTCAGACAGCATATCTAGAGAAAAGGAACAGGTGACGTTTCGGGTCGGAACTCTTCTTAATCTGAACAGGAGTTCTGACCCTAAATGTCACCTGTTTCTTTTCTCCAGAAATGCTGCCTGACCCACTGTGTTGCTCCAGCACTTTGTGTCTGTCTTCGGTGTAAACCTGCATCTGCAGTTCATTCCAATGCATTTGTGGGAAATGTGTAGGCCACTGTCTTTCAGATGAAATGTTGACCATGGCCCCTTTTTCTCCTTGAATAGAACTGTTCTATGTCCTGCCCAAGTCTGCATTACTGAAACCATCTCCCCATTTATCCTGGTGCAATTTAGATTAAATGGCTCTACATAAATTGGAAGCAATGTTTCACCACCTCTGCAGTTAGCAAATCTCAGCCTGTGAAACCATTTGTGATATTCCGCGGTTGTAAAAGGCACTGAATAAAATTGATACATTTATTTTCTCATTTATTGAGAGATGTGTACCAGAATATGATGCCAATTGAAACATCACAGCTAACTGCTTGTGTTGAAGAGTTCTCTTAAAGTTTTTTACTGTTTTCACAGAGGTTTTCCAGAGGGTGTGTACCGAAGGCATTGCAGTACTCAGGCAACTTTGACCTATGAGCAGTGTAGCTAAAAGAAAATTCAATATTGCTTTATTCAGTCTGTTTTAAATATTCATGATTTTACTGTCGGAAGGAGAAGTGCCGAGAAAAGCTGTTGCTAAACGGTATTCTTTCCTCAAATCTATAGAAAATAGATATTCAACCCCCCCCCCCCCCCCCCCCCCCCAACACCATAACAGTTCCACAAAAGTGACACACGATGATAATTACTTCCAGGTGGTTTCACTTCACTTGGTAATTTGTAATGGTCCACTGTAGGGAAATGCAGACCAAATTGCTCCAGAGTCCGGAGGTGGGTTTGCTTCTTTGGACACAGGTAGGACAGTCTGGTTTCAATTGCAAAGCACCAACTTTCATCCTTGGGCACACAAACCCCAACAATTACTGTCCACTCTTCACTCCTTTTCTTTCCTGCCACCATTTGTCTCCTTTTCACCTATAGTTTTTGTCATCCACCCGTTCGCACCAGGGAGCAATTTACAGAGGCCAGTAACCTGCATACCTGCAAGTCTTTGGCATGTGGGGTGAAACTTGAGCACCCGTAGGAAACCCATGTGGTCTCGGAGAGAACATGCAAACTCCACACGGACAGCAACCGAGGTCAGGTTCGAACTCACGCCTCTGATGCTGTGAGGAATCTGCTCTCCAATCTGTCTGAAGAAAGGTCTCAAAACATCATCTGTTCATACCCTCTCCAGGTGCTACCTGACCCGCTGAGTCCCTCCAGCACTTAGTATTTTGTTCAAGATTCCAGCGCCTGAAGTTCCTTGAAGTCTCCACAACTCTCTCGTCATCTACTTTCCCTCTACTCCTTATACGGTCTTGTGTTAGCAGAATGAGACGATTCAGTCCAACAAGTCTACTTTGTCATTCAATCATGGCTGATCTATCCTCACTCCTAACCCCATTCTCCTGTCATCCCCCCATAACCCCTGACATCTGTACTAATCAAGAATCTATCCATCTTTGCCTTAAAATTATACATTTACAGCGTCCGCAGCCTTCTATGGCAAAAAATTGCACAGATTCACCACCCTCTGGCAAAAGAAATTCCTCTTCATCTCCTTCCTAAAGGAATTCTGAGACTATGACCTCTAGTCCTAGACTCTCCTACTAGTGGAAACATCCTCTACCACATCCCCTCAATCAAAGCCTATCCACTCTATCCAACTGATTTTCTAACAAAACCCAAAATTCTAACCCCCATCCCCATTCTCTGCCCATTTAAAAATTCCAAATGCTGATTCCTTCCAACCAGACGGGCCTCATGCAAGTCCCATTCTCTTCCCAGTCCCAACTCATCACAAACGCTTCATTGTTTTATTGTGCATTGCTCCCAGGCACAGGCTCGCTCCAGTGGGCACCAACGGATGGTGTATTTTCTGTGCCAAACATTTGTAACTTACATTTTGGATGATGGCCAATGACCAACACTTGTCATTGGATGTCCTTCTTAGCGCACAAGAATTTCTTGTTAAATGTCTGATAAGTGGTGGATGCATGGATCGAGTTGCCAGAGGCACGTGCAATAACAGTATTTAAAAGACATTTGGACAGGTACAGGGATAGGAAAGGTTTAAAGGGATACAGGCCAAACACAGATAGGTAGGTCTAGTGTGGATAGGGCACCTTGGTTGGCATGATCAAGTTGGACTGTAGGGCCTGTTTCTTTGCTCTATGTCTCTTAAGTGATTGGCATCGGGTAGATTTAGCGTTTCTTCGGGCTTAACGGGCAGATTTAGTTATAAGCCAGTGTTATACTCATTGAAAAGAAGAAGAAAAAACAATCTTTGCAAGTAGATGGAGCTTATTTTCATGCACAATTTTTAAAAATGTTTAACTTGGCTCTTCTATTCAAAGCTGTGAATTGTGCACATTTCTATTTTTTTCTTCTGCCCCAAACAATGTGTTATTTTCCTTGTTCTTTGAGTACACTCTGACTTGTACAGATTACGGTACTTGTATTGCAGGTCCCAGGCACTGCCTCACAATAGCAGTGGACGATAATACATAATTCATGGCATTTTGCTGCACCATAAGGCTTTTGTATTGGCGACCACAACGAATGAAAGGGTCTGGCTCCAGATGGAAACTTGGCATGATCTTCAATCGCAACCCTTCCCTCCCAATCTGTGCTGTATAGCTATGGAGTACTTTTTTTTGGAAGCAGGAGAGGAAAGCTGAAGAAACAGAATACTACATTAAAGAACTGGCATTCCTTTTGTAGGCATTCATTGGCTGTACTTAAGGGATCACACAGCAGTTAGTCTCTTCTCCCTTTAAGCAAATTGAAATGCTCAGAGGGTGGACATGTTAGACTGCAAATAATAGCAGTATTGATTTTGTCTGAGTGTCCTCAATTGCAGTTTAAAACAAATGACTCATTAAATAGTTTGTGACAAAAGGATCATCGTCATCTTTTGGTTACTCCCTGACCCCCGCCCCCTGCTCCTTCCACCCCACTGTCTTTTATCTATCTCTCTCGCTGACTCTTTCTCATTCAAACAATCATCCAGTGTAGCCGTACAACTATAATTTTACACCATGATGTCAGAGCCAGCCAGTTTGGCTGGCTGAATGTACTCCCTGATACCTCCTCTGTGCTCATGGGTCACAGATTGGGTTTTTCATCGTTCTGCGGTACCTTCCTGATGGCGACAAAAACATATTGGACGAGTTCATAATTTCCCTTGGGTTCTATTTGTGACCTCTTGTGACTTCTGCTCGGTTTTCCAAATAAGTGCAGGATCCAAAAAAGCAAGGGGAACAGAGAATGCTGGGGTCACTGAGTTCTAGAATATTAACGAGACTAAGTGGGACCCGTTGGGTTCTTGTCACACAGGAAGCTTGGTCCCCCAACGCAATATTCCACCACTCCTCACAGTCCCGAACTGCAGAGGCTCAGCTCATTTCCCCTCATCCCTAGCACTCTCTCCTCCTCCTCTTCACCCTCCCTCTTCTTTCCCCTCTCCTTCCCCCCCAATCCTTCACTCACCTCTCTCTCCATCTCCTTTCCCCTACCCTCAGACACTCCCTCCATAACTCCTCTCCCCTCCCTACCCCCCTCCTATCTCTCTATCCCCCACTCCTCACCTTCCCCTATTCCCCCCCACTATCCCTCCTCACCTCCCCCAGTACCCTCTATTCCCCACTCCCTACCTCCCCCACTCCTCCCTCCTCTACTCCCCCTCTCCTCTCCCTCTATTCTCCCTCCTCCCCCACTCTCCCTCCTCACCTCCACCCTCTTCTTTTCCCTCTCCGACCCTCCCCCAATCCCTCCCTCACCTCTCCTTTTCCCTACCCTCAGTCACTCCCTCCCTCCTTTCATAACTCCTCTCCCTTCCCTACTCCCCTCCTCTTCCTCTATCGTCTCTCCTCCCCCACACTCCCTCCTCACCTCCCCAGGATCTCGATGTTGTCCCTCCTCTCCCTCCTTGCATTCCCCGGAGGAGCATCAGCTGTTGGTGCCCTTAGAGCCAGGACTCTGATCCGCTGCTCGTCCCGGAAGCACCAGCAGCTACGGCCATGTCGGCATGTGGGTGGGGGTGGGTGGCGAGCTCGGGGAAAACATGGGGGGAAGAGCCATTGGGGAGAGGGGGGTATCACGTGCAGAGGGGGGGGCAGGAGCCAGCGAGGGGGACCAGAGGGGAAGGGGCTGGAGATGCGGGGCGTGGCGGTGGGGGCACGTTTTGAGACTCACAGTGGGCATTGGATGCTCTCCTCTGGGCCGGGCAGCTTCCAGTCCCTCCGAAAATTGTGTCCAGTTGGGGACGTCTGCCGGCTGCCCACAGCGTCCCTCAGCTCCAGTAAAGATTCGATGGCGCAGGAAGGGGCGGATCATCCCGGTGAGTGACAGGAGAAGAGACCAATCCGTGCGGCACTGACTAGCAGGAGAGGAGATTAATCTGCGCACGTGCGTTTTAAAAGATTCTTAAACCTCGCTGACTTTTACAATATACTCAGAGATGCCAAGTGTCCCAGATTCGCCGTATTTTGTCCCGGCGAAATAACCTTTTTACGGTGTTCCGGCAGCCAAACATGCTGTTACGGAACACCGCCGCGCCGGTGTTCCTCCCGTGGTGAACGCCGGCGCCATGTGCCCCCGGTTTGCCAGCCCGGCAGCTCGCAGCCACGCCCGGCCCAGAGCCCGGGCGGCGCCGGCCCGCGCGATCAGCGGCACTTTCTTGCCGCCAGCCGGCCGCTCGCGGCAGCCCCATCACCGGGCCTCCCCCCCCCCCCACCCCCACCCAGTGCGCAGGCGCAGACCCGCCGGCAACCTTGCCAAGTGCGCATGTGCCGCACCCGCCCGCCGGCAGCCCGCTGATCTGCACCAGTGCGCAGGCGCATAGCCGCCGGCAACAACCCCAAGTGAGTATGTTACGGAGAGAAATGCATTTAACCCCATTTGTTACGGACAAATGGGTTGAATGTTACTGTGAACTAAATTTAGGGTTGGCATCTCTGTATACTACCGATCGAAATGAAACTTGTTGCGCTCGCTGGACAGGAGAACAGTGAGTGAGCTGACAAAAAATAGTAGCGCTATCGCACACCGTTTGTGCGCAAATAGAAAAAACTCGCAAACCGGAAGAGCAGAAGATCAGAGTTTTAGTTATGTATAGGTAGATGGATAGATAGATAATGTTCCTTCTTCTCAGAGGCTGCTTGACTGGAAAGCCAACAGAATCTTCTGTTTATATTTCAGATTTTCAGCATTTGTGGGTGTTTTCATTTCAATCCCGAATGTGTAACTGAGATGCAAGTGAGTAGAGCGTTCCCTGCTCAAGCTCAAGCAAGTTATGGTTGGTCTTCGTATTGGGGACCACTTTACCCTGATCCAAGCAAAGTTTGGTTCGGAGAAACGTACGGCCCTAAAATATTTCCAGCCTGCTGGGATTTCCAAAGCCCACTGACTGGCTACAGGTCAAAGCCCCTTCACATAATATGCACGGGTGGGGTCAGCTACTCATTTAGTACCCCACGTTTGAGTTGGACCAGCATGCAGAAGCTGCCAGACTGGCCACTTTGTTGAAAGGTAGAAATAACCCGTCCCGAGCCCGCCCTGACCCGAATCATCACCTGCGAGTCCAAAGAAGGGTCCTGACTCGAAACTTCACCTATCCTTTATCTCCAGAGTTACTGCCTAATCCGCTGAGTTGCTACAGCATTTTATGCTGACTTTGTCTGTTTTGCAAGTGGCTTCTTGACAGTTTAGAAAAACAAAATTGCACATTGCTATGGAGTATTTGGAGAAACAATCCTTTTGAAAGACCTAATGTGCACTGACCTATGGGAAAACCAGATGTTACGCTTGTACCTTTTTCATGGTTTCACTGCGACCCTTCTGTCTGCTGAATGTCTGGAAGAGTTTCCCCAGTAGAGATGATCCCAGCAGTGTGGTCTGTTGAAACCACTGCAATAACATCACACGGAATTCAAATTTTCATTGATTGTGGAGCTTTGAATGTAACTGTTGTGTTCTCATGCATATTAATCCATTTATATTAAACTGGATATCAACTGTTTTAAGATGTTATGTAGAAAATTATCACAGAGCAAGTGAGCTCAGTATTTGTAAGTGAAGTCTGCTGATCAATATTTCTTCCCTGTCATGCTAAATACTCCAGATAATGCATCCCTCTGGGGCTAATGCTGACTGGGAAATCTGTTATTGATCATGTTGATCAACCTTGGTAGAAATGTCAATGATAAAATGCAGTATTACAGAGTGAGTTTCATACCTACCTGTTGAATTTTATATATATATATACATTGTAAAACAGGAAAGATACAATAATATTGTTCTAATAATATTTTTATCTGCTTCTCTTTCATGTCTCATCACATTTATCTACATTGAACATTTTGCAGGTAAGTGTTTTAACATTTCCATGAATGGCTTTGTATCAGACTGAATCGGATTTAAATCAGATTTTATGCGCTCATACGTTAACTCTATTATAGGAAGGCTTGTTAATGTTGAAAATAACATGAAAATATATTTGAAATGGAGAATTCTGTTTTTGTTGTAATTAGTCACATATCTTGTAACTTGCATGTGAATTTTTAAACAAGCCAGAGAAGTAAATGGACTGAAGTATTTTTCTGGGAAAGCTAACTAGACTAGGATTTAACAATACTATTTTGTAAAAGTATTAATAATAAATAGTAAAAGATCATTTCTTGTATTGGCTGATGGAGACATCGGGCTTATCAGTTTAAAATTACTGCAAAAAGACTTACACAACGGGTCGGAAGCTGGCATGCTTTGCTTTGTGACTGGCGAGTGGAGATTTATAATTCTGAAGGGAAATTTGGATAAATATTTAACACAGGAGGCGTTACCGGCTATGGAGGAAGAGCAGAGCAATGCAGTCAGTTTCAGAGTTTTTGTATTGCAAGCTTCTGAAGATCGCTGAGGCTTGCTAATGGTCAAGAGATTTTCTTAGCACAAAGTATAATCAGGTTAATAGTTATAAACACGGTTTCTTAAATAAAAACACAAATAGCTCAAAGAAATTGAATCAGTGGAGGCGAAAGAGATGAAAAGCAGCTGTCTGTAATAAAAGGGAACATTGCTCAATGGGATCTTGGGAATTTGGAACTACACAGCACCACGCATGTTACATATGAGCAAGTGTTCTTTGCTGCCTTTAATTGAAATTCTCCTGCTATTCCAGACGCGTACAACGTTGAAAGTAAATAATGGAACACTTGGAGTTTAGGTGTTTAAATGTATATGTACATGCTTCTCATTCACTGCCAGCTGCTGCTTAACGCAGCCAGATTAACAAATGCCGACATTTGGCAGTCTGTCTGTTAGTTTTAAATTGAAACAAAATTGCCCAGTTGCACAATTCTGGCTTGCTGCACTGGTAGTTGGTTCAGAATGAAACTAGTGTTTAGTGCCAATGTATAATTGGGCAAATTATCATTCATTTATATATAAAGAAACACATGCCATTTTAAAAGAAAGATGTGGGCTTTGTACAGTGCAACCACAGTATCCTGTTTTCTACTCTGTGCACTTATAGTTTAGTGACATTTCTGTAATTATCGATGGGAATGTTTGTATGTCTTGTATTGATCTGTTTTGATGAATAGCTGGTGGCAGGCGTCCAGTGTGAATACCCCTTCCCCCACCTCCCAAACCTCCTTTCCCCCCTCTCTGCAATGCTGAATGAGTCAAGCCATTGGAATGTCTGGAGCATTGAGGAAAAGCAAAGCTTGTCTGGGAAAGTACTGTAATTTCTCTGGGGCATTGGAAAAGTTCTTTACTGTTTCAAACTGTCCATTAAAATTCAAGGCTGTGGCTTTATTAGTTTGAATTAGTTTTTGTGTGCAAATTGATGTGTGTGCCTGGGACAGTGGAGGTTACCAGAAGGAAGAGTGAAGTGCATCTTATTTACTTTTGCCGGTACCATGTGCTGTAACTCAATTTAATTGTGGTGCACAGTGTCAAGTACACAGCAGAATTGTCTTTCTTTAATTTGATGTAGTCTCCTTCAGGGAATGACCAAATTCAAATGCATGTTGCAGCTACCCCTGTCTCTGCAGATGGAGTTTAAAAAAGCAATTTTAAATTTTTGGTGGAGCAGCAGAAAACTTTGTTCTGTTTTTTTGTAATATAGAAATTTACAGCACAGGAAGAGGCTGTTTGTCCCTTCAAGTCTATGTCATCGGAAAGGCTGCTCAGACTGTATACACATGCTTTTTACTGAACTGTAAGCAAAAAAATAATGTCACTGTACCTAGGTACATGTGACAATAAAGTGCCATTGAACGATTGCTCTGTAGTCTCGTGGCTCTAGTCCGTTGAGAGCATATCCAGGCTCAAAATGTGGTATGTGTTGACTTGCTTTTCTACCTTTTCTATGCCGCTTTTAACAGCAAAATCAATCTTCCTGTCATCTGCTGGTCATGGCACCCATTATTTCCACGTGTTTTTCTCAAAAGATGCTGAAGCTTTTAATGTTCTACTTGCGACAACTTAGTTAGCGGTGGGGGAATGTAGATGGTGTTGGGGGAATCTTCTGATACCCTGAAACCTCTGCCCTGGGCAACACTGTTCAAACACGCTCCACCATCTACTAAGTGGGCAACCTGGCTTTTGGCAATGAGGCCCAGCCTGGCAGCGGCAGGGTTGCCATGGTGCAAGCAGGCCACACGCGGATTTTGACATCCACTGCCCCTCATTGCCTTGAACCAGGCTCACCGGTCTCCGAAGCTGTGACAGGGTTACTGAACATGTTGGTGAGCGATCAGGACCAGTAGTGGCTTTTTAATGTAATAAATAAAAAATACTATTTAAAAAAAATTATATTTTTAAATAGCATTCAACATGCTAAACCGATTCACTAAAAACATTGAAATGTTTAAGTAAAAAATAAACAAGTGATCACCTCCCAGCAGTGAATGACATCCGCCAATGGCACCTGACGAGGTTTACTGAAGGCAGACGTTACAATCTTTGAGCAGGGAGAGCAATTGTTCCCTGCCCGCTCCTTTGTTTGCATGCCCGTTACATCCTTGTAAATTATAATTATTTCCCTTAATTTGATTTACCAATATTTTATCATGCACTTTAACTTTTTTGCTTCACCCTGAACATATATATATTCTTGTAGACTTATTTTGGACAGAAGCTTTTTTCATGCATTATCCCACCAGTCTTTGACATCTAGCTGATACAAATTTCAAAATCTAATGCATTTTATTAATGAGAATATGTATCTGGAATTTTGCCTAAAGTGCTGCACTAAATGTGCTGTATTCATTCCCATTGCAAGAATTTTGGAGGCAGGACACAGAGTACGCATCCAACTACATTGGGTATTGATTGGAACCTACAATGACCCTTTATAAATGACTCCTGTAAACAGGCTTGGGATGAGAAGAGGTGGTGCGTGAGTGATAGAGTGAATGTTCAAGGCAGTGGATGGGCTGTCTTGGGTGATGTGTTAAAGTTGCAGTCGTGCAGGAAAATGGCACGTATTCCATCACATGCTTGTCGAGCACTTCAGAGATGGTGAAAGGCTTTGGGGGTAGGGTGATAGTTTAGGTTATTATTGTCACGTTTATCAAGGTACAGTTAAAAGCTTTTATGTCACATGCTAACCAGTCAATGAAAAGACTTTGCACAATTACAATCAAGCTGTCCACAGTGTACAGGTGCAGGATAAAGGGTATATCATTTAGTGCAAGGTAAAGTCTGATTAAGGATGGTTCAAACGTCTCCAATGAGATAGATGGGTGGTCAGGACTGCACTCTAGCTGGTGAGAGGATGGTTCAGTTGCCTGATAACTGCTGGGAAGAAATTGTCCCTGAATCAGATGAGTCATTGATCTTTCTGTCTACTGATTAAAACATCTTTCAAATATATTTTAAATAATTACCCATTACCTAGAACTTTTTAATTCCTTATTTTCAAGTTTATGAAATCTTCTTCTATCACTGTCTCTTATAATTTGCATTTCAGTTTCCCTCTAATAGTCCTTAGTGGGTCCAGTGGAGATGTATTCTGCACCTCAATTCAACCAATGATCACATCTGATGATTTTTCTGGTTCACACAACAGAAATTGTTTCATGAGCATGAAGTCAGCAGAGGTGAATGAGTTATTCAACAATGTTTTCAGTTCTGAAAAGATGCCCCCTTTTTGATGCAGCTTTGGAAACACAGTTCAACACAAACTGGCATTTGAACATGGGCCTGTGTTCCTGATATCTTCTCTGCAGTGTTTTGCATGAACTTTGGAAGATCTTAGCTAAAACTGTTTTCTTGGAATTTACGACTCTGTGGAAAGCCATCCGGCCAATTGGTCGATGCCCATGTTATGAATGAGCTGCATTCCACACCACCTCATCCAACATTGTGAACGTCACCAGCTCCACTTCGGTCTGCAGTGGATAACCGTCGATCACTTTAAATACATTTTGGGGGACAATTCATATCTACATTATTGAGGTTGTAATTGGTGTCTGAGAGTGTGCATTTACATAAACACCACATCAGGGTCCACACTAGTTGTCTGAGGTATTTGGGCAGCAGTCTCCCTCTCATGTACAATGCCGGAGGTACAACTGACCTCGCCCAGGAAACGTTCACAAAGGTCTTTCCTTGCAGTGTGGTGCAAATTGGGCCCTGTTGTGCCAGCCTTTGGCACCATGAGATCCAGCTTCAATGAGAGCCATTTTAGTGATGAGTCCCCTACACACAAAGGATCTGCTGAAAGACACCATGTTTGCACTGGGTGCTCCCCAGAACCAGTGCTGCACCTATGCACATTAGTGCCACCATTCAGATCCTGCAGATCACAATGACCAGTGAGAAATAACACACTTCCTTGAAGCTATCTAGCCGAAGCACAGCATTGCAGAGATGGCCAGGTGTCAGGCAGGCTCTGCTCTGGATTCTGAAATAGTCCCCAAGTTCTTTTTTTAAATTGAAGAAAGCAATAAAGTCATAGCATTGAGCCAAGAAGAACAGGACATACCTCAGGAAAGAGTACTAGATGTACCGATCCTCCTGATGTCCTGAGATTAATTTCTCAGCAAGCTGTTTCATAAGTTCATATGTTATAGGTGCTGAAATAGGCCATTCCGTCCATCAATTCCAGTCCGCTATTCAATCATGACTGATCTATCTTTCCCTCCCAACCCCATCCTCCTGCCTTCTCCCCACGACCCCTGACACCCTTGCTAATCAAGAATCTGTCAATCTCCACCGTAACAATATCCATTGACTTGGCCTCAACAGCCTTCTGTGGCAATGAATTCCACAGGTTCAGCATCCTCTGACTAAAGAAATCCCTCCTCATCTCCTTTCCAAAGTTACGTCCTTTTATTCTGAAGCTATAGCCTCTGATCCTGGACTTGCCCACAAGTGGAAATATCCTCTCCATGTCTACTCTATCCAGGTCTTTCACTCCGTCTACGCTGCATCTGCACCCAGGATGAGTTTTTCCATTTCAGGTCATCGGAGATGTCCTCATTCTTTAGGAAACGAGGTTCCCCTCTTCCATTATAGATGAGGCTCTCACTAGGGTCTCCTTGATATCCTGCTGCTCCGCTCTTGCTCCCCCTCCCACCCATTCATAACAAGGACAGAGTGCCCCTTGTCCTCACCTTCCACCCCATCAGCCGTCGCATACAGCATATAATCCACCAACATTTTTGCCATCTCCAACGGGTTCCCACTACTGGCCACATCTTCCCATCGCCACCCCTCTGATTTCCACAGAGACCTTTCCCTCTGCAACTCCCTCGTCAACTCGCCCCTTCCCACCCAAACCACCCTCTCCCCAGGTACTTTCCCCTGCCACCGCAGGAGATGCAACATCTGACTCTTTACCTCCTCCCTCGACTCCATCCAAGGACCCCAACAGTCTTTTAAGGTGAGGCGGAGGTTCACTTGCACCTCCACCAACCTCATCTACTGTATCCGCTGTTCCAGATGTCAACTGCTGTACATCGGCGAGACCAGGCGCAGGCTCGGTGATCGTTCCGCTGAACACCTCCGCTCAGTCTGTCTTAACCTCTCTGATCTCCTGGTTGCTCAGCACTTTAACTCCCCCTCCCATTCCCAATCTGACCTTTCTGTCCTGGGCCTCTTCAATTGTCAGAGTGAGGCACAGCGCAAATTGGAGGGACAAACAGCACGTTATATTTTGCTTGGGTAGCAAGTATGAACATTGACCTAACTTCAAATAGCCCTCTCTCTCCATCCCCTCCCCCTTCCCAGTTCTCCTACCCCTCTTACTGTCTCCAACTACATTCTATCTCTGTCCCGCCCACTCCCCTGACATCAGTCTGAAGAGCGTTCTCGACCCAAAATGTCACCCATTCCTTCTCTCCAGAGATGCTGCCTGTCCCGCTGTGTTACATTTTGTCCCGCTGAGTAGACATTTTGTGTCCACCCAGGTCTTTCACTTTTCGGTAAATTTCAATGTGGACCCCTCATCCTTATAAACACTCAACGAGTACAGGCCCAGTGCCGTCAAACGCTTGTTTTTGTGCAGTTAGGACGGGCTCCAACTTGCAAGCCAAGTTGACAGTGAAATCAGCTCGGGGACTTTGAGCATCCCAGTTCATTGCCACCTTTGTGCCCACAAACAAACAATGAGAAATGTGTACCCCAGTGTGCACAAAGCATTTGTCTGCTGAGAGGTGAGCAAAGGGTCAGTCCACGCTTATAATTGCGGTTTTGTTCAATGAAATGCACTGTCTGGTTTTGGACTAACTGACCAGACAGTCTCAATAAACAGTCTGCATTTTATGGTTGGATGGCAAAGTTCATATTTTGTGACTAAAGATCTTATGGTTGGCGAGTATATTTGCTGCACTGAAGACATACAGTCATTGAGGAAATGCTGCAGAGAGGAGACTAATTTCCTATAAAGGATATTTATATGACACATGTACAGAACCCTGTGCCGGTCCTTGCAACTGGATGATGCATAGGTTAAATTTTTGTATAAACTGTCTTGCTCCAAAAAAAATAACTTTAAAGATCTCTCTCGATCTCGGTCTCTCTCGCTCTCTCTCGCTCTCTCTCGCTCTCTCTCGCTCTCTCTCTCTCCCGATCTCTCTGTCTCTCTCTCTCTCTCTCTCTCTCTCGCTCTCTCTCTCTCTCTCTCTCTCTCTCTCTCTCTCGCTCTCTCTCGCTCTCTCTCGCTCTCTCTCGCTCTCTCTCTCTCTCTCGCTCTCTCTCTCTCTCTCTCTCTCTCTCTCTCTCTCTCTCTCTCTCTCTTCCCCCCCCCCTTCCTCCAACTTTCCTTTCAAATAAAATGTATGCAAATGTTTTAATTTATCAGGATCTGTAATTAAATGAAATTGCATTTTATCTGATCAACCAGAAAAAGTAATGGGGTTTTCAGAGATCTCTGGCATTACAAATGTTATCAAGTCCTTTAAATATCTAAGTTTGCTTAATTATAAATCACTAATTAATAGTCGTGAAAGGGCAACTGAAAAAGATGGAACAATGTGGAATCACAAAAGTGTGATTTTATGTTTGTTTTGTTTTAATGTTCTTATTCTCCAGGAAGGAGCATTCTTTATGACATATTCTTCACCCATGCGTAGAACCATCAGCACTCTTAATTCCCACATTCTTATCTTGAGTAGTATTTCAAAAGAATATACACTTAATATTAATAATGAGAGAAGGCTTTTCAGTCTCATTCGGCTGACTTATTTTTGTTATGATCTATGTCAGGATCCACATGGACTATTTAGGGCTTATATTACCTGATTTCTTTAAGCACCATCCTCGTCAGCCTGCTTGATCATCCTACCCTTTAACACAACTGGTCAAATTCAGGGCTGGTAGAGCTGCTGCCTCACAGGGCTAGAGACCCAGGTTCGATCCTGACCTTGGGTGCTGTTTGTGTGGAGATTGCACATACTTCCTGAGACACGTAGGTTTTCTTAGGGGTGCTCCGGTTTCCTCCCAAACCTCAAAGACGACGTGTTTGTATGTTGATTGGCTGCTGCAAATTACCCGGAATGTTTAGCGACTGGATGCAAAAGTGCGATAACATAGAACTAATGTGGTCTGCCTGGATTTGGTGGGCTGAATGGCCTATTTCCATGCTAAATCCCTAAAGATAAATAACAAATGGGACACTTCCCCCCCCCCCCCCCCCCCCCCCACCTTGTTTCCTACCCATTTATACTCATGGCAACCCTGGTTCTGGCTTTGCTTCCTTTCACCTCCAAAGTTTCCCAAGGCTTCCCCTCTGGAGACCATCCATTCTCTCCCTCATCTGCATGCAGCCCTTCAGTGATGTGTGTTAACCTGTGTGACAGCATCCACATGTTTGTTGATATTGATCGCCAGCATCACCACCTCTGTTATTGGATAGCTTAGTTGATGGTCTCGGATAAGCCTCCCAGCTGAATGATTGGACAACGATCCAGGAGCAATCCAGCATCTAAACATGAGAAATGTGATGTGACAAGAATACACATGCAACTGAGATACAAGTTTATTGTGTTTAGACTTTAAAGATACAGTGCGGAAATAGGCCCTTCGGCCCATCGAATCTTCGCAGATCAGCGATCACCCCTTCCTAGCACTAGGAACACTAGGGACAACTTACAATTTTACCGAAGACAATTAACCTACAAATCTGCATGTCTTTGGAGTGTGGAAGGAAACCAGAGCACCCAGAGAAAACCCACGCAGTTGCAGGGAGAACATACAAACTCCGTATAGACAGCACCCCTGTAGTCAGGATCAAACCTGGGTTTCTGGAGCCGTAAGGCAGCAACTCTATCGGTGTGCCACAGCGTGTGCTGAATATGTGATATACTCTCAACGTGTATAAATCGCAGTTTCATATCTACAAATATTTTTTTTTTAAATATAATTTTTTTTTAAATATAATATCTCCCATTTCCTTCTCTCTGTTGTCTAGTTGACAGCCAAGATTAGACTAGGTCAGTTTCCCCTCTAGATCACCTAGTTAATTGAAGGAACCACTGTAACCCTTAGAACAACCCGAGGGAATCCACCAGTGAGTCACCAGCGAAGGCCCATCATTTGTGCCTTTTGTGTTTATTTAAAACGAAACCAAAATTATGTAAAAACTACCAAGATATTATTGCAGTTATTGCATGATCCAAATCTGTTCTACACCCAAATTATACTTAAGGTTTATTTGCTCTGAAATCTGTGTCTCCTTATTTACTGCAAGCTTCCAGCAGATTGCCTTCAGGAAGGTATTAACCTACTTTTACATTTGCATTACCTCTTGTCTTCAGCATGCTGCTAAATCTATTTTTGTTCATCTGGTATTCTGTGAGAGAAGTTTCTGAGGTATGTTTTTTAAAGAGATCAGAACTTGCAACCAAGCAAAACAGAAAATGGAGAGGGGAGTCTTCATTTTAGTATCATAGAGTCATTTTCAGGAAAATGTAGGATTCTTGGGTCTAACATGGAGCCTTGTCTACTTGAGGTACCCCTTCGGAAGAATGATCCATTTTGACGCATGTTGTCAGAAAAGTTGCAATCACTATGTGGTGAGAGAGGCTTGCACTGTACGGTGTCAGAACATACACAAATGGATTAGAGATTCTGCGTTGGGCCAATGGCTGTATCCTCCTGTCATTTTTCAGGGCAGTGGGACATGGAGTGGACCATTGAGGGTTCTATTGCGGCATCAGCACATGATCGCTGTCTCCCACTGCCATTCACTGCTGCCTTGGGCTTGCTCGACCAAGCTGAAGCAGTCCGCTCATTTGCAACGCAGGGCAGCTCCTGCAAGTAGTACCTGCATTGATCGGGGGCCAAGGTTGCATTTGTTGCCGGCACTTCTAGCTTAATGCATCATACACACCGAGATCCTGGCAGCAAATTCATGGGCAGCATCTAGCACACTCTCTAGTGAAGTTCCTTCAGCCCACTTTGTCCATGCTGACCACTTTAGCATACTGGGTTCGTCCCATTTGCCTGCACTTTGGGTATATTTGACAGTGATAGAAATGTTATAGTTGCAGTGATGTAAGGAGGTTAATCTACTGAAGTTGCTTTTAAAATTGTGGGCTGCTTCAAGTTGAAAGAAACTTTTAAAACATGTCCTCTATAATTTCCTTTAAAAATAGCATAAACAATGTTATCTGTGAAAGGGAGTATATGTGTTAATCTAAATCAACTAAACTAGAAGTCTAAACGTAGGTCTTTGGCACTATGACCTTTGTCAGTTATTTGATTAGTGTGAAGAAAAAATGATACTGAGTTCATGTAAATCTTTGCAAGCTGCTTGTTGACAAGATTCAAAATGTAGAAAGAGATAAAGACTTGAATTGTGCAAATGAGATTGAGGTTTGCTGAATTTTGCATTCAGAGATTTCTTTGCAAGCAGCAAAGATACTATTATTCTGGCAAGAATAACCAAGAGCGGAAGAGATAAATCAGGTGTTTTATGTTTCCAGGCTAATCACTAACTTCAGTGTCTTACGCTCATTGCTTTTTGGGGACTAATTTGTAATTATTTGGAGAATAGATGAATAATAATATATGGTTATCAGATCTCACTCAATCACTTGACCAACATAAGGAAAATGTACTAGAAAATCACCGTTTTTTGGCAGAGTTTAAATATTATGCAATGAGAAATTTTGAAGCAGTCATATAAATCTGTACCCTAGAATGCTCTGAAAATTCACATTAACTAATAGACTGGTGACCTGTTTCCTTTTTAGTTATCTTTCTTCCTTGGCTTAAAGCTTGGTACTTATTCACTTCCAATACCCTGTCAATAGGCTGTAAACCACATCTGACGGCTCAAAGTAAATCTTTCTAACCTGCTTAATTTAGGGGTACAAAGCCAGATACACACCTGTTTTCTACACTCCCATCTCTCCAACCTGGCTTCGAAAAGCTGATCAGAAGTAGGAACCCTTGCAGCATCTCACCTCCTTGGCCCCTAGCCATGAAGCTGTTATTGTGATCTCACCATTGCATTTGCCCTCGATCAACTAACTTAGGACAATTCTGAGGCCATCTTGACCCCCTGCTCTCTATCATCGGATATCAGTCACCAAGATAGACACTGGGATATTAGGAAGAATGCTGAATATTGATTTCATTGAAAGTATATGCATATGGTCAATATATTGTTTAAAAACCTTTTCATTGCTTAAGCACCATTTCATAATGAAGGAAGTTTTAATATTTTTTCAGCAATTTTTATCTTTAGTTTAGAGGTACAGCGCAGAAACAAGCCCTTCGGCCCACCGAGTCCTTGCCGACCAGTGATCCCCCAACGCTAGCACTATCCTAAACCGTAGGAACAATTTACAATCTGTACCAAAGCCAATGAAGCTGCAAACATGTATGTCTTTGGAGTGTGGGAGTAAACCGGAGCACCCAGAGAAAACCCACGTGGTCATAGGGAGAACGTACAAACTCCATACAGACAGCAGCCGTAGTCAGGATTGAACCTGGGTCCAATGGCAGCAACTCTGCCACCGTGCTGCCGTAAATTTAATATTAAATATTTCAAGAGCTCTGGGTAACAATGCAGGACACTCCTATCAAGAAAAGCTTTGCAGTTTACATATGGATTTGCAACTCCATCCAAAAGTCTGGGTGAAATTTCTGGTGCAAGATCATTACTGTGAACTAGCTGAGTGTTTGGTTCACTGAGCTGTAATCAGTGGGTATTGGAAGTGGCTTTGTGGAGAAGAGGTCAGTTGTCTGTCACATTTCCGCATTTGCACCATTACTCGGAGGTGAGCCAGCCTAGATTGCTGTGACCCATACAATGTTGCGATGGTCTAAAGCAGGTGCCTCTAAGCCACATTATTTGGTACACTTGGGCAGGCACTGACCAAATGAGGCCAAGTGACAAGATGGACCTCCTCACCTGCGGCTGCTGCCACTGGAAATGTTGGTAAGGACCATGTTACTCAAGTGCTGATGCCTCGCATTCCTTATTCGGGTTCAAGAAGACGAATGGCTCCCTGACACCCAGAGTTGATCTGACCTCCAGCTGAAAGTATTCCTCCCCTCTTTTTTCCTCCTGCCTAATGCATCAGCTGCTTCTGTTCTGTGTGCCCAACCTTTGTTCACCCTTTGTGCCGTCTTCCAAGGGGAGGCCTGCTGAGGAAGTGAGTCTGGGAGCTGTTGGCTTGAACAAAGACCTTGCAGTCAGCAAAAGATCCTGCAGCACCTGGAGCACCCCCTGCCATGGGATTGCGGTTTCAAACAGCTACGTAAAGCAGCAGACACAGAATTATAGCTAAGGCCAACAAACAATCAACCAGCAAACCAGCTGGGAGTAGTGGATGGTCCCTTTATATCGTGCCGTTGGAGGTCCTTCCTGTTGCATGCATTTCCAGTCCAGTGAGGTTCAGAGCAAACAACAATGGTGTCTAACGTCACGCTTACGTGCGCTACTTAGCATGCATTCTCAATGAAATGAGGTTCAGCATGCCATTTTTCCACAAGTGAACAAGTGGATCACTTTGGCAGCACAGTGGAGCAGCGGAAGACTGTACTGCCTCACAGCGCCAGTGACCTGGGTTTGATCCTGACTATGGCTGCTGTCTGTAGGGAGTTTGTGCATTCTCCCTGTGACTGCGTTGGTTTTCTCCGGGTGCTCCTGTTTCCTCCCACACTTCAAAGAACAGTACAGCACGAGAACAGGCCCTTCGGCCCACAATGATTGTGCCAAACATGATGCCAAGACCATCTCTTATCTACCCTGCACATATCCATAATTCCTCCATATTTTATCTGCCTCAACTACCATCCCCGGTATCACCCCTTAATCCACGTAACCTTCTGGTAAACCTTTTCTGCACCGTTTCATAAACCCCCCCCATAGCCTTCCTGGAATGGGGCGACCAGAACTGCATGCAACTCTCCAAATGCAGCCTAATCAAAGTTGTGTCAAGCTGCATCATGACTTACTGACTCTTGTACTCAATGGCCAGACCTATGAAAACAAGCATACAATATGCCTTCTTTACCACTACCTAGGTGTTGCCACTTTCAGAGGGATATCGACTTGGACCCCAAGATCCCTTATCGATGATGTTAAGGGTCATGCTCTTTTCCCTTTGCATTTAATTTCCCGAAGTGCAGCACCTCACACTTGCTCGGATAAAACTCTGCCATTTCTCCACTCTATATCCCGCTGTATACTTTGACAGTCTTTCTCACAATTGTTTGAACATTGTAAGGTGGAGAAATATCCTTACCTCTCAAGGATATTTCTCCACCTTGCAATAAAATCCAATTGTGAATTTTTGGTTCAGATGTTCTCTCAGGCCTCTGCCAGAAGGTTACTCTGAGATCTGCATGAGAGACATTCAGGTTAATTTTCTCATCAACTTTGAAGATTACGAGACAACAAGAGTTGAATGTTAATTACTGTGTTAATTACAGGTCAGTAAGGGATTTAATCTAACGATTGAACTTAAGGACACAAAGTGCTGGATAACTCGGCGGGTGAATCAGCATCTCTGGAGAACCTGGGTCGGTTACATTTCCGGTTCGGACCGTTCTTCAGACGAGACCTAAAACATCCCTTATCCATGTTGTCCGGGGATGCTGTCTGATCTGCTGAGTTATTCCAGCACTTTGTGTCCTTTTGTGTAAACCAGCACCTACAGTTCCTTGTTTCTACACAACAATTGAACAAGTTGTTTTCTTCTTTTGCTGTAAATGATCGGTAAAAAAACAGGCATTTTCTGTTTCTCTGACTTGGAAACCTGAAGTAGGATAACATACATCCCACTGCTATAATTAAAATCAGGTTGTTTTAAAATATTAATGACTGGAGTTTTTGATGGAAACATTTTTTTAATGTTTCAGTGCATATAGATGAGTCATTGAGCAAATATTCATTGAAAATATGGACAGGCTAGCATGACTTGTCTAGAGCACATTTCAGAATGAAACAGATGTGCAGTTTTTTTTTTACCCTTTGCGGAACAGCGCTAACAGATTTGTTAAATTAAGCCTACAGAATAGTTTCCTTTCCCATGAGGACATCTTGGAAGCCCGTACCAGTTACTGCAAGGTTGGGTGGTTTAACCATTCAGATTGTACAGAGGAATTTAGGAGTTGATATAATAATCTCTAATAAAAAGTAAAAATGACCCAGTTAAGATTTGACAGATAAAGCAGGTGATCTAAGCTAAGAAACGCAAGACATTGAACAGCTGAGCTATCAAGCACATTTACTCTGTTTGCTTGAATTCCTGGGAGATCAATAAGGGACTGTGTAAACCGATGATTTAAAATTGTTCTTAAACCTGTAAAGAATTTCCTTACGGTGTACTGAAGTTGAGTCGAACAATCATTTTTTTTCATAATGTGCTTCTCTCTACATGGCTGAAAGCAATGATTGCATTACTACGCTCTGTCACCACCTAAGACTTAGCACCTCCTCCCCAGCTTGTCAGTTTGACTTGCTGCAGTACCAGACACATGAATCTGCCTGTAATGTTCAAAGCCTTGCCAGTTTTAACGTGGGAGAAGATGGACAAAAATGATGATCTGGCAGAAGAACTGGACCATGCATAGATAGTACTAGTTTATCTGAATGTTTAATTAATCTTTTTAAAAGGTTGAACCGGTAACCAAATTCTGTGAGAGGAAGCTGGGAGTCCTGTGCTATAGTGCACTGAAATCTCTCGTAGTGTGTGACGGGTTTTACTGGTTCTTGGCCCAGCTGCAAGGGGTGTGGTATCCTCTTTCAGAGAACATAAGCACTTCCTCTGTTCCACCCACTTGGAGCAATAAGTCTGCAGCAGAGTCCGAAATCTCAGGGAAAAAACTAAAATTCATTCCAACCAAAAGAAGAAATTTGTACTTTTTAATGCCTTTGTTAGAAATTAGTAAAAGAGTTGGGATAGGTGGAAGCAACACAATGCCACATAAAATTGTGTTTGGTTCAGAAATCCCTACTTCTCCCCATCAATTGAAAACAAAGACTCTACTGACCATTTTCCATTGGGGCTCCGCTGATTGCCAAGACATTTTGTTGTTTTTAAAATGGCCTGACTTTCAGATAACGTTGACAGCCAAAGTTCATGAGCAGTGATTCGAGCACAATGTTGAATTCTATTTCCCAGCATGACATAATGTTGGCAAACTCTTGTTCAGAATCAAATATATAGTTGAGGGACTCTCGGTCTGTTTTGTTCTTGTTATTTGGTTGACTGTATTTTGTCTTTCGAGATTCTTTTAATCCCAAGTTTTGTCCATGCTGGTCAATCTTTGATAGGTTTCTGCTGCCAAACACAGTGCTGTTCCAATCAATTGCTTAATCTCACGTTAGTCCCCAACAGGAGCTTCCTCTGAGGGCAGATGAGACATATTTGCTGATACTTGGAAGAAATTGTGTAATTATATATTTTGTTTTATTTATTGAATTTCATAACTAGGCTACTTGGACAAAGCATTACACTTGCTTATACATATTGGTATGTTTATTTCCAGATGTGCCCAAGACTTAGTCATCTGTTGCTGGCTCTGATTTGTTCTGGCCTTTTCCTATCTCCAGTTCCCTCCCCTCTGCTTTCAGTCTGAACAAGGGTTCAGACACAAAATCTGCTGAGTTAGTCCAGCCCTTTGTGTCCATCTTGAGCCCAGACAACATAGATGAATGAAGACTATGACATACACCACCCTCTCCCCAAATTACGTTATAATACAATATGATTTTGTTTGTTCATTAGCCTGCCTATCCCATCCAAGAACTAAACTGTTGCTGTATTGTCAGGCAGACTGTGGTAGTTTTGTTATCATTTACATTAACGTAACGTATCTTCTCATCATTCTCCACAATGTACTCGACATATTGTCAATACCTTTGTGAAGGAAACAACTAATAACTCAAACTATCTCTGCAAACATAATACGCCTCTACTCGGATAAATACTTTCAACTAGAACACTGATAACAAATGCCACTATTGCTTAAGTTCTTGATGCATGTACAAGTTATCATGCACAAACAGATTAAAATATTAAACCTTTATGATTGTACGTATACACCCAGCTGATAGATGAAAAAGTGTGCACGCAATAAGTCAGGAGTTGTCAGCCCTAGATGGAATGTATACATTTTCTGCTGGTATTTATACAATACAAATATAGATTTGTATGTTTTAAAGTAGACTTTTGGGGAATGGACATTCAGAGATTTAATTTGACCAAAGTATTTCCACTGCCATTACACAAATTTATGCTTTTCATAGTTCCTAATCATGAAAATAAAAAACATGGTATTTAAATTATGATGTACATTTAACTTTCTGAATTTAAACTCTGGCTGACTTAATTTTCTCCATTTTAGTATTGAAGGTTTTAGGACATATCAACAAGGAGAATGTTCTGGAATAGGATCCCAGCACATTATCCGGCTCGTTAAACTTGGTGATGTGACAGTGACTCTCAAGGAGTGGATTTAGGTCCATGGTCACTAAATAGTAATGAAAATGTGCTCATCTGCATTTACAATGGGATTGAAAACTCACCCATATTTGCATGGGAGAATTTATTATCTCATGCCTGAGTCAAGATCATAATTGCTGGCTTGGATTAAGAGGCTTCAAATGGGAAGCCCTGTTACAACAGTTTAAGCAGTACATCCAGCATGAAGAGAATTTGGAAACTGTCAAACATGATCATGCCTGTCTGGCTCTATATTTAAACCACTTGAAAACCATCCCTGGAACCTCCACTTTAAGTGAATGAGATAGGCACTATTTGAATGTATGGTAATGCTGGTTTGGTGAGTTTTCAGGTCACTATACTTGGCCAAAACTTTAACAACCAAATTAAAGCCACCTGTACAAGAGGAGACTCCACTGCCAGGAACAGACAATGGCTTTGTATCTACTGTATGTATGTTTAGTTTACAAATACAGCGTGGAAACAGGCCATTCGGCACACAGAATCCGCACCGACCAGCAATCACCTTTACAATGTCTATCCTACACACTAGTATCAATTTTCTAGAAGCCATTTCACTTTACAAACCTACACGTCTTTGGAGTGTGGGAGGAAACCAGAGCACTCGAAGTAAACCCACGTAATCACTGGGAGAACTTACAAACACTGCACAGTCAGGATCGAACCCAGGTTTCTGGCGCTGTAAGGCAGCAGCATATCTATGTGAAATGCAGATGCTTTCTAAATTATGTTGGCAGTGGAAATTTCTTTTTTCTGTTGGTTGCTTGGTGGAAAACTCTTCTGATGTCTCGTAATTTGAAAATAATCCAGTAACCATAGTTGTTTTGAGAAATCAAAATAGTCCTGATGCACAAATGAATTGTACCATTTAGTTGAATTTAATCTCTCTTTATTTCCATTTGATTTGGCAAACTAAATGTAAGGAAATGCACAGATATAATCCATCAAGAACGCTGGAGGGAATTTAATTACACCACCCGTTTCAGACTTTTTTCATGTAAGTTAATAGGCGTCTGACCCCAGCCTGCTAATTGTAATATCACCCGCAGTGACTGTAATTCTGACAGCGTTACGCATAAATTCACTTTGGTTGAATTAACTGAGCGATGCACAGATCTGACAAGTCAGTTAAAAATGCTTCCAAAAGGAACAATGAGAGACCTGCAGCCAAATAAAATGGTACATTCATATATTTTAGTATTACTTGTGTCAGTTGGTTTAAAAAAAAATAAAGGTCACCTATATCATTTTCATTTCTGAAGCTGTATTTTTCCAGTGGAGCTGCAGCTGTAGTTTTCTTTAAATCAAATCGGGCTACGTTGGGGTGATCAGAGATTCTCTAGTAAGGTATGTCAGTCTCAGCAGGGCAGCTAAAACTTACTAACTGAACAAAGTTGTAGGTAAGGCGAGTGAAAAATATTTTTAAAATAAATCCCAAATGCAATGCCATGTATTGTACGTCTTTTCCTTCACATTGCTGCTGTGAATTCTATGCAGGCAGGACATTGCACAATTTCAGTCTCATTTGGAGAACAAATTAACAATTTTACTGTTTATTGCGGAGTAATTTAACAGTAGTCTGGGAATAAATTCCTTCACAAACGGGTTAGGGTCCGGTTGTAGTCATGGTCTGGGGAGTGTTTGTTACTGCCTGTGTTGAGCTGTGTGTGCCTGTGCCATAGCAAAAAAACATTCCATGGTAATCATTGATATTGAAGGCACCACCTTAAGCTGGCATGCCAGAAATAATTCCTATGGAAGACACATTAAGATGGTTGGCTCTGATAAGACCCGACAGAAATGCAGGATTTATTTTGCTACAAAAACACTTTCATGAAATTTTTATTTAATAGAAGAATTAGTAGAAGACTCTTAGACATCTATAATGTATTGGGAAGACAAGCTAACGATCTTTGAAATATAGAGTAGTCAGCACAGGCTGACCAAAACAAGAGTCTATGTCTATGTGCAGCTGCTTCTGGGAAGTGAAAACGCTGGTGGCTGTCGATCCTTCCATTCACTGACGCATTCGCTGCCCTTGAAAGTACTGACAATGTACTTAGTGCTGCAGAACATTCTTAACAATGTTTTACACTACCCGACAATTAAACTATGGTTCGGATTCTTTCACAAGGTGTCCCTGGATTTTATATAGAATGTTCTGTAAAATGTAATTCAACCTTGCTGCGTATGTCATTTTTTTGTTCTCTGACCAGTTCGTTCTCTGTTCCCTGCTGGCTTTTCATTTATCCCTACCATGGCCAAAGCAAGTATTTTTTTGTCGGAGCATGGAACTACGTGCCTTCTGTACTTCACTCATCATTCCATCAGTGAATGTTGTCAATGAATAAACTGGTTGTTCCATCACACAGATCTCTGAAATGTCATTGCTAGATGTCCAAGGGCACTTGCAGCATTGTTCACTGAACGGTGTGTTTAGAAGCATGACATTCCTGCTAGGGCAGGAGACTTGCTTAGATATGGCATCTTGATCAGACTGGAAGAGTATGGCTGAAAGGCCTATTTCCATGCTGTATACATTTATGATAGTCTAGAGTTCAAGGCCAATGAGAGCAATTCATACCACCCAAAAGTGAGTTGATAATGACAGGTGCAGGCAATGAGGCTTACTCGCCTCGACCTTGCATTTGTTTTCCAAGCTGCAGCCAGAATCTGCTGCTGGCCTCTATCTTCCATCCACTAGAAGGTTAGGAAGAAGCAACGTTGAATATGCAACTGAGTAGCAAGTCCTTGAATTCCATCCTGGCAGGTAGGTGCTGACTCCTAAACTTGCTACGGTGAAGCGTGACAATCCAGCTTGCACCCAGTGCACCCTGACAGTGCTGCTAGGTCAGGTCAGGTGTCCAGTGTGACAAAGCACTTGTATTTGGATTGGGTTTGGCTGTTCCCCAGCTCAGCACCATGCATTAGATTTAGGGCTAACCCTGACCCTAACGCCTCCAGATTAGAGTGCAACAATCTTGATGTTGGTCGGGACAACTCTGGATCAGGTCTTGGGCAGATCTCATATATGAAGCTTACAATGGGATCGATGTTTCAAGTGCATTAATTCTGTTGTTCTGCTATCTTAATTTCTGTTGGTGCAGATATGCTCTGCTGTCTATACTGTGCTCTGGTTTCTCAGTGACAGCAGGGGTCTAGATACAAGCCCCCTCTACATTGTCAACAATTCTATCCCAGGATGGATAGGGTTAAGCAGAAACTCCTGGGGAAAGAATACACACCTTGGGCTCAGATTTCACCCTCAGCCTTATCTGCAATCAAACCATAATTAATATAAGGGTATTGTTAAAACTCACCAATTCATATTTGTGCATTGATAATAACAGGAAATTGTTGGAGATACTCTGCAGGTCAGGCAGCAACTATTGAAAGGGAAGCAGAGTTGACGTTTCAGGTCCACAGATGTGTCCTGCTGAATATTTTCAGCATTTTCTGTTTTTTCCAGACTTTCAGTATTTGCAGTTCTTTGATCTTTGTTTTACTTTGGTTCGTTACTTTATCACGCAAGGAGCCAGTGGAAGAATGACTGTGCGTCTGTGAATGTGGGTCAGGACGCTGTAGTATGCCTCATCTTCAGGGACAAATGGGTCAGTGTGTCTGTGGACTACTAATTTAGAGACAGATAATTAATTTTATTAGCTGGATGCAGGAACATGCAGTAGGAAATTGTGCTGGGAATTTCAGGGCACCTTTAGTTGGTAGATAGTCCTGGGAGAACACATCAGTCAGTTCAGTGAAGCCCATCTCCTGGGGTTATACTGATCTAATTATTGTGTCATACAGCATGGAACAAGGCCCTTCACCCCTATTCTTAAGACTGCTTTCTGAGCTTTCAAGCTCCTGCATCTTCTTTCAGAAGGTAGAAGATAGAAAAGAATATGGCCAGGGTGACAGGCATCCTCAACTATATTTCTGGGCTGTATTCACCACTCTCTGCAGGTTCAGATGGTCAACAGCAGAGCAGTTGCCACACCATGCACCCTGTCAGGGTACTATCTGCGGTTTCTGGGATCCAAAATTATGGAGGTTTGCTTGAAACAGTGGGAATAGTAGATTGAGAGGTTGAAGAGGTTTAAAGCCCTTGCTAGGTGACAAATGGCCTTCAGGAAGGATATCCTATTTCATGCTGGAGGAGAATGGACATTGCTCCAGAATATTAATTTTGTTATTAAAACAAGGTTGGTTGGCACTCTGTCTCTGTAATTGTAAGTCTCATAAAGTGCAAGATCTGCATTTGTGAGAGTGGAGTACGGGCAAAAAAATAAGTTGTTTATGCATTCAGTTCAAGTGGAGTGGAGATGGGGGAATGCAAAAGAATTGCACTATCAGAAATTTAAATCCATTTCACCCCAGCAACGCTGCACTGCAAATAACATTGTGTTAGGTTAGAGCTCCCCAGTGATGTGTTGCAAGTTCTTGCAATTCTTAGCATGTTACTCAATAAATGTGATTGTTGCAGCCAGCTCTGAAAGGGACAAACTGCAGTGCTAGTTAGGAGGGAGGATAGTAGGAGAGTGTTCCTTGTAGGTTGCTGAAGTAAATGACCTGCATTGTGAGGAGGTGCTGGCTGAAGTCTACCAAGTTAAGACAACTTTAACAGTTGAACTCTACCTGTTTGGCTGACAAATGTCTTGTTCCAGCGGCCAGATACTACACTCAAGGCAACTCAGGTTGTCCAGGTCCTAGATGTAAAGAGGCTGATTCCTCAGGACTTGGACGGCATCTACATCGGTAGAGTTATTGTCTTACAGCGCCAGAGACCTAGGTTTGATCCTGACTATGGGTGCGGTCTGTATGGAGTTTGTTTGTTCTCCCTGTGTCTGCATGGGTTTCTTCGGGTTTGTAGGTTAATTGTCTTCGGTAAAATGGTAAATTATCCCAAGTGTGTAGGATAGTGCTAGTGTACAGGGCAATCACTGGTCGGCACGGACTCGGTTGGCCGAAAGGCCTGTTTCCATACTGTATCCTAAAGTCTAAAGTAAAAGACTGAGAGTCCAGAACCTTGGCAATGGTGTCAGGACTGATTTCACGAGAAATCTCCTAAAGGGTTGTCAATTTATTAAGTTATCTACCGCGGAGATCTGTGAATGCTCAGTTATCGACAATGTTGAAGGCAAACCTGATAGATTTCTGGGTACCAATAGAGTAGGGTATGAGGGCCTGTGGGAGTGGACTTGAAGTAGTGGATCCATTCTGCTACTGGATGGTATCTTTTAAGATCTCTTTCAAGAGAGAAAATAAAATATTGTGACGCTTAAAGAGAATTGACCTAATCAATGCTACTTCTAGATCACTCTTTGTAACTCTTTTGCATCCAACTCGCTAATGACTGGTGTCAGCTTACAGTGACTTTTTAAAATTTAAAATATGCTTCATTATCTCAATAATGAGCTTCATTACTATTGAATCGATACAATATGTGTCAGTCTGCCAATAGGAGTGAAATCACTTTTTTTTTAAAGCCTCAGGTGTCTCCCCTTACTCTTACTCCCCTGCCTTTGCACAAGCACCAATGACCAAAGGAAAAAAGAGAGTGAAAACAGTCAAATTACTGCAGCACCCACCCTTCATAAGGTGTTGAAGTGTCTTCAACAGTGGGTGCTGCAGAACATAAACTCAAATGCACTTCCAAGTGTGCAGGTTAAGATTCCTGTTACAATGCAGCACTGACTGATGTTTAACTTCGCCAACCGAATATGTCATCAGTCTCCCTAAGTGTTGCACCACACAAAACTGTAATTCACTGAAGGGGGTTCCTTCCTTCTGTCATCACTCCAGTTGTGTGGATGAACAGTTTTATCAAATGATTGAAACTATTTTTAACAAGTTATGAACACAGAAGCAGATTTGCAAAATGAAATACTCCTTTCTTTTCCCCCAAAAGAAAACAGAATGTTTGTTTTTTTCAATATCTTAATTTCTTTAACATGAGAGCAAATAGGTGCAGACAAAACTAATTTTAAATCCTTAATTGGACACTATTAATAGTGGGTCTGTGCAGACATGACATGTGAATGTTCAGTCATCCTGCAGTGCGTTCCATACACCCCAGGCAATGAATCAGTCACTTCCCATAGAAAAGACAATCTGTCTTCTCATGTCTCCACCCACCTTTCTCTTTTTTTGCCACTGCTGCTTACAGACAGGGAAATCATTTTTCCTGATGAGACACAGCAATCTGCTTGGATAGTAGGCTAATGCTGTATACAGCTGGTGCTGTCTTGTCAAATAAAATTAACTCCAGTCTGCATTGAGGTCTGTGGAAATTTCTCCCCCCCCCCCCCCCCTTTTTTTTAAAATCCTTGTTCCCATAATTTTTCCAGGCTCCTTATAGAATGTAGTTTTATTGGTGTAGATATTCATTATTTATGCATAGTCCTGGGCGAAATGGAGTCAGGCGATTGATCCTGGGGGCATCACACCTTCTCCCTGCCGTTAACGCACGTACGGACCAGTGTACCCAACAGTGGATACTGTTGGAGGGGTTCAGTTGCGTAATATGGCAAGGAATGATTTACCATCAGCTTTTATCAAGAATATAACCTAGAAATCAGTACACGGAGTCTGTGTTTTTCAGAGACTATTTAGAGCGACAATTTTCAGCATCAGTTCAGTTTAGCATCTAGTGTGGGTCATACTGGAGGTGTTTTGGGGGTGAGATCTCACCAGATGCAGGATTACAGTGGACCCAAGTCCTTGCGCTACTGGTGTTTTTCTGACATCATTTTTGACCAATACCCATTTCTGCTTAAACCGACACAAGCTGGAGCAGAAAGCTCCGTGTTACATCTGCTGCACAATGGTCTCAGAAGAACAATGAGCACGCTGTTGCATTTAAAGGGGCACAAAATGCTGGAGTAACGCAGCGAAGATTCCTTTTTTCCATAGATGATGCCTGACCCGCTGAGTTACTCTAGGTTTTGTGTCTATCTTCGGTGTAAGCCAACATCTGCAGTTCCTTCCTACACTTTCCTGACGCTGGGAGACCAGACTGGACTGTGCCAGCAGTGCCTGTACACTGCACAAACTTGGCAGATGTGATGCAATTTGCTTTTGTCTTCCCTGCAGGGTTGGACTATTGAATGGTGCAAATGCTGCCTTCACTTAGAGAGGTGGATTAATCCAATTCATGTTGTATTAGCAAATGTGATGTTTAGAAAATAAAAAAGTGTATGGTCTCATGCGACATTCTATGAAATGCAGTGATGCAAGCGAAAAAATAAATAAAAGGCACTCTGGCAAGAATTACCCCATTTTACAGATTATCGTTTTGGAAAATAAGTTACAATTCATAAAATACTGCAAATAAAGTACGGATTTGTTCTCTGAGGTAGATTATGCTATACCATAAGTGGCACAAGTGAGTGGATTGATTTTATCAAATGAATATTGGTGTAGTGTCCATAACCTGTTCCTATTAATATGTGCCAAAACTTTCTAGCATGTAGTCAGAGTCATCACCAAGTTTGCTCGAACAAATTCTATCATACTGTACTTGAGTAATGAGTCGGTGAGATGTTTTTATTCCCTCTGCACCAACACTTGGATGGGCTTGTTCAGTTGGTGAAGGGGGTTCCTGTGGGAACTGGGCCTGGCTTACAGCAGCTCCAGTAAGCAGTTGGGTCATATTGCTTCCTCAACCAGGGGTGACACAGTGGCGCAGCAGTAGTTGCTGCCTTACAGTGCCAGGGACACGGGTTCGAACCTGAACTTGGGTGCTGTCTGTATGAAGGTTGTACGGTCTCCCTGTGACCGCATGGGTTTTCTCCGGCTGGCTGAGTCCCCGTGGCAACTGAAGACTCAGAAAGAAAGCGGGGACGGTGCCGTGGTGCAGCAGGTTGAGTACCCGTTTCTTTGGCTTCGATCTGGGAACTTTATTTCTGTTTCCATTTACTAATTTCCCAGTCATTCTACTTGAGGAATCAAATTGATTTTGATTGTGTTGGAGGATAATGATCAACCTTGTTTAAATTCCGCGAAACCAGCCAAGACATCATTCCTGTCAAGAGGCCATGAAAGACACAAGTTTGTCTGTGTGTTCTGATGAGAAATAAACAGAGAATTAAACCACATGTGCCACATTTCCTGGATCTGCTCAAAGCATTAATAAACTTCAATGGACCAATTTTTGAAACTAAAAAAGTGCAGACAACCTTTACTTTTGTTGATCTGTATGTTGTAGCCAAATTGAAGCAATTCGATGGGGATTATTCTGTATTTGCTGATCACGTTATGTTCCGTACAATAGTCACCAGGTTACATGATCATGGGTCTCGACAAGATCCCCTTCAATGTCACTCAAGTTCCAACAGATTTGTTTTTAAGTTTTCTTTCAACCTTTTCCCCTTCCTGTTGGCTGAGTACACAGGAGAGTGGGAGGTGAAATTGATTTCCTGGTTGGTGTTCTATTTAGCTTTCTCCACAAGCATTTGAATTCTTTGATGTGAGTTACAGTAAGTTTGGTTAACCCTTCTATGAGTGTAATGACCGTGTTTCTCTAAAAAGAAAGCACTGGGAATTCATGTAGAGCTTTTTAACTTGTAATTCATTAATAGGTTGATGAATTGGTGGCAAGAGATGGCGGGTGGGGTGTTTAGGATGTTGAAAGGGTGCTGATAAGGCAGGCTGCTTTATCCTATCACTCACAGGATCTGTCTGGGTAATCTTGTACTTTGTATGCCAACAAAATCTCTTGTGTCACGCTTCTTTGGTGTCTGTGAAGTTGCGCTTATCTACGCAAGTAGACAGTATTTCTTCATACTTCTCACTGTGCCTTGCAGATGGTGGAAAGGCTCTGAGGAGTCGGGAGGTAAGATGCAAATAAATGGAAGATTATTGATGAAACAGTTAAAAATGGTCGGGCCAAGAATCATGTGCTGTGGCATTCCTATAGGAATGCCCTTTCACTGAAATAATTGACTTCCAGCAACAGTAATCACAACTATCTTGCTTTGTAGAAGGTTTGGCTCAAAACAGTAGAGGCTTTTTCTCCTTTATTCCCATTGAATTCAGTTTTATCAAAGCTCCTTGATGCTGGACAAGTTTCAATGTTGGCATGATGTTATGAACAGTCAATCTCACTTCAAGCCTGGAATTCATCTTCCATATTGCCAGGTAATTGCCATCAAAACTTCTTGTGGAGAGGCAAGCCCAATTATGCAACATATATATCTTCATCATCACAGCAAGGATATGCGTGTCCCAATGAATGCGGCATTCGTTGACCTTGGCCCTCTTGTTTTGATAGCCCATAACAAAATATAAGAAACAAAAAATCTATAGGTTTAAGGTGGGAAAGAAGGAGATTTGAGGGAAATTTTTTTTTTGTTGCACAAAAAGTGGTTGATATCTGGACCTCGCTGCCAGAGGTGGTGGTGTCAGATACAATCAGTATGTTTAAGAGTCAGTGTTCGGGCATTTGAAAGATGTTTTTGAAGGCTGGCTGTGGTGGGTCAGAGAACCAACAACCTATAAGCCTGATCAGAGCCTGCGCTGTGGTTGAGGGTTGGAGATGTCTGGGTGGGGAGAAGAATTTAATTTGATGGTTGTCGAGGACCAGGGAGGATTTTCCCTGGAGCCAATGATTCCAGCTGAGCATGGGTCTGTGATGAGGCTAGTGAAAATTTGAGGGCAGGTTGCAAATTGTGGTCTTTAGTGAAGGTTGAACCTTGGGCCTGATGGTGAAGATTTAAAGGATTGGATAATTGGGATTGGAGCGGTTGAAAGTCAGAGCTGGGGCCTTGGAGGAATTAAGGTGGAGTTTGGTGGAAGAGTGGCATTACGGTGATTCCAAAATGATCAGGAGGTTCACAGAGTTATGTTGGGAATCCTATTGCATTGGGGGACTTAGCTCAAGTTCTTCTGTGGCTCCACATTGATGACTGTCATCCTCTGAAACCCTATCAGCTGTGCAAGGGTGGAGGATAGCAGGAGTGCCCAGAGGGATATCCAGGTGAGCCCCAGACGCAAGTCCTGCCGTGTTCTCTCCGGGGTAAACAGCTTTCAGCTGCAGAGCACTGACAAACATAGCCGTGTAATGGAAACCTAATGCCCAAACAAGAGTTGAAGCTCAATTAGTTGAAAATTTTAAAGCAGACTGATAGTTTCTTGTTAGCATGGGTAAGGATGATTTACGGATGTTGGCGGGTGCAGCAAATCGAGATTAAGGCAGCTGCATTGGAAGTTAATCCAGTATTTTTTGAGGAACCAAATGGTTGGCGAGAGATCTCTTGTTTCTCAGCACAAAGGAACATTTTGGGTGGGGGTGGGGGGAATCATATGCACTATAATTCTGAAGAGAATAAATATTTTAATAAAACTTGATCTCAAATTAAGTCAAAATTAGGAAGCTGAGACAGAATTGCATTGGATTGCTTACATTAACCTGGCTGTGATGGCTTCAAGATCAAGTGCAGCCAAAGCTACAACATTGCAGCGCCAGGCAAATTATTTTTAGGAGTCTATCTCATTATGTTTTGAATTCTTTCGCTGAGTGGAATCGGATCTGCCAGCAAGATAATCAGTATGATGCTGAGATCGATTGAATAGAAGACTTTCCAACCAGACAGCTCTATTGTAGTTGTTCTAAGGTGAGGGCCTGGAATTGCAACTTTTTCCACGAGAAAATCTATTTAAGTTTTTTTTAAACTAAGAGGAGTACGTCTGCTTTGCTGATACGCACATTTCCTTATCCAGCCTGGGTCACTGCATTCCCGACCTGGAAAGCCACTAACTGCATTCTCAGACATGTTGCAAGTGCTCCTAACATTCCAGTAGTTCATGTTCTGAGAGCAGAGTGTGCATGGGCAAAGCTGTGATGACTACAAGCCATCCCAGACACCACAAAGCTCCTAGACAGGCTAAATTTGGTGATGATTTCAGGAATTCTGAGAAGCTTGCTTTTGATGTGGTGCAGAAACATAAGTGGCTTTGCGACTGAGTGAGACCACGAGCATAACCGGGAGTTCAAGCACAGCAGTAGTAAAGAGGAAACATTTACTGTACGCTGTTTCATATATAAATACCTCCATAAATTCTTCAGTGAAGATATGCACCCAGATGTTGCAGTGCATCACACTGATGTTTAGTGGCAATCCTTTGCAGGTACTATCGCAATGTTTAAAAAAGATTTAGACAGGTACATGGGTAGGAGAGTTTAAGAGGGATATTGGCCAAATGCAGGCAGGTAGGACTAGTGTAGATAGGACATGTTGGTCGGTGTGGGCGTTGGGCTGAAGGGCCTGTTTCCACGCTGTATGACTCTATGACTCCAAAATGTTGGAAGTTACAGATCAGCCATTACCTTTTTAAAAAAAAAGACAAAGTGCTGGAGTAACTTAGCGGGTCTGACTTAGCAGTTCCTTGCTCCAAGCCACTGCCTTTACCACAGTGAGTCCAAGCTCGGCACAGTAAACAATTGCACTTGTTCCTCGGCACAATGTGGTTAATTTTCCCACTGCATTGAAAGCTGTGTTGCAGTGGGAGTGTCAGCATTTGGCTTTATCCAGTGGGGAAGTGGTATTGGGTGAGCAAGCATGTTTTGCCGTTGGAGGCTGCACTGTGGAATTTCCAGTGGGAGGGGTGGTGGGTGCACGGGGCTTCATACACATCAGGGTACACACAGAATAGTTTCAGATGACCTTGTGTTAACACCTGGATTTGAGGGGGAGACCTGCCCCAAATGCTTTTGTGCGAGGAAGAACATAATGCGAGGTTCAGCTGAAACGGGACACGAGGGTGGAAAACTATGTGCTGAACAGCCACTTAACCTGCAGACACAAGAAACTGCAGCTGCTGAAGTTTTGAGGGGGAAAAAAGTACTGGAGGAACACAGCAGGTCAGGCTGCATCCGTAGAGGAAACGGACAGACGATTTTCCAGATTGAAAAAAGGATCTAGAGTGGTGAACCTGTGGTATTCTCTGTCACAGAAGGTAGTTGAGGCCAGTTCATTGGCTATATTTAAGAGGGAGTTAGATGTGGCCCTTGTGGCTAAAGGGATCAGGGGGTATGGAGAGAAGGCAGGTACAGGATACTGAGTTGGATGATCAGCCATGATCATATTGAATGGTGGTGCAGGCTCACAGGGCCAAATGGCCTACTCCTGCACCTATTTTCTATGTTTCTATGATCCCAAGCCGAATCATCGTCCATCTATTCCCTCCACAGTTACTACCTGACCCATTGAGTTTAGTGGCCCTCCAGCACATTGTTTTAGCCTGATGAACTAAATGCCCTTTGCTACCAGAAATTCTGAGTAATTTTAAGCCTGCCATGCAGTGCCTTTCATGTTCCAAAGTGCAGATGTATTTTTAAATATGGCTTTGCGATGAGCTTGTTATATTTCATTTGATACTAACTCAATCTGGATTTGGATGCTTTCTTGAAGACGGTTGTGGATTTGAAACGAATAAAACCAAGGCCAAAAAAAACTAAGATTTGACACCTGCCTGTTTCAGACATCCTGACACTTTTACATGAGAACCACTTCATATTGACATAAAAGTGGCAGCAGCATCTCAGCAGGCTTACAGCTCCAGAGTCTCTGTTTGCAAAGCAGTTAACTTAACAATCATGGGATGGGGCTGATGCATGATAGAGGATGGATTTGGGGTGCATTATTTTCTAATTAAATATCCCAGAAACTAATTATCAGATTACTGAACCATGCTGTTGACAGTTGCACGTATTTGATGTAATTATTTTCCTGTTGACTGAAGCAGCCAAGCATCACTTAGCAGTTAAGTACGCTTCAACCTTTGTGAACATTTGCAGTGTAATCATTTCAGAAGATGTAATTTTATTAAAGTTCTCATCAGAAGCTTTTGGGATTTTGCCTCACCATCTCCTTTTCATCTCAGCATCAAGTTCTCCCTGTCCTTGCATTCCATTGTTTGGTGCTTCTGGATTTTCTTTTTACGCACAACACACGACAGTCATTTTTGCAGGCTTGCGTTATTTTATTTTCGTAAGCCGTTCCAACAAGAGATCAGTGGCTTCTGCATCATTGCAGTTTTACAGCCAGTAATGCTATGGGGTAAATGAGCAGATGGCCGGTATGGACAAGTTGGGCAGAATGGTCTGCTTTCATGCTGTATAGCTCTGTGACTCTATGTCAGGCTGAGGGATAAATGTACACCAGGACACTGAGAGAATGTCATTGTGAAGGTTGTGCATTTTACCAAAAGATGAACTGCCTGAAGTAAGTGTCCAGGGCTTCTCATGCCTTTGTCTCCAAAACAGAAGCTTCCATGTGTTGAGGTTTACACTGCCCGGGTGGCATGTAAAGCAAAGAAGTGGAGCAGAGGAAAATTTTATTTTATCATATACCACTGAGCATGGCGAGTGCCAGCGTGGATTTGGACACACTGACAACCGGAAGGGGAACAGTAGCCTCCTCAAAGAAGACAGGAAGTCCCTGATTTTTCTTCTCTAAACATTTGTCGTGCAGTTTATTTGGTGAATCATTCCAAAAAGGTGCAATTGAATTTCTAACCTATTGGTTTCAAATTCATTTATCATTAAGAGAGAGAAAATGCTACTTTCTAGTCATGCAGCGCAGAAACATGCCCTTTGGCCCAACTGATCCATGCCAACCAAGGTGCCTCATCCAAGCTAGTCCCATTTATCCACATTTGGCCCAATATCCCTCTCAACTTTTCCGATCCATGCAACAATCTTTTACAAGTTGTCATTATAGCTGCCTCAACAGTTCCATATACTCACCACTCTCTGTGAAAATGTTGCCCCTCAAGTCATATTTATTCTTATCTGCAATGACTTTTTCGAAGTGGAAGGAGCACCTTGCCTTGGAGAGTTAGCCGTCCTGCAGTCAACTGGTTAGCCATGGACTGGACATGGAGAATGCCTCCCGGGTCTAAGCTACCAGAAACCCACTGATATCGGAGAGAATGATTCAGCTCCTCCAGAAAGGATAGAAACAGCAAAGGCAGTCCATTAGATAAGATTGCTGTACATGGTTGAAATGCAGGCACATGGTAGCATTGTTTAAACTTTGCAGGGAATAGGCTGCAATCACAGAGTAAATGGCACAGTCTTTGCAAATGTTATTTTGTCTATGTTTCAGTTTCATACTGAATTTTACAAAGCCTACTTAAGTTGTACATAACAAATCCCAGTCCATGGCCCAGTTTGGTCTGAATGCATGAAGCTTATTCTCTTGTGTATGGTGCTCGTTCCAATTTAGGGAAGGCAATTGTGTTGTAATATAACAAAGTTGACCCAGAGGAGCAGAGTGGGTGACAGACAATGCTCCCAGAGGTTTTAAGGTGGAAACAGCAGCCTCCGTAACATGAGATTGGTTTTGTGCCAGCCCTGTCATCTTGGTGCAGGAAGGAAGAGCCAAGCAGTCCTATCAGCACTTTAATGCTGTAATCCTTGCCGTGTTGGCAAACAGCCAGGGGTTGAGACTAGGCGAAACCAGGCCTGCAAATTCTATAGAGAAAGCTCCTTTTCCCCTCTCCAGTTTTACTTGGCAGCCCTTGTGTGGGAACACTACAAAGCGGAGGCTGATAAAGAGGTGGGACCTGGCACAGCTCTCCGAATCTGAACTGTCTCCAAGCTGCAGCTGCAAAGACTCTGCCATTTACTCTGCGATTAAAGTACACAGCTCACAAAGCCAATGTTTCAGCGGGGCCTGGAACAAGCACAAAACGTTGATATGTACTTTCAGAGGTTAAAATGCTTTGGAAATCACAGGTTTGGCAAAGTAAGGACTGACAACTGTTTACTTATTTGAAAAATAATAGCGCTTTGCCAAACTGCATGGAGATATAGCAACCTTGGATATAGCACTTTCACTAATATCTTCCCAGTAACATATTGGGAGTATTTTAACCTAATCTGATCAGTGGACAGATTGGGTTGAAAGCTGATTATATGCATGCATGGGATGGGTGGGGTGGGTTGGGAAGCTATGACTGGTGGTGGGATCACGTTCAAGGTGCTGGAAATGACCCATTTCACCCATCTGCCCTACTGTGCCCATGCTCCTATATTCCTTCCAATGACTTCATTTTGTGTCGCCTTGATCCTTATCTCACATCATTTGTCTTTTCATTTCTGGCCTTTGTCGAACCATCTGCCAGTCAAAAAAGAAACCCTCATCTGGATCCACCAATCACTGGCCAGACTTGTCCCACGCTCGTCTCTTGCCTTTATTACAATCAATTTGAAGAAGGGTCCCAACCCGAAACATCGCCCGTCCATGTGCTCCAGAGATGCCTCCTAACCCACTGAGTTACTCCAGCACTTTGTCCTTGTTCCCCAGGAGCATCATGGTTGAAATCACCTCATTCATTCACTGCTCCGCCCATTGTCCTGTGTGTCCAAGATGGCTGCAGCCATACACCATCAAAGACCCACTGATAATGTTAGAAATATCAACAACAATGATTCTCAGCTCTCGTATTCAGTTCATTTTGAGTCAAGACTATAACAAAATCTGGCACTAAGCTGCAATGTTGAAATCTGTCTTGAGCACTGGTGGGCTTGCCGTTGTTGAGGGGATGTCTGTACACAATTGATGAATTGCCACCACTGATAACTCTTCCGGTGTCATTGCTGAGGATCGGGAAAGAAAAAATGGAAAGCAATCATTTGAGATTTGCTAATTCTTTATCAGTGGAATGTGAATGAAGCATGCGGTGTTTTGTCTCCTGAGGAATTTGCTTAGTTAGAGACTTGGCTTATTTTACCAGAAATAAAGAAACCATTAGTTAACTCGCTAATCAGCAAGTTTAAAAAAATTAGATTTTTGTACTGTTTTAGTTTAATTGTGTTGTGCAGTCCAGATGTGTGGTAAGTGCAATGAGAACAGGTATGAATGTATAATATTTATTTTGCTCTTGTACATTGTTAAACGTTTGAAATATGAGCTGGAGTGGAGCGCAACCATGTCCAGACTTGCCTCCATCTTCATCTACTGAGATGCAGACAATCTGTGGGCTGAGTTTCCTATCTACTAGATGCAGTGTACTTCTGCAGACAACATTTACAACATTATGAAGGGCGTAGAAGATAAATAGTCAAAGTCTTTCTCCTAGGGTAGGCGAGTGTAAACCTAGAGAGTAAAAAATTAAGACAAGAAGGAATAAATGTAAAGGAGATTTGAGGGTCAAGTTTTTCCACACATGAGGGTGTTGGCTATATGAATCAAGCTACCAGAGGAAATGGTAGAGGTGGGTAGAATTACAGCATTTGAAGCGATAAATGCCTGGATAGGAAAGGAATAGAGAGGTATAGCCCTAATAGCTCTAATAGGTATAGCTCTAAATGAGATTTGTGAAGAAAGGCATCCAGTTTGTCATGGATGAGTTGGGCTGACTGGAATTTGTGTATGCTGTATATCTCTATGACAGTGACTATAAGTGTTCTCAGCAGATCTTCCAATCCTTTATCCTTGGAGCAATGTCCGTGGTTTACCCCCACCCCACTGTGCCCCTCCAGTATCCCCTCTCAGATTTTTGCACATTTTATGCAATAAAAGTTTGGCTTCACTTTTTTCATAGTCTTAGATTCCTGATATTATTGAACGTGTCTCTCCGATGCAACAAATAGTTTTTTTTTTCCATTGTAGCTCCAGGTTTGCAATGGGTGAAGAAATAATGGGAGAGTAGGCAAAGAAAAGCATTGTGCATCTTTTCCAAGAATAACTTCCCAAATCAAATCCAATTCCGACAGTGCCACTTCCTCCTCTGGGGACAGTAATTGGTTGGCTCTGTTCCATCTGCACAGACATGCTTGCAGAAACCCCCTTTGCATGCTCAATCAAATGAAGTATCAACGCCTTAGTCAAATCACACAAAATAGCACAGGTCGGGCCACTTATTACAGATTCAGTACTTTTTTAAAACAACGTAATTTTTTTCCGGGTGTGAGAAATACTGTGCATTTTAACAGCTCTTTATTGGCCATTTACTTTATCTTTAAGCATTCCATATTTTGTAACAACATAAATTAAACGCAGAATGATATGCAGATCTACATGCTTTTAATACTCTCTGAATATAAACAATCATGTTTCCGGGTCAAAGAGGCCGCCACGATACATTTTCTTTCTTTGCTGCCAAAAGATTAGCTGTAATAAATACTTTGACTTGGCATGATAGAGGAAGTAGGGTCTCATTTTTCCTGTGTGTAGATTTTATAACACTAACCAGGTGCCTGCAGTCTGGGTTCAGAAACAGAACGGTATTGATTATGTCTGCCTGGATTATTGTGGAGCCCTTCTGTCTTGCTGAACATGAGCAAAGTGGTCTCATACACAGCAATCTGGACAGTTGTTCCAGTTTGAAAGCAGCCCCTATAGGGAGACAGAGCAAGCATGAAGCTGACAGACCTTGCATATTTCCTTGTGTTCTGAAGTATTTCCCAGTTTTATAAATTCAAATTTTTTAAAAAGCAAATACTAGAATTCTAAAAATTAGGAAGTATGAAGAAACAGCCAAACATTTGCCTTTCTTTCTGCTTAAAATTTTGGCGTGTCTGAGTCGCAGGCTGACAACTGTCCCCCACATGGTCTCTCTCTTCATATAGTGTTCCGCAGTGGATTCTGTCGCTATCTATATCAGTTTTTGAACAACGTCCACAAAATCACATTTTGCCGCAGCAGGAAGTCCTGGCCTGGCCTCCAGACCCAGCAAGCTTCACATGAACAGCTCCAGCTCTAGGTTTGGAGCCTGCTGGCAATTCCCATGTGTTCCTGGAGGCCTTGGGGGTGGGGGGCGGGAGGCAGGAATGCTGCTGCAGATTCCTTAAAGTCAGCCTGGCTCAGCGTCTCTGTGATTTCTACAACAGTTGCTTGCTAAACGCTGGTCTCAAAGGGGAATGAACTGCACCAGTATTATTGGAGATGGACACAAATTGCTGGAGTAATTCAGCGGGTCAGGCAGCATCTCTGGAGAACATGGATAGGTGACATTTCGGGTCGGAACCCTTCTTCATTTATTATTGGATGTTTGGTGGGCATGCTCGCAATAATGGTATAAAATCTGCAACAAGGGAGCCTCCATCTTATTGAATCATTTGGAAGAGTGGTATTGTGGCACTGAAGCAAGTCACCACCATGAAAATTAACTCTTGAAACATTTGTTCCTATAATGGTGCTGTTCCTTTAAAATAATCATTACATCACATAATCTAGAGCATTATTGGTGAATGATTAGAGTTACCCTACAACAGCATTGAAACATGAGTAAATGTTAATTCATCCCAGTAATTTATTGGACTGTTGCATCTACCCACAAAATACCTCATATGAAGCTTCTAAATTAATCAGCTGCCCGGGAGAGTCTGTTCAGCCCATCTTCACTTAAGATAGCTTTTAAGGACTTTTTTACATTTTGTTTGATAGAATTATTTCCAGCAATAAATGTTAAAACTTAAGAGCATGGAAGCTCACCTGCCATCCTTCCTAATCAGTCCTGCCAGCTGGCTCCCTGGACACACAAAAGCAAGCACGTGTGAACAGTGCAGGTCATGGAACAGCTACAGATGCAGGCTTCGTCTTGTTAAACTTTAGGCTCGTCTGATCCTATTATAAAGGGTAACATCAAAACAGGAGAGTGCACAGACAGTCGCCAAAATCCCCAAAGGGCCTAGAAAGCTGCAAGACCTGAGCTTTTTTTCAAGAACATTTATTACTTATGAAACCTTCCAAGCTCAGAGACTGCGGATGAAGCCAGACAGCCAATTACTGTATTAGTGTTTCAAAGCCTCTTTAGCTGTCTGTAGAAATCACCATCACACTCCCCTCGTAGCACATGTTGTTGCTGCAAAGCTTCGGGCCATCCTGTTAGTAGAAGCATGCCTCTGCGATCATTCCCAGACTCACATGCTGAGCGCCCTTGAATCTTTTTCTTTCTGTAGCACGAGCCACAGGCCTAGAAATTGAATTATTTCTTTAGCTTTATGCAATTGAAAATTGTGCTTTTGTTTTCTGGAGTGAAATGCAATAAAGGCCATTTTTCTTTGATTTCAAACGAGTTGCCCTTGTACCAAAACATAGGTCAGGGGCATGGGATGGTGCAGTTGCCTATGTGATCCATTACAGGAGATGAGACCATGTTGTCTTGGGAGCTCCCATTGTTATGCAGTCTTCAGTTTAGTTTTATTTAATTTGGAGATAGAGCGTGGAAACAGGCCCTTCGGCCCACTAAGTCCGCACTGATTAGCAATCACACTGTACACTAGCATTGTCCTGCGCACGAGAGACAATTTATAATCTGCAAACATGTATGTCTTTGCAGTGTGGGAGGAAACTGGAGCACCAAGGGAAAACCCACGCACGCACAAGGCGAACATACAAATTCTGGAAGACTGGCTACAATTGTAGCTTATCAAACCCCCCCTCCCCCTACACGAGTTAAATTAGTATTATTAAGGGTTCGATTTAGCCCTTCGGTGTGGACAAGCCAACCAAAACATCATAATTCTGCCACCTCCCCTCGCAGTTCTAGCCGTGAGAAGTGGGTGCAGGGGAGATGTGGCAGACACTGAAGCCTGTCATTGCCTCAGCCCTGCTTTCCAGCCAAGTCATTGGTTTAGCAACATTCCTATTTCAATTTTAGCTTCATGTCACTACTTGCATTGCTAATTATATTTTCCAAACCTGCATTGTATCTCTTCACTGGAATCTTATCAATTAAAGTGACATCACATTGCTATTCAGTGCAGAAGACGTGAAAAGCTAGCAATTGAGTAAAAGTGAAAGCCACTGCTGGATTTTCTAATGCTCATTCCATCTCGTGTTTTAATCAACAGGAAGTGAAAAAATAACGCAGAGCATCATTTAATCCCCAAAGTGCCTTGCCCTCCCTGGTGCCCCAGCTAAAAGCCTTCAGGAAAATAACACCGCAGGACTGAAAGTCAGACTTGCAGTAAAAATCTTATGTGGAAGTATAGTTGTTAATTGATCATCGAAATCAGCAATTCCCAAATATGTAGGCAGGCAGATAAAATCACGACAATGTTTACAATGTACCTTGTTGGCCAATCTTGCTGCTAAGATCTTTATACCTAAACCTTTTGTCAGGATCATGCAACAGTTGAGGCTTGAATAGTGTTTTTAATGTTAGGATTGTGATCAACCACATCTGGCAGTCCATCAGCTCTGTTGTAAAGTTTTGTTGGGTATGCACATGTATCTGGCCCTTTCACCAGTGCAGATTAGCTAAAAGAAGAGAGGCTATCTTTAAATCCCTGCTGAGTTATATATTCATCTGAAATTGGGGTTACTGTTGGTTGCACGATGCAGTTTCTAGGCAGCACAAAGTATGCCTAGAAGTATGAATCCCAGGTGCACACCACAGCGATCCTCAATGCCAACTCTATCCTTCACATCTTTCTGTTGGCATGTTGTTATTGTGAGAATCTTCCAGAGTAGCATGTGGGTTATTTCTTGCTGTTGCATTGGAACAATTACACCCACTTGGTAATAACAATATAACGGCAAGTCAACCTATGTTAGGAGCTTTGCTGATTCAGCTCCTGATCAAATCACGTAGACCAGCTGGCCTGGTGAGTCACCAGCTACTCATGAAAACCTGAAGTATGACCTATCATTGATAGCTAGACATCTCGTCAGTCGGCTACAGATATTCCGGAAAACCAATGTCTGAATACATACAGTGGTCTTGCTTGGTGAGCTGGAAGCTCAACATCTTTGTATCTTTATGTTGTGAGGCAACATAGTTTCAACTCTGTAAATGCAGTACTATTTGGGTAGCACAGCAGTAAAACTACTGCCCCAGAGAGCCAGAGACCTGGGTTCAATCCTGACCTCAGCTACTGTCTGTGTGGAGTTTGCCGGTCCCATGTGTGACTGCATGGGTTTCCTCTGTATGCTCAGGTTTTGCTCCCACATCCCAAAGACGTGTGGGTTTTTAAGTTAATTGGCTTCTGTAAATTGACCCCAATGTGTAGGATATGAAATTGGGATGACATGGAACTACTGTATGGGTGATCGCTTGTTGGCGCGGACTCAGTGGGCAGAAGGGCCTGTTTCCAAGCTGTATCTCTACAAACTAAGAGGCTTAACATTACCATTTGGTAAATTTCCCACCCCACGATGGGTCAACGAGCTTGACTCAGTTTGATGAATGATGATTTATTTTTAAGTTTCTGAAAGATTAAAATATACTGCTAGCCCAATAATAAAAACCAAACGTTAATGCCACAGTTGCATAGAGTGCAATGGTTATACATGAGCACAACGTCATGGACTACGTGCTACAGCTGAATACGATTGTGGACTGACTGGCAGGTGGTTCCATCCACCACCTGCCAGCCCCCACCCCAGCCCACCGTATCACCCCCCACCTCTCCACTCTCAGCCCTATTGCAGGCTCTTGACCCAAAACCTTCTGACCCACTGAGTACCTCAGCACTCTGCTCCAGATTCCAGCTTCTGCACTCTCTTCTGCCTCAATGTTTGTGGACTTGGTACTTTAAATTCACTCTTTGTTGAAAGATAGAATTGAGAGCTGTCAAAAGAAACTGAATGCAACCAAATTGTTGTGAAAATCAGCAGGAAGGTGAAATTAGGTGTTCACTAATTGGAACAGTTTGTACCAAAAATGTGGCTCAATGTCAAATGCATGAAGCATTTACTTTTGTGTGGTTGCACCCATTGCCTCAGACATTATGACCTTCTGTCGACTTGGTTCGACTTCCTTCCTACTGTCGTCTCTGCTTGTTTTTTGTGTGACTCACGCTCAGAGACCAGTTTGTCTGAACAGCTAGTCCTTGAACTCTAAGAGTGGTAACAAACACAACCCACTTTTTGTGGCTTCTTTCACTTTGCATAAAAGCCTTTATCAGAACTTGTAGCCATTAGTTACACTGCAGAGAGATGCAGAGGAAGTGCCACCCTTCCCCAGTCTAACCACCCGCGCAAGAGTGGAAATGTGAGGTGGGGGCCTGTGGGTGCCAATGTCTTGCTGATAAGGAGTTTATATAAACACTTTATGCAAGTGAAAAAAGTAAAAATATTTATAATATTACTGATTCTAGGTCATGATAATGAATGTAATTTTAACAAGCTGTTGCTTGATTGAAAATACATTTTAAGGCATGGAAACTGTAAAATTGATTCAATCTTGTTTAATCAACAAATCCTGAGGATAAAATAAATTGTAGATCTCAGCAAAAGAGCTGTTTAAAGTGGAGTTTTTGCCACATAAATATCAAAAGGAAAGATGTTTAATTGTCGTATGCAATGGAACTGGGTGAACAATGAAATTCTTACTTGCTGTAGTCTTGCAGGCCCATTAATGCAATAACACCACAAATAAATGCACAATAAATGATCGATTCTAGCAGGTAAACCAATATCATGCAGCTGGTGAGGTCCGGTTATTTAGAACATAGAACAGTACAGCACAGGAACAGGCCCTTCTGAGCCAAACGTGATGCCAAGTTAACTAATCACCTCTGGCTGCTTATGATCCATATTCCTCCATTCCCTGCCTATCTATTTGTCTATCTGAAAGCCTGTTAAACAACTCTCATATCTGCCTCCACCACTACCCCTGGCAGTGTGTTCCAGGAACCCACCACCCTCTACAAAACAAAATCACCCGCACATCTCCTTCTCTTAATATGTGGACAAACATTACTAACTATTCAGTAGTATTCAGTTTTCCTATTTTTGTTTGTAATTTTTACACATCGGTAGTAATTGTTTGAGGTATAAAATTGCCTGTCATCTTGGTGTTAAATAGTTCATGATTCTACTTTCTTTGTTCATACCACTGATATTTCAATGGTATAAAAATACTTCACTTTTTTGCACCCTTTCCTCTGTGGCAAAGTCTTTCTGATGGGGTATTGTGCGTTGGACTAGTTGGGAAACTCTTTAAAATGAATGTAAAGTTGTTTTACTTGATTCTGACATCCTTTGACAGACGTTTTGAGGTAATCTAATCATGGCCTTTAAAATAATTCAGGGATCTGAGGAGGTAGAATTAAAGAAACTATTTGCTGTGGTGCAGGCACATGCCGTGAGTCATTACTCAGGGTAGGCAGTCAGCCGGCTTTTAAAAAAATCTTAAACCGCGCATGCGCAGATTGTTCTCTTCGTAAAAAATAAACAATAAGTAACAATTCAATTTTCCCAAGGCTTCTCAATCTCCTTCATTTTTTAATTACTGAATGGGTGGGGGACAGAGGATGAAGGCAGGTGGATAGATGGTGGGAAAAATGGGAGCACGCCGGGATGTTGAACCAGTTGTCATCTTATTGAATGACAATACTAATTCAAGGGTCCAATTGGAGGGAGAGTTCCTTTCACAGCGTGTGGAGAGTCTGCGCCAGGGGTTGAAGATGCGAGAAGGCAGAAGTGTTGAGAAGGAGACAGTCAAAGATCATATCAGTAACTCATTCACTGCTGCCGCAGCGCTCCGGGCATGGACAGCAGAACTGGCCGCCACTTCCGGCAATAGAAACAGTTCGGGTCGACACCAGAACCGGCTGCCCTTCAGCGACTTCCGATCACCTCTGGCTGTGCTCTTCGTCTGAACATCTCTCACCTGCCGCTCGCCGGCTTCGCTCATGTCAGCCGCGTCCCGCAAATCCTTAAATTCCCACAGCCAAGTAACCTCTACTGGTCCCGTGAACGCGCTGTCGGAATTTAAAGATTTGCGGGAAGCCGGCCGGCGAGCGGCAGGTGAGAGATGTTCAGACGGAGAGCACTGCCAGAGGTGAGTGGGGACCAGCAGAAGGGGTTGAAATGTCCGTGCCCGGAGCGCTGCCCGGCCACAATAAAACCATATAACAATTACAGCACAGAAACAGGCCATCTTGGCCCTTTTAGTCCGTGTCGAACACTTACTTTCACCTAGTCCCATCTACCTGCACTCAGACCGGAGCGTGGCAAGTGGGTTACTGACCCCAATCCCCTCCTTCACAACGCGAGACTCCCTGAAACACTCTGAACAGAGCTCTCCCCCCACCCCGGGAAATACAGCATTTAAAAACATAAAGCACCAAGAAATGCACTTACCACGTTATTGTTACACTAAGTCCATTCTTCACTCTTTGTTTCCTGAGATACTATTAAAATAATGGCAATCCATATTTGAAAATCCCGCCAAGAAACTCGCGCTGCGCATGCGCATCAGGCTGCTGCGCATGCGCAGTACTGCAAAGGCAGAATTTCTGCTGCCTTCAGCTTCCCTTGAAACTGATGGCTTCAGGCAGCGCTGACGGCACGTGGGCTGCACAGAGCTTCGCCTGTTGCAAGTGCTGCGGATGAAAGGCATGGAGAATTATGCCTACATAAGAGATCGATCTCTTAGATAGGCATAATTCTCCCACGCCTTTACTATTTATATTTAATAATTGCCATTTCATAATTTTAGTCAGGGTAGGCAGTGCCTACCTTGCTGTGGTGATAGTGATGGTGCCATTTGGAACAACAAGCTGTGCTCTCGCAAGCCCAGTTCTAATGCATGAAATGAGGGAGCAAAAGGATAATGGGGATGCATTATCTGAAAAAGGGTCTGAAGAAGGGTCTCGACCCAAAACGTCACCCATTCCTTCTCTGCAGAGATGCTGCCTGTCCTGCTGAGTTACTCCAGCATTTTGTGTCTACCTAATGAGAATGCATGCTGTCCCATCTGATATATTGAAAACATGATCAAAAGTTTGCTTTAGCTGAGGGTATCAAGGATTGTGGAATAAAGCCAGGTAAATGGAGCAGAGATACAGGTTGGCAAAGATCTAATCGACTGCAGAGGGTCTGAATAACTTTATTATTTTTGCTGTCTCACTTCTTGATGAAGCAAGTTCTTTCACTGGGGTCACACAGCAAGGCAAAAACTTCCAACATTATCAGAGAGAACATCCCACTCTCTGCTTCTAGATATGGTGACTTCACCCTGACTCAACCCTGTGGTGAATCAGCAACGTCTCTGTTGCCTTTCCAGAGAGCAGCTTGACAGAATTGAAAAACAAAACCTGTGCTGAAATTATTTGCCAATGATGTTTATTGTTGTAGAATTAATTTAAATAACAAGCTGGGACTCTAGGGATTGTTATTGCTGAGCAATAAACACAGTGGAGCTAAAATTCCATGGCTTGCCCATTCTAACTCCGATGGGAGACTGGCAGATCTCCAGGGATGAGATGGTTAGGACATGGTTATAGCAGGAGATCAATGGAAATCATGCAGACCTACCCTCCGGTTACTTCCAGAGTTTGTGTAAGAAAGAACTTTGGGTATTGAATATAACAAACTACACACAGCAAGATCCTGCAAACAGTGCATATAATACATGCCTAGTCGTTGAAAGATAATTGTTGGGTGAGATGCTTGGGTGGCTCCATTGCAGGAAGATCGCAACTCTTCAAAGTACTTCATGCAAAAATTTGTAACATGAGAAATAGAAGCAGCTAGGATCATGGCATATATTTTACCTCAACATCCCCTTCACACAATAATTTCACACCTTGTGATTCCTTCTACAGATCTATTGATCCCTGTTTTGGGTGTTCTTGGCTACTCAGGCTTCACAGCCCCGGGCAGTGAATTCCAAAGATTCTGAATAAATTTATTTTTACCTCTATCTTAAATGGTTATTTACTATTTTGAGACTGTGACCCTTGATTGTAAACACTATCTCCCCTGTCGTCCTTAAGAATTTTGTATGTTTTAATGAAAATATTCCACAAAAACAGTAGAGAATATTGTCAACATAACCTCTCCCACTGCCCACCTCAATCAATTCTGTGATCTTTTGTTGCACTGCTCCCCAAGTATTTGCTTCATTTGGTACGGAGAACAATCCTGCACACAATGAAATAGAATTATTACTTCTGCTCATGGATAGGAAACGATTTAATGGAATATGGGCCAAAAGCAGGCAAATGGGCCTAGCTTAGATGTGACATCTTGGTTGGCTTGGATTAGTTGGGCTGAAGGTCTGTTTTTGTGTTGTATGACTCTAAGCTCAAGACCTGGGGTGAGTTTGGACCATTTTACTATTGTTTCGTTTTTTTAGTTTTAGAGATACAGCGTGGGAACGGCCGTCTGATTTAGAGAAACAGACCCTTCGGCCCACTGAGTCCAAGCCGATCAGCCAGCAATCACCTGTACACTGTTCTATCCTACAAATTAGGGACAATCTACAGAAGCCAATTAATCTATAAACCTGCATGTCTTTGGCGTGTGGGAGAAAACTGGAGAAAACCCACGCTGTCACAGAAAGAACTCTGCAAACTCTGTACTGACAGCACCCATAGTCTGGATCAAACCTGGGTCTCTGGCACTGTAAGGCAGCAACTCTACACTTGCGCCACTGTACAGCCCTGATCACGAGAAATCTGCCAGAGCTGTAGCTGTGTTTCCATTAAAATGTAATTTTGGAACGGCATAACACGGTGATTTTGTTATGGTAATGGCTCTTCAGAGGCCTTGTTACAATCATGGTTGCATACTTCCCCTCCCAAAGGGTCATGTCTAACTGGCAGAGTGAGAAGTGAATGCCCCATTTTCCTTCAGCACAGAGGTCTGCTCGGGAATAAAATGAAACCCTGGTGCAGCGCAAGCCTGAGCAACATCAGGTCTTTCAACCTAGCCCAAGCAACCTGACCACTGTCACTGCAACATGGCCTGCTCCGCACAGCGCAGCCCATCCACGCTGCTCGCAAATGTTTCACTGCTCTGGGGTTTATTTAGAAAGATCTTCCCAGCCCAATTGCACTAGAACTAGAGGATTTATAATTATTTTTCCAAAGCTACCTGACCCGAATTTCACAGATATGTATGTCTCGACAGTTCTGAGTCAGGTAACCAGCCACCAGCTATGTTTGTTTCTGTGTGGCAGCAGAATTAGAATTACACAAAGATTAGGTCAGGAATAGGCTGCTCTATCCTGCAAATTGCTCCTCCGTTCGATAAGATCGTGGCTGATCTGATTTTTAGCCTTAACTCCCGTCCATCCACACTAACTCTTCACTAGTTCCTTCTTCATCAAACAATCATTATTATGAAATGGCACAGTGGCACATCAGTAGAGTTGCTGCCTTACAGCGCTTGCCATGCCAGAGATCTGGGTTCTATCCCGACTACGGGTGCTGTCTGTACGCAGTTTACAACCACACTCCAAAGAAGTACAGGTTAATTGGTTTGGTACGTGTAAACAATTGTCTCTAATGTGTGTGTAGGATAGTGTTAACATGGGATTGCTGGTTGGTGCAGACTCATGTGGGCCAATGGGCCTGTTTGCACGCTGTATCTCTAAACTAAACTAAAATAATATTTATAAAGGGTAGCATGGATCCTTATGAATACATAATATTCAAGGAAAAGATACAAAATTAAAAGTACTAGAATTTTTTTACAATTGTGTCTATTAATGTACATTTTCCACATGGTTGGATTGAATTGGTGCCATATTGTTAGGGTTTAAGTGCTTGATTGGATGTTCATCTTTATAGAATCAAACCGTGTCATCACAATCCAGCCTTTTAGCATACAGCACTGGATGGATAATAATGCATGATTGCCTTTAAACTGAAGAGTGATGACTATTTTAGCCATGGACCTTTTGAAAAGATTACGTTAATACAAAATCTGAAACTGAAAAATCTGAAAAGGGCCGAATGGCCTACACCTGCACCTATTGTCTGTTGTCTATAATTGCCTAACACTGAGGATTGGATGCCGTTTTCTGCTACCTTTTTCGTATTATGAATGTTTTACCCAAGATAGTTGCAAGCATTTCATTGTTTAGAGGGGGTCCCGTGAATGGCTTGTCTTGCTCTCCAAGGGGAGGTGATTACTCTCAGCCAAAGGTTATTCTGTACTGTGATGGCCTCACACCTATCCCAACTAACAGGCCATTCATTCAAGAGAGTCAAGAATGTTTTATTGTCATATGTTCTGAAATGGAACAATGACATTTTTACTTTGTAAATATATCCTTTACGTTAGAAATGCAGTGCGGAAACAGGCCCTTCGGCCCTCCAGGTCCGCGCTGACCAGCGATCACCCCGTGCACTATTGTTATCCTACACATTCGTGCCAATTTACAATTTTATGGAAGCCAATCAACCTTCAAACTTGTACGTCTTTGGAGTGAGGGAGGAAACCAAAGCACCCGGAGAAAACCCACAGTCACAAGGAGAATGGATAGATGGGACCCAGTCAGATTCGAACACGGATCTCTGGAGCTGTAAGGCAAGCAACTCTACCACTGGCCACTGAGCTCCCTGAAGCTACAGCTGTTGTGCTGCTAGCAAAATGTCGCCACACACCTGGAGGCTTCATGTTGTTTTTTTGCCATCATACATTGGAAGGCAAAGTAGCAAATGAAGGGGAGCCTTTGAATTAGTGAGTTTATGTCGTGCCCCTTTCCTGACCCTGTTTCCTCCTCCTTTAATCAAGACCAAAGATCCTATAGGATCTTTGATCAAGACTGTCCATTCGCTCCTCCGTCATGCTCCCAGTTGTAAATGATGAGCACAAGGCCGGCATAGTTAACAGGCTGCTGTCACTGCCTTCATCGCAGGGAAGGGGGTGGGGTTGTAATGTACTAAGCAGCTGCAACTCATTTGGGCTCTCTTGACTGTCTCGAGCTTTCCCCCAACATCCCCCACCCAGCCACTGGTTTAAAATTTATATCTGGCCTCAATGGTAAATACTATAAAGAGGTCAGTCCTCTTTTTGTGGGCTTCTCCCCTTTGCTTAACCTCCTGGTTGTCAGGAAGGTGCTGACTCTGGGTGGGACAGGACTTGCACGTTCTGCCTTAATCTGACCCACCGCCCAGCTTGAGGTGAAAGATAAATCTGAACCTACGCCTTTGATGTGGTGGGCCCTGGGTTGTCAAACAGCGAATGGCAGGCACAGGGAGTAACGTTCAGAACAGGGAGGAGCAATTATAAAAGACTGGTTTTGTTCAGCGTTTACAACTAGAATGGAACCTGGAGGGAGCTGAGTGTAAAAAACAGCTCTGTGATGGGCGTTGGGACAAGTTTGGGGCCCCCTGTATAGTTTCTGATAACAACACTCCTGACATCACCACTGCAGATATCAAGTTGAAGGTTTTAGGATAATTTTTGAGGTGCTGTAATCATTGTGTTATCTCTCTCTCTCTCTCTCTCTCCCTCCCTCTCTCCCTCTCCCCCCCCCCTCTCTCTCTCTCCCCTCTCTCTCCCTCCCCCTCCCTCTCCCTCTCCCTCCCCCTCCCCCTCTCTCTCTCTCTCCCCTCTCCCCCTCTCTCTCTCCCCCTCTCTCTCTCCCCCTCTCTCTCTCTCTCTCCCCCCCTCTCTCCCCTCTCCCTCTCTCTCTCCCCTCCCCCTCTCTCTCTCTCCCTCCCTCCCTCCCTCCCTCCCTCCCTCCCTCCCTCCCTCCCTCCCTCCCTCTCTCTCCTTCTCTCCCCCTCTCCCTCCCTCTCCCCCTCTCCTTCTCTCCCCCAAAGGAAATTATAGTGCCCTGAACAATGACCCCTACCCTGACCAGGATTTATTAATCCTGTACAAATCCGGGTTCGAATCTGGGTGCGTTTGAACAAGTATCAATGCAAATATCTTGTAAGATCCTGTTAGCTCCCTCTCTACTTCCTACACACACTGCATTCTCAAACTATTTCAACTTTCCCAACTTGGCATTTGTTTATGTCTGTTTTTTGGATGGTTTGTTAATGGATTTACGATCTGTGCTTAACAACTTTTGAGACAACACAGTGAAGATCAGACTACATGGTAGTACAACAAAATCATCAATCAAGCTCTGGATTTTAATTCAAAAGTATTTGGAGTGCTGCATTCTATTTTTTTTTAAAAGGGGCTTGGAGTTTTCAGACGAGCTGAGTTGCTGATTTCACTGGGATCTGCAGGCAACGGCCCTCTGACCACATTGTAGTAAACACGGTGCCTATCAATGGCACTGTTTCTCCTTTTGATTTGTAAAACTTTGTCCAGATGCAAACATGTCATCCTGTCAAAGATGAGATCACTGTACAAGCCTCTTGTTGACAGACTGTGAACAGTGCCTTGCAGGGCAGACTCCAAATCACAGTGGCGCTTTGAAGCTTGAGCAAGTCAACTTTTCATTCAGTGAAAACTGTGGATTGAACTTTAACCTGAGGAAAAGAATTCTAAAGAGGAATAGAGAATGTTTTAATATTGATGGGATGCTGAGGGCCTGTGAAATCCCGGAGAGGATCACGAGGACTGGATGTGTGCAGGAAGAGGGGAACTGCTCAGATATGAGAAGGGGAAATGCAAAGCAGCTTGAAACATGGGCCCTATTCCCTTATTTTCATCCTGTAAACATGGACTGTTGCTTCTGCTGAGTAGTTTTTCTCCAACTTTGAGCTGCACATTGGAGAAAGAAAAAGGGTGAGCCACTAACCTTGCAATGCATGGGTCACTGATTCCACGAGAGACCCTTGGTTGTTCCCTTGCACTATAATAATAGCCTTTATCCTGGGTCAGATTGAGCTTGACACACTCGCACAACAAATCCTTTCATCTGAAAGCATTTTTAGAAATGCCACTTACAAAGCAAATCTTAAGACAATGCCTGCCAATGAACTGCTGTGGTGTAGAAATGCAAGGCTCTGGTCTTCTGATTTTTGAGCTGATGGAACTTATTCTGATGAGAACTCAGATGGGATGAGTTTCGATTGTTCAGTGCACAGAGCTCTCTAATTTCATATTTCTCCTGGGCCAAAGAACAATGCTATCGCAAATAAATCTGACTTTAGTTATCAATTCAATTTTATTTAAGGAGAAAATGTCTTTGTTGAAGAGTGTTTTGCATATTGTATGGTTGTTTGTCAAACAGCAACACCGTGATGCTGTCTACTCAGTTGCAATGTTTGTCAGTGACAGACATTTCCCAGAGCATCCTCCCTGTGAGAAAAAATATGTTCCATTCATTTCTCCCTTATTCATTTCTTTCAGTGGGAGTTCATGGATTGTTGCGCTAGAGTTGGTTGGCCATTTGTGATTACTGAACATCCTGAACAGCTTCCCAGTAGGATTGGGGTATGTGTGTGATAGCAATCCAAAGCTTCAGAACATTCCATACTTGGCTGTTTTTTATCGAAACCAGCTGTAAGCTGCTTGCTTAACTTCAGAAATGTAGGTGCACTTTTCAAAATGTGGTTCCAGTAATTTTGACAAAGTTCAGACACACTCAGAGTCGCATTAACTCAAACCATTGATGGTTTGCTCCAACTGAGTTTCGGTCAGTCGCCAGTTCCCTCAATAACTGAAAGCCCTGCAGCTGTGACTTTAGAGATACAGCGTGGAAACAGGCCCATTGGCCCATCAAGTCCATGCCAACCAGCGATCAACCTGTACACTAACAATATCCTACACACTAGGGACAATTTACTTTTTTTTAACCAAAAACAATTAACCTACAAACCTGCACATCTTTTTTGAAGTGTGGGAAGAAACCGGAGCACTTGGAGAAAACCCACAGGGTCACAGGGAGAATGTACAAACTACTGGTTGAAAAAAAATGTGGTGTAAATATTATTCAAACAGGAGTGGTGTTGCAGCCTGTGTGTAGTGGAGAATGCACACAGACTACACTGCTGCTGTATTTATTTGCACAAATGAACGGTTGTATTTCTGAAATAAACAGCCTTTGTATAAGTTGATTGCTGAATGGAGATACTGCAAAGCCAGTCAGTCACTGGTGCTTGAACTTGGTGTAGGAGAGTGGGACATCCAGCAAACCTTCTTGTAGTTTCTAAATATTAGGTTTAAATGTATTATTGCCACATATACTGAGGTACAGTGAAATGCTTTGCTTTGCATGCTCCCCAAGCAGATCAGATACACATATATAGATACAATCAATACAAGTACAATAAGGGAAGGTACAGAGTGCAGAATATAGTTCTCAGCATTGTAGCGCATCAGTTCTTTAGACAAAGTAGAGGTGAATCAGAGTACCCTAGCTTATGGAAGGACTGCTCAGAACGGAGGGGAAGAAGCTGTTCCTGAGTCTGCTGGTGACTTGTTCACCAGCTGGAGCATATTCTGCTTCACAGCCTGCCTGCTGGGATCAGTGTGGCTTCTCACGTCACTTCCTGGCGGAGCGAGGTTCTCCTGGCTGTTGGTGGGAATGCTGAATTTCTCGAGGCCTTGCGTGACCTTGCAATTGTATGGAAACATTGGCCGTCCACAGCTCTTGATTTGGGGCCTGGCCTTTGATCTTTAATGTGGCTCCCACGTGTCCTAGCCAGCTGAGCCCACCAGCTCTGGACTCTGGGCCGCTTTTCTTGTTACAATTCCATCGGTCTGCAGTCTAAATGTCCAAATTGCAACAAACTCTGGAGTTCTTTCTGTGTTGGGATAAATAATCTTAGTTTAGTTTATTGTCACATGTACCAAGGCACAGTGAAAAGCTTTTGTTACGTGCTAACCAGTCACTGGAAAGACAATACATGATTATAATCGTGAAAATGTTTATGCTTAAATGCCCCTCCATTTATGCTTAAATCCTATCAAAACAACTTGAGAATTTGAATTTGTTCTTTTTTAATGAAAGCCCAGAATGAGAAGAGCTATCAAACCAACAGAGTATCAGAACCCCCATCTGCTTCTCTCCTGTCCTTTCGGGAAGAAATACCATTGTCTCGCATGAGTACCGCCCAACCCCCCCCCCACACCCCCCCCTTGCTTCAACTGCCCTCCCAGTGAGTCGATCAAACCACCACTTTCCCAGGACATTTAACAATGAGCATCAACGATTAAATCCCCAAAGCGGTTATAGTGTTAATGAGCAAACCACTAGCATTTGCTTATCATGTACAATATCTACATGGTGTCCTACACACAATATGTAAACCACCCTCTGATTTTTCATAGTTTCAAGGGTCCATATTTAAAATGTGTTTTTGTTCCAATAATTTTTGTTCTAATGTAGTTTTAATAACTAAATAAAATGTAGTTATTAAATGAGCATGGAATTGCAGATTAATCATGTTGATCAGTATCTGAATTATTTTCAAAATGTCATCAGAAATGCACTCTGTCACACAAAGGGTTACTGATTTGTAGAACACAAGAGTTTTGGCCCACTGTGCCTGCTTCACACTTGACCCACAATAGAGACCGTGTTTGAGCAGTTTTTCCAGCATTCACTGTGAGCCTCAAATTGATGTCTTGCCGAACAAAATGTTCTGTGTGCTGACAGAAAAATAACAGCCTCCCTTTGGCATTGTCACCTGTTGTGGTTTTAGTGTTGGAACCCCCAACTGAGAGGTTTGCAGCAATGGAGGGGCATTTGCCAAATACCTTACTGGTGCTGTCATCACTGCCGTTCCAGACACAGTCCTGTTGTTGATCAAATCATTGCAGGCTGGAGCTCTGCCTTGCATCAGGGTAATTTACATGCCCTGTCCTGCATTCATGGGGTAGACAAAGCAAAATCTGGCAACTGACCCAACGCATACCACAGCTGCGGCCTCTGAAACCGGCAACGCCGCCTCTCGCAGGGAAACTTGCTTCCTCTGCTTCTCTACTGCCAGGGAGGGGAGAGGTTTCTCACTCCCCTGCCCATCCTCAGGTCTCTTGACTCCTCTCTTCCCCCCCCCCCCCCCCCCCCAACACAATCCCATTTTCTCTCCTCACCTCCCTCCCGTCTCCTCCCTTTCCTCATGCTCCCAGTCCCCTCTCCTCCCCCTCGCTCAACCCCAGTCCTCCCCCATCTTCCTGCCCCGTCTCCTCCCCCCAGACCTCTCTCCCCCGACCTCTGTCCCCTCTCCCCAAACACCCCCTCCCCCCCGATCTCTATCCCTCACCGCCTGCCTAACCCCCAAACCTCTCCGCCCCCCCCACCAATCCCCAATCCTTTCTCCACACAACTCCCTGCCCCGTCTCTTCCCTATGTCTCCTCCTCCAACCCTCCACCTCCCTGTTCCCTGTATTCCCACATCCATGTTTATTCCTGTACATTTGACTCAATTTCACAATTCTTTGCCAAGCAGATTAATTGCACTCTCTTGCAACTTGAACAGCAGGAATTGTCACTCTGTCTACAAACTCTCTGCTCGGCAACTTATTGTCGTCACTCCCGAGCTTTATTTGCATGAAGAATCAACATGAAAGTCAACAAAGTTTTTATTTTGATGTAACCTTTTAATAAAGAAGAATGATTGGAAGGGGAAGCCCTCTTTAAATGGTGCAGCACCACCCAGGGGTACAAGCAGGGACCTGGCTAAGCTGAGCAGACTTACACCCAGGCAGTGGCACTCATTTAAAAATTAGTTCACAAATAAATAACATTTATTACGGACAAACCGCATAGAAAAGAAAAATATTAAAAACTTATTTTATTATAACATATATAACATAGGAGCAGCACAGTGGGGCAGCGGTAGAGTTGCTGCCTTATAGCACCAGAGACCCGGGTTTGATTCTGACTACGGGTGCTGTGTACGGAGTTTGTACATTCTCCCCGTGTCCACGTGGGTTTTCCCCTGGAACTCCGGTTTCCTCCCACACTCCAAAGACGCACAGGTTTGTAGATTAATGGGCTTCGGTAAAGATTGTAAATTGTCTCTAGTGTGTAGGATAGTGCTAGTGTATGGGGATCGCTGATCAGCGTGGACTCAGTGGACCAAAGGGCCTGTTTCCACTCTGTGTCTCTAAACTAAAATCAAATCTAAACAAAAAATAATATATTTTCCTCTGAACCATTGAAACAAAGAACTGCAGGTGCTGGTTAATACGCAAAAGGACACAAAGTGCTGGAGTAATTCAGCAGGTCAGGCAGTATCATTGGAGAGGATCCCAACCCAAAACTCCTATCCGTGTTCTGCACAGATGCTGCCTGATCCGCTGAGTTACTCCAGCATTTTGTGTCTCCTAAGCGTCAGGCCTGGAATTTCCATTTGGATGAATGGGATCTTTGGCCTAGAATCGGGGAGGTAGATTCCGCAGCATAATGCTACCAATCCATATCAGGCCTCTCTACAGCGCTGGCACCATGAACAATCTGAGGTCTCCCTGCGGCAGGACTGACTGCTGGGGATGTCTGAATATCATCGGCACCAGCGACAACCATCTTGTCATGGCATCTCAGCCCATTCCCTGAGCTTTGTAGGCTTTGTCCCATTGAACCAGGTGCAGGGAATTACGGATAAAAAACACAAAATGCCAATATAAGGTTGGGGACTTAAAACAGTTGCTGTTCTTATGTCCAAGAATACCATCACCTACTGAGAGGTTCCAGCATTTTCTGTTTTTATTTTACATTTACTGCACTTTGCATTTGTGTGGAACTGTATTTCTGTTGCTTTGCAACCTATAACGCTTCATCCAGTTTTTGCTATTCATATTTTTCAGTGGATGTCACTGGAACAATTCGACATAATATTGTCTTTAACTTCTAAATCCCAGAGATATTTGCATGAATTGCAATATCCCACTATTGTTCCCGTCTACATCAAGTGCATTCACTTTTATTCACTCTTAATACTTTGGCTTTGGAACCTACTTTGTTCATTGGGAAGCTTCTTCTTGTCGTAGGCATTTGCTCGCCATTAACAGTTGCCGCACCGCCTCAAATCAAAACAGCTACTCGCAGACTGAGAACATTGGGATGTGGATGTCAGTGGCCAAGCTAATGTTTGTTGCTTATCCTGAACTGCCTTTGAAGGTGAAGGCAGTCCAGCTTCCAAGCCATCTTTTTGATGAAGGTGCACCCGTGATGCTGTTGGGAAGGAGGTTTGAGGAATTAAACCCATTAACAATGAATTCCAAGTCCGGAAACATGCATGTTGGAGATGGTGGCCCAGGTGGTGTCCCATGTGTGTATGGCGCTTGTCTTCCTCGGTGCTCTGTTTCACGCGGTATACAAAGCAGCCACTGAATGAATGTTCAGGGTGGGGTATGGAGTACCAGTCAAGCAGGGGTTTTGTCTGAGATGGTGTCATCTTGTCTGCTCCAGCAGTGTCTTGCACCATCAGAGGAAATTTCCATCACTTCACTTTTATTTGCTCTTAAAGCTTTTGCTTAGTGACCATCACTTTGGAAATCTAGTGTCCTCTATTTGGTTGAGTTTTCATCCATATATTTAGACTTTGCAAAAGATTCAGTTCCTCAATACAACTTTATTTTTTAAAAAGCTAAACCAGTTTTCATGTTTTTGACCAAATTATTTTTCCAGTTAAGTGCTTTTTGCATTGCACACTATCAAAAAGAATCCTAATTTTATTCTGTTTTTTGCCTTCTATTTAGGTCCCTTTTGACCAAACAGTGTTTAAAAAGTTCAAGAAAGATGAAACTACTTCAGACCATCTGATTACCATCGAGAAGGAGAAACAGTCCGAATGGTGGAGGTCGTTTTCCTCTCCTTCTGGTGCCAAGGTACAGTACTCAATAATAACTCGAACAAATAACTTCTGTGGAAGCACGGGAGGGAGGAAAAGCAAGATGCTTATGTTTTGTCCTTTGAAATAGTGAGTGACTTTTGCTCATCTTACAAGAGGTGGGTTTGTTGTGAAATTAGCATCGGGGTTGTTGTGAAATTTATGATATAGACTGGAATTGAGCAGAACTGAAGGAGGAACTGGCTGCTGGAAGGTTGGCACATATGCTCCAACTGAGTGGAAAGATTGTGGCAACTGTGAGGAAGGGGAAGGTTCTTAAAAGAGGAAACACGATGGAGCAAGTTTTATTTTAGCAATCAGATGAAGTTCCTTAAACTTGTTGACGTGTCTATTCTAGACATCCATTCTGTCAAAACTGCTTTTACTTAAGAAATATTATACAAATAAATCTGCTGGTCCATGGGCTCCCAAAGCAAAGGGATCATCTAATCGGAGCTAATCCAAGTTTCCACATGGACCAAGAGACATGGGTCATTTTGTTCTTAGCAGCATTGGCTGATTTTGGCCATAGCATTGCCAAGGACACTACACCTGGCATCTGGACTGACTAGGGAGATGAAAATTTGCACACGGTTCTGGTCATTGATGTTGAAGGGTATTTATTTGAGTTTGAACATATGTAATTATGCATGTACAAGACTTTAGTGTCCAGCATGGTTAAGGGTCAGATGTGAATACTGATTACTTAGGAATGGCAGTAAGGTCTGTCAGCAACTCTGAAGTAGCTTCCTAACTACCACCTTAAAAACATGAAAATGCAGAGAGAAGGGAGGAAGAGTAGGAAAGCTAAAAAGGCAATATAGTTGGTGAATAATTGATGCAGAATGATTGTAAGGAAACTTGTACGACATGAAGAAAACAACATAATATTTATTTTCATACAGAATGTTCTAAGCAGCAGTTGTGTACATTCTCAGCAAAGACTCTCTGCCTTCAGACCATGGTCACCGGCCACTTCAACAGTTGAGAAAGAAACTCTGCCTCACCTTCCTGCACTGTCCCGAGACAGGTACAGTATCTGACTGAGCTCAAAGTGAAATAGTAGCACGTTTATTAAATCCGAAAGGGATGTTAGCAAAGCTATTGTTGAGTCTGTCACTTAGTTTACATGTTGCTTTAAATAATGACGGGGTGAAGCATCTTCCTTCTGAAGACTGGAATCGTGAGTGTTATTTGAAGTGAACTGTTTGTTCAGTCTCACTTCTCTCTGAGGGAGAGGACTGAAGACCAGTTGGAAGGCAGCTTCCATATGATCTGACCATATTGGCACTCCAAGTCCTGGAACCCAAAAAATATTGTTAATGTCACTGTTTGTGCATCCTTTTGCAGTTTTTATTCTCACTCAGAGGGCTGTGGGTACATGGAACGGGTTGCCAGGGGAAGAAGTTGAGGGGCCAGTACAATGACACATTTAACAGACATTTGGGAAGGTACATGGAAAGGAAAGGCTCAGAAGGATATAGGCCAAACGTGGGCAGGTGGGACGAGCAGCAATCGGGCATCTTGGGCAGCATGGACAAGTTCAGCCGAAGGGCCCGTTTTCTTTCTGTATTATTCTACAACTCCTTTCTACAATTCCCAGTCATTCCATTCCTCTCCTGCCTGGCATCTGGTGCACCCTGTGCAGATATGCTCATCTACTACTTTGTGTAAAAAGGAACTGCAGATGCTGTATATACCGAAGACAGACACAAAGTGCTGGGGTAACTCAGTGAGTCAGACAGCTACTCTGGAGATAGACACAAAGTGCTGGAGTAACTCAGTGGGTCAGGCAGCATCTCTGGAGAAAAAAGATGGGTGAGGTTTCGGGTCGGGTCTGAAGAAGGGTCCCGACCTGAAACGTTACCTCTCCTTTTAAGGCAGAGATGCTGTCTGACCCGCAGAGTTACTCCAGCACTTTGTGTCTATCATCCAACACTTTGGCAGTTTTAAGGTGGAAAGTCCGAACATTAATAGTACAAAAAGACTCAATTTGTGTAGTGGAGGTAAGATTTGATTGTATTTCGAGGATGGATATGAATTCTTGTCCGTTCTGAATAGTTTTGTGCTCTCTCCATAGTTTCTATGCATACAAAAGTTACGAAAGTTCAGTAGCACCAAACGTGGCTCTAACACCACTGCCCCAGCAGAGGAGTGGACGACAGTCACCGCTGGCCAGTGCAGTCACACAGAACATTGGGACACCAAATGAAGTTAGCAGATCTCGGAAAAGGAGGGTAACTGCGGAATCAAGCCTTGAACAGGAAGCAGCTGCTCCCCTTGCTCCTACGTTTCCTTCTGAAGACAAAGAATCCGAAGCTGAAGTGGAAGTTGAGAGCAGGGAAGGATGTAAGTTTAATTCACACACGGCTTATAAATTTACTCCCACTCTTCCCACCCCCAAACTCCTCTCCATATTGATAAACCTGATGAATGGACTGCCTCCAGATCTCTGTAGCACAGCTCTAGTCGGGGCTGATTGGTTTTACATGCTTTATTAGTTTTTAGTTTAGTTTCGAGACACAGTGTGAAAACAGGCCCTTCGGCCCACTGAGTCTGCGCCAACCAATGTTCCCTGCATACTAACACTATCTTACACACACTGGGGACAATTTACTATTATACCAAGCCAATTAATCTACAAACCTGTATGTCTTTGGAGTGCAAACACCATACAGGCAGTACCCGTAATCATGATAGAACCCGGGTCTCTGGCGCTGTAAGGCTGCAACTCTACCGCTGTACCACAGTGTCACTCCTGTGATGGAAGTTTTTTAAACAAATAAGACAAAGTCACTTTGGTGCTGACAGCTTTCCTTCCTTCTTTCCTGGGAACGGTTTTAATTTGTACAGCAGGGAGTTTAGGAAGAGGTAAAAATCAACAATCTTTGAGCCAGCTCACCTGTCCCAACCAGTGCCTTGTTTCCCAAATGAAAAAGTGACCACAAGAAGGAATCGTGTCGGTAGGATTATCCATGCACGAGCAATAATGCAAATGTTTTTTTCCTTTCTACAGTCACATCGTCATTGTCATCACTTTCTTCTCCTTCCTTCACTTCATCTGGCTCATCAGCAAAGGATCTGAGCTCACCTGGCGTCCAGGTCGCATCCAACGGAAACCTTGAGACTTCAGGTCACACAGAGACCCACAACGGTGGACTGGAAGTGGAGCTAGAACAGTTAAGACAGGCCTTGGATGTTGGAATTGACACCAAGGAGGCAAAGGAGAAATTCTTACATGAAATCATAAAGATGCGAGTGAAGCAAGAGGAAAAGCTGAATGCTGCTTTGCAAGCCAAGCGCAGTTTGCAACAGGTGAGATAAGAAAGTGCGTGAGAAAAAAGATTGTATTCAATGAGATTATATTCAAAATAGAGTAAATTAACTAACCCCTACATTAGCAATCATCAAGCAGATTAGCAACTGACATAAACTACCAATGTGGATGGATTGATGATTGTAAATATCGGTTTTACTGTTTCATTCTCCACTGTGGAGGTTTGGTTTATGCAAGTTCCAAATTTGTGGCCCTCAAAATTAATTAGCAAGGACTGCATTTCTATGAACGGGAAACAAGGGAGTTTTAATTATAAAAGACCTTACAAACATGAGATGTGAAAGGGCTGAGAAGGTGAAAGGGCTGAGAAGAAAGCAAGCCTTTAAGTTGGCACTTGCGACAAGAATGAGTTAACCTATCGGCAGAAATTCATACTCACCATGTCCAGACTTGCATCTGGAAGTGTCTCTAGTTTCTCCATATACCCACCTGTTCAGTCTGGTCTTCTATAATCCATCATATATTTGGATATTAGTCAAATAGAAAATGGCTAAGAATAGCCAAGAGCATATTTATCTTAATCCCTCCATTCCCTGTTTATCTATGTGCCTATACAAAAGCCTCTTAAAAGCCACTATCGTATCTGCCTCCACCACCATCCCTGGCAGCATGTTCCATGCAATCACCACCCTCTGTGTAAATAAAACTTGCCCCACAGTTCTCAAAGAACGTAAAGACTTTAAACTTTGCTCCTCTAACCTTAAAACTGTAGTCTTTGATATTTCCACCCTGGGGAGAAGGTTCACACTGTCTACTCCATCTATGCTTCTTATAATTTGATATACTTCTATCAGAACTCCCCAAAAAGAAAACAATCCAAGTCTATTCAACCTCTCCCTATAGCTAATACTCTTTAATCCAGGCATCATTCTGGTGAACCTCATCTGCACCCTCTCCAAAGCCTTCATGTGCTTCCTATAATGGCACTCCAAATGCGGCTTAACCACAGCTGTATAACCTGTAACATGACTTCCTGACTCTGATACTCATTGCCCCGACCTATGATAGCAAGCATACCATATGCCTCCTTTACTATTCTACCTACTTGTGTTGCCACTTTCAGGGAGTTATGGGCCTGAACCCCAAGATCTCTGTTAAGGGTCATGCTATTAATTGTTTATTTTCCCCTTACATTCAAGATCCCAAAGTGCAACAGCTCACTCTTACTCAGATTAAACACCATCTGCCATTTCTCTGCTCATTCCTGTAGTTGATCTATATCCTGCTGTATACCTTGGCAGCCTTCCTGACAGTCTGCGACCCCAGCAATCTTGGTGATGCAAATTAACTAACCAACCCTTCTACATTTATGACCTATATATATATATATATATATATATATATATGACAAAAAACAGAGGTCCCAGCACAGATCCCTGCAGAAATGTTATTGGTTACAGACCTCCGGCCTGAATATTGTTCTTCCACCACAACCCTTCTATCAGTAAGCCAGTTCTTAATGCATATGACCAAGTCACTGTAGGTGCCAAACATCCTAATCTTTGGGATCGGCCTACAAGGGGGACTTTATCAAATGCCTTACCAAATCAAATCCATGCAGAAAACATCCACCACCCTACCTTAATCAACCATTTTCATTAATCACCTTCGTCACCTCCCCAAAAAACTCAATCAAGTTAGTACGACCTGCAACATACAAAGCCATGCTGACTGTCCCTCGTTAGCAAAGTATATTCCAAATGGGAGTAAATCTTACTCTGAAGAATCCTCTCTAATAACTTCTCTGCCACTGACATGAGGCTCATTGACTCTCTGGATTCTCTCTACTTCCCTTCTTAAACAAATAATTGCCAGATTGTAAAATTAATTCTAAACTATTGGTTCCCCAGTAGTACATAGGCTAGGATAAAGCAGAACACAGCCCTTGTACTTCTTCGGTATGATCTTTAATCACTGCTTTGAGCCTTGTTTTCAACATAAAAGCTCTTTTAGATTAAATGGCATTCATGGCTGCCAGTCAGTATAATGCCTCTGGACTCCAGACACAGAACTGAAAATAGCAAGAAAGTAATCTGAATCATGACTATGCATATGATTCACAGGGGGAGGCATCTTTGTGTTGATATGAACGTTTTTAAGAAAGGAATTTACAAGAATGACGGGTCACAGTAGAAAACTACACTTGGGTGTTTCCGTAAATAAGGGTACCATCTTGTGTGTGACATGGGTGACCAAATTTGAAAGTTATTAACTTATAATGAAATACCACAACGTTAAAAATGGGCCTATCTATGATCCCTTTGAGCTAATATGTGTTCAAAATTGACCAAAATATGACTAAAATTTAATACTTTCAAAATTTGAAGAAAAAAAAGAGAAATAAAGTTATGATTTTAAAAAAACTATATACATAAATGAGAATGAATATAGTAACTTTTCATCGAATTCGATGTTAATTTACTCAAAATTTGCCCAGGACCACAATCATCTGTGTAGACAGGAGCATACTTTCAACGAGACTTGGTGTTATCTGTGACCAGATCACTTTTGATTCCCTTCGCTACAGTGCACACACTTTACAACAACATTGTCACAAGCAATGAAAGTTTAACGGAATTTAAAGTTTATTATAGTAAACAAGACGCGACATTTACGGGAAAAGAACAAAAAAGTGCAAAAAAATGTTTACCAACCAATGATTCAGAGCAAAATAAAGTGAACATAACAGCATGCCCACTATGTCTTATACTGATTTCTAAGTTCCCTTACAAAATGTCGGCACATAACCCACCACGAGGCCCGTAGTTCAGATCAGGGTCATTACAGCCGCGTTGTTTGAATTTGTTTAAAATCGCAATAAGTGCAAAAAAAATTTATAGCATTGACGACGTCACAAAATGGGAGGGGCTTTAGAATAAGGCATCACTAAAATAGGTGAGATAACTATTATGAATTATAAAAATCATAAGAATAATAGGAATTTGGCTTATATAGAGTTATTTAATTACAAAATTAATGTAACCTTTCAGGTATAAATTAGCCTTTGATGAAATTTGCTTGAAAAATGTCACCAAAAAAAGGCAAGAAAACACGGACATCTGATATTTTTCTTTGTAAAAACAGATTGATTTATTTTTGCTTCATCTCATTATTTTGGATATACACCATGATCTATACTGCTTAAAATACAGGATAAGAAACAATGGGAAGATTACATTAAAAAACAGGAAAATAACCTGGAGGTTTGGAGACGACCAGTTTCACTACTGAGTGCTGTATTTACGGAAACACCCATTTACAAATTGTTTGGCGTCTTTAAAATTCCACTTAACTGAATCTTACACACGTCCTGGCTTTGCAGGAACTTGAATTTCTCCGTGTGGCCAAGAAGGAGAAACTACGTGAAGCCACAGAGGCCAAGCGCAACTTGCGAAAGGAGATTGAACGTCTTCGCACAGAGAACGAGAAGAAAATGAAAGAGGCAAATGAATCTCGGATACGGCTAAAACGTGAACTGGAACAAGCAAAACAAATCAGGGTCTGCGATAAAGGCTGTGAGGCAGGGAGACTGAGGATCAAGTATTCGGCACAGGTAGGTCTGCTGAAGTGACTGAGCTCAGCGTCACGCTCCATGCATAAACATACAGAACTCACAGCTTGACACTCTGTTGTACATTGCAAAAGTACTGCTTTGCCGTTGTATTATGTGGTGACTGATAATTTGGGTTATGAGAACAGGAAAGCCAAAATCTTAACATTTGCAGGATGTTACCTAAAATGTGCTGGGCAGAGGGTGTTCTGGTTGTGAACATAAGATGCAACTCAGTGGTCAGTGATGTAGGAGAAATGACAGAGCGGAGTTTGGGAATTAGAGGATGAGTTTGGGGAGATGGGGTGCAGAATGCAATATGTGATTTCCATAAGACATGGGAGCAGAATTAGGCCATTCGGCTCATCGAGTCTGCTACACCATTCGATCATGGCCAATCTATTTATCCCTCTCAACCCCATTCTCCTGCCTCTCCCCATAACCAATGCTGGATTACATTTCTCCAAGATGATCCAGCACCTTTTTGAATGGTATTCGTAAAGTTGAATCAAAGACGCTCACTGCTTTTCTGCTTGCAGCATAAATTTGGCCATACTGTCCGAACCTCCAGACAGTTGTGTTGGTTCAGGACCACCTTTGCATCTGCATTCATGTCATTATGACAGGGGAGCTGCAAATGGGAACTATTCTTCCCAGTTCCGAGTCCGAGCAACCCTGATCATCTCAAACTGTGAATTGTCATGGTTAGCACCAAGGTGTCCTGGTACAGGGAGAAGGGTGGAAGTTTTCATTTCCAAAATTTCATATTCAGTTTATTAACCAAGCAACTTTGAAGCCTCCTTATCCAATGTAACAAGACCGTTGCACTGCCTTCTCCACTAATTCATAGTTTTGAACAGATGCCAGTTATAATCCTGATTTTGTCGCACGGTTGGGTGTATAACATTGATGCACTATGTTGCTTTAACAAAATTAATCTTGTGTATTATGTACGTGCAGTTATTTGTTGAATTTCATTATACTGATAGGAATAGATCGGGTAGATAGAGGAATAGATCGAGTAGATGCACAGAGTCTCTTACCCAGAGTAGGTGAATTGAGGACATAGGTTTAAGGTGGAGGGGAAAAGATTTAATAGGAATCTGAGGGGTAAATTTTTCACACAAACGGTGGTGGATGTATGGAACAAGCTACCAGAAGAGGTTGTTGAGGCAGGGACCAACATTTAAGATGCAGTTAGACAGGTACATGGATTTGGAGGACAGGTTTGGAGAGATATATACCGAATGCTGGCAGGTGGGATGAGTGTAGATGGGACATGTTTGCCGGTGTGGGCAAGTTGGGCCGAAGGGCCTGTTTCCACACTGTATCACTCTATGACTCTATGATACAGAAACAAGTTGCCTATAATGTGAAAAATACAGTATAACAACAGCTACTGCACTTCAAAAGCATGAGATTAGACGTGGTTCACTATATTGCACCTTTAGCCATAGTAACTCTGGGCCAGCTTCTGTATGGAGGAGTGGGAAAGGGTTAAGATTGCAAGATTCAACAATACTTCTCCACTCCCAAAATTGTACAGGAAGTTTAAGAACAGGGAAAGTCTTGCAGATTCAAGACGTTAACAATCAAGTGTAGGAAGAGGAAATGATGTAGACTTCTGTTTCAACATCAGGAGAAGTTGCAGAGAATGACTATGGCAGACTAAACAAAGCTGAGTGGGAACTGCAATACGTTACAGTACGTTCTGGTTCAGGGACAGGGCAGATCTAACCTTACTGCACCCAAGCAGTGCAGGGTAATAGGAACACACTTTATTCATGTAGGTGAGACATTATAGCTGTCAAGGGCAATGGTGTGTGTAGGAAGGAACTACAGATGCTGGTTTAAACCAAAGATAGGCACAATTTGCAGAAGATAATGAACCTACAAACCCGCTCGCCTTTGGAATGTGGGAGAAAACCGGAGCACGCTGTGAAAACCCATGCAGTCACAGGGGTAATGATGTGTGCTCCAAATGAACGGGGAAATAATAATAAAGCAAAATTAGGAGAGAGGTGGAGAGAAGAAATATTCCAGTGGTGACTTCCCTGACATTATCTGCACGTGCCAGCAACACTTAAGGTTTTCTGCCATCTCTTCATAGTACAATTTCCACCTATTTCTGCCACGTGTTTCATTGGCTGCTGTCTTTAATTAAGATGTAATTGTCAGACTTGCGATGCTCGAGTGCTCAGGCATAAACCTGACCTCTAGTTATAGCTGAGCTGTGCTGAGGATTGTTCATTATACTCTACTAGTATTCTCAGTTGAAGCCAATTACACCTCTGACAAATAAATTATCTTCTGTGAGAGGGAAAACTTGGTAAATATAGCAGGTGAAGAGGGGGTGGCAAAACAGCTAACAAGAGTCCAAAGACGACTTAAGCTGAAGCTGTTAACCATGCTGGGACGAGTATGTCAGAATGAATTTGGTGCGCTTTAATTTTTCATCAGCCTCATCTCCTTTATTTCCTCTTCACATTTGTGAAAATAGTACAATTTCCTACACAGGGAAAGTTATTTTCCTCTCTGCTGACTCTTATTCTGAAGAAGGGTCTCAACCCGAAACGTCACCCATTCTGTCTCCTGAGATGCTGCCTGTCCTGCTGAGTTACTCCAGCATTTTTGTATCTATCTTTGGTGTAAACCAGCATCTGCAGATCCTTCCTACACTCTTAAGTTATTTCAAATGTTGAAACAACCTTGTGGACGGCAAGACAAGCAAATTCTATGGCACCCCGAGAACATATTCCTTTTCAATTGAATGCTTGCTAAAATATTATCAGTTTTGAACTTCTCAAAAATACAAATGTGTGTATACTTATCTGTGTACACCTGATTAATGTGATCATGGCCCTTCAGTATGAATCATCTGTCAGGGACTTTATTGCTCAGAATTTCTAAAATAAAATGAATAAGGGGAGCAGCGTACCATGCCTTGGAGTGTACCTACATTACATTGCAGCACTTTTATTCATCAAATTATAGTTATATTTGTACTAAACATCAGTCTAAGCCTTCATTTCCACAACAAGGTTGTTCAGAATTTCACCCAAGTAAAATAAATAAGAACATTTCTGGAAACACTCTGTGGATCAGGAAGCATCTCAGTGTAAAGTAGATGATTTTTTATCGAGACTATATTACTGCAATTATTCCCCACGGTACCACTGAGATACACCAACCCTGAGTTAAGTGATTTCAAATCCAGTATTGTGAAATTCATTAACTAATAATATTACAGTTAGAGAAACAGGAACAGAAGATGCTGGTTTACAAAAGCTTGGAAGGCCTATCCATGTTCTCCTGAGATACTGCCTGACCCACTGAGCTACTCCAGCACTCTGTGTCTTCTGATGGTTAGAGAACCTTTGGGGAAGCATGAAACCATCAATGGCTAACAGTTAATTCATATATAATTTGCGACGTCTACATCCTTTCAGGATGCAAAAGCCTCAGGTAAAGTTGTACACCTGTGGCTGAATTAAGTTAAAATTCGGTAGTGGCGTGCTTAGTAGAGCTGCCACTCACAGCTCTAACCACCCCAGTTCAGTCCAGTGCTGACTATGTGTAGTTTGCACGATCTCCCAGTGACTATGTTTGTTTCTTCCTGCTGCTCCAGATAATAAGAAAGGGGAAGATCATGACCCTCGGTGAGCTAATGGTACCACATAGGACTTGCTCTAAAACAGTCTTTTCTCAGCCTGTTATAATTTAATGGTCATTATCAATTAACATGTTTATTTTTTAAAACCATGTATGCTAACAATGTTCTTCCATCCTTGCATGGGCTTCAGCTCTGCAGTGCAACCTTTAGAAATGCAATAGTCCATTTTCTTGTGGAAGCTCTTTAATACAGCATCTTATTTTGTTTTCAGATCGAGGAGCTGCAGGTGAAGTTGCAGCATGCCGAGGCGGATCGGGAGCAGTTGAGGGCAGACCTGCTGCGGGAACGAGAGGCACGGGAACACTTGGAAAAAATGGTGAAAGAGCTTCAGGAACAACTCTGGCTGAAACCAAGCAACTCCAGCAAAGTGCTCTCAAAAGACAGTGAGATTTAAGAAGAAAATACACAAAACTGCGCGCGTGTGTGTGTGTGTGTTTGGCTGCGCGTGTGTTTGTGTGAACGTATGCGTATATATTCACACATACACACGGAGGATACAAGAGTTGGTTGTTTTCGGAGAAAGAATGTTACTTCAGACACACGCACTGAAACTCCCTTCCCCTAATGACACAGTACAGCACAGGAAACATGTGCCTGCCATCCTGCCAGACTCAGATACTCAACTCTTTCTGAAATACTTTAATAAATACGGTTAGTGTCAGCACCGAGGATTTCTTCTCTGCTACTTAGAGGTTTTTTTCTACAACTCGTCACATGATGTACAGGACTCCTGGAAGTCTGTCTCATATTGTACCAAATAAAATAAAAGGGAGGAACAACAAAACAAAAGGGTGGGGAGGGTTGTCAGTGCTTTCTCTGGTTAATTTACAGAACTGTTCAAATTCTACTTTTGTAATAAGCTATTGAAGTATAGAAACAAAGACAAACTGTTTTGAAAACGGAAGACTTAATTTTAAACCAAGTTTGAAACGTGCAGTCATTCTGACAACTCGCTTTCTCCTTGACACGTCCCTGTGCTTTCCCCAGGATTGGCTGCTGTTGTCACTGCTGTTGCTCTCCACTTCTTTTCCTCTTGATTTAGAGAGCACCATGAGTCAAATCGGAAGCCATGGAACAACTTTACTGCAACGCCCCTCCTTGTAAGAAAAAGATAAATAGCTCATGGAGCCTTTCAAAGACTTTTTTGTTTCCTCCCTTCCCACCCTCCCCAGCCACCAACTCCATTTTTAGTTGGAATATTTTCAGCTGGAGGGGATGTTAAATACTTGCTTGGCCTTATCAGCAACAGAGCATTCTCTGGAAAGACTTGAATTTTTATTTTTGGTTTTATTTTTGTTTGCGAGATGTGATCACAATGTGATTCTAACTCCAGAACACTTCAGTGAAAGAAGAAAATTAATGGAGAGAGAGAAATATCACAAAGAAAACTGGGACAGTTGTTAAGAGATTACAAGCAACAGAAGAAAATCCAGTATAATTGGGACACCATTCCAAAATATGTTTTTGCAAAATTTAGTAAATTTTACCACAGCAGCACTTTGTACCAGCTGCATTTCTCTGTTCACAGTATTTACAGTACTCTTTTGTTTATCAATATTATTGTATCTTTTATTCGGGATTTTTTTTTTCTGCATTGTACTGTTCAATGATTCATTGTGTATGCTGAACTAACATTTACAGAGTACAGGATCAATTGGGTACCTTGCTTAGTCAGATACCTATGCACATGCATGCATGTGTGTGTGTAGGTGACAAGGTTACTGGCTTTAAACATACTGGTTATAGCAAAATTCACTTTGTCACAACTTCTGCATGAACAAATCTGGCTTCACTGGGAATTCTTCTTGACACAGATTACTTTGATGTGTTTTAGTTCACTTTCTCTGGGGGGAGGAATGGGTCTGGGCCTTGTTTTGGTTACGTGACCTGTCTCAATTCTTTATTTAGACATCCAGATTTATTACCAGATGCATTTGAGCTGTACCATTAAAGAAAACAGTATTTTTGATTTTATTCTGGTTGACTACGTATTTCCGTCCCCTGCCTCTAGCGCTCTCCAAACTTCATCCACAATAAACCCCTCACCCCCTGCTGTCCACTGTAAGACTATTACATTCTCTCATTGACAATGCACAAAGATAGCCCATGTACAGACACCTCTTCCATCCCAAGTGAAGAACATGGCATAAAGCCCAGCACCTTGTCTTGCCCTGCCAGCAGTCCATGTACCTGCCTCAGATGGTGAATGGTGTGGGGTGGGGTTGGTTAGAACAATGATGACACAAAATATACATTCTGCACTTGCTGCGTTATCTGACATGAAGGCCAGTACCCAATAAGGTCTTGTAATCTGATGTTAGTAGAATGCTCTGATGTAAACTACATTAATGTTTTCTCTCTTAATACTTAAAAGACACTTGCTGCTGTGTTTCATTAATAAGGATAAAAAATATATTTATCACACGGAATGAATAAAAGCAAAAAAAAAAAAAGTGTTTTAAACTATTCTGCATGAATCCAGTATAATCGCCATTGTTACTGTGAGACTACGAGGCAGGTCTTCAGAATTTAGGTACAAGTGAAATTTGGAAGCGTTGAGAGGGCATCTCCAGACTTGAGGGGTGTGTACGATGTAAAGAAAAAATCTGGAGGAAATGGGGTGAACGTTGTAACAATTTTTAAGGCTGCAACAGTGGATTGTGATAACCCCACTACACAATGGGATCCAGATCCGCTTTAGCGAATACAAAAATTTAAACACAAATACATAATAATTCCCCCGTTACGTGCAATGTAAATGGAACATAGATCACGCTTATGCAATTATGTGGGATATTTCTGCTTTATCTGTTTTTGTAATAGGAAGACTCGATATCTTTCATATGCATGGAGTTACAATATTTCTACCATACAGTACTCTTTAATGGGCATTAAAACTTGTATATTTAAAGGGTTTTATGTTTATATAATATGCAAAAAAATCAGCCTTATATGTCATTATTCTCTTTCTTGGTGTCTCATATGATGTTTTATTGACTTTTCCTTGTTTGATACAGTAATGCAAAGCAGGAGGACCAGTGCAATGACAGCACTGACTCTCCTGGCAGAAGATGTCTTTCTGTTCTGTGTTCTTTTTGTAAGCGGCTTATTGTTCAGTCGGTAGTGATGATTCATGTTACTTTAATACAAACGTTTCAAATAGTTGGGGGGATAAAAGGCAAAAAAAAAAATTCAGGAACATTTTTTTTAAATGAATACATTCTTCAGCAATAATGCTTTATATCTGAGGGGCAGCTAACTACAACTGGGTTTTTGCACCAATAATGTCCAGAGTTACTTGATGGAAAAAATGTTCAAATCGTTTTTAGTTCAATCTTTTTTAATAGAGTTTTGCATGCAGATGAAAGAAGAGTACAGAAGAGGGTTGATTACAGTAATACAAATAGTTTTCATATTTTTATGTTAATGTAGTTTTTTATTTGTAATTTTTTATACCAGTTTTTTGTGTGTGTGGTGTGCAAGGGTTGTCTTTTTAAGTAATGTATACATAACACATAAAGCAGTATTTAATCCTTTAACACACAGTAACACAATAATCTATTATTTTATGGTGCGCTCTTTGTTTCGACTCTGCTGTCCCCTTTGCTATTGTTTTATGGTCAGCCGGTGCCATTCATGTCCATACCACAACAAGGATTTTTTTAAGGAAACCAAACTCATGCTTTGAATAAGAGATATGAGCCTTCTATTCAAGGGGACATATTGGCTTAAAAACCCAGTAATCATTTTAAACTGCTTCACTATGAACTAGCCAGTGTACAAAAAAACCCTGTAAATACTTTTTTCATTTTATGCTCTGTATTATAAATGTATATTGTGCTCATCTCCAATATTTTTTTTCTTTTTGATCCTTACTATGTCATAGTTGTCTTGTTATATTGGATTGTGTTATTGCCTGAATTACTGCAGTCAGTAACTGCTCCAAAGGAATCACTTAGTAAAGGATTCCTTTTTTACCTGCACCCTCCCAACCTTTCTTTTTGATGTTTGATAAATTCAACTTTAATCTTTTCTGTCCCCATCCCCCACCAATATTAAGGCTGTTTTTCTTAAAACTAAGTGTCATATTTTTACTCTCCTAAGAATGATTTTCAATTAAAAAAAAAAGAATGAGCAGTTGTTATGTGCAACCGTTGATCTTGAGTGACACTGTACATGGGCTTGGTTACTGTGCTCTCCACATCGGCAGCAAGGCTCACGGTCGCATTACCTATGCATTTCAACATATTTATATTTGATTTTCTTTCATATGTAAGCTGCTGCTAAGATAAGCAACTTAATTTCCAATCTTTAGAACTATTTTTATGTAATAATAAATGTATGCTTTCTTGTTTATAAATGCCTAAACAAAAAAAAACTGCTCGGCCTATTTATCTACTGTGCTATGTACCTGTCTGCCCAGTCCCCTCTCTCCTCTCCACCATTCCACTCCTTAACCCTCCTACCAGTCATGTAAAATAAAGGACTTGATGAGATATGTAAGAAATAGCAATGCAAAACCAGTTTGCAATGGACACAGTGACTGAATGTACAGTGTATAGATGGCATTACCATAAATAAAAAATGTTTGCCCAGAACATGGTTTTGTATCTTTCTAACACAATCCATATCTTTCTGCAGCCGTTGCCACTGAGATCTAAGACAACTCACCCATGTGAATATGTTTCTTTTATATTGGGTACGGGCAGGTCAGATCAACTGTGTTTGATCCCTGGTGTACAGGTGACAATCTGAACAAATACAAAGTTTAAAAAAGAGTCAACGGAGAGAGAGAGAGAGAGATCAGTCAGTGTCAGATCACCCAGTTCCTCCAACCCCCACAATTTTCCTTTGCCTCTTGTTCAAAGTGCAGAAAACCTTTGATGTTTTGGCTGAGTTAGGCCTGGTTTTTCAAACGATGCACAGCAGCATGGCTTCTTCAGGCAAGTCAGAAGGGTCCCGACCAGAAACGTCACTTATCCATGTTCTTCATGGATGCTGCTTGACTCGCTGAGTTACTTTTGAGTACAATTCAATACTGACCCAAGTTGTACACAGCTGGATTCCAGCTTAAACACCATAGCCTAGGGAGAACTAGAATTGGTTTCATTCTCTCCACCCGAATGATACTGGAACTGATGAGAGGATATTGGTTGCTGGCCGATCTAACACTGGATCCTTTGTTTGTGTGTGTTGACAACCATTGCTGGCTTCTTTACCAACTGCACCTTAGAGGGGGAAGCTTATTACTGATTCCTGCAATGTTTGAGAGTAGTTTATTGTCACATGTACTGAGGTATAGTGAAAAAAACATTTGTTGCATACTAACCAGTCAGCAGAAAGACAATACATTATTACAATTGAGCCATTCACAATGTGGATGTCTTGGAAAAAGTGACTATGGAAAAGTGAGAGTCCTGGATTCCGATGCTCTGATGAAGCATAAATCTGGAAGGCTGGAACAATCAATTTTATTCTGTGCAAAAAAATCAATTGCTGGAAGAACTCAGCAGGTTGGATAGAACAATGATATTCTTACTTGCTGCAACACAACAGAATATGCAAACAGTATGATATGACAAACGAGAGAGACAAAAGAAAAGATCAGTGAGTGTGTATATATACACATACTCACAACATACCCATATTATATATATATATACATATATATATATATATATATATATATATATACACACTTACTCAAAAACGAAACAACAGTGCAACAATAATAATAATAATAATAATAGTCTATTGTAGTTCAGAGCCTATATGAGGTTGTCGTGTTTAATAGCCTGATGGCTGTAGGGAAGAATCTGTTCCTAAATCTGGACGTTACAGTTTTCAGGCTCTTGTACCTTCTTCCCGATGGCAGTGGTGAAATGAGTGTGAGGCCAGAATGGTGTGGGTCTCTGATGATGTTGGCAGCCTCTTTGAGGCAGCGACTCCAATAAATCCCATTTAATGGTGGGGAGGTCAGAGCCGGTGATGGACTGGGCAATGTTCACAACTTTTTGCAGTCTTTTCCGCTCCTGGACATTCAAGTTGCAACCAGTCAATGTGCTCTCTACTGTGCACCTGTAGAAGTTCAAGAGAATCCTCTTTGACAAACCGAATCTCCGTAATCTTCTCAGGAAGTAGAGGCGCTGATGTGCTTTCCTTATAATTGCATCAGTGTGCTGGGACCAGGAAAGATCTTCGCAAATGTGCACGCCCAGGAATTTGAAGTTTCTCCACTATCGTCCCATCGATATAAACAGGATTCCTCTTCCAAAGTCCACAATCAGTACTTTGGTTTTAGTGATATTTAGAGCCAGGTTGTCGTGCTGGCACCATTTGGTCAATCGGTTGATCTCACATCTATAATCTGACTCATCGCCATCTGTAATTCATCCACAACGGGTACTGTCGTCGATGAACAAGACGATGGAGTTCGCACTATGTCTGGCTACACAGTCATAATAGAGTGAGTAGGACAGGCAACATTTTGGATTTGGACCCTTCTACTTGCAACCTAAAACATCACATGTCCATACCCTCCACAGATGGTGTCTGACCTGTGGAGTTTCTCCAGCATTTTGTCTTTTGCTGAAGATTGCAGCATCTGCAGTCTCCTGCGTCCCCAAACTTTACATTATAACTATCAGACAAAGTATTATTTCTTTAATGGCCTTGGCATTTCTTTACAAGGCAGTAAAACTGCTCCTTCGTTCCAGTCCACGTAGAAATCTTGACCACCATTCCGTGTTTGTGGGCATAATTCCAAGCAAAGATGTTCCCAAGGCTGAGTTTGCAGTGTTAACTGATGAAATTTAGTTGCACAAATATCTCCAGGTTGGCCTAATTAGTTGGAATCCCAGAGGAGCTTGTAGGCATATCGGGGAAGTTTGCTTCTGTTCATGGGTGTCTGTGGTGCAACAATCTAGTTGCTCACCATGCAACCTCGCTCCTTTAAAAAGGATTTGAAATTCTCTCGAGGGTGGAGATTAATATTACTTGCGGGTTTTAAATGAAAGGCCCCTCGAAAAGAATGTCACAAGGTCCCAGAGGCCTGCACAGCTGCTGAGTAATTTTCAAAATGTAAGCACTGCTGGAGGCAGGTGGCGACCCTCAGTATTTCGCTGGAACACCAGTCGGATTTCCAAGCAGACAGGGGCTTGTACACACAACCTTGGGCCTTGGAGTCAGGACGGTGCCTTAGCCACTGTTGCTCCTGTTTCCACAATAGGAACAGCCACCGGAACTTTCCCCTCCTCTCACAGTCCTGATGGAGAGTCTCAAACCAAAATATCGATTTACCCCTTTTGCCTCCACAGATCCTGCCTGACCCACTGAGTTGTTCTCGCCGCCTGTTTTTATACCACTGATGACTTACCCTGTTATATCTACTCATTTGCACTTTGTCTATTACATCAGAAAATCACAATGTTCATTAGTTATAGGAGCAGAATAAGGGCATTTGGCCCATCTAGTCTATTCCGCCATTCACTCATGGCTGATCAATCTTTCCCTCTCAACCCCATTCTCCTGCCATCTCATCATAACCCCTGACACCCGTACTAATCAAGAATCTATCAATCTCCGCCTTAAAAATATCCTTGACTTGGCCTCTACAGCTATCTGTGGCAATGAATTCCACAGATTCAGCGCCCTCTGACTAAAGAAATTCCTCCTCATCTTCGTTCTAAAGGTACATCCTTTTATTCTGAGGCTATGGCCTCTGCTCCTAGACTCTCACTAGTGGAAACATTCTCTCCACACCCACTCTTGGATAAGTTTCAATGAGATCTGCGCCACCCCCCCTCATCTCTCTAAATGTTTTGTGTCACACTCAACTTCCATAGAAAGTAGATTAATTTTTCCAATTGTCGAGAAAAAATATCAGCCTAGACGTGGTTGTGTTTTTTAAAATGCCCTTTTTGAGCAGCTCCATTAGCTCAGGCCACTGCATACCAGTTGATCAACTGTTAATTCCCCATGTGCATTTAGCTATTTGAAGGATGGAGTACGTTTAATTGAATGAGCTGAATCCTGATTGCTCTGAATCTGATGGATGATGGAAGTTCTGGTTCCGGCATCAAGTAGCCCACTCTCCTGGAAATATATCCCAGTTCATTCACCAGTACAGGGTCTAACACCCTGCCATCTGCACAGCGGGGTATCTGACAAAAACCGACACAAAGTGCTGGAGTTACTCAGCAGGTCTGGCAGCCACTCTGGATAAAAAGGATGGGTGACGTGTCGTGTTGAGTCTAAAAACGTCACCTGTCCTTTTCCTCCAGAGACGCTGCCTTACACATTGAGTTACTCTAGCACTGTGTCTATTCCTCTTAGCCTTGCCTATCCATGTACCTTTCCAAATATCTTTGAAATTGTGTTATTATACTTGCCTCACCAACCTCCTCTGGCAGCCTGTTCCATAAGCCCACCACCCTCTATGTGGAAAAACCTGTCTCAAGTCCCCTTCAAATTTTTCCCCTCTCACCATAAACCGATGCCCTCTGGTTTTAGTCACCCCTACACTGGGGAAAAGACTATGACTGTCCACCTGGTCTATGCTCATGTGTTTGTAAAATGTGGAATATTGCAGCAAACTGGCAAAATGGCACAGTAATGGCAGGTCGTCTGCCTTTAGTGATTCTGGTGAAGGGTAAATTCACTCAAGATAGGAATAGATTGAGTAAACACACATAGTATTTTGCCCAGAGTAGGGGAATCAAGAACCAGAGGACATAGGTTTAACATGAGGGGGGAAAGATTCAGTAGGAACCCGAGGGATAACTTTTTTACACAAAGGGAGGGAGATGGAGCTACCAGAGAAGGTAATTAAGGCAGGCACTATCACAATGTTTAAGAAGCATTTAGATAGGTACATGGATAGGATAGGTTTGAAGGGATATGGGCAGAACGCAAGCAGGTGGGACTAGTGTAGATGGGGCATGTTGGTCGGTGTGGGAAAGCTGGGCCGAAGGACCTGTTTTTACACTCTTTGACTCTATGACTAAATTGTGGCCAGGATACAGAGAGGAGGTATCTGGTAGGCACAAGGTCTTCTGCCTTCAGCCAGTCTTCTCCAATTTTTAATCTGAAAGACAACATCGCCACCAGTGCAATAGGCAATGGACAATAGACAATATGTGCAGGAGTAGGCCATTTGGCCCTTCGAGCCAGCACCGCCATTTAATGTGATCATGGCTGATCATCCCCAATCAGTACCCCGTTCCTGCCTTCTCCCCATATCCCCTGACTCCGCAATTTTAAGAGCCCTATCTAGCTCTCTCTTGAAAGCATCCAGAGAACCTGCCTCCACCACCCTCCGAGGCAGAGAATTCCACAGACTCACCACTCTCTATGAGAAAAAGTGTTTCCTCGTCTCTGTTCTAAATAGCTTACTCCTTATTCTTAAACTGTGGCCCCTGGTTCTGGACTCCCCCAATATCGGGAACATATTTCCTGCCTCTAGTGTGTCCAAGCCCTTAACAATCTTATATGTTTCAATGAAATATCCTCTCATCCTTCTAAATTCCAGAGTGTACAAGCCCAGCTGCTCCATTCTCTCAGCATATGACAGTCCCTCCATCCCGGGAATTAACCTTGTAAACCTACTCTGCACTCCCTCAATAGCAAGAATGTCCTTCCTCAAATTAGGGGTACCAAAACTGCACACAATACTCCAGGTGTGGTCTCACTGGGGCTCTGTACAACTGCAGAAGGACCTCTTTGCTCCTATATTCAATTCCTCTTGTTATGAAGGGCAACATGCCATTCGCTTTCTTCACTGCCTGCTGTACCTGCATGCTTACTTTCATAGACTGATGTACAAGGGGCCCCAGATCCCGTTGTACTTCCCCTTTTCCCAACTTGACGCTATTTAGATTTAGAAGGCCATCTGCCTTCCTGTTTTTGCTACCAAAGTGGATAACCTCACATTTATCCACATTAAACTTAATCTGCCATGCATCAGCCCAGTCCCCCACATGCAGCACTCCTCTTCACTTCACTTCTCATATTATGCCCCTGTCCCACTTAGGAGACCTGAACGGAAACCTCTGGAGATTTTACGCCCCACCCAAGGTTTCCTTGCGGTTCCCGGAGGTTTTTGTCAGTCTCTTTAATGGTCGAAAGTGGTTTCCGTTGTAAAAATCGGCAATTTTTTAGTCGAAGCCGGTTGCGATGCTAGTTGAAGGTGGTTGCCGGAGGACAAAAACCTCCGGGAACCGCACGGAAACCTTGGGTGGGGCGCAAAGTCTCCAGAGACTTCCGTTCAGGTTTCCTAAGTGGGACAGGGGCATAAGGCTCTGATGTTGAACTTCGCCCTGTGACTGACTGTGCAAAGACTAACACCTTGGTTAATATTTGCCCACAAAACGCAGGAACAGAATCTCTTCAGTCACTACATTAGTTGTTTAGTTTAGTTTAAAGATACAGCATGGAAACAGGCCCTTGAGCCTACTGAGTATATATCGATCATCGATCACCCGTCACACTAATTCATGTCATAGGAGCAGAATTAGGCCATTCAGCCCATCGAGTCTACTCTGCCATTGGCTGATCTATCTTTCCCCCTCAACCGCATTATCCTGCCTTCTCCCCATAACCCTTGACAACCTTACTAATTAAGAATCTGTGTTATCCCACTTTCTCATACACTCCCTACACGCCAAGAGCAACTTTCAGAAGCTAATTAACCTACAAACCTGAGTGTCTTCTGGATTTTGGAGGAAATCCACGCATCACAAGGAGAAAGTGCGAACTCCACATAGACAACAAGTTCCAGAGGTCGGGATCAAACCCGGGTCTGGCGCTGCGGGGCAGCAGCTCTACCTGCTGTGCATCCCTTGTGTGATTTAATTATACAATTTTGTATCATTTTAATCAAAAGATGTCTTCTGAGATGCAAAGGCCAATGTTGAGGACGTGCATTGAGGATGTATGATGACACCAAATGCTGGAGTAACTCAGCGGGTCAAGCAGCATCTCTGGAGAAAAGGAATATGTTTAGTTTCGGGTCGAGACCCTTCTTCACACTGGATGTATGGTTGTCTGGAAGGGACGACGACTGAGATCTCTGTCTGGGCCAGACTGCACCAGCTGCTTGCAGGCTCACGGTCGCGCAGACCAACGCCAGCCTGGCCCCGCACGACCTCCACATCTCAAAGGGAATCAACCCTGGCCGCCAGGCTGGTGCACCTGCTCTAGAAGCCCTGGTTTTAGCTGCTCCGTCTGTGGCCTGGGGAGGTCGGCTTGTACCCACTGCGGGATACAGCTGGGTGAGTTACAGCCAGGATAGACACACAATGCTGGAGTAACTTGGCGGGCCAGGCAGCACCTCTGGAGAAAAGGGAGAAAAACAGACACCCTAGTCTGACCCTGGGAGCTGTCGGTGTGGAGTTTGCATGTTCCCCCTGTAACCGCGTGCGTTCCCTCCGGGTGATTCGTTTCGGGTCTGGACCCTTCTTCAGACTCAGTTTCAAGAGAATCCGGAGTTACAGTTACACTCAGCCTGTTAAACCAGTGTCTGTACTTTGTACCCCCGCGAGCTGCTTTATCCATGCGGCCTCCCCCTGACGACCCTTTGCCTTTCCCAACTCTCCCAATTCCGAGTCCCATTTCCATTGCCCCGGCCACGGTGCCCTCAGTCTGCCCTCGACAAGCTGCCCTCACTCTGCCTCCTGAACCGACACTTCACTCCCACACCTGCCCGCACTGAACCCGCAACTCACTGACCACAAACCACGGCTTCACAGCTTGACAAAGGAGAGTTCCCAGTGCAAGGACATGGATTGACCTCCCAGTAAATGTCACCCGTACTGTCCGGGTACGGGGGGGGGGGGGGGGAGCTGGATAGGGGGAGAGGCTGGACACTAAGTGAGACACACACCTGCCTTCCCCTTTCCACATTTGAGCGACTGCCCTCGGCTATATGCTGAACCCAATTAAAATAACCATATCTGTTTATCCCAGGAGTCGGTCCGGCGTCAAATACAGGAATCTAGAAACTTGAAATCACGACCGCGGGAGCCCATTCGGCCCAAAGTGCCCGGTCTGATCATAGCTGTTCTACATCCTGTCTCCATATGCATTCATATCTTCTGCAATGACCAGTGGCCAGGACAACTGGCAGGCTGCAGTGCAGACGGGGGCCATTCGGCCCATTGAGCCCATGCTGGCTCTATGTAAGAGCCACCCAGCTGGTCTCACTTCCCTTCGAATATTACCTAGGGTCCTTTTGAACTTCACTTGCAATCGCGGTGAACTCTGCACCCTCCACAAAGTCCTTCACACTCTTCCCAAAATGGGCACCAGGTTTGGACACAGTCGTCCAGTTGTGGCTGTTCTATTGAGGTTTATCACCAAAAGTGACTAAGTGTTTGTATGCCTCCGCTCGGTCCGCAATAACCAAGCCGACCTCCCGGTGGCTCAGCACTTCAACTCCCCCTCCCATTCCGTATCCGACCTCTCGGTCCTGGGCCTCCTCCACGGCCAGAGTGAGCAACACCGCAAGCTGGAGGAACAGCACCTCATATTCCGCTTGGGGAGTCTGCATCCTTTGGGCTTGAATATTGAATTTTCTCAATTCTGTTAACCCTTGCTGTCTCCTCCCCTTCCCACCTCTCCCTCAGCCCTCGGGCCCTGGCATTCCCTCTATCTCTATCTCTCTCCCCCACCCCAGTCGCACCAGCTTCTCATTTTCACACCACAAACAGCTTACAATGGCTTGTTCCCTTTATCACCGATACTTTTTTGCATATCTTTCACTCATTGTTCCTTATCTCTCCACATCACCGTCTATATCTCTCGTTTCCCTGATCCCTGACCAGTCTGAAGAAGGGTCTCGACCCGAAGCGTCGCCTATCTCCTTCGCTCCTTAGATGCTGCTGCACCCGCTGAGTTTCTCCAGCTTTTTGTGTACCCTCGATTCTCCAGCATCTGCAGTTCCTTCTTTAAAAAAATTGTGTTTGTATGCTGTCCTTCGATGTGCAAAGCTACTGGTCCACTAAGACATCTTAGCACCCTTCTCAATTCCTCGACTCCGTCAACAACTTCTGCCCATTAATTCCAAGATCCCTCTGTCAGTGTCATAGTCATACCGCGTGGAAACAGGCCCTTCGGCTCAACTTGCCTACACCGACCAACATGCCCCAAGTTAAAAAAAAAAGCCTTTTAAGTTACAAACCGGGTGATGATACACTAGTCCCATCTGTCTGCGTTTGGCCCATATCATTCTAAACCTGTCCGATCTCTGTCTTTCTGTCTCCCTCCAAGAACGAAGATAGAACAAAATGCTGGAGTATCTGAGCGGGCCAGGCAGCATCTCTGGAGAAAACGAATAGTTGACGCTGAGGAAGGGTTTCGGCCCGAAATGTTACCTCTCTCCTTCGCTCCATGGATGCTGCTGCACCCGCTGAGTTTCTCCAGCATTTTGTGTACCCTCGATTTTCCAGCATCTGCAGTCACTTCTTTAACACAATAGTTAACGCTCTTCAGACTGAGAGCCTGGTGGGGGGGGGGGGGGGGGGGACTGGAGGTGCAGAACAAACCCGAGCCGGCACCGTTTACCAAGGAAAGGCGAGGACCACAACGGTTCCTCTTAGAACAGCGCGGTTCCTTTTTAGTTTCGGTGTCGGTGTGTGTTTCCGAGGTTTAGTGGGTATCTCGCCGTGGTGCCATTCACACTGTTAATGTGCAGCCTCTGATTCAGAGAATCGGCTGGAGGTCAAACTAATCACGGGCACAGATAACGTATTCCTGTCTGCTGAGAATAGCTGGGAGTTTCGCCTGAACTCGTATCAACGCGAGGCAACTCTCCGCGATAAACGGCAGAGTTTAAGACATTGTACTAAAACATTTCTACTCGAGGGCCTGAGCTAGGTGAGGACTCCATTCCTTGGAGCACAAGAAGATGAGATGTGATATTATAGGGGTGTACAAGGTGTAGATTCCGCCCCTCCTCTCTTCCAGCTTTCTCCCCCCCCCCCCCCCCCCCCCCAATCGTAATCGTAGAAAGGAGATGAGGAGGAATTTATATAGTCAGAGGGTGGTGAATCTGTGGGATTCGTTGCCACAGAAGGCTGTGGAGGCCAAGTCAATGGATATTTTTAAGGCGGAGATTGATTAATGGTGTCGGGGGTTATGGGGAGAAGGCAGGAGAATGGGGTCGAGAAGGAAAGTTTGATCAGCCATGACTGGATGGCGGAGTGGACTTGATGGGCCGAATGGCCTAGTTCTGCTCCTAGAACCAAGGAACCCTAATCAGACTGAAGGAGGGTGTGGAGATGCTGCCCGGCCCGCTGAGCTATTCCAGCACTCTGCGTCTATCTAGGATCGCCTCGGTGTAGCCGGTGTCTCGGCAGCGGCGACCAGCACAGCTTCAGCCTAACCAGGGCTAAACATTCCCACCTCCCTCGGGTCGCGTCGCCCTGTGTCGGCACCGCGCTCTGCTTGGATGTAACCGCTTGAATGCTTAGTGACCCGCAAGCTGTTCTGCAGACAGAGGTTCCCCTGAGCTCAGCAGAGATTGAATATTCCCGTCCGCGGCGCAGTCCCTCAGCACCGATGATTGATATGTTTTATATTAATCAGAGCGATGCAGTTCTATTAATGTGCAAATTATATGCGACCGCTCCGTGAGGATCAGAGAGATGATTGTTCTGTGGGTTCACTGGCGATGTTAACGTGAGAATATTGCTGACAAGCCCATGCCCGCGGCACCACATCTCAGCACCTCCAACATCGCTCCGCTTTGTTTTAACGCGGCAGCCAATTTCCATTAATGCAATAACTTATTCACCACAAAATGAGGATTGCTTGTGATCCTCGGATCATTAGTGATACATTATCTTGGTGGCACCGCCACTCGCCGGGGTGTCTGGCGTTCCCAGTGCTTGGGCAACAGACTGCTCAGCCCTTTCAAGGAGGAGGTCGACACAAAGGGCCGGAGTAACTCTCAGCGGGTCAGGCAGCATCTGTGGAGAGAAGGGACGAGCGGCTGACGTTTCTGGTCGGGACCCTTCCTCAGTCTGAAGAAAGGTCTCAACGCCCAACGTCACCCATCCCTTCTCTCCAGAGATGCTGCTTCTCCCGCTGAGAATTACTCCAGCACTTTGTGTCTAAACCGGCAGCTGCAGTTCTTTTCTACACACCTTGTAAGGAGGAGGCAGTTTCACCCCCCACCCCTCTGCTGCTCTTTGTTGCTGCAGCGCCTGTCTTCCCTCGGGCTAATCAAGGACATACAAGCTGCCTATCACCCCCCCCCCCCCCCCCCCCTTCCCCATCTCACCCGTGTTCACCTATCACTTGCCAAGCTTTGTCCTGTCCCTCCTCTCATCCAGCTTCCCCCCCTCGACCATAATCGGTCTGAGGAAGGCTCCCGACCCAAAGCGTCACTGATCCACGATATCCAGAGATTCTAAAGAAGGGTCTCGACTCGAAACGTCACCCATTCCTTCTCTCCAGAGACGCTGCCTGTCCCCCTGAGTTACTGTCTACCTTCGATCTAAACTAGCATCTGCAGTTCTTTCCTGCAAATTCTGACTGACCCACTGAGTTACTTCCAACACTTGATGTTCATAAGTCATAGGAGCAGGAGTAGGCCATTCAGCCCATCGAGTCTACTCCACCAATCACTCGTGGCTGATCTATCTCTCCCTCACAGCCCCATTCTCCTGCCTTCGCCCCATAGCCCCTGACCCCCTAACCCATCATGTATCTGTGAATCTCCGCCTTGAAAATACCCAATGCCTTGGCCCCCGCTGCTGCCTGTGGCAATGAATGCCACACATTCACCACTTGGTGCCTTTTTTAAAAAATGAACAGTGAAGTGTTCATTTTTGCAGTGTGGTTGCAACCCTTGTGATCAGCTGTTTGCAGGATTGCTTCAGACTTGACCCAGTACCTGGGTCTAAGATCCAAAATCTAAGATCACCTCCCTCCACATGGCGATATCACCCAGCTCCATGACTCCCACCATCAGCTGGACCTTCCACAGAAGGGATGGGGGAGGGGAGGAGCAAAGGAGGACTTGGCAGGGATGTGTTGTGTAGGAAAGAACTACAGATGCTGGTTTAAATCGAAGGTAGACACAAACTGCCGGAGTAACTCAGTGGGTCAGGCAGCATCTCTGCAGAGAAGGGATGGGTGACGGTTTGGGTCGAGACCCTTCTTCAGGCTGATGTCAGGGGAGTGGGCGGGACAGGTAGAATGTAGTCGGAGATAGTGAGACTGGTGGGAGAACTGGGAAGGGGGAGAGGATGAAGAGAGAGGGAAAGCAAGGTGCTATTTGAAATTTAAGAAGTAAATGTTCATACTGTTGGGGTGTAAGCGACCCAAGCTAAATATGAGGTGCTGTTCCTCCAATTTGCGCTGGGCCTCACTCTGACAATGGAGGAGGCCCAGGACAGAAATGTCAGATTGGGAATGGGAGGGGGAGTTAAAGTGCTGAGCAATCTGGAGATCAGGTGGGTTAAGGCGGACTGAGCGGAGGTGTTCAGCGAAACGATCGCCGAGCCTGCGTTTGGTCTCGCTGATGTACAGGAGTTGACACCTGGAACAGCGGATACAGTAGATGAGGTTGGAGGAGGTGCAAGTGAACCTCCGCCTCACCTGGAAAGACTGTTGGGGTCCTTGGATGGAGTGGAGGAGGAAAAGGTGTTGCATCTCATGCGGTTGCAGGGGAAAGTACCTGGGGAGGGGGTGGTTTGGGTGGGAAGGGACGGGGCAACCAGGGAGTTGCGGAGGGAATGGTCTCTGCGGAAAGCAGAAAGGGCTGGAGATGGAAAGATGTGACCAGTAGTGGGATTCCTTTGGAGGTGGCGAAAATGTTGGAGGATTATATGCTGTATTCAATGGCTGATGGGGTGGAAGGTGAGGACAAGGGGGACTCTGTCCTTGTTATGAATGGGGGAGCGGGAGCAAGAATGGAGCTGCGGGATGTCAAGGAGACCCTAGTGAGAGCCTCATCTATAATGGAAGAGGGGAACCCCCTTTCCCTAAAGAATGAGGACATCTCCGATGACCTGGTATGGAAAACCTTTTTCTCCAGAGATGCTGCCTGATCCACAGCTACCTCAACTACACCTCCTCCCATCCTGCCTCTTGCAAGAATGTCATCCCCAATCTCAATATCCCAGTCTCCACCGCCGCTATTGTAAGCAGATCCCTCGCCAGCGTCTCCTCTGTGTTCCGTAGTTCTGCTCTCGCTGCCCCTCCCCCCTGAAGGAACAAGGATATAGTTCCCGTGGTCCTCACCTTTCATCCGGAGAATGGAGCAGCTGTGCTTGTGCACTCTGGAGTTTAGAAGGATGAGAGGGCATCTCATTGTACACGCTGGAGTTTAGAAGGATGAGAGGGGAATTCTCATTGAAACATATGGGCTTAACAAAGGGCTTGGACACACTAGAGGCAGGAAACATGTTCCCGAAGTTGGGGGAGCAGAACCAGGGGCCACAGTTTGAGAATAAGGAGTAGGCCATTTAGAACGGAGACTAGGAAACACATTTTCTCACAGAGAGTGGTGAGTCTGTGGAATTCTCTGCCTCAGTGGGCGGTGGAGGCAGGTTCTCTGGATGCTTTCAAGAGAGAGCTAGATAGGGTTCTTAAAGATAGCAGAATCAGGGGATATGGGGAGAAGGCAGGAATGGGGTACTGATCGGGGATGATCAGTCATGATCACATTGAATGGCGGTGCTGGCTCGAAGAGCCGAAAGGACCTACTCCTGCACCTGTTGTCTATTGTCTATCCCACCAACCTCCACATCCAACATATCATCTCCAACATTGCCGTCATCTCCAACACGATCCCACCACCAGTCACATCTTCCCATCCCTACACCCCTACTGTTTTCCGCAGAGACCCCTCCCTCAACAACACCTTGGTCCACTCACCTCTCCCCACTCCCCTCTCCATTGCCAGAGTGAGACCGCACACAAACTCGAGGAGCACCACCTCATAGTCCGGAGACATTGAATTCTCCACATTCAAATCACCCTCACCCCCTCCTCATCCTTCCCCACCGCTGCCGTACACATTTCTTTCTATTTCCCCCTTCCCCGTCACCCAGTTCCTTTCTCCTTGTCCATCCACTGATCACCCCCCCCTCCATACTCTATCCCCCACTTTTCTCACCCCCATCCCCCTCTCCGGTTCTATATTTCACTCCCTGTCTTCCTTATATATCAGATTCCACCATCTGCACCATCTTGTCTTCTCCACTTATCTCCTCCAGCCCCGGTTACTCTCTCCACCCATCGCTCCCCCTCCTGACTCACTTGCCGATCGGCCCCTCCACCTAGATCCACCCATCACTCGCCACCTCTTGCCCCGACTCTTCCCCTCACCTCTCTCTACCAGCTATCTCCCCTCTACTCCATCAGTCTGAATAAGGTTTCTGACCCAAAATGCCAGCTGTTCACGTTATCCAGAGATGCTGCCTGACCCGCTGAGTTACTCCAGCACTCTATATCTCCCCTCTACTCCATCACTCTGAAGAAGGGTCCTGACCCGGAACATCACCTAATATGGACGCAAAATGCTGGAGTAACTCAGCGGGACAGGCAGCATCTGTGGACAGGCAGCATCCGTCTCTCCAGAGATGCTGCCTGGCCCACTGAGTTACTCCAGCAGCCTGACATTTGCAACAATGGCTCGCCCTTGTGTTTGCCTTGCTCCTTGTCTCTTTGTCCCTGTCCCCATCTGGGATGGCGCTGAGACATGGTTAACCTCTCACCCAGTGCCAGCACACACTGCGGCCTGCGTGTGATTAATTCAGGAGTTCCGGGTCAATTAAAGCGGGTCCCAGTTGTTTGAGTCGCCGTCTTTCCCCGTGGCAGGCTGCCGGGGACCGGAGAGAAGGGCTTGTGTGTGCGTTAGCTGCCACTGCCCCAGACTAACCTATGGGTGCGGCAGGAGTCTCAGCGACAGAGATGGGGAGTCCATGACATGTGCAGGAAGGAACTGCAGATGCCGGTTTAATTCGAAGATCGAAACACAAAGCTGGGGTAGCTCAGCGGGACAGGCAGCTCCTCTGGAGAAAGGGAATAGGTGACTTTGCGGGTTGAGATCCTTCTTCAGGCTGAGAGTCAGGGGAAAAGCAAACAAGAGATGTAGACGGTGATACAGAGCGATATAGAACAAATTAATTAAAGATATGCAAAACAGTAACGATGATAAAGGAGACAGGCTATTGCTGACTGTAGTCTGGGTGAAAACAAGCTCTATTTTATTTTGCATTTCCATGGAAATTTTTTTTCAGTTTAAGACACAAAGTGCTGGAACAACTCGCGCTCTCTCACGCTGGCCCGCTGAGTTGCTCCGGCACTTTGTGTTTTTTTTTATAAACCAGCATCTGCAGTTCCTTGTAGCCCCTATTTTCAGTTTGGCTTCGTGTGGTTGGCATTACTGAGGCTGTGGAGAACAAGTCGATGGATATTTTTAAGGCAGAGATAGATAGATTCTTGATTGGTACGGGTGTCAGGGGTTACGGGGAGAAGGCAGGAGAATGGGGTTGAGAGGATAGATCAGCCATGATTGAATGGTGGAATACACTTGATGGGCAGAATGGCCTAGTTCTGCTCCTAGAACCTCTGAACATATGAATCAGAGTTACGGCTGCAGCAGAGTGAGACATTGACTAACAGCTCGGGCTCGGACCCAGGGGCTGGGCCAGATGTTTCAGGTGCCCCAGCACATCTGGAGGAGCAGAGGCGGCTGCCAGCTGTGCCGCAGTGAATGCCCATGAAGAGGAAGGCTGGTGGTGGGAGCAGGCGGTGGAGGGGAAAGTAGAGCTCGCACTGTAGGGGTGAGCAGTGAGGCGGGAGATGTGTGGGGGCATCACAGTAGGACAGACACAGGTTCAAGCGCGGTTATTAGATTGGGCCTGGGTCAAGAATTGGACGAGAAACAGAGCAAGGCAGTGTGGAGAGGACAGGGCTGCGCACTGGGATAGCACAACAGGAAGGGCTGAACGGCCTCCTTTTGTGGCTGCAGCAATGCAGGTTGGGTGACACCAAGGCGGTCACTTGCACTGGGGGCACATTGTGCAAAATCTGTCCCCTCCCCACAATACACCCACATCGCCTCACAACCCCTCCCCATCCCACCTCTCCTACCTCCCACCTTCCCCACCCCTTCCCTCACCCCTCTCCACTTCCTGTCTCCTCCCTCACTCACACCCCAACCCCTCTCACCCTCACTTCCCCATCCCACCTCCTACCTTCGTCCAGCCATCCCCCTTCTCACCCCCATCCCACCCCTCCGGCCTCCCCTTCACCGCCCTCACCCCCCACCCATCCCCTACTCCCTCCCCTCCTACCCCAATCCCCCTCACCCCTTACCTCTGCATCCCACCGCATCTACTCCCCCACCCCGCCCTTTATCCTCCTTAGTCTCTTGCCCTCAACCCCCAAATCCCACCCCTACCTCCCCATCACCTCCTTCACTCACCCACCCATCACGAGACCCCAACCTCCCCTTCCCAAACCCACCCCACACCCCGACCCACACCATCACCTCCCCCCATCCCACCTCCAGTGGGCAGGGACGGGGTAGATGGGAATCCTGGAGACCCCCTCCCCCCCCCCCCCGACCACCCCCTCCCCCCCCCCCCCCCGACCTCTCCTCATCCCACCACCTCCCGTAGACACAAAATGCTGGAGTAAGTCAGCGGGACAGGCAGCCTCTCTGGAGAGAAGGAATGGGATCTATCCGGTGATGCAGCATTGCTGCCTGCCTGGTCCCGCTGAGTTACTCCAGCATTCAGTGTCGGGAGGGTGTCTGGCCTCTCCGAGTCACTCTGCGCCTCTCACTTCCTGATCTCTTGCTGCTGGGTTGTGGAGAGGCTGGAGCAGCGCTGGGCTCAGGGAGCTGGGAGGGCTTCACTAGATACTATCGGCGGAGGGAGGCAGGGTGGGGGCTGACCTGACCCTGGTCCCAGCCCACGCTTGGTTCAACATGCCCCTCGTATGTGTGAAGCGTGAGTGGAGCCAGTGCCTGCGAGAGTAGGCGTGTTATGCCCCCCCCCCCCCCCCCCAGTTAGTATCCAGGACAAGATCATGTTACAGAAGGAAAGGAAGGGAATGGGTGGCGTTTCGGGGGTCGAGACCCTATTTCAGACCTTCAGTTTCGACCCGAAACATCACCCATTCCTTCTCTCCGGAGATCTCGATTGATACGAGTGCCAGAGGTTACGGGGAGAAGGCAGGAGAATGGGGGTCAGGAGGGAGAGATAGATCCGCCATGATTGAATGGCGGAGTAGACGACGGGCCGAATGGCCTAATTCTGCTCCTATCACTTATGCTCTTATGATGCTGCCCGTCCCGCTGAGTTACTCCAGCATTTCGTGTCTACCTTCGGTTTAAATCAGCATCTGCTGTTCCTTCCTACACATGGGGTGCTGTTGGTGGGGGAAACCACTTTTGGTGCCGCTTCAGGCAAACAAATTCACCTGGGCTATGCCTGGATTTCACAACAAACTCACCACTTCGCTTAGTATTAAGGTCTCTTGCTCATTGAGTTACCCAGCATAGAAACAGGCCCTTCGGCCCAACTTGTCCATGTTGGGACCACATCGTCTCACCAGACACATCACACGCCAGGCTCCGGGCAGAGTTCACCTGGTACTGATATCAATGTTGCCAGTTTCTCTCCTCTAGTTACTTGTCCCATTATCTTCTGCTTCACCATCACCCCTTCATCATTTAACCTCATCCATACAATAACCAGCCTCATTCTTACAATAACAAACCTCCATATAATAACAGACCTCACCCATACCATAACCTACTTCACCCATGCAATCCCCAACCTCTCCATACAATAAATGACCTTATCAATACAACAACCTACCTCTCCCATGCAATAACATAAAAAACATAGACATAGAAAATAGGTGCAGGAGGAGGCCATTCAGCCCTTCGAGCCTGCACCGCCATTCAATATGATCATGGCTGGTCATCCAACTCAGTATCCCGTACCTGCCTTCTCTCCACACCCCCTGATCCCTTTAGGCACAAGGGCCACATCTAGCTCCCTCTTAAATATAGCCAATGAACTGGCCTCAACTACCTTCTGTGGCAGAGAATTCCAGAGATTCACTACTCTCTTTGTGAAAAAAGTTTTTCTCATCTCGGTCCTAAAAGACTTCCCCCTTATCCTTAAACTGTGACCCCTTGTCCTGGACCTCGCTCGCCTCTTGTTCTTTGCCTGCCTCCACCCTCCCATCTCAGAAGTTTGAAGCTTAAAATCATGGAATGATCATGGCAGCACAGAAGGAAACCATTCGGCCCATCATGTCTGTGCTGGTTGAAAGGAAGCGATAGTCGTTGTTCCCTTTATGTTTTGTCTGACCCTTCGGGTGTGAGATCAGTGTTTCATTCTCACAAAAAGTGTCCAATCGGCCGAGAGTTCCCTGCCCTTACTCTGGAGATCCGGCTTTCTGCAAATGTAAAGTTATCGGTCGGGACATCAAGTTCCCTTTTCTCTCTCGGAGGATTTCCTGAGCAGAAACGGAAAGCTGGGCTTTTTTTTTGAGTCAGAGGAGTGTAGAGAGAAATTGCAGACACTTGGCAGGGACCTGCGCTTCCTGCTGTCTGTGTGGGAGGTTTCAGGGGAGGCTCCATGCTGGGTGTGTGGGTCAGGCAACTATTTCCCTTTTGCTTGCGTCTCCGTGAGGTTGTGGAACATATCGAGGCATAATTCCCAGGCAATCAGTTAGAGTTCTGCACACAACGAGGCCAATCTGCCCACCATGTCATTGTTAAGCAGTGCAAGAGCAGACCGGGCTAATCCCACCTCTGATCCTAAACCCACAGTCTTGATGCTGGAGCAACTCAGCGGGTCAGGCAGCATCTCTGGAGAAACGGGATGGGTGACATTGCAGGTTGGGACCCTTCTTCAGACTGAAAGTAGGGGGTGGGAGTGCAGAGCTGGAATGCAGTTACTGGGAGAGTTAGTTGCCAGGGTGTAGCTGGTCAGGTTTATTCACCGAGGATTTATGAAGGGGTTGTGTTGCTGACTATGTATAACTTGAATGAATGAATGAATGATTACATTATTGTCACATGTGACAAGTCACAGTGGAATGCTTTGCTCACTTACTCAAGGTATGCAAATAGTCGCCACATAAAGGGCGCTGACAATGTTACAAAGTAACTTCTGGTTATCAATAAAATCTGACATCCTGGGAAATTGTTGTGCATCGGTTTCCCACATCACATCAATGACAACAGCCCACAAGGCCACCGGCGCCAGGGATCTTCTCCGAGATGTCCTGAGGTCAGGAATGGGTTCTCCCTGCTCCCATCCGGCAGAAGATACAGAAGCTTGAAAGCACACACCACCAGACACAGGAACAGCTTCTTCCCCTTCTGTTACCAGACTTCTGAACGATCCTTCCATAGACTAGGGCAATGTCCAATTCACCTCAATCCCACTGAGGATACTGGACTTTGTCTGAGGATCTGATGCGCTATAAAGGTGAGAACTATATTCTGCACACTGTTACTCCCCCTTTGCTCTATCTATTGTACTTGAGTTTTAACTGGTTGTATCGATGTATGGTGTATCTGATCTGTTTGGCTAGCATGCAAAACAACGCTTTTCACTGTACCTCAGTACAGGTGACAATAATAAACCTAAACCTAAACAGGCAAATATATGCAACTGGATCGCTAATTCCAAGGCTGTGTATTCCACCTGAACATCTTCGAGAATGATTTGGCGGCACGGTGGCGCAGTGGTAGAGTGGCTGCCTTACAGCGCCAGAGACCCGGGTTCGATCCTGACAATGGGTGCTGTCTGTGTGGAGTTTGTACGTTCTTCCTGTGACCGCGTGGGCTTTCTCCACGTGCTCCGGTTTCCACGCTGTATCTCTAAAGATTCTCGCTGCCCTCGCCCAGTTTTGTTCTGGAGAACCCATCAATGATACTTCCCGAGACCAAACACCTTGGCCAGTGGTTATCTTTGGCTGGAGATGGTCACATTCCCAGGGTTTATGACCACAATTCAGCCCCCCCCCCCCCCCCCCCCCCCCCCCCCCCCCCCCCCATCGTCTGCAAGTGTAACACCAACACACAATATACATCAATGATTTGGATGAAGGGATTCAATTTGCAGATGACACAAAGCTGGGTGGCAGTGTGAACTGTGAGGAGGATGCTATGAGAATGCAGGGTGACTTGGACATGTTGGGGGAGTGGGCAGATGCATGGCAGATTAAGTTTAATGCGGATAAATGTGAGGTTATCCACTTTGGTAGCAAAAACAGGAAGGCAGATTACTATCTAAATGGCGTCAAGTTGGGAAAAAGGAAAGTACAACGGGATCTGGGGGTCCTTGTACATCAGTCTATGAAAGTAAGCATGCAGGTACAGCAGGCAGTGAAGAAAGCGATAACAAGAGGAAATTAATATAGGAGCAAAGAGGTCCTTCTGCAGTTGTACAGAGCCCTAGTGAGACCACACTTGGAGTATTGTGTGCAGTTTTGGTCCCCTAATTTGAGGAAGGACATTCTTGCTATTGAGGGAGTGCAGCGTAGGTTTACAAGGTTAATTCCCAGGATGGCGGGACTGTCTTATGCTGAGAGAATGGGGCAGCTGGGCTTGTACACTATGGGGTTTAGAAGGATGAGAGAGGATTTCATTGAAACATATAAGATTGTTAAGGGTTTGGACACGCTAGAGGCAGGAAACATGTTCCCAATGTTGGGGGAGTCCAGAACCAGGGGCCACAGTTTAAGAATAAGGAGTAAGCCATTTAGAACGGAGACGAGGAAACACTTTCTCTCACGGAGAGTGGTGAGTCTGTGGAATTCTCTGCCTCAGAGGGTGGTGGTGGCCGGTTCTCTGGATGCTTTCAAGAGAGAGCTAGATGGAGCTCTTAAAAATAGCGGAGTCACGGGGATATGGGGAGAAGGCAGGAACGGGGTACTAATTGGGGATGGTCAGCCATGATCACATTGAATGGCGGTGCTGGCTCGAAGGGCCGAATGGCCTACTCCTGCACCTATTGTCTATTGTCTATTGTCTACAGGTACCCCAAGGTCTGCAAACACTGCGTCAAGGACAAGCCCATGACATCACAGCCCAGCACAGATTCTGACCCATCCCAAACCCTCCAACTCATCCGTCCATAGACTCTGGGGATTGGAAGCAGATTCTCACCCCTCACCCCTCACCCCTCCCACCCCCGAGGTTGGAAACTTCCACCTACTCCCTCTCGCATTCAGGGGCCAACCCTCACCCTATCCACTGGCTGTTTCTGATCCTTCCTACCACATAGAACCAGGCTCTTCGGCCCATCTTGTCCATACTGGCTTTGGGCGTGTGCAGCCATATTGGTCCCGTTGATCAGCACTTGCTCCATGGGTTGACTCAGCCATCCTGCCGGGATCCCGACATAGATAAGGGAACAAGGCGTGGAGTTGGAGCACTGTAGGAGTGGGCAGGTGTGGTTCCCTGAATCTCACTAATGTTCTAAGGCCATAAAAAAGCATAATAGCTGTTCCCAGAGACGAAAGAGCATTGAACTGAGGCCCTCCTACTTGTTACAGCCTGGCAGCGTTATCTGAAGACCAGGGACATTGCTCTCAGAACATGAAGCCATAAATAGCTTATGGACTCACTGCTGTATGTGAGAGAGTCCTATCAGTGAAAGGCTTGGTACATTTTTCTCAGACACCATCGCAAGAGGACTTTATTGTGGTTATGTTATGTGAGAAAAACTGGGTGTAAAAGAGCTGTGTGATGAAGCGGCACCTTGTGAGACTTGTGAGGGTGTTATATAAAGACTAGGCTGATCTAAAGGCAAGCGTGTGGGTGGAAGATGCATGTGTGAGATGGAGACGAGGGCTCGCATGGGCTGGTCCCGTGTGACTCAGTTAGTTGCCACTGGTGGGAAGCGGTGAGGGTGCGCGTGTGGCAGACTCGGGCTAATGGGGACGCGGTCAAATTGGTTGCCTTTAAAAAACCCAACGCTTGATTAAAACCGTGTTACCGCGCCTTAATAAACCGAACAAACGCCAAACAAATGACTTGCATTTACCCAGCGATGCCAACATCGGGACACGTTTTGGGGAGGGGTCCGCTGTCCTGTGGAAAGGGGGAAGGGAACTTCTGCACAGATTCCCGTAAAGAGGAGCAGACCAAAGCCTGAATCATCCATTTTATTGATGGATTTATTGAGTATAAATAGGCTTAGAGCGAATATGGGGCAACGCGTGCAAGTGGGACTAGTGCAGATGAAGCATGTTGGTCAGCACGGGCAAGTTGGGCCAAAGGGCCTGTATTCACGCTGTGTGATTCTATGACCCTATGGAGTGGGGGGGCTGCCGAGAACTAAGGAGGACACGTCTGGGGGGGGGGGTTCGAAGAAGGGATGTGTTTTTTGAAACTCTGTCGCCACCTTTGTGCCAACTCTTTTGTTTACTTTGTTTGCAGAAACAAACAAATGTCACTTTACCAGGTACTCGAGACAATAATGAATCATCATCACCCTCGGAACTATTGGCTTTATCTGTGGGAGATAAAGTCTTTGGACTTTACTCTTTCTCTCTGCCGCTCTCCGTGACCTTCTGCCTGGAGGTGCAGCCGGGGTGAAGACACCCCTCTCCACACAGACAGCACCCAGGGTCAGGATCGAACCCGGGTCTGTGTTGCTGTAAGGCAGCAACTCTACCGCTGCGCCAGCGTGTCGCTCAGCGCAGCAGCGCCTGGTGTACACGCTTCCGGTGAAGGGTCGCTGCTGTCCCAGTCTGTCTAAGTCAAAGTCAAAAGAGTTTATTGTCATGTGTCCCTGACAGGACAATGACATTCTTTCTTTGCTTAGCACAACAGAACATAGTAGGCGTTGTCTACAATTATATACGTAAATACACATATGAATGAATAAATTGGTAAAGTGCAAATAACGGATAAAGGGGTATTAATGTTCAGAGTTTTGTCCGCGCCAGGTTTAATAGCCTGATGGCTGTGGGGAAGTAGCTATTCCTGAACCGGGTTGTTGCAGTTCTCAGGCTCCTGTACCTTCTACCCGAAGGTAGCAGGGAGATGAGTGTGTGGCCAGGGTGGTGTGGGTCCTTGATGATGCTGCCAGCCTTTTTGAGGCAGCGACTGTGGTAGATCATGGACAGTGATGGAACGAGATGCTCAGTCAGTGACGATTCATCAACAGTGGCTCCCAGATCTGAGTAACAAACAGAGAGACAGAAACTAACTCCCAACGAAGCAGGCGCTCGATTCATCTGCCTGACTGTGGGATCTTGCTGTGTAGTTGCATCAGCAGCGTGCAACAGCGGATACACCTGGAAACTCCTTCATCGGCTGTTTTGAAGAAAGACACAAAATGCTGGAGTAACTCAATGGGACAGGCACATCTCTGGAGAGAAGGAATGGGTGAGGTTTCGGGTCGAGACCCTACTTCAGTCCTCTGCGTACAAAGCATAGACTGGCCCTTTCCCCAAACTGTATTTCAACGACACTCATCGGCTGTTTTTGAGTGCTTTGAGCTGAAGGTGTTATAGAATGGCGAATATTTGTTTGTGTGTGTGACAGAGCGTAGGTGGGGAGAAGAATCCGTGGGTATTAAAGAGCATTTACCTTGGTGGGTTTTATTAACATTATAAAAGTGCAGAGGAGGAGTGGGGCCGGAACAATAGCAGGTTTAACTGGCAGTCGAGTTGTGTGGCAAGCACTTGAACCTCTCTTTCCATTTGCTCAATTAACAATTTAACCTGCAAGGCCTTGGCTATTTGACCAGTTGCCTTGGCGACAGCTGTAATATCTAAATGAGTCGCACATTTGGTTTGTACATGCAGGAGGTCCTGCATCCCCTGCTCTCCGGCCTCTACCCCCCCCCCCCACCCTCCCACTACCTCCTTCCCAACCACCCCACGGCCATGCAGGAAGCCACGGGCAAAGCTTGGTTGGAAGGAAGCCACGTTTGCGGAATCTTCCACTCTCCTGAGCCTTCTGCTTCCACTGCTGGACATTGGGGGGCAGGATGTGGTGGGGGCGCCCCTTAAACAAGGGAAGAGATATCATTCAGGGGGGCACAAGGGTGTAGGAAGGATCTGCAGATGCAAAGATAGACACAAAAAGCTGTGGTATCTCAACTGGTCAGACAGCATCTCTGGAGAAAACTAATGGATGACGTTTCGGGTTGAGACCCACCTTCAGACTAAGATTCAAGGGAAAAGGAAACAAGAGATATAGAGGTGATATAGAGAGATACAGAAATGAATGCAAGATATGCAAAGAAAAACCAAACAAAGATAAAGGAAACAAGGTTTTGCTAGGTGAAAACCAGTTACAGACAATGAAACTCACCAGGATGACAGTGAAATGAGTACCCGACTAGGGTGCCAGAAACGAGGAAACACTTTTTCACAGAGAGTGGTGAGTCTGTGGAATTCTCTGCCTCAGAGGGCGGTGGAGGCGGGTTCTCGGGATGCTTTCAAGAGAGAGCTAGATAGTGCTCTTAAAAATAGCAGAGTCAGGGGATATGGGGAGAAGGCAGGAACGGGGTACTGATTGGGGATGATCAGCCATGATCATATTGAATGGCGGTGCTGGCTCGAAGGGCTAAATGGCCTACTCCTGCACCTATTGTCTATTGTCCATTGTCTATTGTACTGATATTTATGTGAACACTACCAAATACAATGCTAATGGATGTATGTACAGCCACTGAGAATGTTGGTGGAGTTTTTATACAGTTCTTGTTTTGTATAAAAGATTAACACAAAATACTGGAGCAACTCAACAGGTCAGACAGCATCACTGGAGAAAAGGAACAGGTGACGTTTCGAATCGAAAATAGGCACAAAAAGCTGGAGTAACTCAGCGGGACGGGCAGCATCTATGGAGAGAATGAATGGGTGACATTTCGTGTCGAGATTTCTTCAAACTGAAAGTCACGGGAAAGGGAAGTGAGAGATATAGACGATGATGTAGAGAGATAAGGAACAATCACTGAAAGATAAGCAAAAAGTAACAATGATAAAGGAAGCGGGCCATTGTTAGCTGTTTGTTGGGTGAAAACGAGAAGCTGGTACGACTTGTGTGGGGGAGGGATAGAGAGAGGGAATGCCAGGGTTACGGGAAGTTAGAGAAATCAATTATCACACCGTTGGGCTGTAAGCTGCCTAAGCGAAGTATTTGCGTTTAGCCTCACTCTGACAATGGAGGAGACCTAGGACAGAAAGGTCAATGTGGGAAAGGGAAGGACAATTAAAGTGTTTAGCAACCGGGAGATCAGGTTGGTTCAGGCGGACTGAGCGAAGTTGTTCAGAGAAACGATTGTCCCGTCTACGTTTGGTCTCGCAGAAGTATGTGAGTCCACATCTTGAGTAACGGATACTGCGGATGAGGATGGAGGGGGTGCAAGTGAATCTCTGCCTAACCTGAAAGGACTGTCGGGGTCCCTGGACACAGAGTCAAGGGAGGAGGTAGAGGGACAGGTGTTGCATCTTCTGCCGTTACAGGGGAAGAAGGTACCTGGGGAGGGGGTGGTTTGGGTGGGAAGGGACGGGTTAACCAGAGTCAGACTGAGAGTCAGGGAAGAGGGAAATCAGAGGTGTGAAACGGTATAGAACAAATAAGAGGTGGCACACATGACCAAGCAAAGGTGGAGCCCACAATGGGCCATTGTTGGCTGTGGAAGAGGTGATAACGAAGGGATACGAACAGTGAAATTAGCAGGATAACTAGGCGGGGGGGGGGGGTGAGGGGGAGGGACAGAGAGAGAGAGAGAGAATGCAAGAGTTATTTGAAAAAGTTGGGCCGGAGGGCCTGTTTCCACGCAGTGTGACTCTATGACGCTATTCGATGTCCAAGACTGTCCCTGTGAATGTCTCTGGCTGGCTGCCTGTGTCTGGCTATAACAACCACACTCCATGCTGTGTGCCGTTTCCCTGCACTGCCTGCAGTTCCGCTGAATTATTGATCTTGCTTCGCTGTTTTGCTATCGACAAGAGCAGATAATTTACAGTAATGTGGCACAGACATCAACATGTCTGAGTCAAGCCGCAGAGAGAATGTGCACAGATATTGTGCGGGCATGTCCGTTGTTCTTGTGGCCTCCGTCTACACTCAGTAAAACATTGTCTCTAACTGAGACTGCAACGTCCTGGATATATTTGCACCAGTGTGGGTGGGGGGATGTGTGGGTGGGTGGGGGGATGTGTTGTGGAGCCGGTGTGTGGGGTGGGGGTGGTTTATGAGGGTGGGGATGAGGGATAGGGCGTGATGGAACGGGGTGACAATTGGGGATAGGGTTGTGGGTGAGGATGAGCTGGGAAAGGGGTAGGGATCTTAGTTTTATTTTTTATTTTTATTTTTAGGGTTACAGCATGGAAACAAGCCCTTCGGCCCCCCAAGCCCGCACCGACCAGCGAGCCCCATACACTCGCACTGTCCCACACACAAGAGGCAATTTGCAATCTTTACCGGTCAATTAACCTCCACCCCTGCACGTCTTTGGAGTGTGGGAGGAAACTGGAGCACACGGAGAAAACCCACACAGGTCATGGGGAGAACGTGCAAACTCCGTACAGGCAGTACACGTAGTCAGGATCGATCCCGTGACTCTGGCGCTGGGAGGCAGCAACTCTACTGCTGCGCCACTTTGCCGCAGGCTTGGGGGTGGGTTCAGCGGTGGGGTAGGGGTGGGTCTGAGGCTGGGTTGCAGATGGAGGTATGGACGAGAAAGGGAATGGAGGTAGGGGTGGGAATGTGGATGGGGTTGGGATGTAATGGGATAGGGATTGGGGATACAGTTGGGGGTGGCGATGAGGAGGGAATGGGTTTGGAGTTGGGGATAGGTTCAGCGGTGGGGTAGGGGTGGGTCTGAGGCTGGGTTGGAGATTGGGATGGGGAGGGAACCGGGGAAGGGGATGAGGTAGGGCTGTGTGTGTGCGGTTAGTGGGGTGGGCGATTGGACTGGGTTTGATGTGGGGATGGGGTGAGGGTGCGGGGCGTTGGTGGCTGGGTGGGGTAGGGGAGCGGGAGCATTGGACTGGGGTTGGGGTGAGGGAGAAAACATAGAGGTGCAGGAGTAGGCCATTCAGCCTTCGAGCCTGCACGCCATTCAATATGATCATGGCTGATCATCCAACTCAGTAACCCGGCCTTCTCTCCATACCCTCTGTTGGGCCACATCCAACTCCACTCTTAAATATAGCCAATGAATGGGTGGACTCACCAAGACCCCTTGTCCCCTTGTCCTGGACTTCCCCAACATCGGGGGCCTGGCATTTTGGGTGTATAAACCGAGTCCAGTGATCAGCTGCTACGTGCGGCTGGGTAGACGGGAAGCTGCTGAGCATGAGTTGTACTTCTACCCCAGAGCCCGAGCAGTTGCTCGCTGACGGCAGAGCTGGCAAGAGGGGCGGAATGGCCTTCACCTGCTCCTGTTCCTTCCATTAAGACAGTGCCCGTGACTGGGCAGGAGCAGCCGACAGCCCTTCCCAGGAGAGGATGTGAGCGAGAGGGCCACAACAGAAGGTCAGGGGGCCCATAGGCCGGGGGGAGGGGAACACCAGCTGTAATGCTTTCACCGAGACCACTGTCCATAGTCACTGGCCAAGAAGAGAGGCACAGAGTGCTGGAGGAACTCAGTGGGTCCGGCGGCATCTCTGGAGTAAAGGAATAGGTGGCGTTTTGGGTAGGAATCCTTCTTCAGAATGAAAGCAGAGGGGAGGGAACTGGAGGTAAGAAAAGGCCAGAACAAAGCAGGGCCGGCAACAGATGGCCATGGAAGGGTGGAGCCCACAATGGCCCATTGTTGGCTGGGGAAGAGATGTTAAGGAGGGATACAGGGATACAGGGATATAAACAGTGGAGCTGGCAGGACAGCTAGGGAGGAGGAGGGGGTTGGGGGGGGAGAGGAAGTACAGAGGTAACTTGAAATGAGAGGAATCAATATTCATACCACTGGGGTGTAAGCTGACCCAGCGAATTATGAGGGGCTGTTCCTCCAATTTGCGTGTGGCCTCACTCTGACAGTGGAGGAGGCCCAGGGCAGAAAGGTCAATAAGGGAGATAGACACAAAGTGCTGGAGGAACAACGGGTCAGGCCGCATCTCTGGAGAAAAGGAACAGGTGATGTTTTGGGTCGAGACCCTTCTTCAGACTCTCAGTTTGGGAATGAGAAGGGGAGTGAAAATGTTTGGGAACCAGGAGATTGCGTCGGCCAAATCGGACTGCGCGAAGGTTCTCAGTGTATAAAATCATGAGAGGACTAGATTGGGTAAATGCACAGAGAGTAGGTGAATCAAGGGGCGAAGAACATATGTTTAAGGTGAAGGGGAAAGGTTTTAATTGGAATCTGAGGGGTAACTGTTTCACGCAAAGGGTGGTGGGTGTATGGAACAAGCTGCCAGGGGAGGTAGTTAAGGCAGGGCCTATTCCAACATTTAAGAAACAGTTAGACAGTTAGATAGACAAGGACAGGTTTGGAGGGATATGGGCTAAACACAGGCAGATGGGATTAGTGTAACTGGGACATGTTTGCTGGTGTGGGCAAGTTGGGCCAAAGGGCCTGTTTTAACCCTGCATGACTCTATGACCCATTTGATTATTACGGGTGTCAGGGATTATGGGGAGAAGGCAGGAGAATGGGGATAGGAGGGAGAGATCGATCAGCCATGAATGAATGGCCTAATTCTACTCCTATCACATGTTCTTATACGTACAGTAAATAAGAGTGGGCCAGAGGTAGGGATGGGGCCCAGAGGGACTGCTGGGGACTGGGCCAGTCAGGGTAGTGGGCTCATTGGCCACCAGCCTGGCTGCAGGTTATGTGATGGCATGTATCTGCCACGTCCTGGCACTGCTGCCTCTGGGCAGGGTGACCTCACCGAGGCTTGCTCTCGGAATAACTTTCCATTCAAGCTGTAAATCCTTTGGGGGAAGAAACCGAACGACAAATATTTATTCTGTGTCTAACCCAAGATTCCGTGGAAAATTACGCAGCCTTTCCAGGAAGTGGGCTCTCCATCACGGCCGGGCCTGAACTCTCCGCCCCCACCCCCCACCCCCCACTCCCCTCCACGCGTGTACCCTGTGGCTGCTCCCTGTCCCGCCGTCTCGCTCTCCCTGCCCCTCCCCCGCTGCAGTCTCCCCCCCCCCTCACCCACTCCCGATCCGCAGACACCCGCAGGAATTCTGCCCGCCCAGTCGGGACATTCATCCTTGTGGCCAGTCCGGACCCAGGAGATGTCGCATGTCTCGCTGTGGGCTGCCGCAGGAAATGACCGCGAGCTCGTACCAGTTCTCTTGTCGCCACCAGCATTTGCAACCCGCAGTCTTACCGTTGTCTGTCATGTGTTTCTCATGTTAAATCGTGGGAGGAATAGATCGGGTGGACGCACAGAGTCTCAAGACCAGAGTTGGGGAAGTCGAGGACCAGAGGACATAGGTTTAAGTTGAAGGGGGAAAGATTTTATGGGAATCTGAGGGGTAATGTCTTTACACAAAGGGTGGTGAGTGTATGCCGGAGGAAGTAGTTGAGGCTGGGACTATCGTAATGTTTAAGATGCAATTAGACAGGTACATGGATAGGACAGGTTTAATGGGACATGGGCCAAACGCAGGCAGGTGGGACTAGTGTAGCTGGGACATGTTGGCCGGTGTGGGCAAGTTGGGCTGAAGGGCCTGTTTCCACGCTGCATGACTTTATGACTCTCTTTGGTGAAGGTGCAAGATATGCCTGCTTTCCCCAGTCCCAGTATTGAGTATAAGAGTCAGGAAGTCACTGAGCAGCTTTATACAGCTTTGGCTAGGCTGCATTTGGAGTATTGCATGCAGTTGGGAACGCCCCATACAGGAAAGGTGGAGGCTTTGGAAGGTGCAGAAAGATGGTTGTATTATTGACTATTAGCTACAGGGGGAGATTGGCCAGACATGGATTGTTTCCTCTGGTACACTGGAGGTTGTGGGGAGACCTGATGGAAGTGTATACAATTATGACAGGAGTAGATGGGGGAGAGTGTCAGAACCTTTTTCCCAGGATAGGAAAAATAAATACCAATTTTAATGTTTCAAAGTTTAAAGGAGATATGCAGGCAGGATTTTTCACACAGAGGGTGGTGAGTGCCTGGAACACGCTGCCAAGGATGGTGGTGGGGGCAGATACAATGGTGGCATTTACGATATTGTCCGATAGGTACATGGATATGCAGAGAATGGAGGGATATGGGTTACATGCACGCAGATCAGAGTTGGCCTTGGCACAGTGTTTGGCATAGATTGGGCCGAAAGGCCTGTTCTGGTGCTGTACTGTTCTATGTTCATGAGTGATAGGAGCAGAATTAGGCCATTCGGCCCATCAAGTCTACACTGTGGGGGGGGGGGGGGCTGGAGTGAGGGTGTGGGAGCTGCTGTGAGGGTGAGGGTGAGGGGAGGCTGGAGTGTGGGTGGGGGGGGGATGAAGAAGGGGTGGAGTGCGGGTGAGGTTGAGGGGGTGAAGGTGAGGATGAGGGTGAGACTAAGGGGGTCTGGGGAGAGGTATGGTAGTGGAGGGGCTGGAGTGAGGGTGCGGGCGTGGGTGGTGAGGGGGGACAGGGAGAAGGTGAAAGAAGGGGAGAGGCGAGTGAGGGTATGAGCCGGGATAGAGTGGGTGGAGGGAGGAGCGAGGGAGAAACAGGGAGCCAGGGAAGTACGCAGAGAAAGAGGAAGAGGCAGACAGACCGACATACAGACAGGGAGGGAGAGGGACAGAGAGAAAGGGAGATAGAAGGAAAGAGAGAGAGATTGGGTGAGATCAGAGATGGTGTAAAAATGAAGGGAAAGGAAGGAAAATGAAGCAAGTGAGAGAAGGAGGGCGTGAGGGAGAGTGGGATAGGCTCAGTGGGCAGAGCGGTCTCACATGGCGAGAGTGCGAGCAGACAGCTGGAGAGGGGCAGAGAGTGAAGTGAGAGGAGACGAGAGGGCGGAGGGTAAAAACGGAGGTGCGTCCACAATGGAGGCAATAACCAATGCAAAGAGCTCAGGCTTCCTAAAAAAAAATTAAAATTATTTATTAAAAGCTTTAATGTAATTTTGACCTTGTAATTGCAGAATGATTTAAAATCTGGTTACCACATACACCCTTTCAGTTGTAATTTGAATGTGTGTTAATTTTACGAGCTCTCTATCACTGGGATATGTAATAGGGTTTCAGTTGGATAATTTAAGATTGAATTTTTTTTTTAATGCTGAGTGATATGTGGATTATTTTAATATTGGTCGGCTGGAAGTCGATTAGCTCCAGCCTTGCTTTTTAATTAGGTTCTTCAAGGTTGACTCTTAAAGAATCAGGTAACGCTGTCGATGGCGTTGGTCTGTCAGGATTCTTGGATCGATCAGTTGACGGAGTTGAATTTCGGAATTCACCTCTCGACGCCCCCACCAAAGCCCCCGTCCGTGAGGCCTTTTTTTTTTGCCTTTTGGGACTTTTCCCTCTCCTGCTGTGAAATGTGTGGGGGATGAGGGGGTGGGCTGTGGGTTAGGAAGTGGGTTTGGCCTCTAACACAGGAGGTGGTGTCAAACCCAAGAGGCAGCTGGTCTTTGGCACCATCTCTTTGGATCATTCAACTTCTCATCGTGACGGCTTCTCGCAGCCATCGCTACTTCCCCTCACCCCATCCAATCTATCCTGCAGGACCAATCGTTGACAATCTGAAACGAAAAGTGCCAGCTCTCACAGGCACAGTGGCCACAGTGAGGGGGAGGGAGAGGGGGAGAGAGAGGGAGAGAGCGGGAGGGAGTGAGGGAGGGGGGGAGAGGGAGAGGGGGAGAGAGAGAGAGAGAGAGAGAGGGAGAGGGAGAAGGGGAGGGAAAGGGAGAGAGAGAGAGAGAAAGAGGAGAGGAGAGAGGGGGGGGAGAGAGAGAGAGCGGGAGGGAGTAAGGGAGGGGGGGGGGAGAGGGAGAGGGAGAGGGAGAGGGAGAGAGAGAGAGAGAGAGGAGAGGGAGAAGGGGAGGGAAAGGGGGAGAGTGAGAGAGAAAAGAGAGAGGAGGGAGAGGGAGAGAGAGGGGGAGAGGGAGAGGGAGGGAGAGGGAGGGAGAGAGGGGGAATGGGAGAGGGGGAGAGAGGGAGGGAGAGAGAGGAAAGAGAGAGGGAGAGGGAGAGAGAGAGAGAGAGAGAGAGAGAGAGAGAATAACATATTGGGATTTTAAAACTGTGAGACATTTCTGTGCAGTGTGGAGAAGAGGAGGAGAAGTGCCTGTATCTTTAAACCAGAGGAATTTTACTGGGTTCAAAAGAGGGCCAACATTTAAAAAAACAATTATCGTCAGCCATAAACAGTGGGGCGAGGAGCGGCAGCAGATGGGATCTGTCGGTGGTGTTCCAGTCGCTGAGTGTGGAGGTGAGGAAGACCAAGGGATTTCTACACACAATGTGGCCAGGCCACTGAGAGAAGCCGGCGACAAAACGCCTACCACGGCCTTGGCCTGTGGGGTCAGCGGTGGATTCTGCTGTCATCTCTCTGACAGAAGGCGGGGGGTTCAAATCCCGCTCCTGGGGTTAAGTTGGCGCCCCTATCTCAGGGCAGGGCGGGGCAGTCCAAGGGACTGAGGATAGACACAAAAAGCTGGAGTAACTCAGCAGGACAGGCAGCATCTCTGGAGAGAAGGAATGGGTGACATTTCAGGTCGAGACCCTTCTTCAGCTCTGACCTGGGCAATACAGTCCGCTCACTGGGCAATACAGTCAGCCACACTATAAGACCATACGACACTTAGGAGCAGATTTTAGGTCCCAGGGAGTTCCTCTCCGCTATTTCCATCATGGCTAATCTAATGTTTCTCCTCTCACCCGCCATTCTCCTGTCATCTCCTAGTCATCTCCCCATAATCTATTACAGCCCTTTCTAATCGAGAACCTATCAATCTTGCTTTCAAAAATACCCAATGGCTTGAGCTCTCACGACACGCAGTTTGTGGCAATGGATTTTCACATTATTTCACCTACCTCTGGCTGAAGAGATTCCACCCATCATTCCATTCTAAAAGTGGTTGTATCCTTTTATTCTAGAGGCTGTGCCCTCTGGTCCGAGACTCTCCCGCTAGGAGGAAACTCTCCCCTCTCGCTCCTCTCTCTATCCAATGCCAGTGTGCCAACCACTATGGCTATCACGAGTCACCCACTCTCTGACCTTTCTCCTACAAGTCATCGTTGGAGATCTGTGCAGTTTCCGTTCCACGGAAGGAGCCCACAACCCATTGGCGTGCTTCTTAGTCCCCCACCCATTCAGCTACAGACAATACTAACGAGCGACACTAGTGCTCCACATCTGAGGTCCATCCTTTGCGTCCCCCACTGGCTGCAGATGTTGAACATTATTGCAGCTCACCCCATCTGCTGTATAACACACACTCACTGTTCCAAAATCAGCAAGTTCGAACCCATCCCCTGCTCTAGTCAGCATTGATCCTATCCCCTTAGTCCCCCACCGGGGCAATGGGACTTCCACCACCGGCTGAAACCAATGTGTGGGTTATATTATTTAACTCTGTAAAATTTCCTCACCATTTTCCCTTGAGCCTCAACTGCTGAATATGTTTGAAGGAAACAAGGCAACTGGACGACCGCCTGTTTACACAAAGTTAGAACCAAAGGTGCTTGGAGTAAACGGCTACAGGCAATGTCTCTGGGGAGACATTTCGGTCGGGACCGTCTTCAATTCAGAAGAAAATTGGAGAATAGACATAGAACATTGTGCATCGGTACGAACAGGTCAAGAAACAGGCTCTTTGGCCCCAATGTCCGAAAACTGGACATGATACCACGAACGTAAATGTTATCGGCCTGCACTTAATCCTTATAACCTGTGTATGAAGGAACTGCAAGGGGTTTTAAACCAAAGATAGCACAAAAAGCTGGGTAGTAACTCTGTTGTGTGTCATGCGCTTCGTCGTAAAGATTCCTCCGGAAACAATTCCTCCTCTCATCAGAGGCTGTCGTCCCCCTGAGTTACTCCCCAGCCTCTTGCGTCTATCCGGATCATCTATTCGCATATCCTGTGCCCCTCAAAAGTCTCTGAAATGCCTTTCATATTGCCTCCAACACTTCAGCAGAATGTTCCAAGGCACTTCACGCCCCCTCATGTGTGCGAAAACTACCGCACATCACCTGCGCCCTCTCACCTCGCATTATTTCCATTTTAACTTCCTTGGCGAAACGTTCTGACTGTACTCCACCCATCTATCTGCCAGAGCAATGATATTAGTTGTGGATGAATGGTCGTGGTATAGCATGGAAACAGGCCTTTGCTCATTGCCATGTCCCAATCTATAGGCTAGTCACACTGCCCGCATTTGGCCCACATACTTTAAACCCTTCCTAAACATGCAACCTGTCCATTGTCTTTTATATGCCGTAATGGTACCTGCCTCAATACTACCTCCTGTGGCAAGCTCATTCCATATATCACAACCCATTTCAATTGTGGATAAAGTTGCCCTTCAGGTTCCTATTAAGCGTTTTTTCCCCTCGAACTTGCACCTGTCCCCCCCCCCCCCCCCCCCCCCCCCCCCCCCCCCCCCCCCCCCCCCCCCCCCCCCCCCCCCCCCCCCCCCCCCCCCCACACCCCCCCCCCCCCCCCCCCCCCCCCCCCCCCCCCCCCCCCCCCCCCCCCCCCCCCGTACCCTCTGGTTACCTTGATATCTGTTTTGTGAGTGGCTGAGTGGTGGCTGAAGATCCAAACTCAAGGGGGCTGAATTGGGCTGAAAGGGTGGCGGGCGGAGGGAAGAGACCCCGAACCCCTGATTACCATTTTTCCCTTGAATTCCTGTGATCCATCAGGTTGCCGACCATGGACGGTGGAAAAAGGGGTGGAATCCCCTCAGATGCTTCTCTCTGGCCCGCCTTCCAACTGGGGTCCACACTGGGGTCACCCTGTCTGCCCCTGTGTAAACATGCCTCCAACCAAACCACGTACAAGTCTCTGAGATTTACTGCATCTCCAATATTGGCCTATTGGCTGCACCTAGCCGTGTTGAAATACTCTCCGCCATATTTTGTTCCTAATATGATGTCCTTCCTGAACCTCCCACTTTCCCCTTCCTCACCCTTCCTTAAACCGCACCACTAAAAAAAAAATAAATTGTCCCCTCGTTGTTGACCAAGTGTTTGATCCTGACTTGCCCGTGCCAAGACACAACAGAAATGTTTGTATTGTCTTTTCTCAACGCTGAGGCAGGGGTTTCTGCTCAATCAATGCGATATTTGAATTTCAAATTCTTTGCTGTAATGAGGAAGCTTAGCCAGCCAAATCAATATCTACAGATATGGACTCTGGGAGGCGAAGGTCCCAAAAAAACAACAAAAGAAAAACACAGGTTATTTCAGGGCAATTGACTGCGTACTGTAGTGTGTAGTACAGGGATAAAACTGGCAGATGCTTAGTTTACAGTGAAGATGGACACAAATCTGGAGTAAACTCAACAGGCCAGGAGAGCATCTCTGGAGAGAAACTAGGAATGGGGTTCGGAAACCAGACCAAGGAGTGAACTAAATTTTCCCTAATACTTCCTAGCTGTTACCTCTGCTCTCCGCAGGGTGAGACCGGTCTCCATTCGATTGAGGAAACTGCCAACTATAGAGACATGGTTTATCCAACCTCAGTAGTCCCCCCCTGCAGAAGAGTTTGCCCTTGCTTGTTCATGGAAGGGGTGGAGGACCGAACCATCAGGGAGATCGGTCGCACTCTCAAACGGCAGCGCAACTCGAAGGTCCTCTACCAACACCTGCTGCCCCCACCATATACAACAACTGCCCTCTGACAAAGAGGGTAAGGAAAACATGGGGTGTTCCCATCCAAGATGGTGACCATAACCCAGAGTGGCTCGCTGGGTGCTGACTCAAGAACACGGATCTGCAATCAACTCCATTGCAATCACTCCACTCTTTTTAAAAAACTCGACTCAAACTAGTATGTTTCAGAAGGGTACACAATAAATGCTGGAGAACATCAGCGGGTGCAGCACGCATCTATGGATAGCGAAAGAAAATAGGCAACGTTTCGGGCCGAAACCCTTAAAATTTTCAGGGTTTCGGGCCGAAACGTTTACCTATTTCCTTCGGGTTTACGGCCCGAACGTTGCCTATTTTTCCTTCGCTCCATCGATGCTGCTGCACCCGCTGAGTTTCTCCAGCATTTTTGTCTACCTTCGATTTTCCAGCATCTGCAGTTCCATCTTAAACAGTATGTTTCCGTACGCTGTTTGTAATCATGTATTGTCTTTCCTTCCACTAGACTGGTCAGATACCACGACTCGCAAAAAGGTTTTCTTCTCAACCGTTATACATCGGGGACTAATGTGAAGCTAGTACCCCGGGAGCCAAGGCAGACACTGATAATGAAACCTACCTTTGGAAAAGAGACATTGACCAGACATAGATCTCCACTGGCAACAGACGCCCTCGCTTTCCCACATGTTCCTGAGACCTAAATTACCTGGAGCAGGTGTGGGCTGGAGACGACTGATATGATCTTCACATTATCTTCCAATGCCTCTGGCAGGGTAAGCAAACCCAATGTCAATGCTGACTACACACAGTCAATGGTTATTTATGGTTCAATGGTTTTTCATTGTCACGTTTGTGCACTGCACAGTGAAACGCGTTTTGCAGAGATCACACCTGTACCAGTCATCATATTTTGGCCCATTTGCACGTCCTCTATGTACTGGAGTGGCTCCCGATCCAGTTAAGCTCCAGGCTGCTGTAGGGCCTCCTCCACCGGCTCTGTCCACGAACCGACCGGCCTCTGTGTCATGGGGGCGCCTCCTGCACCCTGGTCTCCTCCCTCCTACTGGCCCACTCCTCATGTCCAGACTCGTCACCAGCGGCTCCCTCCTCCTTGTCTCTCCGGCCTTCGGGGCTGAGCTCCTGGTCCTCCTTTGCGACAGTGAGCCAGGCTCGCCAGCGAGTTGGGTTGGTTTTTCCTTCACATGTCTGGGCCCAGACCCCCCCCCCCCCCAAAAAAAACCCAATATTCCATATAACCATATAACCATATAACAATTACAGCACGGAAACAGGCCCTCACGGGCCCTTCCAGTCCGTTCCGACCATTTGTTTTCCCCTTATTCCACATCTACCCCTGCCCTCAGGTTATTCAATAGCTCTCTGACTAAGGGAGGAGGTTACCAGGTGGCGAGGGGAAAAGATGCAGGCTTGTTCTCAAAGCCCTCTGGCCCCCATGCAGGGGTACGGAGTGGCGAAGGACACTTGGCCAGGCTGACCCTGCAACACTGGCCTTCATGGCCAAGATACAAACCCTACACGTATAGCAACGTAGGCCTGAATCGTGTAAAGTGGCGCCTCAGCTTGGCGATTTTTGACACAACTGGTCAGCAGCAACTACTGTTACCCCGGTACACCTGACAATAACACCTAAAACTGATATACTACTATCTCCTATACACTTCTGCTAACTATGAATGTGCTTAAGGTACATGAGTGTTGGAGGAAAACCGGAAGCACCGCCCGGGGGAGAAAACCCACGCGGTCTCTGAGAGAACATGCAAGCCCTCTGCACAGACAGCACCGGAAGGGTCAGGATCGAACCTTGGGTTCTCAGGCGCTGGTGGGGGCAGCAACGACGACAGCAGAGAGGTGGGTATGACTGACAGGAAAGGGGCCTTCATTCCTTGCCCTCTGGTGCGGTCTCAGTGTGCACTACCCACCCAAGAGACAAACACCCCCAACACCCCCTCCCCCCCTCCCCCTCCCCCCCCCTCAAAAAATGTCTGTCCACCTGGGACATGGTCGCCACCACCTGTGGATCCCCTCCAACCGCGACTCCTCTGCCAATGTGACTGGAGAAGGGCACACCACCCAAACGTCACCCATTCCTCTTCCTCCAGAGGATGCTGCCTTGACCCGCTGAGTTACTCCACACTCTCGTGCACCTATTGCCATTGATCCCCAGGCCTAACTGCAAGAGTCCCTGTTTCCTGAGGGCATCACCACCGGGGAGGATGCCGGACTCTGCCGGTGCATGGAGGATCAGCAAGGGGTGGCCCCCAACCAGTCCCCACAACTTTGCCCAGCCCGTCTCCCGTCTCCCGCAGTTTCTGTGCCTCCAGTCATTCATTACAAATCATTCCCCATCCCACCCTCCCTTCTCCTTCTCTTCTCCTCCTCCTCCCCACCCCTCCCCAAACCTTCTGTTGTGTGTGTGGCGCTGCCCGGGTGGGAACTGCCCGCTGTGAGCTCGCTGCTCCAGTGTATCGCGGCGATTACCCTCCAGATCTGATGCTGCCTCCTTGCCTATCCCTGGCGAGGGAGTGCCCCCCCCCCCCAACATTCTGCTCACCCCCCACCCGCATTTCCCCACATATCCCTATCCTGTTTCCCGACCATGTCCCGGTCATCCCTGATTCCATCATCACTGCCCCCGTCTAGGTTCCCTCCTCCGTGTTTCCCTTGACCATTCCGCGACACCTACAAAGGGTGGCAAAACCAGCCTCTGCCCGCACACACCCCCCCCCACACAAACCCCTGGTCCCTCCCTTGCCCCCTTCCCTCCTATCATTCAAGCCTTGTCCTTCATTTTTCTAATTCCCGCAATCATCCCACCCCATTCCCTTCTCTGCCCTCCCCCACCACCTCCACCCCTCCTCTGCAATCCAACACCCCTCGTTCCCCCTTATAGCCCCTTCCTCTTCCTCTTCTCTCCCCCTCAATATTCAACCACTCCTTCTTCCCTCCTGCCTTCCATTCGCCCCACCCCTCCTCCTGCCGCCTCCCAGCCTTTCTCCTCCTTCCCCAGAGCCCTCTCCCACCTTCCCCTCCCCCTTGTCTGTACGCCCGAGATTCCTCATCCATTTACCACGTTGGCACTACCGCCAAGTTGCCCCATTCCTTGCTTTCTCAATGAGAGCGGTGTGGGTGGGGGGGGGGGGGGCTGTGTGTTGACTATCTCGTCCTGCCCCCCCCCCCCACCCCCCGCCAACAGCCTGTGCCCGGCTTCAGTGGGAGATCTGTCTCGGCGGTTGGATCACGCCGAATGTGTCGGAAGGAACTGCAGGTGCTGGTTTACACCGAAGACAGACACAAAATGCTGGAGTAACTCAGCGGGTCGGGCAGCATCTCCAGAGACAAGGGATAGGTGATGTTTCGGGTCTGAGGAAGAGTCTCCACCCGAAACTTCACCTTTTCCTTCTACCCAGAGTTGCTGCCTGAGTCCGCTGTGTTCGTTTACTCCAGCACTGTTTTAGAAATCATGGGGAACCCCTGACCTACCTGGCCCTTTGCCCCAGTGTGTTGAGACACAGCGGCCGAACAGGGACGACATTTCTTGTCAAACTCGCTCATTGCCAAAACGCCGCAGGGATCAAGGTCGAGCAAACATCTTCCCAGCCGCGTAGTCTCGGCAACAAATACTTGTGCAAAACAACCCCAAAAAGCACTGAAAGTACTGGGGTCAGGCAGCATACTTCAGGAAGAACCATGGATAGGCAGGTTTACCAAGCATAGCGTCGTCCTGCCTCTCGTCTCTTCCAGTCCCCTTTCTTCCCTGTCATCCTGAAAATAAGGGGTTCTCAAAAACAAAATAAAGGGTCACCCAAACATGTTCTGCTCGCAGAGAGGTTGCCTGTCCCCGCTGATCCCCAGCATCTGCAGTTTCCTCCTGTCTAAACATGAAGGTCGCGCAGCCACGTGTTTTAAAAAGTTTTAAATTTCATGTTTATTTGTCTGGTTCGCCTGATGTGGCTTGCCTTCCCTCCCCCCCCAGACGCTGCTCGGCGCTTGGTGCTTCTGAGCCGGAGAGCGGGGCGGGGCCCGGTCAGATCCCCCCCTGTTTCCCAAGCACAGACAGTGCGCGGTTCCCGCAAGCTGCACTCGCTCCAGGATGAAGGCTCATTGTGAAATATTATACAAAGGCCGGCCTAGTGCAAAACAGGCCAGCAATCAACTTCAAAAAAGATCAACCTCGGCGCTTCACTGCCCGGCCGTCTACGGCCTGCTTCCCCAATCGATAAAAAGGCCAACCCGATCAAAAGGGTGCGACTATGGCAAACTCACACAGCCCAAGGGAGACGGGATTCCCCAGAGGGAAATAATTGGATACGAGTTGGTGACGGGAGGTAGGGATCTGGTGCAACTCCGGACAAGCGGAGAGGGCAGGGGTGTAGAGAGGAAGGCGGGGAGAGGCCGGGGCTGGGTGGGGAGAGGCGGGGTTGGGGTTAGCAGAGGCGGGGGTAGTATGAGGTAGAGATTGCGATGTGCCTCGAGTACCGAGGTACAGTGAGTGAGAGCGAGAGCGCGCAGAAGAGGCCCGGACGGTGGCAGGACGGTGGAAAGTCCAGGATGATGGGAGAAGGGGGGTCTGGGGAAGCCTGGGGGTGGGAGTGACGGGATGGGGGGGACGTGAGCGGGGGGGTTGGTTGGGGAAAGGCAAAGTGTGTGGGAGCAGAGTGGAGAGGCGGGGGGGGGCGGCCCGGTTGGGGAAGAAAGACGTATTTCACACACCACACACCACGTCAGATGGCCACACAAAGCTGGGTAAACTCAGCGGTTCAGGCAGCATCTCTGGGAAACGGAATAGGCGACGTCTCCGGTTCGGATCGGAGACCTCCTGCCTCAATTTGAAGAGCCAGGGGAAAAACACAACAGCGTTGCGTCAATTTATGAACACACGAGGAACTACATAAGCTGGAAAAGGGAACAAAACACAAAGTGCTGAAGGACAACTCAGCGGTACAGCAGCATCTGTGGATGGAGTGTACAGATGCACCGTGACTGCCGCTTTGTTCAGCCCTCATCAATGTATACCCTCCTCTCCTTCAATGGTCCTTCCCAACCTTCTCCAGCCCACCGAATCCCCGGGAGACGAGCGCCAAGCAGCCCGTTTATGTAGCCCCCCCCCTTGTCTGGGGTGGGGGTGGAGGCGGGGGGGGGGGGGGTAGGGGAGTAGGGGAATGCCTGAATGGGAGATAGTGACTTCGTAAACTGGAATTTGAACCATAAGGCCTCAGCATTGTGAACACGGACCGCGGGGAGCGAAACGTCAACAAGGAGGTCTTTGGAGTAAAGAATGCCAGAAATTATGTTCCTGCGTTGGACTTACAAATGATAGCGTGCGTCTGAGAGGCCGACACTAAAGAGGTGAATTCTACCAGAGCAGCCGGCAGGCACTGCCACCCCTCCCAGATACACATGCTAGCTCAAGCCTCGGTGAAGGAAGCGACTGCAGATAGATGCATGCTCTACACCAGATAGACACGAAATCGCTGGAGTAACCCCCGGCGGCTCAAACAGCGTCTCTTTCTCTGAAGAAAGGAATGGGTGACAGTCGGTCGAGCAGAAACCTTCTTCTTCAGACTGAAGTCAGGGGAGAGGGGCTCTAGAGAATGGAGGGGCAAGGTTATGAGAACGGAAACAGAAAAAAATCAAAGCAGACGTAGTTGAATCAAGAAAATGCAAATAAGATCTTTGTTAGCCGAGGGGAGGGTGTGACAAGGAGGCATTTAACGTTCAGTAAAGTTAATCGGGAGGACAGTGAGAGCCAGGCGGAAGAACAAGGGTGGGGGAGGGAGGGCCGAGAGAGACAGGGAAAGCGAGGAAGTATAGAGAAATCGATTTCTCATACCGCACTGGGTTTGTAAGCTGCCCCAAAAACATCAAGTGTCGTGGCGACCGCCCCTCCCCTTAGATCCACGTTTTGTTGCACAAAAAAAGATCCGAAACGTTGCACACCAGTGGAGAGACTTTTCCAAGAAGAAGTTCACCAAGCGGAAGAAGTGAGGGTTTGAAGGGCCGGGGTTGCAGACCTCCCTTCACCCCTCTCTCTTACTCCCGGAATGTGTGTGACTGGGGCGCTTGGGATGGGTTGGTGGGGGCGAGATGCAAATTACCCCCCCCTACCCCCCCCCCCCCTCCCCTCCTCCATTACTGATTAGGGCAGGGATCTACCTTGATCTAGGTGTCAGGGGTTGTGGGGAGAAGGGAGGGGAATGGGGGTTTAGAGGGAGAGATAGAATTTCAAACCATGAGAACCCTTCTTCATCTCGACGAACGTTCACCCCAATCCTTCTCTCCAGGAGATGCTGCCTGTCCCGCGAGTTTACTCACGGCTTTTTGTGTCTTCTTCGGTGTATAACCAGCATTTGCAGCTTTCCTTGGTACACACAACAATGCTGGAGAAACTCATGAGCGGGGTGCAAGAGCATACCTATGGAGCGAAGTGAGATAGGCGACGTTTCGGGCCGAAACCCTTCTGCAGTTTCCCCCTCCCTTCACACCCACGGTTTTGGAATGGAGGAAGTAGGACCTGATGGGCCCGATGGCCTTTATTCCGCTCCAGTTACTGGCCTTATGATCGTAACCCAACTAGCGCAGCAGTTGAACTACAGGGGTTGGGCTAAGTTGGTGTCCTGTAGTCAGAACTGACCTGACCGCCGTGAAAATGTCCCCACACCCACAAAATGGTGGCACCAGACACACACACACAGACAAGTACGTGTGAGAATACACCGACACAACACCCCAACTTGTTCTCCACACACACACACACACACATACACGTGTCCACAAATGCAGACTCTTCAAAATAATAATAAAAAGTAATTTCAAAGTAACTTTAATCAGGTAATAAATATATACAATAACATGAAAACCGTGCACAAAATCCATCCGACATTGCGGAGGCAAAACAAATGATCCAATATATATACACTTACATTGTTCAAAATTTCACAAATGTACCCCCCCTCCCTTGTCCCACACATTGTCCCTGTGGCCGTTGGATCCTCACACAAATGCATACACACACATATCTCCACGCCTAGCCGACACACGCACACGATGACACGGTAATATTTGGCTGCGCTTGCTCAATCCATGCTGTCTCCACCTCTTGCCTTAGTGTCAGAGTGAGGGGGCAGAGACGCTGGGGGTTGAGCTGGAGCGAGCCCACAGGGTTTACGCTCATTATTCGCATCACAGAACTCGCAACCAGCCCCCGGCTGCGTCCAAACAGTGTACATTTGACACATTTTCTGACTCCAGTGTGTAATTAATTAACTCTCTCTCATTATCTTTATTCTCTCAGTCTCTCTCTATTTTTCTCCTCTCCTTTTTTCAACTCCCCCTCTCATCGTTCTCTCTTTCTTTCCTCCCTTCTCCCTCCACTCCACTCCCCCCCCCCCCTTCGAATCCTCGCACCTCGCACCCTATCCCCCCTCCCCCCCCTCCCCCCCTCTCTTATCTCCCTCCCTCCCCTCTAAACTCTCTCCTCCCTCGTCTCCCCTCCTCCCCCACTCTCCCCCCCCGCCCCCCCCCCGCCTCCTCCCCCTTCCCCCCCCTCTCGCCCCCCTCTCCATGTCTACACAGCACACCCCAGCGAGACAAAACCCCACCCCAGTAACAATGATTCCTCCCTTTCTGCTGGGAGGGTTGGGTATTGGACGACTCAGATCAGACTGCCCGTTTATCACAACTGACACATTAATTCTGCCCATATATTTAATTCTTGGACGTTATTGAAGATATGGATACAAGTCTGACCCAGTTGGGGTGGGGCGTCGCGGGTGACAGCGGGGCAAGTGAACGGGGCCAGTGGGGACAGGCGTTCATCAACCCGGGGGCAGCGACAATTAGAAATCAACGATGCCACATACATTATAGTATTTTATAATTACGTCCTGTTAATGTAGCGAAAGATTAGCCGAACATGTGTGGTTTTTGTAGTGTGCGTGTTGGGTGTGTGTGAGGGTTGTGTGTGGCGCGTTGTGTGTGTGGTGGGGTGTGTGGGTGCGTTGGTGTGTGTGCATGTGGTGTGGTGGTGTTGTGTTTGGTGTGTGTGGTGTGTGGGGGGTGTGGGTTTGTGTTGTGGGTGTGGTTGGTGTCGTGGTGGGTGTTGGTGTGTGTGTGTTGGTGTGTGTGGGTGTGTGTGTGTGTGTGGGTATGGTTGTGGAGGTGTGTGGTGTCTGGGAGTTTGGTGTGTTGTGGGGTTGTTGTGTGTGTGGTGTGTGTGAGTGTGTTGGGTGTGTGTGTGTGTGTGTGTGTGTGTGTAGTGTGTGTGTGGTGTGGGTGGTGTGTGCGTGTCTGGTCCTTTGGGCCATGTGGATTGTTATCTCCGCATCTGCCGAGGAGGTCGTTTGGCCGTGTGGGGGTGTTTGTTGCTGCTGGGAGCCGAAGCGGGGGATTGAGCTTTTCTCAGTGGTTACATCTGTTTCCTCCTGACGGAATAGGCAGGGAGGTCCGGTCAAAATGTTCTGACGGAGAATGAATCTTTCTCCCACTCCACCTCGGATTCGCTCACACAATTCTCGGAAACCGTCAGAGTAGCGCCGCGCTCAGACAGTGGCAGATATCCACATGTGGCAAAACACTCGTCTATTCATCATCTCCCAATTCACCGCAGCCGCTGGTCACATTCTGGCATGGGTCCAGGCTGGAGACGGGCGAGTTTGAGAAGGAAGATGAGACGGGCTGGAGGGTGGGGCAGGAGGAACCGCTAGAATGACACACTCACCAACTCAACACTTGCACACCCCACCCCTCCCCACACACCCACTCACACACCCACACACACACACAACACAGACACACACACACAAACACACCCGAGAGCATTCATGTGTCTTTCAGAGCAGAGATGGCGTGTGTGGTGTGTGAGGTGCAGGGGGCAGTTTCACATTTTAGTTTAATTGGATCAGTTCGTTGTTCAGATGCGGGTACTTCCATGGGACACGGGATGCTATGCTGGGGTAAACTCAGCGGACCAGGCCAGCAATCCTCTGGAGGGAACAATGGGGTGGCGGTTTCGGGTCGAACCCTTCTTCTAGACTCATGGTCTTTTTATTTTACAACCAGCCATGTTGATTTCGCAGCAGCAAGTCGCCGCTCTACTTGGACCACCGCGGGATGTGGAGAGGATGTTTCCACTTAGTGGGAGAGTCTCGGACTAGAGGGTCGTAGCCTCTCGGAATTTAAAAAAGGAGGGCGTTCTATTAGGAAGGAGATGGGAGACATTTCTTTAGTCAAGGGTGTGAATCTGTGGAAAATTCCTTTGCCACCGAAGGCTGTGGAGGCCCAGAGTCTGAGGATATTTTTAAAGGCATGCAGAATTAATAGATTCTTGATTAGTGTCGTTGGTGCGGTTTTGTGGGGAGAAGGCAGGTGAAATGGGGTTTGGAGAGAGAGATAGATCCAGATTGAAAGGGTTGATGTTGGATAGACCTTAATTGGGCCGAATTGGCCTACTTCTACACTTATTTGCCTCATGACTTTTGACCATGGAGTGAAAAGAGCTCTACAAAAGGCACTGGAGCAGAACCTCACCTTACTATAAAGTGCGTGTTGTTTTGTGTTGTGGTGTGTGGTGCGGTTGTGGGTGTGGTGGTGTGCGGTGTGTGTGTGGTGTGCTGGTATTTTTGATCGGTGGTGTGCGTGGTGTAGTGCGGGTGAGGTGTGCGGTTGTGTCGTGGTCGGGTGGTGTGTGGGTGGGTGGTGGGTTGGGGTGTGTGTGGGTGGGGGGTGGTGGGGGGGTGTGGTGGGTGTGGTGGTGTGTGGGTGTGTGGGTGTAGTGGTGTGTGTGGGTGTGGGGGTGGGTGTGTGGGGGGGGTGGTGTGGTGTGTGTGGTGGTGGGTGGGGGGGGTTGGGGTGTGGGTGGGGGGTGGGTGGTGGTGTTGGTGTGTGGTGGTGGGTGGGGTGTGTGTGTGTGTGGGTGGTGTGGGGTGGAGTGGGTGGTGTGTGGTGTGTGGGGTGTGTGTGTGTGGAGCGTGTTGTTGTATGTGGGTGTGTGTGTGGGTGGTATGGTGGTTGGTTGTGTGGTTGGGGGTGTAGTGTGTGTGTGTTGTGGTGTGTTGGTGTTTGTGGTGATGTGGATGTGGTGTTGGTGTTGGTGTGTGTGTGTGTGTGTGTGGGTGTGGTGTGTGGTGTGGTGGGTGTGTGGTGTGTGAGTGGTGTGGAGTGTGTGGTGTGGTTGTGTGTGGTGGTGTTGGTGGTGTGTGTGTGGTTGGTTGTGTGTGGTGGGTGTGGTGTGTTGTGGTTTTGTGTGTGTGCTGATGGTGTTGTGTTGTGTGGTGTGGGTGTGTGTAGGTGTGGTGTGTGGAGTGTGTTGGGTTGTTGGGTGTGTGTGGTAGTGGTGTTGGGTGTGTGTGGAGTGTGGGTGGTGTGGTGGAGTGGTGGTGGTGTGTGTGTGGGTGTGTGGTGTGGTGTGTGTGGTGTGTGGTGGGTGTGTGGTGGTGTGTGTGTTTGTTGTGTGTGTGAGTGGTGTGTTGTGTGTGTGTGTGTGTGTGAGGTGTGTTGGGTGGATGGTCGTGGTGGTGTGTGTGTGTGGTGTGTGGTGTTGGGTGGAGTGTGTGTGGTGGTGGTGGGGTTGTGTGGTGTGTGTGTGTGTGTGGTGGTGTGTGGTGTGGTGGTGTGGTGTGGGAGTGTGGTGTGTGTGGTGGTGGTGTGGTGATGTTGTGTTTGTGTGGTGTGGGTTCGTGTGTGTGGTGTGTGTGTGTGTGTGTGTGGTGTTGTGGTGTGTGGTGTGTGTGTGGTGTGTGTGGTGTGTGTGGTGTGTGTGTGGTGTGTGGTGGTGTGTGTGATGGTGTGTTGTGTGTGTGTGTGGTGTGTGGTGTGGTGAGGTGGTGTGTTGTGTGGTGGTGGTGTGGTGTGTGTGTGGGGAGTGTTTGTTGTGTGGGTGTGTGTGGTGTGTGGTGAGGTGTGTGGTGCTGTGCTCGTGGAGGTGTGTGTGGTGTTTGTGGTGTGTGTTGGGTTGTGTGTGTGGGGGTGAGGTGTGTGTGTGGTGTGTGGGGGTGTGTGTGGTGTGTGGTGTGTTGTGGTGTGTGTGGTGTGGTGGTGTGGTGATGTGTGTTGTGTGTGTGGTGTGTTGTTTGGGTGTGTTTTCCAAGTCACACGTTGTGGTGTGTTTTGTGTTGTGGGTGTGTGGTTGTGTGTGGGGGGTGAGGTTGTGTGTGTGTGTGGTGTGTTGTGTGTGTGTGTGTGTGGTGGGGTGTGTCTGTGTGGTGTGTGTGTGGTGTGGTGTGTGTGTTTGTTGAGGTGGTGTGGATGTGTGTGTGGTGGTGTGGTAGTGTGGTGTGTGTGGTGGGGTGAGTGGTGTGTGTGGTGTGTGTGTGGTGTGTGTGTGGGTTGTGTGAGGTTGTTTGTGTGTGTGTGGTGGTGTGTGTGGTGTGGTTGGTTGTGGTGGTGTGTGGTGGTGTGTGGGTTGTTGTGTGTGGGGTGGGTGTGTGGTGGTCGTGTTGTGTGGTTGTGTGTGGTGTGTGTGGTGTGTGGTGGTGTGTGGTATGTCGTGGTGTTGTGTTTGTGTGGAGTGTGTTGTGTGTGGGGGTGGTGCGTTGGTGTTGTGGTGGGTTGTGTGTGGTGTGGTGTGGTGGTAGTGTTTGTTGTGTTGTGGTGTGTGGTGTGTGCTGGGTGTGTGGGGTGGGGTGTGTGTGTGTGTGTGTGTGTGGGTTTGTGTGGTGTGTGTGGTGTGTGTGGTGTGCGTGTGGTGTGTGTGGTGTGTGGTGTCGTTGTGTTGTGGGGTGGTTGTGCTGTTGGTGTGTGTGTGTGGTGTGTGTGGTGTGTGTGGTGTTGTGTTGTGTGTGTGTGTGTGGTGTGTGATGTGTGTGTGTAGTGTAGTGTGTGGTGGTGTGGTGAGGTGTTGTGCTGATGTGTGTGATGTCGGTGTGTGTGTGGTGTTTGTGTGGTGTTGGTGGTGGTGTGTGTGTGGGGTGGTGTGTGTGTGGGTGGTAGAGTCTGGTGGTGTGTGAGTGGTGTGTGTGTGGTTGTGTGTGTGTGTGTGTTGTGTGGTGTGTTTGGTGTGTGTGGAGTGTGTTTGTGGTGTGTGTGTGTGTTGTGTGTGTTGATGGTGTGTGTGTTGTGGTGTGTGTGGTGTGGTGTGGTGTGGTTCTGTGTGTGGTGTGTGTGTGGATGTGTGTGTGTGGTGTTTGTGTGGTGTGTTGTGGTGTGTGTGGTGTGTGGTGTGTGTGTGGCTGTGTGTGTGTGTGTGTAGTGTGTGTTGTTGGTGTGTGTGTGGGGTGTGTGTGTGTGTGGGGGGGGGCTGTTGTGGTGTGTTGTGGTGCTGTGGTGTGTGGTTGTGTGTGGTGTGGTGATGTGTTGTGGTGGTGTGTGTGTGTGTTTGTTGTGGTGTGTGTGTGTGTTGTGTGTGTGTGTGTGGTGTGTGGTGTGTGTGTGTGTTGTGTGTTATTGGTGTGTGGTGTATGTGTGTGTGTGTTGAGTGAGTTGTTGGTGTGTGTGTGTGTTGGTGTGTGTGGTGTGTGTGGTGTGTGTGGTGTGGTGTGTGTGGTGTTGTGTGCTGTGTTGTGGCGTCTGTCGTGGTGTGGTGGTTGTGTGGTAGGGTGGTGTGTTTGGTGGTGTGGGTGTGTGGGGTGTGTGGGTGTGGGTGTGGTTGTGTGTGTGTGTTTGGTGGTGTGGGTGGTGGTGTGTGTGTGTGTGTTTTGGTGTGTGGTTGTGTGGGTGTGTGTTGTGGTGGTGTGTTGTGTGTGTGTAGTGGTGTGTGGATTGTGTCTGTGGTGGTGTGTGTGTGTGTGTGTGTGGTGTGTGGTGGTGTGGTGTGGGGTGGTTGTGTGGTGGTGTGCTGAGTGTGTGGGTGTGGTGTGGTGTTGTGGTGGGTTGGGTGGGGTGGGTGTGCTGTGTGGTGGTGGGTGTGTGTGTGTGTGGTGTGGGTGGTGTGTGGTGTGTGTGCAGTGGTGTGTGGTGTGTGTGGTGTGTGTGGTGTGTGGTGTGGTGTTGTGGTTTGTGTGTTGTTTGTGTGGTGTGTGTGTGTGGGTGTGTGTTGGTGTGTGTTGGTGTGTGTGAGTGTTGTTTGTGTGTGTGTGTGTTGGTGTGTGTGTGTGGTGGTGTGTGGTGGGTGGTGTGTGTGTTGGAGTTTTGTGTGGTGTTGTGTGTGGTTTGCAGTGTGGTGTGGTGTTGTTGTGGTGGTGTGTGTGTTGGGCTGATGGTGGTGGGTGTGATGATGGGGTTGTGGTGTGGTTGTGGGTGTGGGCGTGAATGTGTGTGTGTGTGTGTGTGGTGCTCGTGTGTGTGTGGTTGTGGGTGTGAGTGTGTGGTGTGTGTGTGTGTGGTGTGGTGTGTGTGTGTTGGTGTGTGGTGTGGTGTGGTGGAGTTTGCTGTGTGTGGATGTGTGTGAGTGTGTGTTGTGTGGTGTGTGTGGTGTGTGTTGTGGTGTGTGATCTGTGGGGTTGCAGTGTGTGTTGGTGTTGTGTGGTGTGTGTGTGTGGTGGTTCAGTGTGTGTTGGTGTGTGTGGTGTGTGTGTGTGGTGGCAGTGTGTGTTGGTTGTCAGTGTGTGGCTGTGTGTGTGTGTGTGTTGTGTGTGTGTGTGTGTGTGTAGTGTGTGTGTGTGTGTGTGTGTGTGTGTGTGGTGCTGTGTGTGTGTGTGGTGTGTGTGTGGTGTTGCGTGTGTGTTGGTGTGTGTTGAGTTGTGTTGAGTGAGTTGAGTTGATTTATTGTTACTGCTTGATGTACAGTGAAAACATAACCAGTTCAGTGGAACAGACAATACATGATACAATCGAGCCGCCGTCCCCAGTGAACAGGATAAAAGGGTAATCATATGAATAAGGTTTGGTGCACAGATGAAGTCCAGTAACGTTAGATCCAAAGATAGTCCGAGCGTCTCCAATGAGGTAGAGATAGTAGTTTCATGGACTGCTCTCTAAGTTTGTTAATAAGGATGGTTCAGTTTTTTTTTGTCTGACAACAGCTGGAAAAAAAACTTGTTCCTGAACCTGGAATAACCACAAATTCACAACCACTTCTTTTCACTTCTGTAGTTTTGCCTATGGGGGATGGACAAGGAGGAGCAGCTGGGGGGAGACTCATAGATATACATACAGAACAATAGCTGCAGGAGGTAGGCCAATTCAGCCCCTTTGAGCCCAGAGCCACGACCATTCAATGTTGATTCCACAAATCTATCCAGACAACCCCAGTACATACCCGTTCCTGCCCTTCACCCCATATCCCTTGATTTCCGCTAAGCCCTAAGAGCTCCAACCAATCGTTTTGAAGTGCATCATGAATCAGCCTCCACCTCCTTCCACAAATCCCTCAACTCTCTGGTGTGGAGAAAAGTGTTTTCCTCATCTCAGATCTAAATGATGGGCATACCCTTATTCTTAAAACTATTGGACCCCTGAGTTCTGGGACTACCGCCCCCACTGCAGAAACATGTTCCCCTCGGTCATCCTTCTAATATTCCAGAGTGTACACAAGCCCAGGCCGCTCCATTCTATCATCATAATGAACAGTCCCACCACCCTCCCGGGAATTAACACTGGTGAATCTACGCTGCACTCCCTACTCACCAGGCCCGGTACAACTGCAAGAAGGACCTCTTATGCTCCTACAGTCGTTCTTCTCTCATCTTGTGAGATGCTGCTGGCCTTGAGCTGAGCGCAGCGTGAGGTGTAAATGTGAGTCGAATGGAAGGGAGGTTGGGTTTAGCGAGACACGGTGTGTGGGCTAACGTCCACAACTCTCTGCAATTTCTTGTGGACCTTGGAATGGAGCAGTTCCCCAACACAAACCAAGCCTGTGGATTGCATCAATGATTATAAAGCTTTCTCTGGTGCATCTGTAGGAGTTTGGTCAAGGGTTGCTGGGACATGCCAACAAAAACATCCTAAACCTTCTACGGTGCACGCTTTTTCTAGTGGCATGTGTGTGGTGGGTTGGAAGGATGTTGCCACCCACAATGTGCCCCAACCCGCTCTCACAACTGCTTAGCATTTGGGAAAAAACAAACAATGCGGTTCCCTACTCTGCCTCCTCTCTCCAAATCGCATTGATATAATTGAATGAAATTTCATAGACACAGGAAAGGAGCAGGGTGGATGTGGACAACTATATTGGATCAAAGTTTCAATGAGTCACTACATACAGAGTTCTGTGTTTTACGCTTCCAATTGAGGCATGGTGGAGTCCACAGTTCAGAATTTATAAAGCACATTTTAGTGTTGCAAAACTTCCTGTAATGTTAAAGAAATAAGCTGGGTCCAGAGGTCATTTTTATCGAGCTGCCTGTTGTCTGGCTTCTGGATAACATGGCTGTGGGTCTGGGATCCCATTTGGAACCAGGATAGGCTGGCATCCCACTGCACCATCGTAATAGAATAAATCTCTTGTATTCAAGACTCTATCTACTCGTGACGCCATTTTTAAGGAGCTGTGTACCTACACTGCAGATCCTTGTGCTCTACAACACTCCCCAGAGCCCTGCCATTCACAGTGAGGATGGGCCCTGCCCTGATACAGTTTAGTGCCATTTTGTGCGTGTCCTTGATAAGGGGAAATTAATGGGTGAAGGTAGTATGGGGTGACCTGGACACAAGCTCCATGTCAAGTAATACAATAGGAAGCAGAATTAGGCCATTTTGGCCCATCCAAGGTACATGGACAGGACAGGTTTAGAGAGATAAGGTCCAAACGCAGGCGGGTGGGACTAGTGTGGATGGGACATGTGGGCCGGTTGGGCAAGTTGGGCCGAAGGGTCAGTGTTTTCCCACGCTGTAAACACTGTCTGAACTTAAAAAGTCTAAAACGCCGCCATTCAAAACAATGGCTGCTATCTACCTTTCCCTCTCACCCCCCTCCATTCTCCTGCCTTCTCCCCATAAACCCTGACACCCTGGTTGGTGTCATATAGGTGACCCCGACACCACTCGTGGACTAAAGGCAAACCAGGCTGCCCAGGAGAGAAGCCTACACCGTCTCTCCTGAGAAGCACNTGATCCTTCCTTGTCCAACCATGGATCTGTTCCTCTGTGGCAATTGGTGCTGAGGTGAACTTCCTTCACTCCAAACAAAATGCTTTTCAGCTTTTTGATAAAGTGTCATTAATTCTCTAATCCAAGTAACCAGTCTGGTCCTGGGCGTGAGTACCTCACTGGTGTGGTGGGAAAAGGTGTCCTTGTTTGTTATTGCTTCTCTCCAGCCAAAACTGTCCACCTTCGTCTACCTTGGTATGGGCAAGTTGGGCCGAAGAGCACACTTTGTTTCCACACTGTTTCACTCTATGACTGTCCCCCAGTCTGTCCGCATTCACCCCCCCCCCCCCCCCCATCCACTTCTCTCCCTGCATGGATAGGACGGGTTTGGAGGGATGTGGGCCAAACAGCAGGCAGCTGGGACGGGTGTAGCTGGCCAGTGTGGGCAAGTTTGGGCCGAAGGGCCTGTTTCCTGTTTCCACGCTGTATCACTCTATGACCCATGACAACCCTCCTCACTTCCACTCGCCCCTACTACCTCCTCACCCCAACCATCCTCCTCTCCCAGTCAGTTCACTCTGATCCTCCTCTCCTGACCACGCACTGCTGTGGCAGCCGAGCCCAAGGCTAATCTCGGCTCCTCCTCTCTCCCAGGGCCATGCGATGGGACTGTGCAGATCCAGTAGGGTACGGAGCAGTCAGTCATTTGGGAGCGTCCTTCCTCACAACCCGCCCCCACATAGATAGCTGTGGGTGGGCCCATCGACCAGGGCACATGGCCGCCCACACAGGTTTTGATCATTGCTGCCCTTGTACAAAGGGGTTGTCGGGACGTTTCCTGGAAGTGTGGCGTGCCACTTTTGTGATCGAGCCTCGCTGTGCCAGACATAACGTGATCTCATCAATGACCTGTAACCATAATGCACGGTGGCGATCACGGAAAGACCGGTGCTTTTCCACCACCATGCACACCTGCTCTTGAGATGCTGGGTGAGTCATATAATGGTGTGTTATGAGCCAGTGACACCTTTGAACACCAACGTGTACTTTGCCTCCTGCACTACTGTCAGCGAGACACACACCACTCTTGTCTGAAACGAAGGCAGGCAGCTGAAATGTTAAGAGTGGTGCCGCCGGGACCCTTTTAGGTGGTGTGTGAGCGGTGAGACAGAACCCCCACCCCGGACACAGCCCAACACTCCTGTGCCCCACACCCGTGTTTTCCACGATTCCCCCTCCAGGACGCTGCAACATACCGAGTCAATGTCAAACAGACAGCAGGGGAGAGATAGTCATCAAACTGGAGTAGCTTATTGGGGGCACCTCTCAAGCTCCACTACCCCCCACTCCCCCCCTCCACTCCCCCTCCCCCCACCTCCCCCTCTCACTTCCACCTCCTCCATCCTCCCCTCCCCACCTCCCCCCCTCACCCGCCCTCCACGTCCCCATGCTCATCCCCCTCCCCCATCCTCCCACTCCCCATCACTCTCCCACCTCCCCCTCCCTCCCGCACCCCCACTCCCCCCCCACTTCCCTCACCAATCCTCCCCCTCTCACTCCACCACACCTCCCACTTCCCACTCACCATCCCCAAAAAAAACCTCCCCCACTCAACATCCCCCACCACTTACTCCCCCTCACCCCATCTCTCCCCCCTCCACACACCTCAACCTCGCATTCTCCCCATCACACTCCCCCCCACTCCCCCCCACCCATCCTCCCCACCCCCACCTCCCCCTCCCCCGTCACCGCCCCCCACCCCCTCCTCCTCCCCTCACCACAGCCAATCGCCCCCCACCCACTTCCACCCCACACGCCCCTCACATCCTCTCCCCATCCACTTCTCCTCCTCACCCTCCGCCTCCCTCCACCCCCTCCCACCTAACTGCCCCCCAATACGCCTCACCCCCTCTCCACCTTCCCCCACTTCCCTCCCCCTCACACTCCCCATCATCTCATCCTCCCCCACTTCCTCCACACACTCCCCCCAACTACCACCCATCCCCCATCACATCCTCTCCACTTCAACCCCCCACTCCCCCCCCTCTCCCCACCTCCCACCATTCTCACCTCAACCCCCCACTCCCACCCCCCATCCCCCCTCACATCCCCCCACGTCCTCCCCGCAACTTCCCAAGACCCTTCCCAATACTTCCGCAGCTATCCAAAGGGGCCCCTGGGTAACGTATTTTACACTAATTATATGACATGAATTAAAGTGGTGAGTGTCAACATGTTAAACTGCGGGCTTTATCCTCGTCCCTTAATCATCTCTTCCATCTGCTCAACCCTCCAACATTTGTTCGTGATATTTCATCTTGATTCTCGAGACTGCGACAGCCCTCACCATTTCCCATTGTATTACAAGGAATGTGTGGAGGTCCTTGGTCTGTCAAGATATCATTATTGATTTCTCTAACTCAATCCCATGCCTCCCCCCCCTATCTCCCCCACCTCCCCCACCCTCACTCTCCCCCACCCTCCTCCCACCCTCCCCCCCCCCTCTCACCTCCCTTTCCCCCCCCTCTTCCCCCACCCTACCCCCACCAGTCTTACTAGCTTTAATCGTCCATTGTTGCATCCTCCATTGCTGTAAGTCTTTGTTCACTTCGCTCACCAGCAACAATTGCTTGTTGTTTCCAGTATCATTGTTACATTTTTTTGCTATTTTAATTATGTTTGCTGTCTATGATCTCTCACTCTTCCATTTTCCCCTGACTCTGCATCAGAAGAAGGGTCCTCGACTAAACGTCCACCTATTTCCTTTTCCTCCAGAGAATGCTGCCTGACCCCCGCTATTACTCCACCGTTTTTGTGTTATCCTTCATTTAAACCACACCTGCAGTTCCTGCCTACACTCCCACCACCTCTTCCACCTGCACCCTGCTGGCTTCTCCATGGTAAAGATCATCCCACTCCCCCTTGGGTGCTGCTGGGTTGGTGCCGATCGAGTGCTTGTCTCGCGGTGGCTGACTGGGTCTCGGCTCGGCATCGTCCGCACTACGCCTTGGCAGCCAGGGCAAGGGTTAATAAAGCAGCAAAGAGCTGGCCAGCTCCACCAGCCAACACCAACCCTGTGCCCAGTAAAGGGAAAAGAATGCAAATACAGACTGAAGGGTGTCTGTGTTTTGTCTGCAAGCTCAGCTTCATTGTTGTGTCTCACGTGAACCGCTCAGCAGGATAGAGGGTGTTGACTCATTGCAGTCTCTGCTGCAGGCAATCTCTCACTGCTCGCAATTTCCTTCTCACTGTCCAGAAGCAGGGTTTCGTACTTAATTCTTGCTCAAATGCTTGCAGATTACAGCTTGGCGGGGCACTGAGAGTCAGAGATAAACTGCACACATTCATTTTGGGTTTAGGTGTCAATGTAATACAAACCAGTATTGCTGTAACATCTCGTGGGACCACATGACATCCGGTTATGCCAAACCTTTTTGGTTGGTTTTATTCTCATATGTATCAAGGTAGAGTGAAAAGCTTTGTTGCATGTTAACCAGTCAGCGGAAAGGCTAGACAATACATGATTACAATCGAGCCATCCGCAATGTACAGACACATTTTAAAGGGAATGGCGTTTACTGCAAGAGTAATGTCCTGTAAAGTGATAAGATAATCTAGGGTCCTCTCCATGAAATAGTATCTCAGGACTTCTCTCTGGCTGTTGATGGTCAGAGTTGTTTTGATAACAGCTGGGAAGAAACGTCCCCTGAATCTGAGATGTGCGTTTCACCACTATCTGTACCTCTTGCCTGATGGAGAGGGATGAAGAGGAGAGAGAGACATGCGCCCTTGATTATGCTGCGCCTTGCCGTGGTAGTGTGAGTGTGACAAAGTCAACACAACTCCACTTTCCTTTGAAGACTACTCTCTCCGACGTCTGCAGATTGCGCTTAGAAGAGCGCTTATAATCGGGATGCATCACAGCCTGGATAGAGAACAGTTCCATCCAAGACGCAAGAAATTCCAGATAAATGTGGACGTGGCCCAGACCCATCACACAAACCCACCTCCTTCAATTGACTCCATTTAGTTCAGTATTCAAGTTTATTTATTGCCAACGTTTAACCGAGGTACAAGTGAAAAGCTTTTGTTGGCGTGCTAAACCAAGTCAGTGGAGAAGACAACAACATTCCACAAACCAGCCATTTACAGTGTGCAGAAACATGATAAGGGAAATAACATTTAGTGCAAAGGTCAAACTAACGTAAAAAGGTTCCGATCGAGGATAGTCGAGAGTCTCCTAATGAGGTAGATAGTCCGAGGCGCTCCAGGTCTCAGTCACCTGCGCCGGGCCTGGTGAAGGTACGAGGAAATAAAAAACGTCTCACCGATGAAGCTTTGATGAAATCCAACTCCGAGCCCTGAAACACAGACATTAAAACATTCAGAGAGTTCATGTTAAACAAAGCAGACATATGTGGGGTGGGTGATGCCTGTGGAATCGTGTGAGCCGGCACAGACATGAGCCCAGAGCTGTTCACGGCTTTGTTTAATGATATCATGTTCCCACCTTCGCTAAACTGTTAACTGAACCGTCCCGGGAGCAGATGGCGCTGGTAATGATATTTGTTAATGTGTCTTTCACCCAGCCACTGAGCCGGTTTTATGTGGTCGATGGGCAGGGATAGTGCCAGCTCCCACCCTCCTGCCCCCAGTGGTAACCCGATGCCCGAACCCCAGTGCTGGAGTTCAGCAACCCTGCGTTCCGTTGAGTTGAAGGTAGACAAAGGTCTGGAGAACTCAGGTCGGTGCTGCAGCATCTAAATGGAGCGAAGGAAAAAGGCAACGTTTCAGCCGACAACCCTTCTTCAGACGATTTAAAGGGTGGGGGGGGCGGTGGGGGGGGGGGCAGGAGAAGAAAGTAGAAAGAAGGAGGAGGGGGCCCGAGGGCTGAGGGAGAGCTGAGAAAGGGGAGGGGACAGCAAGGGTCTTGACCGGAAATGGAGAAGTCAATGTCTGTTGAGTTTGAGTTTGAGTTGGTTGGAAAGGAACTGCAGATGCGTTCTGCGGCGTCTAGAAGGGTCTCGACCCACAAGTTCACATTATAGGAGTAGAATTAGGCCATTCAGCCCATCGAGTCTACTCCACCATTCAATCATGGCTGATCTCTGCCTCCTAATCCCATTTTCCTGCCTTCTCCTCATAACCCTTAACACCCGTTCTTATCAAGAATTTGTCTATCTCAATGTACAGACTCGAAACGTCACCCGTTCCTTCTCTCCAGAGATGCTGCCTGTCCTGCTGAGTTACTCCAGCTTTTTGTGTCTATCTTCTGTTGATTTGAGTTTAGTTTATTGTACCGAGGTTACGTGCTGCCCAGTCAGCAGACAGGCAGTACATGCATGCAATCCAGCCGCCCACAGTGTAGAGATGCACGATAAAGGGATTAACGTGAATCACGTATAGTGTAAGATACAGTCCAGTGTAGTCCGACCAGAGACTTGACGGTGAACGGGAGCTGAATGTCAGGATTATGCGGCGGCTGTGTGTCTGGGAGCTGGGATCAGGTCCAGGTCTGACAGATGGGACGTTGGCCTTGTGTCTGTGTTGGGGCCGGTGTCACACAGTGTGTCACAGCGCACTGCTGTGGCCAGGGGCTTGAACACCGATCTGTCCCCTGACCCTCCGCCACACGGTGCAGGCCTGTTCACTGAGAACACGCAGCGCGTGCGCAGCTGCCTAATGTAAGCGCCAGGGATCCGGTTCCATCCCGACTACTGAGTTTTGTACTTCTCACCCTGTGACCGCGGGGCTTTCTCCGGGTGCTCCGGTTTTCTCCCACACTCCCAAGACGTACAAGCTTGTATGTTAATTGGATTTCGGCAAAATAGTAAATTGTCACTGGTGTGTGTAGGATGGTGATGGTGTGAGGCGATGTCTGGTCGGCGTGGAGCCATTGGGCCTATTTCCGCGCTGTATCTCTAAACTAAACTCAGCAGCTCCCCATCCACCAGCCTGTACAGAGTATCTGGAGCACAGCCTTCTCTCTCTCTCACCAGCACACCTGTACAAGAGAGGCCTGCGGTCAGCTCAGGCTTAGCAGGGTCACTGGTGGCGATCCCACCGTGTTATGGGGAAGGGGCCCGAGCCCTCTCGTTACCCTGGACAACGTGGCTGGGCTGCGGGGGTTTGCAATGCCCAGGGTCCTCGCCCCACTGATCAAACCTGAATGCGGTCAGCAGCAGTTGAAGGTTGATCTCTGTGGCTCTGATCCCCAGCAATAAACCTGGGGGAAATTCCCGAATAACCCAGTGGAAAACGGAAACATACAAGCAATTACCGTCAGCAAGGGTGGGGTGACCAGGAATTTGTCCCTCAGTCAAGCTTGCTGGAAGTGACTGAGTTGCTTTTTTAAAAAAAATTACAAAATGTAAATTTGCCCACCCTGCCTTGAGTTGATTTTTCTGGAGAAGTGATGGGTCATTGTTGGGACTGGTCGCTGCTTCCTCTGCTCTGCACACAAGACTGTTTTCACAGCAAACGCTCTCTGTTTGCTCCCAGCCTCTGCACCTCACCTCAAGCTCAGTCCGACCGCCTTGCCTACGCAGGTCTTGTTTGCCATTTCTTTGAAAGCTCCACGTACAGAAACATTGAGGACGAGGGCAGGAAGGACCGTTTAAATGAGAAAAAACAACAAATATCCAATCGGGCTACAAAGAGACGTTTCTAGTTGGCGATGAGTCAGTGTGGAGGGTGAGGGATAGCACAGGCTGGATGTGTGAATGGCCTCATTCACTGTAAGTAAGTAAGTACGTTTACTGGCCAAGTATTCACCATACAAGGAATTTTCCCTTGTGCTCGCCCACAAGGTAACAGCATGACATACAGTGACCAGTTTACGAATGACCCAAAAACACTAAACATAATAACTAATAAAATCATTAATGATAAACACCATTTGATCACGCATTGAACTCAACAAATATACTAAGGGGCAATTGGATTACGAGATACGCGTGAAACACCCTCTTCGCGCCCACAGAGAGTCCAGCACTCACCCCCGTACACTAGTCTAATTCTGCACACTAGGGTCAATTTATCGAAGCCAACTGACTCGAGTGTGGGAGGAAATCGGAACACCCTAAGAAAACACCTCGCGGTCACGGGGAGAACGTTGCAAACTCCACGTACTGCACCCGTATCAGGATCGAAGCCGGGTCTCTGGCGCTTAAAGCCCAGTCCCGGTACGAAGTTCATTCCAAGAGCTCTCCCGAGTTTGCCTGAATTCCAACTCGGAGATTTAAAACGGCAATGCCGCCACCTCGTCGGTACAACCGGGGCTCTCGTGGACATTTTTCAACACATGTTGAAAAAATCTTCTCGAGTCTTCCCGTGCTTACCTGCGTTAGCGGTCTTCCCGGGAAACTGCGTTAGCGTTACGAGCCGATTAGGGATGTCCCCGGGCTCCAACGTACAGCCTGCTACGTTCATTCTCGTGCTTACCAACGAGTTTGATTTTTTAAAAACTGGGAGAGCTCTTGAATGAACGGGTACGGTGGGAACGGGCTATAAGGCGCAAACTTCTACCGCTAGGCTACGTAAAGCTGTGAATGAGTTTGCCAGAGTCACGGGAGGAGGCTGGGGAGGGGAGAGTGGTGGTGAGGGGTTGTGGGGGGGGGGGGGGGGGGAGGGGGTGGTTGGGGCAGGGTGGACCGGGGATACTGACACACGGGGATCTCGGATGAGGCCCTTCCCCTGGATCCAGGGGGGAGGTGGGGTGGGATGTGACCTGAGTGCCTGTGGCGATTCACAGTTCAGGGATGTTGGTGTTTGCAGCTCAGACTTCCAGCTGGCAGTCCCTTCATCCACCATCGTATCAGAGAGAGGGATCTACAACTGCTTCACTCTGCTACAAACACATTCCTCTCAATTTGATCATTGCTATAAAGTGATTCAATTTACTGCTATTTCCCCTCCCACATTGGCCTGCCAGCATTGTGCGATGTAGAGTACTTGATAACAACCCTTCCCGCAGCTTCCAAAGGGCCCCTGGGTAACGTTTTTTCCAAATCGTATGCTTTAATTAATGTGGTGAACAGCAACTTGTTAAACTGCAGGCTCTATCCTCAATCTTCTCTTCCATCAGCTCAACCCTCCAGACCATTTGTTCTGGAATTCATCTTGATTCTCAGACTGACGACAGCCCTCCCAGTCCCATTGTATCACAAGGGAGGTGTGCAGGCCTTGGCCTGGAGTGATATCAATATTGATTTCTCTAACTTCCAGTAACCCATGCATTCCATCTCTCCGTCTCCGTCTCTCCCCCACCTGGTGCTCTTGCTAATTTCGCCGTTTGCATTCCTTCATTGTCACCTCGCCCCCACCCAGGAACAGAACAGAGTTGCTGCCTAACGCCCCTGTCCCACTTAGGAAACCTGAACGGAAACCGCTGGAGACTTTGCGCCCCACCCAAGGTTTCCGTGCCGTTACCGGAGGCTCCCGGAGGTTTTTGTCCTCGGAGAATCACCTTCAAACTGCATCGGAACCGTTCTGACTAAAAAAATTACGATTTTTATAAGGGAAACCATTTCGACCATTAGGTAGACTGACAAAAACCTCTGGGAACCGCACGGAAACCTTGGGCGGGGCGTAAAGTCTCCAGAGGTTTCCGTTCAGGTTGTCCTACGTGGGACAGGGAGTACAGCACACGAGGCACAGGTTTCAATCCGAATATTCGGTGCTTGTTGTAGGAAGTAAGTTGCCTGGGTTTTCTCCGGGTCTCTAGTTTCTCCCACAACGCCAAAGACATACAGGTGGTCGTTAATGGCGGTATAATCGTAAGTGTCCGTGCGATGTGTCGACGATAGAGTCTGTGTTCGAGGATCGTCCGGTCAGCACGGACTTGGTGGTCTGGGCCTTGTTATCCGTGTGATTTGTCTCACCAACTAAACTAAACACATGGAACCATTGTGGGCTCCACCTTTTGTGAGTCATTGATGCCGGCTTATTTGTTCTGCACCTTCCTCCGTCTACGCTCCACCACCACTTCCTGCCTCCTGACTCCTCTGATGTGGTGAGTCTCGACGTCACGTCACCGAATCTTGTCTCCAGCCAGGCGCTTGATCCGCTGAGTAACCAGCACTTTGTGGATCTATCTTGGGTGTAAAAACTGGCATCTTGCAGTTCCTTCTTTACGAGCTATGATTGGAACTACGTGACCTGTTTCTCTCATTGTTGTTGCCCGACTCTGAATGTGCGGACATTACTGTTCCGGTTATGTCGTTCCAGCATCCTTGTCTTTTATGTGCTGTGTTAATCAGATGAACTGAATCATAGTGTGATACAGTGTGGAAAACAGGCCCTTCGGCCCCAAAATTGCCCACACCGGCCGGCCACATAATCACCCGCCTGCGTTTGGTCCATGTCCCTCCAAACCAGTCCTATCCATGTACCTGTCTAACTGTTTCTTAAATTTTGGGATAGTCCCAGCGTCAACTCCCTCCTCTGGCAGCTTGGTTCCATACACCGACCACCCTTCATTCCTATGAAATCTTTTCCCCTTCACCTTCACCTTGAACCTGTGTCCTCTGGTCCTCGATGTACTTCCCCTACTCTGGGCAAGAGATTCAGTGCATCTACATGATCTATTCCTCTCGTGATTTTTTACAGCCTCTATAAGATCACCCCTCATCCTCGTGGATCTCCGTTGCTGCCTGCAGTGCAAAGTCTCAGCTTCTGCCTGTGCTCGTAGAACAATGGTGACTGTGTTACTGTGGAAGTAGTCTAGTGGCCGGGTGAGAGCATGAGGGCCCAGCCAATGCAGGCCTTCTCCGCATCCAGCGTAGTCTCTCCTGAGGGCACAGACGAGCTGAATTTCTCCAGCACAATTTTAACGTGGATAGATGTGAGCTGTTGCACTGGTGTCAGGAGAGGAGAGAGAGAGAGAGAGAGAGGAGAAGAGGAGAGAGAGAAGGAGAAGAAGAGAGAAGAGAGAGAGAAGACAAGAGACAGAGACAGAGACGAGAGAGAGAGACAGGAGACACGAGACAGACAGAGACACAGGACGAGACAGAGGACACAGTCAGAGACAGAGACAGACAGGACTCACGGACAGACCAGAGAGAAGAGAGAGGAGAGAGAGATTCAGCCGCACCAGCACTCAAGGTGACGCATGCGGTTGGTGGGAGTACACACCCGTTAATGGCAACATCCAGTCACTATACTCTCGCAAATTCTTTAACAAGGGGCGCTCATCATTTCTCAGTGTAGATTCTAGATGCGGTGGAGTCTGTCACTCTTGCGGGTATTTTCCGCAAGAAAATGCAGGAGGAGATGTGCCACAGCCCAGGCAGCATCACACACAAAACCAACCTCCCTTCCATTGCCCTCCATCTACACCTCACCTGCCTTCGGTAAGATCCACTGGGTTATCAAGGACCACCATCTCCATATCCGTCTTTCCGTATTATTCTTCTCCCCTTCCCCATCAGGCAAGTGGATAGTAGTGGTGTGCCAACGTATGTCTCTCCGCTATATTCAAGACAGTTTCTTTCCAGCAAGCTGTTATCAGGCAAATGAACCTCTATCTTTAAACTTAGAGAGTGGTCCCTCCTGAAACCCTGAGACTATCTTTGGAGATAATTGAGACACGAATTGGAGACCCTTTGAACTATCTTATTTAATTGGACTTTACTGGACATTTAGCTTGGCATTTAAATGTTATTCCCGTGAACCCTGTTATGTGTACAACTGTGAATGGCTTTTTTATTAATTAAGCCTCTGGTTATAGCTTGTCCGCTGTACTGGTCAGACACGCAAAAAAGTATGTGTATATTTTCACTGTACCTCGTGTACATGTGGCAATAAACTAAAACTAAATGTTACCAGTGCCTTGAAAACTGGTCAATTACTTGACCTCTGAGTTTTGGAGGGTCCACCACCTACAACTACCCCTTGCCATGAGTCAGGACTTAAGCTGATCTGAGCCTGCAAGAAAAGATTGACTCAAGCAATGATGGAAGCCCACAATGGTCCATTGTTGGCTGTGGAAGAGATGATCATGAAGGGATAGGAACAGTGAAACTAGCAGGGTGACTAGGGTGGGGAAGAGAGAGGCAAATCAAGGGTTATTTGAAACTGGAGAAATTAATACCCATACTGCTGGATTGTAAGATGCCTGGGGTTATTTGTTCCTGTCCTTGATTGGATCCTGACTTTTCTCGACTCCCAAACCTCTC